>CM052270.1:1903605-2503605 GCA_028455795.1 Lasioglossum marginatum | reverse complement strand
AGAGAAGAGAAAAATTCGCGAAGCTGTTAAGTCCCTGTTCACTCGCCGCTCGTACGATTATTTCAGTGAAAATTCGAGGTTAACGGAACGATCGCGCCAGATTTCTTCGTGTTTATCTCGGCGCGGTTTCAAAACAAGCGGGCGGTTAGTTTTGGAAGAGGTCGGGCATCCGATCGAACTATTTACTCTGGCCGATCGGGGGGCTGGTTATTAAACGATACGCTATCGGCGCGGTGCGGCGCATGAAACGCATCGACGTGACGCGTACCGTCGGTATCGCAGCGAAAAAATCGTTATTAAAACCATCGAGTCAGAATAATTCGCGTAAACCCAATTATGAACTCGACACGGCCAATTTCATTCCGTTTCCCCGGCGGATCGGAAAAAATATTTGAAACGCCGCCGTGCCGCGCCGGTGCGTGTGCCGTCCAGTCCCATCCCAGTATCTCTTGACCGGTGTAATTTTAAACCATCCGCGATAGCGATCGGCGGCCGATACACGATATGGTTCAACAATTGGCCGAGCCTCTGCGTAAATTGCACCGTCCCTACGCCGCTACCGCTGCCATTGTCACACTGCAGTTGCCGGAAGTGGTCGCGAAACCATTCGCAAAAAGCCAATATATATATATATGTATAAAGTATATAACTATATAAGGGGACAGATAATAAGAGGATTCGTTTACGACGCGTCGTAAAGTAGGACGAACGTTACCAGCTGCGGACCTCGTAAATATCAGTCGGCGGTGTGTGTCCCGGCTCATGAATTTATGGACTGGTCCGCGATATCCTTGATAAGAATCGGCAAGTGACCAGTCATCGCCTCGTATTCCACGCGCGCGAACCTCTACCACCTAACGAGATATAGGAATAGACCCAATGTATTTTGGTCTAGTGTCGGTTTTGGGGCGTTAGCGCCCCACAGAGACCCCATTACCATTCAGCATCAACACCCAACATTACCGATGAAACACGATTTCTGAGCACTATTAGCACGGAGGTTTCGAACTCAATGTACAATATGTATTTATCGTGAAATGCACGCGATGACGAGGGATTAACGATTCACGACGGCAAATTCTATGAAGTACCTGGATCCGATGATTCGCTAACTATCGAATGAAATAACATATTGTGCATTTACCATCTCTGTATGGATGTTAAGATAGCAGAAACATCGTAGGTGAGAGTCTAATGGTTCTGTAGTATGTCAAGACAGGTGACTCCATCGGTGTATATGAAATTACAAAGGTTTTCTCTCTATGCAAACTGGCGCTTCAACATCGCAACGAGGAGAAGTGGTCAATTGGGATTCCTAAAAGTCCAATTTGTGTCTATCCAGAGCCCAAAATGCATATTTTTAAGTTCTCTTGGAGTAATTTGTAATATTTGGCAGACGCTGCCTATTACGAGGCATAGAAGGTTGCCTTCTCGTGTTTTACTGTGAAAATCCGCAGAATCGAACTAGTTTAATGTGCAAGTTTTCCAATATGCAAATAGTAGAAAATCTCGCCTTTTTGAGTTGCGATAAGTAATATGCCGCACTGCACCTTAACATGATTTGCAGCCGGTGTGGCTACCGCTGAATTCTCGTAGCCATTGCTTCCCCTTTAGAGTTGCGTAATCACGATACGTGTCGTTTCACCAGCTCAATTTGTTACACGGGAACGAATCGGCCCGAGCTAATTCGTCCTGTAACTGTCGAGAACCAGTTGAAGAATCGTCGCAATCCCTTTGGAATTTATCATTCAAGTTGAAGCAGCAGTTTCGTTATAAAGTTTCTTATTCGTACATTCGAATTACATTAATCGTTACCCACGACAAACCTAGTTTTGGTCCCATTTTCCCTATGTAATAGTAACTGGAAATTCTAAAAAAAATCTGACACATTCAGCATATCGAATCACATGTCCGAGAATTTTTTCCGATTTTTCAGTTGCAAACAATGAAAAACCGGAAAACATTCGAAAAATTACGAATCTCATGCGGAAGCTTAACAGAGACCACCTTGGAAATTAATTGCATAATGATTCATCAATACAATCTCCAATCTTTCATAGTTAAAAAAAAACAATTTTTTCTCGCTTTTCTACGAGAACCTAAGTTACATTTCTTTTCCTTATTCTTATTCTTATTCTCAAAAATGAAGTTGTAATCGGCGTAACTATAAAATAAATTGCAAGGCGAGTGGTTGGATAAAATTGTCTTGGAACAAATGGGCAAGTGGTTGTAGTCCCTGGTTGTAACAGGAAATCTCGAATCTCGAATCTCGACTAAAGCTGGCCGGGTAATCCGGGGACTATACAAACAACCACGGGGGACAAAATCGCCCTTAATTATATGCTAACGACCGATCTCGGTGAGTGGGGGGGAGGAGTTTTGACTTTGGCCGGCCAAAGTCTCGCACAGTCAGTCAAGCCCGGCCAAGTTTCCGTCTCGGCTCGGCTCAGCTCGGCTCGGCTCAGCTCGGCGCGACGTTACCACGCCAACAGCTTCAATTACCGAGAGACCTTTTAATTAATTTCTATTATTAACCGCGCGACGATGGTACCGGGAGAGAAAAATAAAAGAACGCCAACGGTAAACCAAGAGGAAAACCCTCCGCGGAATGAAAGCCAACCCCGAGGCGGCCTGAACTCTAAAAGAAGTTGGGGACGTCTCGCGTTCGGTGCTCTCTGATTCAGCAACATTGCTAGGATTCGAGAGCAAACCCGCGGATTTATCATTATGCATTTATGCAAATAGAAATTAATATTCGAGCCCCTGCTCGCTGGCTACCCTTCTCCTCTCTCCGCGTATCCTCCGATTCGGTCGATCGAGATTTTGAAGAAGGGTAGACTATCCCTTCGGGTTCTCAATTTGTAAGTTTGTAAGTTTGTAATATACAGAGTGAGGCATGTCAGACTTGCATCGAAAATATCTCCGTTGTTTTTAGTAATATAGTAGGACCTCGATTAACCGGATCCCGATTATAAACAAATATACGTTTAACCCTTAACTGAGCGCGCCTATAAACTTACGTCAGTGAGCGCATGGGGTCTCTTGGGATTCGAATGTTTATGGGGTCTTTTCTGTCCATTTTCAAATAATTTCAACAATGAATGAAAATTTTAAAAACAAAGTAGACAAATTTCATGATAAACACGAAGGAAACATCATTTTCGAGGATTACATGAAGTATGGAATTTGTGCTTTTAAAACTTGAAAAGCTATGTATTATTTTATACCACTCGGGGTCAAATAGACCCCATGCGCCCAGCTTAAGGGTTAAATTATATTATAATTTCCGTAAACTTGAAAATTGTAAAAGTATCTCTAATGTTATTCAATACTGATTGTACCTGCGAATCACGTGCACGATGTACAGGTACACTGACCGTGTTAAAATATTTTTAAGCCACTGGTCCGACCGAAAACACGTGAGAAGGATCGATATTTGGATATCGGGAGACACGAGCGAGTCTCCGGGTCAATCGCGGTCACGTTTCCGGTCGCAAAGTGGCTGGCCGAGTCCGGGCCGGACTCACATGCCGTATTAAACATAAATTATTCTTGGTCGGCGGCGTTTTCACTCGGTTCGCGCCGCAACAGGAGAGAGCTGGGAACTCGGAAAGAAGGTCAGTGGTGCTTAACGCGGCTTCATTTGGAGAATGGTGGTCGCGGGCCCCGCGACAACGTGATTAAACTTTGGTCCAAAGGGGTGGGAAAGGATGGTAGAGCAGCCGCGCGTGCAATGTCCGGCTCTTTCGAAACTACGTCCCGTGGGGGCTAGCTTTCAAGGATACCAGGATCGGACCGGGCCGGGCCGGACAGGTTCTTTCGCTCGGTCCTCTTTAAAGCGTATTCATACGCGCCCCCGTATGAATACGAACGAGCGACGAGCGGAGAGTCGGCCCACTCTGCCGCAGAATTTCGGCCGGATTCGAGCGGGACGCGGATAGAGGTAGCCGACATAGACTGATATACAGGGTGCCCCACAAGTAATGAAAACATTCGAATCACTTGCAACACAATTCGAAGCTTAGAACTCTTGAAACTCTTGAACGTCTTGAAAGTCTTCAATGTCTTGAAGATCTTGAAAGCCTTAAAACTTTGGAGGGTTTTGGGAAGAATTGAAACTCTTGAAATGTTACATCTATCACGAAACAATGATTACCTCATGTCAGCATTGAGATGAATAACAATATGAACGTACCAATATTATAAAAAGTGTAACATTTATTAAGATTATCAAGACCTTTAAAATTTTCAAGACTTCAGTGACTTGTGTAGGGATTTAGAGATCTAGGGATTTGAAGCGTGATCGTAAGGATACGAAAATAGAAATATAGAGGAAAAGGGCCGAAGTGGAGGCACAGATAGAATAAAATCGCGCAGTCCCGTGTAAGTGGTTAACGAAAGCCGTGGCTTCGTCCGAAGTTTTCGCGCTAATCCGAATTTACGAGCGTCCGTCGTTGCAAATCATGCAACCGGGCCAGCCGCCTCCGGCGCGGCGGGTCAACTTATTGGTCGAGCATCGAGTCGTTCCATCCCCCGGATTACGATCTGTCCAAAACGCGTCCTCTTTTGGAAACCGATCCCTATCCGAATCTCACTTGATCCCCGTCCGGCGGGGTGGAAGCACGTTGGCAGCTGACACGTTTGTTTATTTATAGACGCGCCCTACGGCACTGGCAGCTCGCGATACATATCCCCTGCGTTCCCGGGAATCTCTTACGTTTATTCGATCACGTTACTCTCGCCTATGACACCGGTCCACGGGGTAAAAACAAGGGAGAACGTCGAAATTTCGCGTTTCTCAGAACGTAATCCCCAGACAAAGGTGATGTTATTCACAGCAAATTCTTGTGAATACAGCAAGATAAAAGTTCGCACAACTATTTCGACACTGAGCACTCTGACAGCGCACGTTCACAAAAACTGCGCGACGATTCAAGGCAATATTCGAATTGTAACCATTTTGCAAGTATAAATGGCAAGACCATCGGTACCACGGTTTTTAAAAAAATACATTTTCGATGTTTCGGCCACGTTTCGGCGATTCGGGATCACTGGCGGCGATGTGGTTCGAGAGGAGAAGAGGATCGGTGTGTTTCGTTCGCGGACAGTCGGTCGTTCCACGAATTTATCGATTCGCTCGGTTCCTTTCCTCGGGCATTCTTGGCTGGCGAAGAGAGGTATACGGATTGTTGGAAGGTCGCCAGAAGGCCAAACGCTACTCCAGGTGGAAAGCCGGCGAGGGTTGCAGGGAGAGAGAGAGAGAGAGAGAGCGCATCTCGAGCAAAAGATTCCCTGTGAAAAAGAGGGTAACGCGGGAAAGGGGCGAGAAAGGCTGGATTGGAAGACGGTGTACTGCGGAGAGTGGCAGTAGAGCAACAGAGAGAGAGAGAGAGGAAGACCACGAAATATTTGTCAATCGCGAGCCGGGAAGACCGTTCGGAAAAGTCGATTTAACGCCCGTTAAGGAAGCAATTCCTTTAAGAAAGACGAGCCTGGGAGGCAAGGGTGGCTAGGGTGGCGCGGCCTGGCCTCCCCGGGATCCTCGACCTTCGTGGACTTACGACCTTTCACCGGAGAATCGCTTCCGTCCGCCATTATCGGCGGACGAATGGAACATCAATAACCAATTTCGTAAGACTAATATCGCGAAAATTAGTTTCCCGGGGTCCCTTTTCCCTCGTCTCCTTCGTTCCTTATACTCTCTCCCCTCCTGCTTGTACCTATAACCTTCGTTACAAGGTCTACGACCTACTCGGAGCCTCCGCCGCAGCTCATGCTTTTCTTAATGTCCATCCATCGGAGGAGCGATCGTGAATCTCCTCTTTTATCGTCGATTCTCCGTGCTACGTTTTCCGCAGCTCTTCTTCTTCTTCTTCTTCTTCCTCCTTTTTCTGTTGTTCGGCCGCGAAACGATAATGCCGCTTTTAATCCGCGTCGCCCGGATTTACTCGCGTAAAATATTCGAGACAGTCGATCCTGCGTCCCCCGCTGGTCAATAGAACTCCCTGTCGTGATCGAAAACAATGCTAAGTAAATTTCTCAATTAATCCCGCCATTTTGTCGAGTAGCTCCCGATGGCTGGGACGAATCGAATGGTGGAGCAGCGGGCCTTAATGTATCTAAAAATTCTTTAAAAGGATTGTATTTATGTGTATTTTCTGCAACAGTAAGTGAACAGACTTTTCAAACAATTTTCTCTGTAAATTTACTGTCACGTAAAATGCATTATATCTAACATACATCATACAAAATGCATATATTAAGTTTTCATTACGAGCTCTAATAAAAATCTCTAATAAAAAAGCTTTTAATTGTAATTTTTGGAAAATCTTTTTTGCAGATCATTTAGTAAACCAATGCTCCCATTTGCTTACAAAACATCAGGTCGTTTGCTACAATTATAAAAAAGTTATACTGTTTTGAAGTGCGTTCGAATACTTTCGTGGCTCACTGTAACAACATTGAGTGAATACTTTCCGAAAAGAGGTTTCGCCAAACATTCCAGCCAGTCTCTGCCGGGATAAGTAAAAATGGCGGAAGTTCCGCATTCTGTAAACAAAATCGAATGGAGCGACGGCTTAAACCTAAACCCTAATTTGGCGTGTACTGCATCGTATTTCATTTGGACCAGGGGGATCCTTGACATCCATCTCCATCGTATTCAATTCCGGGCTGCGAACTATTCACGGGAGAATTCGCGATTCGTCCGGCAATCAGCGTCCACCTTCATCCCGGCGGACGATGATGGTCTCTCGTTCCGGAGTATGCGGCCGAAAAGGGAAAAAGAAGATCCGGTTGCGAAGGTCCGCGTTTTCCTGCGACGTCTACGGCTTCTCTTAATTATAAATTAATTATTCGTCGAGTTATGGTCCGATTCTCGGTTCCTTTCCCGTCGTAATTACTTCGAGATCGTCTGAACACGCTTGATCTCTCTCTCCAACCCCAACCCCTCTGTCCTCGCCCCACCCTCCGCTTCCTCCGCCTCTTCTACCTGGGTACTCGTTTTTCGTTCCTTGATTTTTCTCCTCTTCGCTCTCCGGTATTCGGCGAACGTTCCAACGAATCTCGGCTTTTCCTCGGCCCGGGGAACCAATGTTCTTTCCCCGTGACGTCATCCTCGTCCAAAGAACGCCCACGCGGTTCGAGGCTCTGTCTTCTCAGGATCTGTCTCAAAACCAGCGAGCAACGCATTCTTCATGCATTCCCAGTTGTTCGTGAGTAGACTGTAGACATTTATGTTAAATAAAAGTGGTCTCCATCAATTATAAAAAATATACAATTTTTTTCTGCCGTGGGAAAAGAGTTGTTTAACCCTTAGCACTCGGATGGTGGCTCTGAGAGGCGGCACTAAAAATTTCGGTACCGTTATTCAAAATATTGTTTACATTATTAAATGTGTCGGTATCTAATCAATAGACTGCGGATCTTTATGCAAAATAAAAACTTTCTACCTGAATTGGTAACAAGCTGGGATGGAATAAATATTTAATTTATTGCTGAATATGTTTAAAAGGTTACAAATTAATATAGTAGTATACTTAAATTCATCAAATATTATAAAATCCGCAGTCTACTAATCAATTACCAAACATGTAGGTATTGCGCGAGGTATTATACCGATTTCGTATCCATAAAATTTGAAAAATCATACGGAATGGAAATATTCATGTCGGAAGAAATGTTTAATTTTCCAGTTAAAATAGCTCCGAGTGCAAAGGGTTAAAGTTCCACAGTATTGGCAATAAGACGGAATCGAGTAGAACCAGAAAAGGTTGACGCGCGTTTATGGAGCATCACGGAGAAGAGGTTTCGCGGTGGATGTTTCTCATTTCCGCTTATAGAGGATGCAAGGGAGCCGACGAAACACGCGGACGGATTAAAATTCCGTTCATGTTAGGTTCATTTTTTGTCGGGCCGGGGCGGCGCGGCGTGGCGCGGTCGACGGCGGCGGCTATAGGGCGCACAGGGGATTTCCCGGTGGCGGGGAGACTTGCATCTTAAGCGATTTTTATGGCATGTCTTGCCGTGTAACCTAGTCAAGCCGCAAATTTATTTTCCGTTGCGCGGGAGATACGTTACGCTCGACAGTTTGTATTTTTTCACGTCCCACGATTAAAGCACGGAGCCGCGCCCCCGTAAATTGGATCGGTGGAGAGGGCCCATAAATTCGATTTCCACGGATTTAATGGAAGACGAAGTTGATGTACGAGCGCCGGCCCGACCCGGCCCTACGGCTGCTTTGCATACCTCCGTCGGCAAGCTACGAACATCAAAGGTCAGTCGCGAGCTCCGGCGAACTATGCTCGCGCGATAATGGAAGAAACAAGCCGGGAAGCGACAACAACGTTCGATCGACGACAAAGGGACGCGCCTTTCCCCGGCGAAAATTGCGTTTCAAAGGAAAAAATGAAAGCGCGGGTGCTGTGTTTGTCAAACCGTGTTACGCTGGAGCCTGCCATATCCTCGCTGCACTAATAGCGAGACAAAAGTCGTCGGGTAAGAGAATTTTCAGATGGCGGAACACTCGTCCTTTCATGCCAAATCTTATTTATTCGGACGGGGCGCAACAACATTGACACGCTGCTTTAACATTTAAGCGGCTCGTATCTTCTTGACTGTTATTACTAGGATCCTTTTTTGCAAGATAAAAAGTCTGTGCATCAGTTGCGCAGCTAAATATAAATTTATATTATTCACTGATAATTTTAATGTAATCAAAATAATCTTCAAAGTTTTCTGGTCCTTCAACTGTTCTAAATTGCGCCTGCTCATTTTCATTAGTTCCCTCGCCTTTCTAAACTCATTTTCCACATCCATTTAGAACTCCAGTAACTAGCAATTATCCCACTTCGATAAACCTTTACCGCTCGAGGTTTATCTATAATTTCTTTTAGAGAGCTACGAGACCTTTCCTAATACCTGACCCTTACCGAAATCCTGTGACACCCGGTGGTGAAAGAGACAGCGGATAGTCCACGACTATCCCTTTCACTGGCTAGTTCACGACAAATCCCGTTCACAAGAACGAACCTCGGCCACGTCTTATCCGCCAGCCCTCGGCTCGTAACAAAATCTATGAATTTTAGCTTTCAATTTTAATTTACAAACGTTACGAACTTTCGTTCCAACCCAATCGGTACACAGTTAAAGTATGTTCGTTAAAAACATATATGGGGTATAATTACACACCATTACAGAGGTAACATTAGAATATATGTATCGAAGTAAACGTAGCTATAAATATTAATTTTCGTTTCTGTGACGTTCCAATCGCTGCAGCCGTTGAGAAAATGATACGGTAAGGGGTTAACAACGTGTTTAAAAGCCTAGTCGTTTGAATGCTCGTGCACAGGATGGGCGAACGGGAGAGGGAAGAAGGATGCGGAAGGTGGCGTCGCAGATACGCGTCGACGTGAACAAAGAACCCAACGGTAGCGTTACGTATGGCGGATACTCTGTCAAGTTTCGTTCGCGGAATCCTCGTTCGGTTCCTGCTCGTTTCGCGAGCCGCTGATAAGAAGGAAGATATAAAGGGAACGAGATTACCGCAGAAACGGTGGTGGGGGAGAGGGGAAGAGGAGGGGGCGGAGAGGCTCGGTTACTCGATGAAACTGAGTTTCCGACGAGAGCTCCGCGCCACTTTTCCTGCTGCTACGTGTTGCCACGAGCTACGGCAATCTCACGATTCCTTATTCATCAACGCCATCGGACAAACCCGTGAAATTTGCATCCGACACGCTCCTACGTTTCTCCGCCGTTTACACGCGGCCCTCGACCGACCCCGCTTTGTTTCCGCCCCTGAACGCCCACGGATTCTTTCTTCCCTTCGCTGATTTCTTTCTTTTGCAAATCTTCCCCCAATTTCGAAGCTGCCAGCGATACAACCCTTCCATTCTTGTTAATGTAATTGATATACAGAGTGTCCCAAAAATGTTGTGCTTCCTTGAAATGGATGATTCTTGACGTCATCCGAAGTAACTTTTCCAAAGTTTTCTATGCCATAGTTATTGAAATTATAAAAACGCTTTCATAGGAAATGACTGAATTGTCTCTTTTATTTAAGCACGTATTATAACGAAAACCGTACAAAGTTGAAGTAGATCCAATCTTCTCACTTCTACACGGTGTTTCACTTATATATGTTTTTGGCTTGGTAGGATTAGTGTTAAAGAAAAACACGGACTATAGAAATCAGTTCCCGGTAGCCGCGCTCTGATTGGTTTTTCGTTAATAACGCCTTAATAAAGTTACAGAGAACACTTTTGCAAAGGAAAAAGTTATTTAAAATGACGTCAGGAATCATTCCTCCCTAGGAAGCACATTTTCAGGACACTGTGTACTTTCAGACTGTGCATCACTCGAAGCAAAGTATCCGTGAAGCGAGAAGGAGTTTTGTTTACAGTTGCGGACTAAGGTATTGAATTCGTCGACGACAGCGAGGTCGAAAGGGTTGAAAGTTTGCGGAGGGCGCGGCAGGTTGTAGAGTTCTTGCAGGGTTTTATAGGGGGAGTGGCGACCCCACGAGCTAAATAAAACCTGCTGGATCTTAGAAGGTTTGACTGACAGATTTGATTCTTCCCTCGGGCCTATCCCGAGGCTAGATTTGATCGAGTTTGTTCGTTCCCCTGTTTCGCGTCCTCTCTTCATCCCCCTCACTCTTTCTCTTTCTCTGTCTCTCTGTCTCTCTCTCCGACGATTGTTGTCACAGCTACCCATACACGGGAGACGCGTTCTCAAGCGTGTCGTCGTAAGTAACATTTAAACATTTATCCGGACGTATCGTTCCGCAGAAACTAGGGCGTCTCTCTTGATCGAAGAGGGATCCGATGGAACGAGAAAACCCGATCTGGCTCCGTGCGTCCCCTCGAACGAGAATCTTTTTTTCCATCGGCGTTTCCCTCCCGCGAAATATCCAGAGCTTTTATAAATTTTCGATTATGCTAAACGATATTCTAACGGTCTCCCGAGATCATTCCGGATCATTCTGCTGACTGAATTCACCCCCTGATTTCCGGCACCCCAACACCCTCGTTTAGTCAGGAAATTGCGGATATCGGTGTCTTCCTTTGATCGTCATCTGAATGCGTTTACGGGGCTTGTAATGCAATTTTCAAGTATATCCTCGACAGAGTACACAGCATTATACAGGGTGGTCCACGAAACTCGCACACCCTAAACATTTCCGTTACTTGTAACAATATGAAAAAATGATGTACAGTGACTCGGATTAATATTCGGACGCTCTAAAAAAGACGATAACTTTTTTATTATTGTAGTACACGATCTGAACTTTTTTGGGAACCTAGAGCAATCTACAAAACGTATTTTTGTGAAGTTGTGAAATGCAACTTCTCGTATTTTTTCTACAATTCCCATCAATCGCAATTTTTAAGAACATTTCTTTTGACATCCTGTAGTAAACTGATTGCTCTAGCTTCCTGAAAAAGATCAAATCGTATAATACAATATTAAAAAAGTGACCGTTTTTCTTAGAGCGTCCGAATATTAATCCGAGTCACTGTACACAAAAGTTGCACGGTGTAAACATTGTTATGTGCGCGAAGGCGTTTCGGAGATTTCAAGGTCACCTTGACTTCTCTAAATGGAAAGACGTACCTTTTGTGTCGCGATATTTGTGTCCATATGTCCTAAACCTAGTTAACGAGGTATTGCCAAAATAATTTTCAATGCTCTGTTTCAATCATCTTTTTCAAATACAGCAAAATGAATTGTACTTTTCTCCGATTTTCATCAGAATGAATTTTCTGATGGGAAAAGTGGGGCTCATCCAAATCAGCGATGCTTTGGTGTATAGGGACATTCACAAAATCACGAGTTAAGCGGATTCTCCTGTAAAAGGGGTAGCAAACGACACGCGATACGTTGCCGAAGCCTCTCGCTTCCAGAGAGGTGGCTCGGCTATCTGTGGCTAGCTGTCGGCATCGTCTTCCGCCTTTTCTTCGACCTTCTCCTCCTTGTCCGACAGAGCTCCTTGAAGTTTTTCTCGCAGTTTGGACGACGCGCTCGAGACACAGTTCATTGTCGTGAACAATGCTCGATTGTAGTTATGGATCAGGTTTTGCTTGAACATATCCAATCGAGTCGAGGTGTTCTGCAAACACAGAGAGAGTTCGTCGAATTAATTTTTTGAGAGACGTTAGGAGTATGGCGCGACTTCCTGTTGTTACTTCAGGACAGGTTCCCTCGTCGCCTGAGGCCGGCGCTATGGTGGCCAAGATCCGCTGATAGAAATCCTCCACGTCGTCGCTGGAGCCCCACAATCCTTCAGCGTGAGTCCAATAAACCAAACCGGCAGCCACGCCGCTCTTCAACAGGAACAATAGCGTTCCGCATACTCTTTGACCGAACGTCTTTGGCGGTGGTTTCGGGGGACAGTCGCAGAGCTGTCGAATCAATTAATCAGCCAATTGTTTCATTAGTAATGTCCATAAAATCGAAAGGGCATACTTTCATATACTTTATGATATTATTAGACTTTATGCATTCATCCCCAAAATGAAGACGAGAAAGAATTGACTGGCATCAATATATTAATTTCGACCTAGTAAAATTAAAATGATCGTTCCAAATATTTTTCACATTATTAGATTTTTATTTGAGGCGTTTAGTATCAAAACCAGCTCAATCCGTGAATTCTCAAAAGCTTTTTTTTCGTAATTTGATAGTTCTTGGTCGATACTATCACGCTACGAAGCGATTTGGAATGAATCCAACTCAATCCATGCTTCCACTGAAGTAGTATACCACCAGTATAATAATTTGTTTTAGAGGTTTTTCCTGTAATTTTTGTCAATTTATTTAGGTATTTTCTTTATTATGACTGAATATCCAGAATAACAATAAAATTTTTTATAATTTAATTATCAACATTATTATGATAAATTGTAAAAAAAGACCCCCATTTTTTCAAAATCAGCTAAATTCAAATTATTTTTGTTTACAAATAATTAGACAGTACTGCTAATTTAAAAAAGATTTGGAATCGTACACCAAAGGTTGTCCAAACGAAAATGAATTCTTTTGGGAAAATTAAATGGGCAGAGTGTGAAATGTTTTTTGTCTCTCCTGTAAAATTTATAAAAATGGATTGAGCTGGTTTTGATACTAAACGCCTCGTTTAATATTGCACGAGTAAATTGCTGGAAAAAGATTTCCTGGAAAATGGTTTCATTGGTTCAGTTTTCCTCGACGTTGTATTTTCCATTGGTAGCCTGGCCAATGGGAGCCGCGTGTCCCATTTTCGACGGTAGCGAATGTTTCGACAGTATGCTCCCGAAACACTTGGAAGCCGTGGAAAAAAACTCTAAGCAAGCCCACATACAATATGTGCCCACAGCGCTCAAACGGTTAACAATGTTACGACCGTTTGTCGGGACGATTGATTCGCTGGCCTCAGCAGCTTATCCGGGTCCTGCGTTTATTACGTGAACTGCAACGCGCCGTTGTTACCACTTTGTCACGGTGACAGCGTTCGTTAGCGTATAACCATTCGAAATTCCGAATTCACGTCCGTTTCGCCAGCGAGAGAATACACTGGGCCCGCTCAAAAATTGTTTCATCGCTTGCTCGATCAACATTCAATTTGAGTCCGTCCGCGGACAAAACCCGCGCGGATTCTTCGGCGTGCTTGAGCGGAATAAACGATCATTCAATCCCGGAAAAAAACACGTTCACCTAAGAATTTTTTGCATCGAAACGTTTCCACAGAAACTCGTCAAACTTTTCGTACATTCAAATAGTGCTTCGAGGAACGTACAAAAAATTGTTTAACCCTTTGCACTCCTTTATCGTCAGTGACTCGACATCAGAGAGAGAAAAATGTAAATGGATCGGGTTTTTATATGTATTTGGTTCTTCCTTTATTTATTTAATTTCTTATTTTTTAGTTACAAATATAAGTTCCACCGATATAAATTACAACAAAATTTGAGAGCTATATTTAATATAATCAGTAAACAAAATTGTTTAAAATAAGTAGCAGTCAAGGAACTGTCCTTTGAAGTAAACAAATCAAAAACTTAAAATGGTAAGGAGTTGTTGGCAATAAAATTGAAAAATAATTCGGAGTGCAATGGGTTAAATATTGGCTTTTGCAAAGCATGCAGTTGATAAAATCAGTGGACGCAATAGAGGTCAGTATGTTTATCGAAGCTTCCCTCTGTACCTTTCAAGAAATTAAAAAAATTGCTTTCTGATCGAAAACAACGCCAGCGAAGAGCAGCACAGCGAGAAACTTCCGAGTCCACGTCTCCTTTCGGCGAGGAAGGGTTGGAACTAGCTAAACGCTTCGACCTCGGTTCGTAAGGTCACGTACGTACGTGTCCCTAACAAGTACGCGAACTCGAAACTGTCCTCCTCCATTAGAGACCCATCGGCGCCACCGTACCTGTGTACGCTGGACTGTCGGGCTAATTTCAGGTAAACGCAGCTACGTATCGGCTAACCAATTCCGTACAGGTGCTGGAGCACTGCTGCCATCCCCCTTGGTACGGCACGTCAATATCGCGCAAAGACAGCTCGTCGCTCTCACGCTGATGTCAGTGCTCGGTGCGGCAACACACGGGAACGCCACGCCGAAGGTCCCTTGTTAACGAGTCGACGCAACCCGGACGGAATCTCATTAATAGTAAATACCCTGTTTCGGTCGAGTAGAACCTCTACCCCGCCAACAATCCACGAGCCACTTCCCAAGGAAATCTCAAGATAATCCCGAGAAAACGCGCTTTTCCAGTTACCCTGTTTCGCAACCGCCGGAAAAATCGCAGACGAAAATCTGTAACCTACCAGGGGATGGAAATGAAATTCCTCTTCGGGGAAACTGAACTGGACGACCGACTCAATATTAGCCATTAGCCAACATAATGGGTAAACTTTACTTTACCGGACTCAAAATTTGTGCCTTTCTCCTATAAATTATGATGTATTTGGTATGTAATCCTAGTAGATTTGACCCGGGCGGCTGCAGATCGAAGTTTCGATCCCGTAGGATCAATGGTTCAGGAGTTATGCTTGCTTAAAGTTGAGCATTTTTCAGTGTTTTTGACAGGTAAGAGCGCCGCCATATTGGTTTCTAGTGACGATCGCGCGCCGCTTATCGAGCAGAACCGCTAGATGGCAATTAATATTTAAGAAATCCTCAATTACCCGAACCGAAGCCGGTGAATGCAGGTAGGTTCAAAAACTGCAAATCTTTAAAATAAAACTATCTCTTAAAAACGTCCACCTTAGGACGTAACATCAGAAAGCCAGTGCTACTACCCCTAGCTGGTGTCATCCGAAAATTTTATTTTCTTAACCGAAAGATCCTTTATTTACGGACTCGTTACCTTGGGAGGACAGGTCCTCTGCATATCCTTCCTGCTGCAGACTTTGACGGCGACGGGCCTTGGGGTCCAATAAGGTATGGATCCCTTTCGTGGACAGGGTTGGTTCTCGGCGTCGACCAGCTTCTGGATCTTCCTCGGTCGTATGCAGGTCTCCGGATTCGACAGGTTGATGGTCTGAGCGATGCACTTGGTTCCCCGCTTCATTTTCGACAGGTTCGCAGACCGGAAGAGTGCAGCTCGAAGGGGTTGGGTCCTCGGCGAGGATTAGGGTAGGACTACATATACTCTGTAATATTTGAACACTTTTAAAAAGAGGAGACCTTAATTTTGACAAAAAGAATTATTTTTTTAAATTGGTCAGAGTCCTGGAGAAAACTATAAGGGTTCCATTTTGGTTTTTATCTGGGACTGTATCGAGCAAGAGCAATAAAAATAAAAGAATACCAAAGTACAAGAAGTACAAGAAGATTAAGAATTCTATATGAATTAAGAGTTCCATTAAGAATTCTATATGAATTAAGAATTCCATTAAGAATTCTATATGAATACACTTTCTTGATGTATACAAAAATTGAGAGCTGTATGAACATTCACAATCTAGCAATAAGCTGTGATTGATGTCGTGAATTCCCTGATTATTATGCATGAAATTAATTTTACGAACGTGTTAATAAACGAATAAAACGTAAATGTCTATTCTGTAAATGTCTCTATGTTGCTTCAATATTTATGCTTGCAAATAATGCCATCAGGAGACAAGAAAGAAAAATGTTTCTAACAAAGCTGTCATAATAAATACGCGTCTTTCACGCTTAGTTAAACTACCCGCGTGTGCGAATGGACGCATGCGAGTTGGATGCGTCGCATAGTAAATCGCAGCAAATTCCAGCTTTAGTCGCGTCGGCGACGGCGGCGGGTCAAAAGACTTTCGATGAGGTCTGGCAGCATGGGGAATCAAACATTGGGTCCGAGCAATTTTTCCGGGTTTCGAGGTTTTGAATTTTTCAAGGTAGGGAAGCTCGCCGGTCCGAGAAAGGGCAATTTCCTTTGGCAGTCGCCGCCGCCGTCGTCGACGTTGACGACGTCCCTGTGTTGCCACCGCTCTGCCACCGCTGCCGGTGGCGTTCCTTACAAACTTACGGAATTTCGAAAGATTACGTGCATTCACTTTGCATCGTATAACCTCCCTGGGAATAATTTATCGCGGCCGGAAAGCAGCGAGGGACGAGCGTCTTCTCTCTCTCTCCCTCGATTCTTGTGCACACAACACCCGAGGATTTTGTTCCGACGGTAAACCGACCGTGAGAGACCGCCACCTCAAATTTTCATCGTTTGCCCTTCAGCGCATGTCGCCGCAATTTTATCCGGTGCCGAATGATATCAAGGTTAGCTGCTGGCCTCTTCGGTGACACGCGACGATCTCCTCGGGACAACTTCAGTAGCAACGCGACGGTTCGATACAGTACCTGTTATGTCAAGCTTTGGTCGAGCATCGGATCCGAGCAGGGCTGGCTGAAATACTATATCGAATAGTAAACATTTTATTTGTTAGAAACAGTTTTTAAGATAGTACTTGATATAGTATTTTATTTAAAGGATTCCCGAAATGTGTATTATTTGAAATATTTTTTCTCCTATATCTGTGCAACGATTAAATATTATTCCTGAAAATATTAATGTACGAAAATATCGAACACAGTTTGACGCGTCGTTTTCGAGAAAATCGAGTATTATATTTTCATCTCTTCTAAATATTTGTATCACTACTGACATCATAATTTCTTAAGAGAACAATCGAGTTTTGACCGATGGTTCCTTTTGCACTTTTTGTTCTTGCGATGAATAGAATACGATGCAATCAAAATAAAATTCTTGACTCTTTGATCTTGAAATTCAAGGTCAATTTTGCGGTACCTTTGCGGTACCTTAGATCATGCCTAAGCCTCTAGGAATGATCTAACGTTGTCGACACAGTATAGGTGATTAATTTAAGAGCAACGCAGAGCAGCTCGCCTCTAGGCGCAGGTGTCCTCTGAAAGTTGGTCCGTTGCGTCGTTCCTCGGATCCGTTCGAATCCAAAATGATTGCGCCGTTCGGGAATGAAAAGTACGCGGCAATTAGACTCCTCGATAGGATCCGCCGCGCAATTTCGCCTCGGTCCTCCCGTACCGACTCCCTCTCTCTCTCTCTCACGTGTTCAATGGGTGAATTAATGGACAAGAGAGGGCACGCTTATCAAACGGATTTTATCAATCGGAAATGCCGGTCGCTATTGGAAACGATATTCCTAGCGGCTTTGTCTCAGTGCTTTTTTTCACGCCGTCCTCTCCCTCTCTCTCTCTCTCTCTCTCTCTCCCTAGCAGGGCGGGATCCTCGGTGCGCTAAAGTTGATTTATTAACGCTTGATTTATTTCCCTATCGATTCGAAATGCTTTTACTACGGCGAGCAAGATAGCCGCGTGGCCCGTTCGATATACGGCGAGGCGATCGATTTTTCAACCCTTCGTTCCCTTCGTACCCGTCGGCCATCCTCTTCTGCCATTCCGTAGCACCGATCACCGATGTTTGTCCCTGTTCCTCGTAGATCGCCGGCTCTCTCATTTACCAGAGTAATCGCGGCCATATTTTTTTTTGGAAGAGGATCTAAGGGCGCCGGTCGTGTCTATTAATAAGCATATCGAGCCAGTGGGATCCGACGATAAAAAGTGATGTATACCGGCTCGATTGCTCGAGCATCGCGTGGCAGCGACCGAAACGAACGGCTCGCGGACAAGAACAAATCTCCTACGAAATATTCCCGGCCATCGGCATTTTTCTTCGAGGTTGTTAATTGAGCTCTTCGCACACTGCCTTCGCGCTGCTCGAAATCTCCCATCGATCTTGCCACTGGCTCCGGTAAATCTTATTTCAAACCAGGATCGAAAATAACAGCTCGAAAATAACTATATAAATCCGATAAGAATGTTTGTTGATGACAGTTTTCCGCTTAAGAATTTTAATAAGACGAAAATTGCGCAACGATTTTCTTGCATTCTACTTCACTCTTCCGCCTCTGTAGAGGGGGCAACTCTCCCATGTCTAAGCCGAAGGGAAGAGTGGGGATGACCACCCCATAGGCTTAATAGATCCGATAATTTTAAATTCTTCAAACCTTTTTAACCCTTTGTACTCCGAATTATTTTTTAATTTTGTTACCAACAACTCCCTACTATTTGAAGTGTTTTGTTTGAAAATTACTTCAAAGGACAGTTCCTCGACTGCTACTTATTTTAAACAATTTTGTTTACTAATTATATTAAATATGGCTCTCGAGCTTTGTTGTGATTTATATTTGTTTTAACTAAAAAATAAGACAATTAAATAAATAAAGGAAAAACCAAGCACATACTCATAAGAACCCGTTTTATTTACATTTTTCTTTCTCTGAGTCACACTCGACAAAGGAGTGCAAAGGGTTAATAAATATAAAACTCTGCATAAACAGAGCATAAAAAGCATAAACTCTGCAGTCTACTGAATTATCACGGACGAGGAAATGATTGGGGAACGATCAGGTGAGATCGAAGACGCAGTGGTTTCTTGGACAGTTAAACAGTTTATTCAGATCGAAACTTTACGTAGTATATACATATGAGTTAGTAGACGATATGGAGTTCTGATGTGAAATCACCTATACAGTGAACTTAAAATATAGTTGTCGATTTACACGGACCTCGCGCGTGCCACATGCTGATTATGTACATTCGTTTTGTCTCCAAAAAGGTTCATATGCGTGCACATACTTACACATACACACCACTCGCTCGCTTGCGGTTCCTACGTTAACGATATCGGAATCGCCTCGACAGAAAAACGGGTAAAGATACTAAAAAACGGAGGTGGAAACGTAGATCGCCTCAGGCTCTCGGCGGTACACAGTGAACCATTTCCTCGATCCAGATCGCTTCAAAAATCATTGGAACACTCTTCGGCGTCGAATTATCAAAGCGCTATTCACATTCACGCTTTTCACTAAAAATATGCAGGGTCACCTGTCCAGCGAACGAACGTGATTTTTATTAAACGAAAAAACAATATTTATGATGCCCACCTCGTGTTGAAATTTGCGCTGTAAATGTATAAGACTATGAACTGGACAGTTCACCCTATATAAGAGTCGCCAGATTGAGACTTGTCTCCCTCTACGACGCTATTCCCCCACGCTTCCGCCACAGTCCGGTCACGTGACACGTTCTCTCTCTGTCGTGCATGCGTCACAATTAGTAATGGGATCTGAATCACTTCGAATCGTTTCGACTCAATATTTACGACAAAAAATTCGAATCACTTGCGACATAATTCGAAGCTTGGAATTCTTGAAACTCTTGGACGTCTTGAAAGTCTTCATTGTCTCGAAAGTCTTGAAAGCCTTAAAACTTTGGAAGGTTTGTAAGGATTGAGACTCTTGAAATGTTACATCTATCACGAAACAGTGATTACATCATGTCAGCATTGGGATGAATAACAGCATGAACGTACCAATATTTTAAAAAGTACAACATTTATTAAGATTATCAAGGCTTTTAAAATTTTCAAGGCTTCGAGACTTTCAAGAGTTTCAAGAATTTCTGATTTCGAATAAATATCGAATTGATTCGAAACTCTGTGGTGATTGATTTGTTCGGAAACATGCAAGACAGAGTATTGCGCACGCGCAACGTGTAAATTGTATTCCCCTCGATTCACTCGATCTGGCGACACTGGTCCTATATGTATGTATGCTTAGAAGTGCGTACGTGTATTTATTAAACGATCACAGGAAATAAATAACAGCGATCTCTTTCGGAAACCGTTCTCGCAGATTCGAAGTACTTATCGTAAATCGGCAGCTGGATCGGGTGAATGTGTCACCGTGCGATGTTCCCTTTCGCGGGAATCGACGAAACGAAACGTTTATTGAGCGTTTTTCGCGCGAGAACATTCGGCTCTCGCGCGTCAATTTGAAAAACGATTAGATCGGATCGGAACGCGACACCCGGACGTACAACGAATTGATCTAAATTAAGATCGGAACGTTGAAGTTAATGTGATAATTTGCAAAATTGCTTTTAAATAACAATTGATCGAACCATTGCGCCGATAGCATTAATACATTTTTTATGTACAACGAGTTAGGCTGAGTTCGTCGTGGACGTGAAAAAACTGGGACAATCATGCACAGATCGCGGTACACTTTCACTATTGTAGTCAGCTCGAACTTGCCACAGTCCCGAGTAATTTTTCGATTCAACAAAAATTTTCTCACCGCAGAACAATCCTCTTATTGCAGGTCTGTTACATTAAAAAAAGACATCGACGACTTCCATAAAAAAATTTGTTGCGTTTCCTGCATCTCTAAGTCACAATCGAGTGACATATTTAGCAAGATCAGCAAAATTACTGCGGACGTTGATTTTTGAACCTCGAGCTGATTGAAATCACAGAGATGGATCTTGATCCGCACAACAACCGGAAATAGTGATCGCGCGTCGATCAGGTCGTTTCTCGCCGCGCGGGAGCGCACAGTGGTTCAACATGCGACGCTAGCTGAGCTAAATTATTTTCACTTCTGCTTTTTATAGTGCTCATTCGCTTATTTTTACGTGTAAGTAAACAAGAATAAATGGATCTACAGTCAATTAATATTCTAAGAATAATCTGCCAATTTTTTGGAAACTGTTCCTAGGAACATTTCATTTTTCTTTTCTGCTCAGCGTCGCCAGACCGGGGAAATTGAGGGGAGTACAGCCAACTCTCCTCTCTGTCATTACCGGATTAGTCACGTGGCCGAGCGGAAGGATGGCCATTTGGCTCGCCGCCAAAGTATGGAGGGATGTAGGCGTTGTAGAAGGGATGAGGTAGAGTGGGAGACAAGTCTTGAGTTGGCGACACCGGCAAATTTATTCAGGGTACCCATTAATAAAGCCTGTTGATTCGTCCATTTGTAAATTTTGAGCAAATTAATTGATAACACTCTGGAAATGAATGATCTCGAGCAACGTAAAATAAACTTGGAATTGTTAGCTCACCTAGAATTGCATTTTGACTCAACGTGGAGCGTCGCTATCGCTCGTCGACCGTGATGTTCGATAGAAAAAGTGTTTTGTCCATTAATCGAGTTATTCCTTCGATCATAATTCGGATTCGTAAAGCGTGTCTAAGTTCTACGATGCGGGCGAGAGTCGAATTCTAATCGGCGAAGATCGTCGAGCGTTTCTGGGAAGCGACGACCTGACAACGTCGCCGTTCACTTGGGGGATCGAACGATCCTGTCTCGATCGTGTCTCGATCCCGAAGAAACGCCTGCCACCGGCCGCAGCTCGTTTCTCGGATCTCGCGACGTCCGGAACACGCGCGCAGAAATTCATCAACGATACATACTTCTGTACAACGATATGACATTAACTAACGAGCAACGACTTTTTCTTGTAGCTTACCATTGTGTTTGTCTGTCTGTCTGTGTGTGAGTGTGTTCTTCATTTCTATATTCATGTTGTTTTTGTTTCTTCGTTATCCTATTTCTTTTTTTTTTATTCTCGCTCTCCACTCGTCCTCTGAATATACCGAAAAAAGAAACGCTCGTCGACGTTAACGATAAGTTCACGTCTTGCACCCTTGCGATCTTCGATCTGATATCCCCTCGCACTCCGTCGCGTCTTTCACCCCCCTTTCTCTTCGTCAGGCCAAAAAATTTCGTCAATATCAATGATTGAATTCATATTTTTCTCCTCAATTTTGATTTCCAGTTTTCCTTAATCGATCGTCGAATTGTTACTATTCCTTGAACCGTCTTCGATTTTAATCTCCAGTATTCCCTAGTCGATTTTCATGATATGTGATGGAATAGAGAAATTGATTCAACAATTTTGATATGTAATTTCAGTAATAATTGATATGAAATTGGTCGTTTAAGCTGATTGTTGAAAATTTGATGCTGGGCATAATTAGTGAATTAAAGTGGAGATTTTAATGGGCGAATCTGGCCCTCGTCACGCTTCGCACGTTGAAAGTCAGAGAAAGGGGACGAGAAAGAGAAAGAGGGAGGTAGAAAGGGTGTCTCGGACGAAGTTCGCGTCACTTCATTCTCCTAGGAATATACTTTGTCACTTTCCGTCTTGGTTTTTTTTTTTCGCTCCCAGTTTCGCCGTCAAGCTTCATGACTTCGCCGAGAAGCGTCACGTGGAAGCCCGGTTTTTCTGACCTTATAAATTGAATTTTTCAGCCCCCGAGTATAAAGGCTTCTCTCCGCCGAGCCGAGCCGAGCCGGCCTCGCCTAGTCTCGACTCTTGTTTCTACCCCTCCTACTCCCGTTCGTTCCACGGGAATCGAATCAAATTAGGAGGGCAGTCGCGGTGACAGTGATTCATTCCTTCCTATCCTACAACGAGTGATTCGGATTCGGATGGCTGCCGCTATGAACACGTACGTACATTTATTTACAGGTAGTCGAGCTGTCTCCGCGCCACGGATCGGTGAAATACTGTTCCGAACGGCAAATAGTCGGTTTCAGTCGAAATCGTGCGTGGAATCTTCGAAACAAAACATTTTAAATCATCCACCTGGCCGACAACCTCGCACAATCGAAATAATCATTACGCTATAAATCTTCCTGCATACTATCTTCTTCGAGAGCAAGCAACTTCTTCGACCCACTTTTCTTCGTGAAAGTAAAATCAAAATACTTTTGTAATCACAAATCCGTCTGAAATCATTTTCGAGAACAAGCAGTTTCCTTCTCAGACTGATTTTCCTCATTACTAGATTGCGGATCTTTATGCATTTAAAAATTTTCAAAATTGGAGATGTCAATATATAATTTTCCGTCTATTAAAATCATTATGGGGAAAAAACAATGCTCAATTTAGTTTCTATTTCCTGCCCAACAAGATTCTATCTGCTTTAATTTCTATCTGCCCAACAAACCTGCACAATCGAAATAAAAATGTAATTGTTCTTTTAATAGTTGTAACAAACATAATACAGCATTACATGTAATTTTTATTATTATTTATTATAGCGTAATAAAAATGTGATTCTGAACGTTTCTTTTATTTGATGAATTATATAAGAATAACATAATCAAAGAAATTCTTCGCAGTTTCGTACTTCAGTAAATTCACTTTTTCAAAAAATCCGCAGTTTAATTAATTTCACGCAGAAAACAGCTTGTAAAATATTTTATGCAGCCCAAAGAGGGTTTAAAACAGCGCTTGAAGCATTTTTACATTCGAAGAGATATAACCGAGTGGACCACATATTTTTTCGAAGATCATTCGGTGGTACGTATGTAAAAACAAACACTTTATCCGGCGCGTCAGGTTATTCGAATAAAAATCATTTATCTCGCGCGCATCGGGCTACTGCAGGGAAACTATGTAATTTTGTGTAACGGGCTATTAAAATAAAACTTATGTAATATCCGCGCAATAGTCAACATAAAAACATTTCGCTCGCGGACATTTTGCTGTCTATTTGAAATACTATTTCATCCGAACTGTATGTCATGTACTATTTCAAATATTTTTTTTCCTGGAAATTTTACCGTCCTCTCGCTGAGCACTGACGCGTCAGCGCACGTGTTAATGGAAAATGTTTTTAAACCAGTATTTTATTTAACAGCTCCGATGGGCGCGAACCATCTGTCGAAGGCCTCGAATAATGTTTTATTTAAAAGAATACCCGAAAGAACGTCATTTCATTTTTGAAATGTTTTTGTTTAACTTTCGGTGATCCGCTCCAGGGCAATCTAAACGTTGAACATTTTCGAATGAAACATTTCATCGCGTTTCATAAATTAGGAGGGAAATTTTGCGAAATATTATGCTCCCTTGAATTACAACCGCGTTACCTTCCCTCGATTTATTTCCGGCGCGAAAGAAATATTCGAAATACAAGATTACAGTATTTTATTTGACGCGACAGAAAATAAAAATGGTTTATTTTATGCATCGGGGAATGGAAATATTTATCGACCATATTGTTAGAATAAATCTTCAAATCTACAATTTTGTTTATCCGAACACCAGATAGAAATATGCCCCGCAGTGGAGGGGATGGGCAATTTTCTTAGACCCCGAAGCTCCCGTTTTCTTAGATCACGATTATTTCGATTCTGCAGGATTCTTGTAGTCTCCACTGTCAAAACAGTAACAGTATTTGTTATTAATAGACTGCGAAAGATATGATCGGATCTAATACAAAGAGATATTTATCAGTTATGTTTCAATAAACAATTTATTTATACGGAAACACCATAATTTGCGTTATAATAAGTTACTAGTAATTTTTTCATGTTTGTCTGTATCAAACTCAAACAACTTTCTAGATCGTTTCTTCAACTGTACCAATAACCAAAAAGTTGTGAAAAAATTATTTCGAAAAAAATCGAGTGTGCGAGGAGTTTTCCGAGGTGCCTCCGAATCGATACTTCCCGTTCGATTTCTCGACGAGATGCTTATGGGTGTTACAGAGTACAAAGTCTCTTGTCTCGCCGCGAATATTTTTTCCGGCTGCGGGGCTGATTGATCAGCCTGAAGGTTGTTGTTCACGCCCCCGCGAACAACTCGGCAAAGTACCATCGCATTGTCTTTCGGTGGCCCACCCCTCCCCTCCCCCAGCCTTTCTCCGTTATTTTCATTAGGTTGCACTCGCGCCCCTTCCATCGCGTATCTCCCTGCCGTTCCTACATCCATCTTCATTCCTGCAACCGGAAGAGGAACGACAGGAGTTGGAGAGGGAAAGGGCGCGTCGTTCGAGCATCTTTTCTCTTTCTTCGGGCTGAGACGCGGGTTTATTTACGTCCGTTCCAATTCGCCGATCGGAGTTGCTTTGCCGTCGAGAATCCCTCCCCCGCCCGTACCGTCTCGAACCCAGGGTGCACGCTAATATTCTCGATAAGGATTCGGGCCTGATCGCGGCGTCGTCGCTCGATAGTCGCGTTTTCCCGATATATTACCGTCGCCATTCGTTCTCGGATGTTTCCGTGGAGCATTTCGCACGGACGCGTCTCTCCCCCGAAACTTGAATCACGTAGCTCTGCTGAGAAATACCGGACGGAGTTAACTGTGCCACCCGAATTTACTCGTAACCTACTTGTTGCGTCAGAAAATATTTCGAGCGAAAGTTGTTGGACATTACCCGGTACACAGGATGTAACAATTAGCTCGTGTAAGATTTTACTTTGTTGCCTTGAATTTTTGTTTCGTAATGTGGAATTTGAAAGAGCATTGAATGCCGAGTAAAAAGGTATTAAGGTACATGGGGTGAAAATTGTTAATTGCTAACGACCACATTGCATGTCTTTCAACGACCACTGCCACGCTGCAAAAACCGGTTCTCGTACGATCACCGAAGTTAAACAGTGTTGGGCGCAGGCAGTGCTTGGATGGGTAACCGCTCGGTACACGCCGGGGGTTTTTTGACCCCCCTGGGTACGCGCTGCGTGTTGTTGGCAAATAGGTGGTCCCATCGTAATAAAAAGTGGGTCACGCTGAAATTAGGAGATAGTGGGAGTGGAAGAGGGGGAGAGTGGTAAATGGATTTGAAACCCTGAGGGGACCAAATATCATTACAACAACATTGCATGTCTTAATTGATATAATGGAGCTCTTGTAATGAATAGGTTATGAGTAAATTCGTGTGGTATAGTTAAGTGAGTCACCCTGTATACGCGAGGGAGGACAAGGATCGTCGGATCGGCGGTCGGTCCTGGGAGAAACCGGCCCGAAGAGAAATCACGAGAGAGACAAAGAGAGAGAGAGAGAGCAAAGTTTCTCGAAGAGGGAATGCGAATTCGCGAGCATGCTCATCGGAGAGTACTCGAGAACTGGCAAGTTTCCACCTAATTCTTCCGCGAGCGGATCCTTCGTCCGCATGCTCTCCTCTCCGCACCTCCTCCGAGCAGAAAGAAACAACATTCTGTCCGACACTGCGAGGGAAACGCTCTTGGAACAGTTTTGTCGACCGGGAAGTTCCCGTTTCCACAGCGCGGCATTCGTTACGACGCGGGATTGTCTGTAAAATCGCCATCGTCTTGCAATTGACTTGTTCGCAGTCCGATTTACGCACGGATCATTAGAAAGGCGACGTCTCGACTCCGATTGCACGATTCGACGCCGAGGAGGCGGATTCCAGGGTCTACACCAGGCTCGGACACGGTTTGCCCCAAAGGGCACTGCTCTTGCTCCGTTGAGGACGGGAGTAACGAAAGCACGTCCACTCGGGGAGCGTTTCTTACAAGTAGAGGGGAATAGACAGTCCTCTACCCCTCTCTGTATGATACTTCCTGTGAAAAGTTGCTCTAGAGCAGGCGTGGACACGGTTTGCCATTTGGGGCATTGCTCTGGCTCCGTTAGCGGGAGCAGCAAAGCCACGCCCATCGAGAGTGGTCTTTACACAGAGAATAAGATGAACAGTCTTCCATTTTCGATTCTGAATAGACGTTCATCTAAAAATATAGCTGTAAAACGGCCTTGGTTCTATAGAGCGTCGCCCTGCCTCTCGGTCAAGGCCAGTGAAGCCACGCCTACTTGAGTTACATACGCTCGAAATACAACGTAGTCAACATCCCTTTCCTCCTCTGACGCTATTTGCGCCGAGACGTCGCCCTAGATCAGACATGGACAAAGATTGCCCCGTGGGGCAGGGCCCCGGCTCCGACGAGACTCAACTCAGCGAAGTCACGCCTACTCGAGGTATCTTACGCTCTAAGCACAACGCAGCCATCTTCCTCCTCCGACGTTATTCCCGCCGAGACGTCGCTCTAGATCAAAAGTGGACAAAGATTGCCCCGTGGGGCAGAGTCCGGGGTCTCACGAGGCCCAACCCAGCGAAGCCACGCCTATTCGTAGCCTATACGAAGTGAACTATATAGTCTTGTGCCGCCGACGACGACGCCGAACTCGCGAGTGTCTCTCGTTCGACGAAACTTGCCCCGGGAGCAAATCGGAACGCTCCCGGGGCGAAGAGCGGTTGCCTGGTCTAGACGCAGCTCTCTGGCAGCCTGTTCGCCATCAGTCGCCGCTTGATCGCCTCGCCGTCCAGACATTCCCCGGCGACGACGACACCTTGGCCGGCGCTCATCGCGACACCTTGACCGCTGCCAAGCACCATCCCCTGGCCCACCATCATTCCCGTCATGGGCATGCTCTGCAGGCTGGGTATCGTGCTCCTCGATGGTAACCTCAGCTCCGTCGGCCTCCCGGCGAACTTGTGGCAGAGCTCGTCTATGCTCGGCGTGGGCCCCGGCGTGACCCAGTGTCCCGGAGGATAGCCACCCGGGTAGCTCGGAGGACTCACTTCCACCAGATTGCCCTCTGCAACAGTCAACCGACCGAAAGGTATTATTATATATTATATATCACGCAGTGGCCCCTCCCATAGTCCCTCCCCCACTCCCTCTACTGTTCCTTCCTCTAATCCCTCTCTAGCTCCACCTCTACATTCCCCAGTCCCTTTTTAGCCCCATTTTCTGATCCCATTCCTAGTCCCCTCTTTAACCCCGTTAATAATCCCCTGTCTAGTCTTTTCTCTCTAGATTCTTCGCTAGTTCCTCTTTTACTTGGCCCCATTAGCAATCAAAAGCAAGGCGGTCCACGTTCCAATCGCTCGACGCCACGAGAATCTTTATCGGAGGCTTGTAGTGCTTGTCGTGCACGCTCGTGAGCAAACGTTACGCGCGTTTATCGTAAGCAACAACCGGCGCGGTGTAAACAATCAACCGGGTACTACGAACTCCATAGAGGACGGGGCGCGCGCGTTATTACAGGGAAACGTAACGGGGGGGAACGCGTAATTAATCTAATCGCGGGATTCTATTTGTAGACGCGGGGCGCGTGTAGATTCTATTCAATTACCGCGGCTTACAAGGTCTGCGGCGCGTTCGTTGCACGGTGCACGGTGCAGGGTGCCGAGACGCCGCTGCCATATTTCATCGCCAACAAAGGGGATCGAAGCAACGGGCCGCACGGGCTTGGGTCGCTCGGCTAGATACGCTGCGAAAGCATTTTCTGTCGTTGCGGGTACAGACTCGACGCGTGATCGCGTCCGCTCCCGAGCGGAACCGATGCCATCGTCCCCGAGAAAACAGAGTACGGATACGATACGGCGCAGCGATACACCCGCGATACTCCCCGACTTCCGGGGAATATTCCTAAATACCTTCCGCCAGCCGTGGCGGCTAGGCTCCTGTCTCTATTTTTGTGGCGACACTCCACTCCACTCCTCCCCCCATTGTGTCCTTCTCTCCGACGCGAAGTGCACTCGAGCGGATGAACGCCGGCTTGCGATCGATTACGGTGCGCGTGCTTCTGAATAAAAAAAAAGGGAACTCCTTTCTCCTCTCCCGCGTCCGCCATCCTACTCGCTCGAAATATTGCCGTCGCGAACCTTCCGCGCTCCCAAACTCGCTCAAGTTCCTCGATACGCGTTCGCAATCCCCTATCGCTTCTTTATTAATAACTTTTCCCGCTAAATACCCGGCCGCGAACGTTAGCCAACTCTCCAAAATAGCTTGCTTGTCTACCGTCGAAAGTAGAATGCAATATTCATCCCCTTCTGCACCGGTCGAATTTTTGTTCAACTCGCACTTTTGGCGTCAGTCATTTTCACCCCCGTAGCTAAGTTAAACATTAACGTCGGTGGAGCTGATAGACCACGGAGCTTGCGAACAGGGAGAACTGAGATTTAACGGGGATTCGATTGGATTAGTTCATCCCCTAAGTAATGCAGATTTATCTTTCATAGCCACTAGACTGAGGAGTTTCATGTATTTGTAATAAAAATGGGTCGCCGCAATTTAAAAGAGGAGAAATATTAAGCAGCAAAATAAAAACTCGTATTCGTTTACCTGAACTGACTCGACTGGTTGGACGAAGTATATTACAGTATTCCGCGGGAGCTCTGGCACACACGAGGGGAAATACCTTTCGGGAAATATCAAAGAAAATTCGCTTTACATATGGGACGACTTGGCACACACAGTTTTACCGTGTTTGAATTGAAAGTTCCCCGCGCTCGCGCATTGTTTCTATGGTAACAATTGAATGTTAGAAATCGAGGAACGTATACGACGTTTAACATTCTATTGTGCGCGAAGCCATCTCTCACCTACTTTCCACGGCACGCGCGGACCGACTAAATAGAAGCTCTGGCGACGCGAAACTGCGAGTAGACGACGACAACGACAACGCGGGAGGGTAGAAAATCCACGCGAAAGAGCAAGTAGAACTAGGCCGACTAATTGTCGGCGGCGAGAGAGCCAACCGATTTCGCTAACCGGAGCCACAGTGGAAACTCGTTTTTCGTAGTTAAAATTGTATTGTTGGAGTTTTGACAAAAATTTTCAGCTAACTGTGCAGCGGAAGGGATTAGAAAAGGGACCATGGGAAGGATGAGGATGGTACTAGAGAAGGGATTAGGGATGAGATTGAGAAGGGACTAGTAGACGGACTACTGGAGGGACTAGAGGAGGAACCATAGGAGAGACTCTACAGAAGACACCATGGAAAGGACTAGAGAACTATAGGAGAGCCTGGAGCAGGGGATTAGGAATGGGATTGAGGAGGGACCAGGAGTGAAGATTAGAGATGAGACCAAGAGAGGGAGCGGGGCAGGAATTAGGAAGAGGACTAGAGCAGGAACTAGGAGACTATAGGAGCGCCTAGAGGAGGGGATAAGAAATGGGACTGTGGAGGGACCAGAGGAGGAGATTAGAGATGGGACCAAGAGAGGGAACGGGGCAGGGACTAGAGGAGCGCCTAGAAGAGGGGATGAGGTACGCGATTGACGAGGGACCAGTGCAGAAGATTAGAGAAACTTACCGAATTTATTTGGTATTACGTCCGGATCAGTTTCTACGGTTTGTTGCGTGTTCTGCAGAGGATACTGTTGGGGTGGCAGTTCGCTGAGTTCCGCTGGTTTTTCGTGTCGTGGTTTCGACACTCTGTCCCGTCGCACGCGCACCGCTACCACCAGAATGATGAGCACTAGGGTGACCAGAGCACCGACGACCACTCCGATCAGCGGGGACAGCGCGATCCCGGCATCTTGCCCTTGAACACACATAAATTCCAGGACGATTAGTGTGGCAGACTAACAAGGTTGGCGAGAGCTCCGCAGGCTGGGCGACGCGACGCTTAAACGACCGACGTAATTAACAAATTCCGCTCGGTCGCGCAGTTTCAGTCAGCGCCCGATGAAATTTACGAGGGCCTGGGGATTGACAAATGAACAACGGCAATTTATTTAAAATTATCACCGACGGTAATTAAACGATGCACGGGACCTGTAATAATCGGCCGGCCGATCGGCTCTCCTCGAATAAATCGTAATATGTCCGTGCATTATTAAACAGGTAATCGCGGGACCGTCCAAATGGCGCGATAATAATCATTATGAACCGGCCCGACAAGCTTTCCGAGAGACGGTTGTTCGCGTGCCACGGGTATAAAATTACCCGCAAGCATGAGCCGCGCGCCAAATCCCTGTCGAGCAATTAAGCGGCCGGATTTTCTTGCGGTTCCTCTTCTTGTCCGCTACTTTGCGGTTTCTTGTTGCTCGTCAGCCAAGAAATCGATGGTGAAACACGATGATTAAAAGTACACCAGCTAGAGCGACTTTCCCCATCCCGGAATTTTCATTATAGTTACACGCCGACAAGAACGTACTTACTCGAACGCTAATGAGTCCATACACCCTTAACAAATCTGTTATAATATTTGCACTTTGGCGAACAAGAGCCTAAATCACTAGGAGACAAGTTTATTAACGCAAACAATCTTCTCGGCTGGAATGTTGCTGTATTTTGTATAAAACACAGTGGCGCTATTAGGCCTGCAGACAAGCTCGCATATGCGAGCCGAGCTCGAGTCGATTTTCCAACTAAAAATTCTAAAATAATTCACTGTTATGTGTACTATTAGGTAGACTCTTCATGAATTTTTCCGTAATTTTTTGTTGAGCAGAATAGACGAAATAGAGCATAATTCATTAAACCGTGCTCACCCTGTAACTATCCTTGTAGTAGTGGTAGGACTTGAAACTTGTCACAGAGGGTGTTTTTGGGAGCCATATCGAATGGTCCAAACAAAAATTAATTTGATTAGTGGACATTTTTCAGGACATCTTATTCAAAGTCTTTTTCATACTTACTTGAAATAACCTGAACAATCATCCCTTTCAAGGAAATCCCCACATTCTACTTTCCATAAAAATTGGAATTTCCACGAAGAAGCAGAATGTACACGCGTAAGGCAGGGTGTTAAATTCTTCAGCAAATTAGTTGTGCAAACTGTTGCGATCGCTGAGGGGGTTGAAGCTGGTAGCGCGAGGTATCAGTCGCTGGTGTATAAGAGTTGCTCGCGATCCGATTCCCTCGCGGCGCGCGGCGCAATGCGCGGAGTTGTCGAAACGCTTGTCCTTTGATCCGGCAAAGGCTTGTTAACCGTGTAACGGCGCGGTACATATAAACGATGCGTGGAAAATGCCGGAAAACACTCGGCGCCCGGCATAATCGGGTTTCGGGAATGTTCTCGAGTTCCCCCTTCAGCTTCCGCCTAATTTGAAGCAACGCGAGAAAGCGCGAATGTACGCGCATACGTCCCTATTCTTGTTCCGCGCGTTGACTCGAGAGTGTTTTCTCCCTCTTTCTCTCTTCACTGTGCCTTTAGTTCTCCTTTTTGTTTCGGTCTCCCTCTCTAGGCAGTCCTGTGTGTATTAAATACCGCGTGTACACAGCCCTTTTTCTCACTTTGTCGCAATCAGACCGAACCAGACCGGAATCCATTAGAAAGGAAGAAACGCAAATTAGAACGAAGAATTAACCACGGCAACCCTTCGCGGCTGATTACCGTCTCTCCCATTTTTTTGGATGATGGTCGATAAGAAAAAATACGTGTCGAATATTTTTCTGAATACTGCAAAGTCGGGTGCTTCATCACACTATATTTAATGCTAAAGAATCTGTACATATTTTTAGAAGTAACATGTAAATCTCATCATTGTTCATCTAACAGATCCAGATCTTAATGACATTCCAGACACATATTTTTCTTTAGCATCTACCGTTTATACTCGAGGGGTGAATACAGCCCTCAAAGTTTGGAACAATATTTGGTCGAATATCTCGGTGACTATTTAGAGGGGTAGTTCACACGAGAAAGTTCTGTATATTTTAGTGAGGAATCCAACCGCGCAAACTGATTTCAGATATCTTAATTTGTTCGTTAAATACATTAAAAATTACACTTTTTTGTTAATTTTTCCACCCAAATGCAGAACTGTATTTCCTCCTTTGGCCATCTCAAGAAGTCTAAACTAAGATACCAACGTCCTCAAAGTCTTTCCAGTGTTGCATTCGATCTACTGATTTTTGTAAAGCCCGCAGTCCATTTATAACAGATACACGTTTTCCGTTTCGAAGTACATAGAAGCTACACCGCGGAGTCGGAAGAAGCTTGGGACACAGGCACGCAAGATAATCAGCGGAAATTCTAGAAAAACGGGGTAGTTTCGCCCCTGGTCAAGTCCTCTGTGACGTGGTCGCGTACTCGTGGAGTCGAGAATTAAAAAGGCTCGCCAGAGAAAGCTAACGAGCGCGGACCGGCTCCATTCCGCTGTCCCACTTAAATTGCCGTGCGAGTGGCGCACAGCTGGCCAGCTCTCGCACTGCAAGAAAACAGTTTTGTTAATTACCCGACGAAAGCAGCAGGCCCGATCCCACGCTCAGCCACTATCGACTAAAACTGCCGGTGAGAGACAGAGAGAGAGAGAGAGAGAGGGAGCCAAGCTCGGAGTCCGAACCAGCCAAGAATTAACCCGAATCTTGAATAAATCGCGACCAAGTATCGTTCCGAGCCGTGTTATTGCACGCCGGAATTCAAACTTCGAAATAACTTCTCCGGGCTTTTAGCACCGGCCACGCTTCAATTTCTCCGGTAGATATTTCCGCGAGGGAGAGTTTTTTCTTTCGGAATTACCGGTAAACACTGTTTCGATCCGCCGCGACGCGATGATGGTTCCCGGCTACCATTCGTGCCGGCTGCGGTTATCGTTGTCTTGGAGGACGGGCTTTAGCCTCGATGTTCTTCGCTCTATCCCTTAAGCCTCTCGAGCAGGAGTATTTTATCCACGCTTTAGATTTTATTCACACCGAATTCGTTATTTCTACACGGTGGTAATTAGACTGCAGATTTAATCATTCACGACAAAAATGGGTAGCTGCAATTTGAAGCTACTAGTAAAGTCGCGATAGTTTGCAAACGGCTGTGTTCTGCACGGAGAAATAACGCGTAGGGACACTATTTTTTTATAACTGTGTCTACCACGCCGAGAGTACAAACATATCAAATATCGCGCGGCCGAAGCGTATCGGTGTGAACCACTACTAATCGAATTACAAAACTTCTTTATTTATCATTATCTTTTTATGGGACTTTCACCAATTTATTTCTGGCATTTTTCTGGTTAAAGTGACACCAAGCACGATATAATTTCAACTGTATTTAGTGGTTTAACCGACGATGGAAGTTTCGAACGCACCTTCCTCGCTTAGCTTCTTCCCCCATTCTTAGACTTCATTGTTGTATTTATAGTAGTGGAAGAAGATTTACTAATTTTTATATAATTTAAAATTTACCCTTTTCTACCTCAACATTTTCTTGGACTAATGGGACGTAGACGCACGACGTGACGCACACGCGTCGTCATTGTAACCGTCGAACTTCGTCTCTGTCCCCTCCAGCGTCACCACTGTCACCACTGCTGCCCAACTCACTAACTCTACGGCTGTACGTAGTAGTGGGGAAGAGGTTCGATGGTGGGGACCTGGCAGTTCTCGGAGGGAAATAAGTTGGAACTGCCTGACCTAACGATTCGCTTAAAATTAGCGGAAGATCCAATGTGAGATCTAGAGATATAGAGAAGTGGTGTATACAATCACTTGTACATAGTCGCTACTTCGAACAGTTCTAACGGGCAGCCAAACCGCTGGAGGACGTTGATAGGAGGAAGTGCGTGTGGCTCGCATCGAGTGTTCGCGCAAATTGCTCTTGACACCGCGTGTCAAGGCGAGAGCCATAGAGTGTGGTGCTCAGTTTCAATAAGGATCCAGGCGAGCCAGCTTTCAGCTAGGATCCGCTCGACGTGTTGTAAGGCACACGCCGAGCGTAATGGCGCGCGTGCCGCCGAACGTTCCTCAGATTACGGCCAGACACGGAAGGGGAACGGGACGGAACAGGGGACGATATAGGTGTGGAGCTGCGCGCAAGGGGGTATGAAGGTGATAAGGGGGTAGGAGAAGGCAGGAAGCAAGGGCACCGGTGCCTAGGGTGGCTGATTAAACCCTGGGTTTTATGGGCATTACGCGTCCCAGCGAAATACCTTGCCGCGTCTCTAAGTACACGCACACAGCCGCCTGACCGCAATCTATTTACATACATACATAAACACACCTGTATTATGCAGGACGCGTACACGGGACGATAGCTGTATATACTGTATGCTGTGTGTACGCGAACAGGCGCCGCGTACGTCCGATTCCCGCTCTAATTCCCAGCCGGCCTTGTCGAGCAATCTCGCCTGGCCGCAGGAGCTAGTGAAAACTTGAAAATCTGACGGTCCGAAAGGTCCTCGGAATCCTCTCCTCAACAACGGTCCAACAAGCTTCGACAAATCTAACCAATTCCGAAGGCAACGCCCGCTCACCGACCACGCTCGCAACCAGTATCGCGAAGGCGTTAATTCCGATTTATTTCACCGAACTGTTCTATCTAATCCTATTATCGTCCTCGTTGCTTAATATTTTGTAGGTACAGATTCATCCAAAAACTAGAAAACAAATATGTACTCGTCCCATTTATTTCTCCGCTTTACACGAGGATCCCCTTAATTTCGGCAATAAACGAGCTTTCCGAGTGAGAGCTCGCGGGTCCCGAGTGTTCCCGAAATCCGAAAACACGGCGGGAAACACGTCGAGGGAAACACGAGGAACATCTCTGGGAACGAATCTCGTGTTTTATCGGGCGGGTGTTGCTTGCTATCGTGGCAGACACCCTCGCGAGGATCCACGCGGCGGATCGTACGGGAAGATCTAGCTAGGGGGTCTGGAGAAGCGTCGCCGGAATATATGAGACGCGCGGCCCGTGAGTGACAGGAAAGTCCTCGAGATGGGCGTAAAAGTTCCTCGTAAAAGCACCGCGTCGCGTCCCGTCGCAACGCGCAGCGTGAGCGAGTCAAGACGGTTTTAGTCGGGAAGCTAGATGGATAGATAGATTTATTGGAGCGGGTACCGTGTCCCTAGGGCGCAGGAAGAGGAACGGGCGAGAGGAAGGGTACGCCCGAGAGATGATAATAATTCCGAGAAAGACAGCAGAGGCGCGCGGCGGCGTGCGCAACGGTGTGCGCGACGTGCCGGCAATAAGAGCGCGATAAATTTGCAGAGACGATATTACCGATACAAATAATCTCGATGATGCTAGCGGCGCAGGAACACGCTCCGGCAGACACCGCGCCGTTAGCTGGCACGTTGTAACGATAATTCTCCGATTAATTACCGCGATTTAGCTGCGCGCGGGCCCCCGTCACCGTCGCTCGCGACCGTATATTCTTCGAAAGCGGCGACGGTTTCTCGTTAAAGTTGCACCGGGAGCCTCTTCCCGCTGGAACAACGGGGAAATATATTCGATGCGGCGCGTTTCACGACGCCCAGACACGGTGTTCCCCTAAATCAGCTAGATAGTTGCTCAACCCCCACCCCTACGCAACCACCCCGCCGCGGTCCTCAACTTGTCGCCTATTTTTCGCCCCTTGGGACCTCTGACCGGTTAATCCGAATCATATACACAATGGATTCGAAATGTATTAGGTGTACGGATAAGTTCTCGGTCTGAAAATAAAAACAGAAACATTTTTCTTCCGGTCGGAGGATTTTATAATGTCAACCTAGTAGAGTAAATTACCCGACTAATAGTTTAATATAACCTCAAAATATTATTCTAACCACAATAAACAAAATGAGTTGCCAAAAGACGCATATTAGGCTTTGTATGCTTTTCGCATATCAACTGAAAAAAACAGTTCCGAGGCTAAGGAGATATGAGCCGTTTATTTTGAAAATGGCGCAAATCCATTTTCGAGAAAAATCAAGCTAGCAATTTTAATATTTACATTTCTACGTTATCTTTTCATTCTGAAGCAAATTGTAACTATATTTAAAATTACAGATTTTGTAAAAACGAAATTTGCTGGTTAAGTTGATTAATCGAATGATACAAATTCTTATTTTGGAAGTGGCCTAAGTCCATTTGTCAGCTATTTGATGTGATTAAAGAAAAATAATTTTCTGTTTGTCCCCCAAGATTATTATAATGTTACCAAGAAGTGACGGAAAGTTAATAACTTAACAAGAGGATTTTGTAAGAACGTCTCCAAAAACTTTCAGAAATTTCTCTCACAGATAAAACTTCCACAGATCTGAAGATTGAAGCCTCCTCTTTACACCGACACTTTAAAAATTGATTTTTTTTCACTGTTTCATGGAGCAAAAGTGAGGAACAAGTTCTGTCATGTGAAGCATGGACATTGAAACGAGAATTTTAGATCGTGCAGCTACCAAAACATCAGAGATCTTAACACGTCCTCTCAAATGGGACATTCAAATTGCCAGCCAGATATAGGATGTCCTCTTACAGGGGACAGTCGAGTGCAAAGCGTTAATTAAATGCATGGAAAATGAAAGTTTCATTAAGTCGGTTATGAACGAATATGAATACATATTTGGTTTTCGGGTACATTAATGTTTTAGTTTCGTAAAAATTAAACCCAAGAACTTCGTAAGAAGATATTTAATTTAACTCTTGTCTCTGAAATAAATTTTTATGAAATTCTCTTGGTACAGGTTAAATCCTTGCAAGACACACGCTTCGAGCACGAAGACACCGCAAACAATTCCAGAATATTTGTTTCCTCAGAACATTTCCCCTATGTAGCAAGCAGAAATAAAAATAACCGAAATGGAAAATATGCACGGACGAGATATGCAATTTTTAAAAGGAAGGCAAAGATACATTATGACAGCGCACAGGACTGAAAAGTTTCGCTTGAGTTATTGTTGAGCGATCTAAAAACAATCTCCGTGTACAAAGAGCTAGATACATTGCTGAACAATTTATTGTACATGGCCCTGCGATTCATGTTATCCATATTTAAACTGTGATCATTTATCTGTCTATAAAATTTTTCTTATTTATTTATTTCTAATTTATCTATAAAAAATCAGTTTGGTACAATTATAAAAAATTTATTCTGTTTTAATGGGCATTCGAATACTTTCGCGGCTCACTGTACATTCAAACGTCTGTGGAAGCTTTGAAAATTTTTTTTCGCAAATAAAAGCACAACGGATTTAAAGAATGAAGCTTCCTCTTTACAAGATCGCCTTAAAAATTGGTGTACGATTTTTTTAGTCGTTTTATCGAGCTCTGAACGAGAGATGTGCCGCCAACTTCACGTGTTACACAGAACTCGTTCCTCATTTCTGCTCCATAAAACAGTGAATAAAAATCGTAGTTCAATTTTTAAGGATTCGCTGTGAAGATCTCTACAAATCTGCGGAAGTTTTTTAAAGTTTCTGGGTAGGTTTGAATTCGCTGCAGTCACGTGGAACATATAATTCGACTGGTTGCAGGAAAACAATTGTGCAGAAACGCAGCGTTAACACGTAAGGGGGTGGTAGTGATCATTTAGGCGAGCACTCGGGGCCGTTGCGTTTAAGGGTGAAGGTAGGAGGGTGTGGGGGGTAAGAGGTAAAGCATCCCATCCACAGCAGCGTTCAAACAAATGGGTTTCCCCGAGCGGCGAACGTAACCGGCCGGACGAGAACGGTCCCACGGTATTATGTCGGAGTCCACCGAAAGATTGCTGGTTCAAAGGCGGCGCGGCGTGGCGGTGGCCGGGGTCGGGGTTGGTCCTGTAATCACGACCAACCGTTTTCGCTTAATTCCGGACAGTATTTAGAGACGGGCTTAGAGCACTCGAGAATGGGTCGTTATGATACTTCCGGTTAGGCAACGGCTCGGCTCGGTTCGTCGCACCGGTTAGAGGGCTTGGTTTCGGCCGCTAGCGCCGCTGGCCAAACTGTTTGAGGAGTTTCCACGTTCCGCACCGCACCGGTTGAATTGCCGGATAACTAGTCTCCGCGCGACGGTATAATCTACACCCGGAATATATTACGCGTCACAGAGAATATTTCTTAAGGTATTAGCGGTGTGACTCGCCCTCTCTCTCTCTCTTTCTCTCTTTCTCTTGCTTGCTCCCGTTCCGCGATAATAATCGTTTCACATCCGACGGGATCTCCGCTACCTCCTGTCGCTTTAATGGAATTTAAAGCAGCCTCTCGCGACCGTCTTCCGCCGCGGAACGATTCCCCGAGAAAAGATTCATCGCACAGGCCGATCTTCCAAGCTGAACAACGCGATAAGCGATTGTTCTTTCTCCGAGACAGCGCTTACGGGATATCCGGCGATCAAAACGGATGAATCCCGGAGCCTTCGCCGATGCGCTTGCTAATCAGTGTCCCGTTATCTTTAACGCTTCGAATATAAGCGACCTACATAGGGTTCCTTAACATTTCGATCGTGCTCCAATTTTCTTTCAACACGGCAAACGCCGGGCTTATTTTGTCTCGCATTCCGCATCTCTTTTTATTTAAACTCGGCTACAAGAATACGACTGCGTACAAGCAAGAGATTTGTTTAACTATTTTCGCGACAGTCGTCCTACTTGATTATGCAAAATAAAAATGTTCTGTATTGATTGCGGGAAGCAGGAATAGAATAAAACTTGATCTCATCCCTTAATGACTTTGTTACATCAAAAACAACATTACGATATTCTTGAATTTTTTCTAATCCTTTATTGTTTTATATTTCACCCAACCAATTTCTTGTGAAATTGGAAACCGTGAAGTGGAAATTGATTTGTTTTCTTAATATGTTTTATAGGTTGAATACTATGGGTCTCAATACTCGGGAGGTATTACTTTTTAAATTGATATTTAATTTATATCGACGTTTGCAGAAGTATGCCTGGCGTGCTTACAGCATATAATAATTTACTTATTCGCCTCGCTTGGGTGCAGCATATATGCATGAATTTTTTGAAAATTGTATGCCCGCGCAGAGTGTTCGACTACGACCGGTTAATATTTCAACGGGTTGATTCTCAAGCTAAAATAAGACGGTGTAGAATCACCCCCCGGTATAGATACCTCGTAGAATCACCGGTTAAAATATTTACAGCATCGAGTGTCCTGTATAGTGCATAATGGTTCCTCTTTTTAGTTCACATACTAGCTAACCCCATGTACAATTTAAAGAATTTCTGGCGAGGGGACGGTAAAGCTTCAGTAGAACAGGACGATACCTAAAGGACAAGAGACAGAGAACTATCGAACGTCCTTAACGGCGAACCCACCTATTAAGGTGGACCAACCACATTCTGTACGTCAGTTGTAACCAAACTGTAGCAAAATGAAAATTCTGTACCTCAGGTGTAACAAACTGGAGCAAAATAAAAATTCTATACCTCGGTTGTAACAAACTGGAGCAAAATAAAAATTCTATGCCTCGGTTGTAACAAACTGGAGCAAAATAAAAATTTTCTACCTCAATTTGTAACAAATTGGAGCAAAATAGAAATCCTATGCCTCGGTTGTAACAAACTGTAGCAACATAAAAATTCTGTGCCTCAGGTGTAACAAACTGTAGCAAAATAAAAATTCTGTACCTCAGATGTAACAAACTGTAGCAAAATAAAAATTTTCTACCTCAATTTGTAACAAATTGGAGCAAAATAAAAATCCTATGCCTCGGTTGTAACAAACTGTAGCAAAATAAAAATTCTGTATCTCAGGTGTAATAAACTGTAGCGAAATAAAAATTCTGTACCTCAGGTGTAACAAACTGTAGCAAAATAAAAATTCTATACCTCAAGTGTAACAAACTGTAGCGAAATAAAAATTCTATGCTTCGGTTGTAACAAATTGGAGCAAAATAGAAATTGATCTCCTAATGTATGTACTGTTTCGAGCTTTCGCTACTTATTTTGGATAAAATCTGATAATTCCTAAATTCCTAAAATCCGCAGTTTAGATCAATAACATTCCCGACGTATTACACACATTTTACACATATTACAACATATTGTTATATTATTTTCAATCTGCTAAACATATTGAGAAAGATAATAATTTGCTATTTTACTCCAGTTTGTTGCAATTTAGGTGGATACTTTTATTTTGCATAAAGATCCGCAGTCTACACATCGTAGAACAATCCAGCCACCGAGTGGAAACGGGAAACAAGACCGCTAATAATAAAGAATCTTTCTGGATGGGTCTACATTGTGTCAAAAAAGTATCGAAACATCCTCATTTAAACTGCCCACATAAGAGGTATTAAAAAACTTTTTGTTTCTAGAAGTTAGGAGGACTGTAAACTATTACGACGCAGATTTTGAGCTCGATCTGTCGCACAGTTTGTTTACAGCTGCCGAGTTTATCAGTCTACCCCAAGAGTGTTCTGCGTTCGTTACCATGGAAAAGAAAGTGAACAAAGAGTTTGCTTGAAATTTTGTGTTGCCAACGAAATTTCTTGTACCGAATAAAATAAATTTTGACGAAAATTGAAAATTCGTGTGTTTTATTTAAGATGTCTCGGTAGTTTTTTGACATAATGCATAATACAAATGTATCCAAATCCGACAGCAAAACAAGCTGTACAGAGGCGAAGTCGCTGCAGAATGAAAAATGTACGATTCAGCATAAAGTTTGTAGGAGACGATAGTCTCGTTGGGACAGCGACAGGCAGCAATATCTGAGAAACGGACTACAGTGAGGAGGGGAGGGAGAGGGAGAGGGAGAGGGAGAGAGAGAGAGAGAGAGAGTCCTTTTAATATCTCGGGTCCAGGGTCGAGGAAGTAATTCTCGGGCGGCGAGTCCCGTCTAATCCGCGGCGAGATCGATCGATCACCGGGGTACAGCACTGGAAAAGAGAGACCTCTCGCGTGAGCGTTTCATTAATTGAAAACGGCTGCCGGAACGTAAGTCGTCTTAGCCCGTGGGATGGACAGGGGGTAACATCGATTCGGGGTTAGCCTTACGTTCGAATTAATCCAGGTGAGCCGAAGTTAGATCTGGCTTCAGCTAAGCTGGGCTTTTTGGTGACTTAGCCGACCACGTGACACCGAATCTCCGTCTTAGCCGGGGACCGGATATACGTAGCCAGCAACCAGGGTATAGTAGTCTAACCGATCCGAGACGAGCCGAGGAGAGCCGACTTTCCCGTTTCGCGGGGGGGAAAACGTTCGCCTAACGTTCGGCCAAGGTCCCCCGGTAAATTCCAGCATTTGCCGGATGACCGGGGGGATTAGGGAACGTTTGCGAAAGGCTCGCTGGCTCGAGAGATCCTTCGACGACTCTCGTCGCGGACAAATCCTCCGTCCTCCTCTCGGCGGACCAACACGCCGAAAAACCTCGGAATTTTTACTGCACGCCGCGACGAACGCGACCGCATCGACCGTTTAGGAAGTTCGCAAAGCCTGCGCGCCTCGGACCACGACTACCCTCGCGGATCACGTTTTTCCCCCGCGTTAAGACCGATTAGCGATCTAAACTTCGATGAACTCGAGTTCGGGATCCTCGGCTGACTCGGCCCGAGAAAGGGATCCTGAGGATCGACGGCGCAAGGACCGGTTTATCTTTAGTACCCCGGCGCCAGACGTTTCTTCGCGTGGAACTCGATTAAACTTCCATTGCAACTTTTACGAGACATTGTCCGGGCTTAGGAGGCTGTACGACGGAGAGTCTAGCGATCTTCATTGCCCTCAGCCCCCCTGCGATGGCCCTGCCGAGATGTGTTACAAATCGGTAATTGATTCGGCCTGGAGTCATTCGACAGCGGTTGCGTCAGTCATCCGGTTGTTGCCAGAAAAGATTGTCTGCTCAATTACAAGACACGCAGTTAATTCAAGACAACATAACCGCTCAACGATCATTACTAGACCGTGGATTTTAACACACTATAAAAATTGCGTTGATTGCGGAAATACAATCAATTAAAACTAACATAACCACTTCCAATGAAGAATAGAAATTCCAGTACCGGGTTAGTCACGTAACACTGCGATATGAGCACGACAGAGACGGAACGCGTGGGGGGATAGCGTGGTAGAAGGGGAAGGTAGAGTGGGGACGCAAGTCTTATTCTGGCGACTTCGGTGAAATGTGAGACATGAATTGACAATACCGATTTCATCGTGATATGTTACTGATTTATGTAACAAGTTGATGCAACCGATCCAAATGGTATATATGTAATTAAATTATTATTAACCAGTCGTAGTAGCCGAACGAGCAAGATATAGAACGTTTTCCAGGATCGTTGCGGAGATCGTTCGCCGGAAACATCGATCGGCTGCGCGATGCTCGTCGCTTCCGGTCAGATTCGTTCGATAACATCGCGCGTCAGCGTCCGCGATGTTTCATTGCGGCGTACATACACCGGAAACGCGCGCCGCGTCGAGTTTGATCGGGCTTTAATTGAAGTAACGTACGACGCCGGTTCGGAGCTCGGTACCCGCTTCGGAATCGCGGGTGAGAAGGACAGACGTGTATCGGCGCTTGCGCCCGCGATGAATTACACCGACGCGACGCGCGAAGCGCCGGGGTTCGATTACGCTAACGACACGCGTAAACACGCGGAACGGCACGCGACAGATCGCTGCAAACGAACTGTCGTCGCTTCTCTGTTAACCGCGCGACACGGCGCGACCCGGCGCGCACTTGTGCGATACGAACGTGTCACGATCCGCGACCCGTTCCCGGGTCCCGTTCCGGCCCTGCGAGCCGGAATCGCGGAATTCGATTTTGCCGGCGCGTTTACTGGCCAAACGAACTACCCTCCATCGGCAATTTCGGCAGCCGCGGTTCGATGACCCCTGTGTTTCGTATAATTTCATCCCTGTTTTACATCCCCCACCACCCAACCACGCGTCCCGCGGTCGACCATCGTCCCGTGATCGATCGGAAATCTCTTGAAGATCGACGGGTTACTGCGCCGCATCTGCCAGTGTTTTCAGCAGAAGAAAATTTGGAATTATTATCGGCTCCAGATGCGAGTCCATCTCTGCTGAAGTGTCGTTGGATGCTTTTTTATAAAAAAAATTCTTTTATATTTATATTATTATTTATATTATTTCTATTTTGTCTGTCCAACTCAGTCTGAATAAATAATAAGGTATATAAAGTAGGCAATAATAAAGTAGGGCCTGAGTTAACAGGAGTCAGGAGAAATGCGAAAAACAGGGCCCTGGGCTCCTGACCATCTCGGCTCGGTTTTGTAGAGGTGCGGTCCATTGACCGTCCCGGGTGTGGATTGTTTTTTAGTGGGTAGTGGGGAGACCGTCCATCCATTTCCCTTAGTCCCACACTAGCCCCCCTTCGGGGGTTTTAAAATGTATTTTTTCAACCACACTCTTAATAAAAAAAAAGGTTTGCCCAACCCCCACGGCCCTCAAGTCACATTGGGTTCGTTCTCCCACTTCTTCATTCCGCTAAGGTGACGTTCCCTCACTGTTCGACACGGTCGACGGTCGTTTAAGGTGGTATCCTAAGTAGTGGGGGAACGTAACAGATTTATTACTAGTTTTCAATAAAAAAAGTAGAGAAAAATATAAACATCCTGAATTTGCGAAAGTGACGGGGGTCGTTGGACTATTACATAGACGAACATTTATTTATCCAAGGTTAATGAATGCTGTAGAGTCGTACCGATTAAGAATCGTTATGGAAGAAGGTGGGGCGTGGGCTGAACAGTGTGCACGACACGCTTCGCGGCAATCCCTGACGAGGCGGTATCGCGTCTGAGGTTGAGGCACGTCAGCTGCATCGACTTCTCAGAGTCGTATCAGATTAGAGAGGATCGTGGGATTTCCCGGAAGCGAGGAGAGCGCGTGTCGTTCTTTGTTCCGGCGACTAGACGAGACGAGAGACGAGACAGACTAGAGTACTGTCCACGAAATCTTTTGCGGCTCGACTCGATTTCGGGAGCAACGATTCAACGTTATCGGTAGGTAACGAGAAGCACGCCTCGGAGCCAGAGGATGAAATGTTCTCTCCGGGCTGATTCGATGGCTCGAGGAATCGGTGTCGCGGTTTCGGAGGAGGAGGAAGGCATAATTCGGATATCCGGGAACGGTAGTCGTCGCTCGCGCGAACTCCCCGGGGCCCGGAGAATAATTTTGGCAAAACCGATTGCCCGCGGGTATTCGAATTAAAGCGAAATCCTGGGAGAAGAGAGGAGAGAGACAGAGAAGGATGGTAGAGTAGCAGAGGTCTGGGCCGCCTCTGCGTTAGATAAAGGGTTCCATCGACACTAGCGGAATTTCGGGGGCGGATCGCACGATAATTGAGATTAGGGTACCTGGCCTTAAGCCTTTCCGTGGCTGCGACGATCGGCCAATCCCCTCGATAAGCGTTTATTATGGACGAGATTCTCAAGATCCGCGAGTATATCGCCCGTTGCCTTCTCCTCTTCGTCTCTTCTCTGCCCTCTTCTATGCGCCTCCTTCTCCCGGAGCCCCTCTACGGGCCAATCCTCTTCAGGTCACGGAGATTGCGCCGGTAATTGCTCCTCGATTTCACCTACGTACACACGGCTTTCTATTGTTGCACATGAGATCACGATCTCCCTCTCTCCCTTCCTCTCTGTCTCGTGTGTACACACGAGTACGGCTACGAGAGCGCGTGGAGCCGACAGATAGATAGAGAGAGGGAGATAGGGACGCTTCTCTCGCGCCGGCAATCACCGACCAACTCTCGAGACTGTTCCGGCTGATTGCAATTAAGAGGATACCAAACCGTCATCGACGTCGATACTTGACCGTTTCACATTAGCATCCGGAGAGCATCGACCAGCTCGTAAAACGGATCAACCCTCCTCTCGAGCACGCGAGAAACGACCAGCGAGACTTTTCCGAGCATGATCGATCTTCTTTTCCGAACGCACGTCGCACAGTGAGCCGGAAACCCGTTTTCCCTGACCAAAATTTCAGGCAATTCTCGGTTCTGGGGCCAGGGTAGAGTGCCCTACGGGGCAATTTGGCCTCGGCTCGTTGGCCCCGGGAGCAAATCGAGTCGTTCGCTCGTACGCTAAACGCGATAACGATCGATAGGGCCGGTTGTTCTGCGGCCAGGAAATTTCATCGAACGGTCCGCGAACCCTCGGGACAAGGGCGTTCGTGTTCCTTTTTGCCGAAGGTCGCTAGTTAACCCCTTTCTCAGGGCCGATGCGTCGGAGAAATTTTTTTTCTGTTCGCTACGCAGCGGAACGAGCATCGAATTAAGGAAAGCAATTACAGATAATGGTCCCTACGGCACCCGCCGACGGATCTGCGCGGATGTCGGGGGTGTAGAAGGGTGGGCAAAGAGGTGAAAGGGGACACGGTCGCGAGAGAAAGAAAAGAGGGAAGAAAGAGGGTCGAGAATCGGGAGAGATAGAGGTAACGGTAGGGAAGAACCCATCCACGAAAGATAGGAATGTACAGGGTGGTCATTAAGCGGCTGCGCCTTCTCCGCCATCCCTTCCCACTCTCTTTCTCTCTGTTCAACCCCCGGCCTCGCTCTCCGTCGCTCGGCCGCTCGTCTTTTTGGACATTAAGCCGTTTCGCGTGCGGTAATTTTCCCCGGGTCATTTTTGCCGCTCTTCTTGCTCCGTCGTTAACTTCACTTAGCTCTGTTTATCCCCCGCCGTCATTTTTCTCTGCCCCCGACCACGGTCGCCAAAGTCTGCTACGCAGCACGTTTCTCCCCACCTCTGTCTGTCTGTTGCTCTCCCCTAGCAAAACGTGAGAGTTTTCCCCTTGTCAACTTATTTCGTCGGAGGCCGAACTGCCCCGCATTCACACCTTTAGCATAATCAGCGCCCTGGCCAATCTACCTCGGACACTGACCGTTCGATGCAATGTCTCACAAATTAGAATAATCGACGTGTGGATCCTCCTCGTCTCACCGTTCATCCGTAATCTTGTTGATCATGCATGTGGTCGAATTAGTGAGCAAAACGTTTATCAAATCAGACAGACGCAAATCATCGTAACAGATTCAATCTTATTTCTTAAGAGATGTCCGCTAACAAATTCTTATCGATTTACAGCGAATAAGTTCATCTCATTATATCAAAAATTTAGAAAATAGTGTACGATTGAAAACAACGTTGATGAGGGCCGACTAGTGGCCTAAATGGTTGACTACCGGAACAATTACACCGTGATGTCCGCGTTTCAGTCAGTTCCAATCGCAGCAGGGACATGAACGTGGCCTAACCAGAAGAGTAATAACGCGTGAAAACGGTTGGCGGACACATCGGTTGATAAACCTTGGTGTCGTAGACGACAGAAAAGTGTGTGCGAGAGAGATAGAGAGAAAGAGAGGGAGAGACACGGGCGTAAAAATGTAAACGATTTGTCGTGGTGAGCGGGTAGTGTGTCACTGGGTGACGTCGTGTGTACACGCGCGATCGTAAATATCAGCGTGGCGTGGAGTTTACAACGAGGTAAAACGGAGGGCACCAAATCAATTGTCAGTAAAGTGATTTACGGTCGCGGCGGCGTCTATCAATTTGCGAGGCGGGGGATGCGAGCGAGTAGAGCGAGCAGAGCGAGCGTGAGACGACGCGGTCGTAGTACATCGGCTTCGCCTAAGCGAGCCTAGGCGAGCCAGAGAGCCCTCGCCCTAGCCTTGCCAAAGCGCGAGCTACCAGCCGCCACGACTCCTCGTACATCAACTTCTCGACGTTCAAGAACAAACGACCATTACTTACCCCCACCTTCTACACCTGTCTCTTTCTCTCCACTTTGCCCAACCCCCTCTCCGTCCCTGTTTCTCCTTCCATTTATCCGGCTCTCGCAAGGGAAGGACCCCCGGCTGACCCACCTTGATTTTAACGAGCTATTCGATTAGCTCGTCCCGCAAGTCCTGTCGATTTTTAACCCTTTAAATGAACCATTCGAACACTTACGTTTATTGCACTTCTGTAATCTGTTACTTGCTACTTTGCTTTTTTATCGCGACACGAGGCTTTCGAATATTTCTTTCTCGAATTTGCGTGGAGCATCAAATTCTCCATAAAGAAGGGCTTAAAATGAATATTAAAAATCGTGACCATTATTTTCGTCGCAATTCCGACACATAGCAATTTGTTTTATAAATTACATACCTAGCGAAATCCTTCTAATCCTTCTGTTTTGAAACTCTCGCACGCCGCCGTACATTTCGCACTCCGGCAAGAATAGTGACATAACTAAAAAATGCATTATTCGCACAATAACGATTTTAAGAAAATTATAAAATTTCCATCGGCATAGTACAGACATCTTTAATCTTTCGGAAAAATATTTTTGGAAGTGAATTCGACTAGGCTCTATAAAATGATATTACGGATGCCTCCACCAACTCTAAAGTGACACAGTTCCTGCCACTACAGATATGCACCAGCTCAAAAAGAAAATCTAACGTAACTATCTTCCAGAGGTTCAATCAGTAGTTAGAAATATAACATTTTTTGAGTTGTGTCATTGTTCTTGCTGGGGTGAGATTTGATATACGAGGTGAGAGACCTGCGATGCAGCACAGTGCAAGAGCTCGTTAGAATCGAAGTCGGACAGTTGGGATCCTTCCCTTGTCAGACCGCATTTGATTATCTTTCGATTCGCCCTTCGGAAGAGAGAGAGAGAGTGGGGCTAGAGAGTGGGGCCTGAGAGAGTCACGGCTACTTACCATTAAAACTCCCCTCGTTGGAAGTCGATCGGTGAAACGACAGGTTCCCTAATGAACGGACCGAAAGTCGATTAGCGCGTAATTAGGACATTAGCTGGAAACTCGCGGCATTTAAATACGCCGGCTTCTCTCGGCCCTCCGCGCACCACCCTGTAACCCACCCTGAACCTTTGCGTTCTTCCGCGTCGCCTTTTCTATCTCGGCGGACGATCTGGAATTTCTGGGGCGCGGCGCATTTCTCTCGGTGAGAACAGTCAAATCTGCGTTTCTCGAAAAATGAAATACATGCTGTCCTTTAAACGATTCATCCGAGCTACTTTTATACGTCGTTGGCGCTCAAGAATAGTGACACAACTCAAAAAAATAGATTCTCCAGGACAGCCATTTAAAAGTTTCTTGCGCGACTTTGTAGTAAGGGAAGAAAGACAACCGCGTTCCAGCGGCCATTTTCGGAAGTACTAATACGTCGTTTTTCCACATAAAAATTTGGGGATTTTGCTATACATTTTTACAATAAACTCGAAATTGGAAATTTTTTAGCCGTGTCCCTATTCTTGTGCACCAACGACGGATTTATCAGTATACAGCGGAGATTATGCATTTACGACAAAAATGGATTGGTCACATACGAAATTGTGGAGACATCAGCAAAATCGCACGATGTTATATTATTCTTGATATAAGAGGAAATGTGCATTTTCGTTTAACTCCTGCATTTTTGCATAAGGATCCGCAATCTACTAAGAAATGTCTTATAATATAGCAGAGTGTACGACAGAGTTGGGCATCAATCGATTAAAATTTTAACCAAGATTGCTTGATTAATGTGGACGATTAAGAAAGGTAATCATTGAGAAATGGACGATTGATGAAGTTAATCGTGAATCGTTGATTAAGAAAAGAGATCATCGAAAAATCGGAGACTGATTTAATCAATTGTTGAAGTTGATCGCCACACGGTCTATCCATAAATTGTAATAAGGAGGGAGAGAGAGACAGAGGGCGGAGAGATGGAGAATTGACAGAAATATATCTCAACAAAAACTCAGTTTACGTTTTTTCCAGTATGCATACAGTTTTGATTCCGGTATTTCATTTCGAAATTTCAGCAGTTAATCATTAATCAATTATCCGATTGACGATTACAATTGAAAAGAATGTAATCGTTAACCGCAATTAACGACTAAAGTAGGAGTTTGATTGCGATTAACGATTCAAGTAGAAATTTATTCGTCAATCGTTGATTAAATTTTTGCCCAACTCTGGTGTACGGCACTTGATCGCATCTCTAGTTAAAAGCGACGTGAGGTCCCATTGTCCAGGATTCTCGAAAGAAATGTTTTCCAGGAGCGATCCGCGACGCTGCACCGGCTTGCAGTAGCGCAGGCCGGTCGCGGTCGCTGCCGTGCGACCTAAGTAGCGTGACGTACACACACAGAGAGTCGGAGAGAGAAAGAGAGTAAGAGAGAGAGAGAGAGAGAGAGAGAGAGAGAGAGAGAGAGAGAGAGAGAGAGAGATACTGGTAATGGGCGTGGCGCATTCGTCTCGGTGTGTTGTCTCGGGGGTGGCGATCCGTCTTGCTTACCAGCCCCGTCGCTGACACCACCCACTCGGGAGGAACGGGAGGGAGGGGAGAACCGGGAGGAACAACCGGCATCCGTTTCGTAGCCGGTTAGGAACCCGCAGCCGGAAACCCAGCAACGACCTTGCCCGCTGGATCCCCCGAACCGTTGTTAATCTCTGTGCAATCGGTGCCGGTCACTGTATCGATCAACAGTCAGCCTAACGCGGCCCGTTTCGCCTTGAACGCGCGTTCCTCGTTCGATTAAACTCACGCGTGACACGTGATTTTTCATTCTGTCGCTTAGCCTACCCTCCTCTCGACTCCGAGCTACTTTTTTCCGATCCGTAGAGAACCGCCCCTCTCCCACGGGGAACAACATAGTCTTTCGTCTCCTCGGTGTCTCAAGGACACGCCGAACTATGCAAACGAGAGGGCGATTAGTCTCTGCTGCGTAACCAACATGTCGAATCCTGTTCGCGTCGTTATAGTCTTGCGCGATTGGTCACGCATTAATCGTCAAGCTGACGTCTCGATTTCCCGATTAATTGACTGGGCCAATTGCTACGCGAGTTTCCCGCGATCCGCGCCACTCGCGATTCTTATCGACGCCCGTCCGCGAGTTATCGATCGCGACCGTTAATTGAAAAATTTGTAGTGTCCTGGCGCAGTCACTAGATAGTTATCAACAATTTTCATTCCATTCAGCAGATGTACGTTTCCACTTTTCGATCCGGTTTTTCTCACTCAAATAGATCGGTAAAAATTTGGAAAAAAATCAGACACGTAGCAGCTACTGGGATATATATCACAGAATTTTTTCCAAATTTTTGGTCGAGAGTCGTAGGCGGAACGATGAAGAGATCAAGTCTGTGGAGGAAATACCGATTTCCTATAGAAGTTTCAGAATGATGTCGTTCATATTTTTACAGTGGCTTCGAATTGTCGTGGCTATGGTCCCAGAATTTTTTCAAAATTTTTATCGAGCTGTATCATGGTTTAAAAAAATATTAACACCGGTCGCGAACGTGTTAAGAAAATATTGAAGACCTTCTCGCTGGTCTCGGTGAATTTCGATCGACGAAGATTGCTCGAAGGGTGCTGGAAAAATGGGGAAAATGAGGAAATGGACGACTTACCGGTTCGTTTCTCAGCATCTCGATAGGTGACCTCTTCGAGATAGACCGGCTTGCTTCGGCCCTTGGCGTTGATCGCGTAAACCGCGACGTGCACGCCTGCTTCAACGGTCGCCTCCAGTCCCGCCAGGAAGAAGCTCGGCTCTTCGGAGTTGGACACGTTGAACACTGGATGCAAGCTCGGCAAGGACTGAACGTCGCCGTGGTACACCTCCAAGACGAATTTCTGGGGCAGGCCTCCGTCGTAGCCCGCCATACACTTCACCTCCACGCTGGTGTGCGTCTGGTTCGCCAGCGTGCAGTTCAGCACCGAAAACGGTTTTCCTGAAACCAGCGAGCGACATTGTTCAATCACTGTGGACGACGATCTCAAAATCATTTTCCTTAACCATCTTACAATTAAAGAATTTAGGGAGCTTGTGAGTTTAACCTCTTAGCGCACTCGCCCGAGTTAACTCGGGTTTAAGAAGACTCGTTAGACAGTGTTGTGCTTATTTCCTCTCACCCGAAAAAAGTTGCGAATGGCCATCAAACGTCCCAACACCACTGAGATTATCAGCAAGACATTTTCCAACATTTATGCCGCCAACAGCAAAGAAAGAAAATAGAGAATAAAAAAACTGGTGGAAAAACGACCGCTTTTGAATTTTTAATTGATGCGTTAGTGGGTTAATATTTTTAATTTACTTGTTAAGCTATCTAAATTTATTTCTCTAGCTCCATATCATAAAAAATGACTAAAAACTTGGACAGACACATTCCCATTATTTTTATAAAGCAACATTTATTTTAATCATTTTTAGTGTTCTGCAGACCCAGTGTTAATGTAATATGAGGACGTATATTATTTGAGAATGTGTCTCCGGTTAGTTGTAATTAGTTTTTTTTCAAGTAAAACGAGTGACGTACGTTTAATCGATAGTTACCTAACCGAGCCCATAAACGTTATTTAACTACGTACATTTCAGAGGAACGAAATTTTTTATATTTTTATAATATTGCAATATTGCCCGGCAGTAAACACAGCAATGTCGAGTCCGAGCGCCGGACTTCGATCGCAGAAGGTAATAAGCGAGTCGGGCTAATAAAAAATATTAATAACGTAAACCGGAGGGAATTTTGCAAGTTACTGGAAATTTCGGCTCCGTAGATCAGCCGTCGAAGTATTGCGCATGGAAATTTCACGGGATTAAAGAGACTCGGTTAATAAAAGTGAAAAGAAGTGACTGGTTGATAGATCGTTATTCCTGGAATAGGCAACAGGCGATGTTTGCTTGGGGAGCACTTCGAATTGCTCCCAGGGGCAGAAGTGTTCAAGAACGACTGACGCTTGAAAAAGAACAAACTTTCAAAGACTATCTATCTTGCTCTCTTTGTGTAGAGTGGCCTGAATAGGTGTGGTTGCTGTACTCTCGGCTGCGACGAAGCTGGTACAATGCCCCACAGGGCAATGTGTATTCACAAGTGTTCACAAGGAACTTTTCTTCGATCGGAATTTATAAAGTGATACATAAAAATGGTGTGTGCATAGATATTCTCAATATAGTGATCCGTAACATGAATGGCCGTGGTTTTGGTAGGCGTGGCAACAGCAGGCGTCACTTAGTAGGCGTGGTTTAGTAGGATCTTGATTGATTGTTGGTCAGAACAAAAAATCTAGCTCCTGAAATCGGGACGACTGGTTTCTGTGACCAATTTATTAGGTCGATGCATATGAAATGTCCAATTTCATTGTACGTCACTTTGAGGTACAAAGCTTACGATCCTATCTTCAACCTTTTAATTTACACATATAAATTTCCTTTTAAATAGATTGGATTTCAATGGCAATCAGTGTGATTGTCGCGTGCTCTTTTTGTATTTTTGGAAAAGCAACATATTGATGATAGCATTATGTGAGATTTGGTGAAAATGTGGTGACTAATCAATAGACAGCGGATTTTATGCCTAAAACTAAAACTAAGAGAGCTAATCTATTTTTCCCAGCTTGTTAAAATTATTAAAGTAAGAATAAACTGTTTATGTGGCTCTCCAGTCTACTAATCACCGCACTATTCGTTGATAGTAAAAGGAACTACAAAATAGAGATGTCAATCTTGTAAATGAAGCCTGTGAGTGACCAAAAAATTCAATTTCTACCGTAATACAATCAAGAAACGTGTGATTCTTTGATCAATAAGAAATAGTTGTGGTTGTTTAACGTTACTGTTAAAAATCGGACATTTCATATGCAACGACCTTATATTAAGTGGGCGTGGTCTTGTAGCTTCCAACGGAGCCAGGTAAGTGCTCCAGAGGGCAATCCCTGCTCCCAGCTATCCTAGACGACCCAGCTGAGGTATTGAAAGGCGAAACTATTCACTGACGAAATATCTAATGAAAATACTGACTCCACAAAAATGGATAATGTTCAAGTCGAACTAAACTTGTCTTTAATAAACGGAGGCGCACCGTGTCGCGAACGATGCCAAACGTCGCAGAGCTAGAATTAAGGCGGGCAGAGGGGAAATAATATTCGCCAGTGATTTGATTCGACGCTCATTCGCCGACCAGTGGCCTGGCCACGCTACAACGATAATCGTTTGCGCGTTGAGAGCGTTACGACCGAGCTCTCCTCTATTGCTCGTGTTACACTCCGAGAAAGAGAGAGCGAGAGAGAGAGGATGAGCCGGGAGCGGTGGGATCCGCACAAAGTAACCGTGGAATATTGCAGAGCGACCGACGGCGGTCGGGCTACGGCCGTTCACAATCGTAACGTTCTAAAGAGCCAGCCAAGACTGAAATCCTTTACGAAGCAATTTCACGCGCCGAGTCGTTTTAATATTCGGGAACTTCCGGAACGTCAACTTTTTCCACCGCCCACGCCGGAATCCGCGAAACCACCCCCGCGCACACCGCCTCCCAGACACCGATGATTCCTCGACTCAAACCCGACTCGGCTGCACTCCACAGTGGACTCGGAACTCTAATAAGCAAGGTGTTTCGCCCACAGGAAAATTCCAATTCTTCTATCTCGCCGATTTCTCCCTGCGTACGGTTCTGTAATCGCTCCCTTTTTATCATCTCTGCGTTGCCTAATTATCCCTTTGACACTTAGGACGTCCACTGAAAATTCAATTTCAGTCCTGTATATAGCATCAATTTCGCTATGCTGTTTCAACTGTGCCTCTGAAAGAATTCTGTGCGAGGAGGAACACGATGACCATGTTAGAAATATTGTCAAATCTTGAACGCTGCAGATATATGCTAACAAACACTCTGACATACCGTAACGTCTTCATATATTGTAGTCAATTGTCTGTAGGAATGTAGATTAAATAGTCTACTTTAATTCGTGTCCACAACGCTAATAAGTAAAACATATCTACTAATCATTAGCCAATCTCTCGTGCACGCGGCAAGGTGTTGGGCAGCTTTTACAAATTCCAGTCCGAAGGTCGACCCTGAAGAACGCCTGTACTGTTTCTCACCGCTAGTCGTGTACCGCAAATTCCCGCAATTGTTAGCACCATCCGAAAAGCGGATAAGTAGAATTGCAGCGGTTTCTGCAGTCTGCACCACGCCACCGGCAATAAGACCGTGTCATAAAGCGGTTGGAAGTCGTAGGGTCGGAGGGTCGGGATCCTAACGGCTCTCTTGCATCGCGTTGTATGACATCGCATCGCATCGCATCGCGAATTCGCGAGACGTCCGTGTGTGCTCGACTCGGAAGCTGGCCCTAGTCGTTCTTGATATCCGGCGCGATTTTTGTTATCGCACTGCCTCGTTTGTCGCTCTTTGTCCGGTAATATTTCCCGGGTACTTTGTAACCCTCGAAGGCTGCACGCTCTACAGGTTGGGGCTGAACGAGAGCGAGAGGAAGGGAGAGAGTTGGCCACCCCGAACGCGAGAGAGCCCGGCTCTCTGGAAATCAAGCTCCGGCTGGGTCCCGGGTGAAAAATGTTTGCGCGTCTACGAGGGGCAAGGATTTAGTGTACCGGGATAGTAATGGTCACAGAGATGTGTCCCGCTGTTTCATTCTCTCTCTCTCTCCTCCCATCCTTCTTCCCATTCTCTTGGTCCTCCTCGTTCCCTTCGACCGTTCTCCATCGCGTTCAATTCCGTCCCGTCGGCTCCCCGACTGCGCTGATGCAGTTTGCGTCCTATACGAAATTCTTTTTCCCTTCCGGCAGTCAAAGCGCGCCGTTGCAGTCGTGATTCGACGCGCGATGCACCGCGATGCAACCCCCGATATAGCCGCCTACGATGCGGCGCGTATTTTTCTTTCCCACTCCAGCTCATCGTTATTTTTTCCCCTGTTCTTTCTCCTGGTCTCTCGCTCTTGTTCGAAATAGAATTTCCTTTCCCTTAAACAGACAGAGGAGCCATGCCGCGACTCCGAGAAAATAAATATTGTTCGGCGTTTCCGTCGGCGCAGAAAGCGAGTCTCTCGGTCGCTTTTATTTCGCGTTGCATCCTCTATATTTCCCACACCCCCTCTCTTTCTCTCTCTCTATCACTCACTCTTTGTTTCTTCTCTCGCCAATCTATTTACGCATCGTGCGCCTTGATATCTCGCCACGCTCCGCTGGCGGGTCTTTCGTTCGCGTTAATCGCAACCTCCCTCCCTCTCTGCCGCCATCGCGTTTCAACCTCTTGATCGTTTTAAGAGACCCCCTTTTCCTTTATCGACCCCGAGCGTTTGCAATCAATTCCTCCGGCGGAATTCTAAGTCAATTTGTGGATAGTGGTTCGCTCGGAAATTGTTGAACTGAAATGAAATTGGTCCGTGCTTTTCGTTAATAACTCCTTAACGAAGCCACGCAGAACATTTTCGCAAAGGAAAAAATTTTCTCCAAATGACCTCAGAGATTATCCCTTTCGAGGAAGTACATTTTTGAGACGCTCTGTATAATTTGAATAAATCGAAGATAATACATCAGTGAAATCATTTTAATCTTCCGACCGTTTTAAAATGTTTCTGCCATAAATACATAAAATGCGGTTTAATTATAAGCTTGTTTCTGGTGGCATGTCAGAAGGATTTCCACGCGAATGAGTCGTCGGAAAGCGGACGAGTGCGCCTGCAGTCAGTATAAAAAGATATATCGAATTTTGCAAGGGTTGCGTTCTCCCTTCCGACCTTCCTCTTCACCGCATCGCATCGGTTCAATTTATTTTCATCCGGTCTGGTAATGTATGTACGGGCGCGCCGATTGAAAATCGCGTTCTCGATAAACCGGTCTCCTTCTTTTCAGCTTTTCCTGGCGAATAGCGGGCAAAATGGATTCGCGGAGTGGTTGTTTTGCAAATTTTCTTTTTCGTGTTCACGGTTCAAAAGCATTTTCGAGCGGCCCCGCGGTGCGTTATTTAATTAACATCGGAGTTGTAACAACGTTTCCGCATCGGCGATTCTTTTACTTCATTTCGATATATCGTATTGTGCATTCTCGAAAATCTTCTGGGAAAAATCGGCTCTCTGCAGAGAGAGATAGAGAGAGAGGTTCGAACAATGTGCTCGAGCCACCGGGAAATAACTAGCTTAAGTTTCTACGAGTTTTCTTCTATACAAGCCACTGCCGAGCACGATTTTCCAGCAACGTCCAATACCGACAGATTTGGAAATAACTTTGTTTCGTCGAGAGCATTGTGGTCTCTCATTTTCATGTCCCAGAAATGCCCTCTCCGATCTAATAAAACATTAACGAATAGGAATACTAATTTTATCTACGTTAACCCATTGGTTTACATTTGCGCACATGCGAATGCTCTCCAGTCACGGCATTAATCGTAGCGTGCCTATTAAACGTTAACCTCGAGCGTATTTTTTATGGCCGTTTATGTGTGTTTATCTTAATTCATCTCTCGACTTATTAATAATTGATGGAGTATTACCATTGCACTGCGGATCTATTATGCAAACATTAATGTTTGCCGGCTAATTTTTACGGTTTTGTCCTGCCAAGTTCGAGATTAAATAAAAATCAACGTTGCTGACCCTTTGACTGCAAGAGGTGTACACACCCTCATAGATAGGAATTGTCTGACCCGTCTGATCATCGCCAATCTATTCTACTCCCTGTATACAACTACAGTGAGTCACGAAAGTATTTGAACGCCTTTTAAAACAGAATAACTTTTTTATAATTATAACGACCTGATTTTTTACAATTCTGTTTTAACACTAAACCTACCGAGCCGTAAAAGTAACTGGTACATGTTCCCTTATAAAAATGACAAGATTGATTTTATTTAGACTTTTTGCGGCTCCTATTATAATACGTGCTCTACTAAAGATATTCATACAATCAATTCTTATAGAATCATTTTTATTATTTCAATAATTGTAAAATAATAAATCTGGAACCGGTAAAAAATGACCGGTGGTGGTAGGTTTAGTGTTAAAGGACGTTCGAATATTTTCGTGACTCACTGTACAGGGTGTTTCAAAATTCCTTCAACATCCGGAAAAATGAGAGGTTCCTGAGGTCATTTGAAGCGATATTTTCTGTTTCAAAAATGGCGTCCGCGGCTTTGTTTGGAAGTTATTAACGAAAAAGACGGACCAATCAGAGCGCGGCTACAGTCGAAAAGTGGCTAAAGTGGTCTAAGTCATATATTTCTTGTTTCGGGATATTTAAAGGAAAAGAATATTAACACTAAATGAATTCCAACAATTACAATATCGTAAAAATTATATTGAATTAATTTAGTTTACGAAAGTGGTGAAAGCCAAAATTTCAAAAAAATGGGTTTGTCAGTTATTTTACATCACATTATATTTATAACTGACAAGCCCATTTTTTTTGAAATTCCATTTTTTTCCATTCCAACATTTTTTGACTCACACCACTTTCGTAATTATGGGCACGATTATCGCCGAACGTTGAACAAATTTTTCTGCGATTTCCGCGCGAACGTCGATCGTTTCTTGGGAACAAAAGGCTCGGGCGGTTGTTGTCGGCCGACAAAATTCATTTTGCCGGGCAAATATTCCGGCGTACGAACTCCGTGGGAGTTAACACGTGACTCGTTTGATCGGCGTCGGACGCGTATTCGTCAACGTCAATACGCTTTCGGCAGGTCGTCGCGTCAACGTCATTGTCGATCACGGTTTGCCGCCCGGGGGCAGAACAACGAGTTCGGGGGTGGGTGGGAGGTTGGTTTGAAAAAAAAGATGTGTAGGCGTGTGCAGGAGCGGACCGCGTCGCGTAAAATCCGCTCGGGGATTAATGTCGGTTTACCGCGCGATGATTGGTTGCCGGGGCATTGTACGCGGCCGCGATAATTCCCGCATATCTGTCAGGATTTTGACCGTGCGCGCGCGCACGCGAGCGTTTCGACGCGTAAAAAAAGCCCAGGTTCTTCGGATAATTGGCCGGTGCTTGAGGAACAATACCGGGGGCTGAAGCGAGCCGCGTTTTCCCGCCGTTTTCTCTCCGCCGCCGCCTGGCCCTCGCGATCTCTCAAAGGGACGGAAAAAATAGAAACGGCGCGCGAGAGAACGCGGTTGGGGAAACGCGAAACAGTGCGGTAGCGGAACAGTGTCGGATATCGCGGTTAATCTGTTTCGAGTTTTGGTAATTAACGAGATATTAATTAACTCGCTTTGCCGCGATACCATTCCGCGTTCGAACGCGGAAAATAAACACGCTCGTCTGATGTTTGCCAGCGCAGTTACCGTTACGTGACGAGACTTTTCGCTAATTTATCGGCGATATGCAGCATGCTGTATATGCCGCAGCGCAGTACGCTCGTTTACAGAGCGACGCATTATTATTTGAAGCCAGATGGAAAACGAGACGCCAATACGCGTGCTACCCACTGGAAGTGTTAAAACTTGTTAATTTTTTTATTACACTAAAAATACAAAAATCATTCTGAACCCATCAGTGAAAATAGAAGATTGAACTGAAAAAGCATAAAACGGCATTTTACTTATATACGATAAATACAAGTTCAACTTCGAGTAGAATATTGCGAACTTTCGGGACCCGAAATAGCGGGTACCCGAACTTTGTATACTTTCGGAATCCCGACCAACCCCTAGGGAATATGTAATACAGATTTCTGATCGGCATCAAGTCGTTTCGTTCCAGTGTGCGGGAACGGTACGGCGGTAGCTTAACAACCGCGCGACAGGTTTGATTAAAGATCGCTTTCCAACTAATTGGAAGGATCTTTAGAGTCGGGACAATCTCGGTCTCGAAAGGGTAAATAATTGAGGCGTTAATAGTCTCGGTGGCTTGGTTCGGTCTCGAGGGTGCCAGGAATTCGACGGTTCCTGAATAATTTACGCACGGAGGACTTTCGTGTCGAAGTAGACCTGCCGCCGACATCTATTCACCCCCTTCCTCGCCATCGATCCTAACCTTCGCTAACCTTCGGCATCCTGAAACCGAGGAACGAGTACAGTACCTTCTTTCCTCCGAATATTAGCTCCGACCGAAAGCACTGTCCATTCTTTAATGTCGACTGTTTCCTGTCGGCCCAAATTGTCCTGACAAACCGCCCTCGTGTGTTACAACTTGCTGTACAATGTACCGCGAATGAAATAGCGAGTCCTGTGCGCGTTTGTTAATTTCATTATTTCGTATTTCACTTAACTTGACCATTTGAACCCTTTGCACTCGGAGCGATTTTAACTCGAAAATCTAACGTTTCTTCTGACCTAGAATATTTCCATTCTTTATGATTTTTTAAATTTGGTATATAGATATGTAATTGATATAATCTCCTCTTACAATACTTAAATGTTTACAATAATGTAAACAATATTTTAAATAATAGTACAGCAATTTTTAATGGCGCCTCAGAGGCGTCATATCTCGCTTATTTTTTTGATAGGAAAAGGGTCGAAAAAATTTTCCCGAGGTCACTTTTTAGCGCAAGACGGGTTGCCCAAGACATAATAATGACTCGCTACAATAGAGGCTCCTCTTCACCTCTCCTCCCGCCGTTCTGACTCCCGAAAAGTCAGTTGCTATCCGAACGACCCATGCTAATCCTTTACACAAGGTCATCGAAGTTTAAAAAAGAAAACAATTTCAACGATGAGCGATATGTTGACCTACACGTGACCTTAAACGAGAAAATGACGAAACAATTTGTTTGGATAAATTGGATCAGTTTCATATGAACAGAAAGAATCGTGTGAAATGGAAATGTTCCAGATCGGAAGGAAAATTTGGTATTAGCATCGTAGCATTCAGAATAAATCTGACAAGTATTTCTTTCAAGAGGGATGGCAAGAGAATCGCGATGTAAGGGATTGAACAGGCAGTAGTATCAGGAGTGAACAATCGGGTTGACGGCGGTTTCTCGGTGTGTTCGGGCGGTAAAGATGATTTCCGTGGAGGTCGGCTGGCACGCGTACCGAAGCAGCCCGTATTTTCCGAGCGGTTGATCCTTGCTGTGAGGTTCTCCTCGTCGCTTTGCCTCGTTCGGTGTTTACACGAGGCTGGCGACGGTACGGGGCGGTACGGAAACGCAACGCAACGGGTCATAGTTTCGTAGCGTAAACAGGCTCGTTTCTGGCCCCAGAAAGGATTTTAACTCGATTTGGGTGACCGCCGGTCGAGGCGAGAGAACCAGAGAGAAGAGCGAGGGCTCGTTGAAGCACTGGCGCGAAGCGTAGCTCTCTCTCTCTCTCTCTCTCTCTCTCTCTCTTTCTCTCGGGGACGGTGAAATGGGGTAACGGGGTGACGGTGTAACGTTTACCCTCGATCCGGTAAATACTCACCGGCGGCTACCAGCTGGAAGAGACACGGTCTCGCCTGTGTACCGACAAAATTGTCCGCCCAGCAGGACAGAGTGCCGTAATCCAGTTCGGTGCCCGGCGTGTACCTAAGCACGCTCACGCCGCTCGACTTCTCCATCGAGAACCGGCCGGGCGCGACCTCCAACGTCTCCCCGCTGTTGTTGAATTTCCATCGGAAATTGTGCGCCGGAGGATCGGCCTCCACCCTGCAGGCGATGTCCAGGGACTCGCCGCGAGACGCCCCCACCACGATGATACGGTCCTCCTTGCACACCGGCGCGACTGTAATCCACAGAATAAACCATCGTTAGTACCGTGCACTCTGTACTTACACTCCTCGAAAAACAACTGGCCACAATCCTCCCTCCCCGAACGACCTCCCACGGTCATGCATGTATATATAGGCGTTTTGCACTCGAAATTCACAATCTTGCAAATGACATTCACCTCTTTGCAAACCAAATTCACCATTTTACCGAATTCGTCCTGTTGCAAATCAAATTGACCCTTTTCAAATTCAAAGTTTTATCGGGTGGAACAATAAACAGATGTCAGATACTCATTTAACAGTGTCGATGTATACATAGTTTCATTTTGCATTGTGTTATTTCATTCTCATAAATGTGGCTCGATTCTCCTCGCAGTAAGAATAATGTGACGGCCACCAATGTCGCCGGACCGGGTAAATTCAAGGGAATATTGGGTCTGTGTAAGGGTTAATTCGAAGTGCAGAGCCTGTGTAGGTCCTGCGAAGAATCGCGAGGAACTCGTGGGCGCGGGAAGACGATAGACGAGCTCGGGCCTCGAGAGCGAAGTCCTTTCGACGGAGGAGGTAGCAGGACGTACGAGGACGTCGTTGGCTCGTTGGCTGAGGCAATCTTCGGGACTAACTTTGTCGGAGGGGGCGTCGACAGTTCGGAAGGCATGTTGTCGTTAATGGGTTTCGGGGACGGGATCGCGACTGTTCCGAAAATTGTGACGAGCCGGTGAGGGTAGATTCGAGCTGGTCGGCCGGTTGATCAACGTTCCAATCGCTTTTATTCGTTCGAGGAGGTTTGAAGCTGGCAGCTCTCAGCCTCGGAGCTCGCAGTAGCTCGTGGCTCCCAGCAGTGGCTGCACCGTTACGATGAAAATTGCGGCAAATGAAAGCTAGGCAAAGCCAGGCAAAGCGAGGCAAAGCGAGGCAAAGCGAGGCAAAGCTAGGCGGAGCGGAGAGGAACGTAGCGCGGCGGTCAGCTTATTGCCCCGGTTTTTTTCTCCCCTCTCGACGGCGATAAACGTTCGCTTGTTTGCTATTCCTTTTATTTAGTTACCGCGCGCGCAATTCGGTAAATAGCAGTTGAAGTCAGGTTTCGAGTACAAAAGCGTCATCGAGTGCCGGGGCAAGGTTCTTTCTCCGTTCGATAGCTTTTGTTCCATTCGATTCGCCGCCGTGCCGCGCCGCGCCGCGTCGATGTGAAAACCGTCCGATCGCTCGCTCTACGCGCCCGCGCGTAAGCGTTCAACAGAACGAATTAATTCGCGCTCGCCCCGGCAGTCAAGTCCGGCGCAAATAAATACAAGGGAATTCCCAAACAACCCCGCCGATGAAAAGTTCCGCTGCAAACTGACGCGACGACGATCGACAAAGGGCCCAGAGCGCGCTCGATCCCTCTTACCAGGCATTTTCGCGATCCGTTGCCCTCCGAGTTCCGGCAGACCTTCGTACAACTGTATTTAAGCGTTCAAATATGCATACAGGTAATTTCTCCGTTTTTCTTGGTATATTCTACTATTTTCTAGAATATTTTAGTATATTGGTATATTCTAGTATATTGGTTTGTTCTAGTATATCTGAATATTTTGCTATATTCTAGTATATTCTAATATATTCTAGTACACTCTAATAATTCTAGTACATTCTAGTATATTGGTATATTCTATTTTCCAGTATATTGGTATATTTTATTTTCCAGTATATTTGTATATTCTGGTATATTCTAGTACATTCTAGTACATTCTAGTATATTCTAATACATTCTAGTATATTCTAGAATATTCCAGTGCATTCCAATATATTCTGGTATATTTCGCTATAGTATATTTTAGTACTTCCTGTACATTCCAGTACATTCTATCTCCCACTATCTCGGAGAAAACGATTGAATACATGTCTTAAATAAAACATAGACCGCAACAGAAATAGCAAAAAGTCTAGATAAAATCTAGCCATTCTTACGAAGCAATACATGCAAGTCACTTCTGATGCTCGGTAGGTCGAAGGAAATTTCAGTCACTGGTAGCTGCGAAGAAAATCCTACGGCGAGGGGTTGAATAAATACTATTATAATTCTAATGGTGTTGGTGCTTCAGGACTGCTCGAGAGAGCAAACATGCTCGGACTCGGAAGAACCGTGGAACGGAGGAAAAAAAAGCACGCGAGTTCGATGGTGCTTCGACGACAATGAGCTCGAGAAAACTCGAGTCGCCTATCCTACTGTGCTTCTCTCTGAACGACGTTCGAGGAGAGCGTGGGTACGTTTATTCGCCCGATCCTCGTCTCGAAAAATTGTCGAAGCACGTCTCGCAATTTTGTCACTAGGGAGGGGGGAGAAAAGAGCGAGGGGGAGAGAGAGAGGGAGAGAGAAGGAGGGAAAAGAGAAGAGCACCTTCTTCCGGAATGAAATCGTTTCGCGACCGACGCGGAAGGATTGCCGGCGCCGTGCCGCGTTTTCCGCGCGATATATATTTCCCCTCGTTCATCAGCCGTTCCTGCCACTGCTATCTATCTCCCTTTTGCATCCGTCTACCTTTTCACTTTGCGGCAGAAGAGAGATAAATAGACGGACGGTATCTTATCGGCCCGGCTCTGCTCCGCGCTGCTCTGCTATGCTCCGCGCGGAATCGCGGAATCGCGGAGAGGACGAAAGCATTCCTAAGCGGAGACCCGAGGAGGCGATATCAACGACTGTATTTCGCCGAGTAGAATCAGCTCGCGAGTGCCGCGGACAACCTCGTTTAGGCGAATTGAAAGGCGTTGGACAATCGACCCTTCGGATCTCTTAACCCTTTGAAGACGAGGATACCCGGTTTCTTTCTATAGATATTGTACGATGTCAGGGATGTTACTGTATTCCAATTCCAGCAATTAAATGATCAAGTACGTAAGTGTCTAATAATTTGATCACGTGCAATCGATTTTTAAATATTTCAGAGTCGAACACACTGATGATTTTATGCATTTATCTACAAGATGACTGTTCTCCTTTAACGTTGTTAGCAAATGTAACATTGCAGACGTAATACAGTTGAATACTCAAGCCGAAGTTCTAATCACGATAGTTCAGATTTTTACGCGAAATAAAAATCATTTCTCGCATTCTTAAATCATTTTATCCTTCCTGCTGTTTCAAAAGTTGCATCTACTCATTATTGCTATAAATGCACAAAATCTACAGTGTTATGGTAGTATAGAGCGGTAGCAAGTCTCCGTGGTGTGTCTCGAGAAAAATGACTGCAGCACCAACGACCGCATAAATCTGTATGAGCATCGCAGCCGGCCATCATTCTCACGAATGCTCTCGCCGATTCGCGGAAACTTTTATTCGATGACCCGAAACGTTTAAACGATTCTCGAGTGTTAACGCTCGGGGTCCGTAAAAACCCGACGACGAGCAGGAGGAGCAGTGAATCGTCCATGGACGTACATATACGCGGCGTCGAAAACTAGCCTCTCGATATTTAACTGCGGCCGGTGACGGCCTCGTAAAGGTCGAGGAAACGAGCTGGGGATAAGCAGCAATCTCTCGCGGGAGTTTCTCGGATCGAAGCAAGAGAGCGAGACAGACAGATGGAGGGAGACCCGTGTCCGGATTTAGTTTCCCGGTTATTACATCGTCGCGCCACGTCTGGAAATGACATTTGCTTTAGGCCATTCACGTCCGCACGGGGAAACGAGGTTTTCCCTTCTCGCGGTCGGGGATTTAAATCGATTCCGATCGAAGCTTTAACGAGAAAGTGCCGGGCCGAGAATTGCCAGATTTTTCGAGCGATTCTGTCGAGGAGCGACGAGAGGAGAGGAGAGAGAGAGAGAGAGTGTGTGTGTATGTGTCGCGCGCGTCCTCTTCGTCGCGTCCAGTATAAACAGACTCGAAAATCGGCCGGACGCAACGGACGCGCATGCTGTTTTCTTTTTTTCGTTTTTTTCCCCCCGGGGAAACGCGCGTTACAAAGCGGAATTTACACCGTCGATGGCAATTATCGAGGGACCGGCCGAAAAAATTCCGCAATATCAGAGGGTGCAAGCGAGTGACCGGCTTTATCAATCCCACGCGGTACGCGTCGCGTGTCGTGTCGTGTCCCGCCGCGTCGCGACGCTCCCTGTCACGGATGATAATTAAATTTCATACGCGTCATTTAAAAGCGCGGGGACGAGCGCCGCGGTCGCCGATTCTGATCGTTAATTTCGAATTACAGAGCCCGGCGCGCTGCCGGCCCCTGCGCCCGCTAATGACGAACGCAACCCCACTGTCGCGCACGTAATTACGCTTCAAAATCGGCCGGACCACAATTGAAATAAGATTTCTCTAACTGGCACCCTTGTTTGCTGAAATATCAAATGTAAATGTGGATTTGAAACCCTGAGGGGACCAAACATCATTACTAATTATACAATTATTTCGGGAAAAATACAGTCATTTTTACAAGGTATCACAATTCGATCAACTTTGGTGGTTGGTAGGGGTAGTGTCAATCCAACTAATTTTTCTACGACAAACTCTCGGGCGCTCCTCGAGGTTGAGAAGTGGGACATGTAGGGTAAAGATCATTGGCAAAACAGAGGTAGGTTCCGGAGGAAAAGTTGTCGGTGGGCAAGATTGCAGGGAGCGGGTGATCGAGCAGGCCGCAGAATGACCATGGGAGGACAGTGATTCTCCGACGATGGTCTTTTAAATTGGGGATATTCAATTTGTATAGGGGTCCCGAGATAGAGGGGCTGGAAATCTGACGGCTCTCGGAGCCGCAGTGCGGTCGGCAGTACGCTCGACGTAACCCGGGGAATTGGATATCAAAAATGTAGCTGGAACTAAGTACGCCTGAAATATTCAGGTGGAACGAGATCCTCGGGTGCAGCCGATTCGGAATAAATACGCGAGCCGGTTACGTTATACAAGCTAGAAGAGCTCGTTCTCTAGCTGGCTAGGTAAGGTAGCTGGGTGGAGGTAGCTAGAGGTCCTCGTTGCGTCCGGGCGAATAAGGGGGCTGCTCGTTAACGAGTGCCATGGAAAATCCTCGATTAACTCTGCCCGATTAAAATAAAGCACGGCCCCCGGGGCAGTTCCGGAAGTCTCCGGAGGTCTCCGAGGTCGGGGCGTGCACTCTCGTGACGTGACGTGACGGTGACGTGTACTCACACTTGACGCGAAAATGAAGGGGCTCGCTCCGCGTCTCGTTCAGGTCGTTCGTCGCCGCGCAGACATATTTGCCGGCGCTGCTCCTCGTCACGCTCTGCAGCACCAGGCTCTGGTTCGACCAGATTATCCTCGCCGACGCGTTGTGCGCCAGGATTTGATTCTGAAACCACCAATCCGGCATATTACAACCAGTTACACCGCACACCAGCACACACTTCAAATCCGAAAAACTTTTTTAGTTTACCAGATGATATTTAAGGCGGTAGACTCGTTTCCAGGATTGCAAGGGTGCGGGTTCTCATTTCTCGATAATACAAAAGTGGGGTTTTCCAGTAGTCAGAAACGCTGGATAACAGATCGATCTAGGCCGCTATCGCCTTCAAAAGTCCTATTTTTTCGTTTACGGATGGTAATTTGCATTATTCGGCAGCATGTAGCTATGAAAATAGCTTTTCATTTGGATTTGGACTTTCGAGGGCGATATCACCCTATCGATCTTTTATCTAGCGTTTTTACCTACTGAAAAACCCCATTTTTGTATTATCGAGAAATGAGGATGCGATCCCGCACCCTTGCAATCCTGGAAAAAAGAGTCTACTCCCTTAATGGAGATTGAATTACGACAAAAATAGTGGAAGTTGCTTTTTACAACTTCTTTATTTGGTAAAATAATTGATAAAATAAAGTGATTAAAGGGAATAATAGTAATTTCTCCTTGAAATAGTGATTCCTGCAATCCTTCTGGATGTATCAAATAATTCTCCTCCTGATTAATTCTTAAATCAATTTCTACCAAATACTGCTTCTCCCATGTAGAGGAGTCATGCTCAAATCATGCACATGATATAGTAGCAGGCCTGGAGCACAATAATAATTGTTTAGGAAACCACCACATAAAGTCTAGGTTTGTTGAAATATGTATAAACGAACCATAAAAACTTGAAAAAGATTAACCGGCGTTTTTATCGCGACAGCCCGGCTTCGATCAATTTACCTTCTGTTGTTTCGTGTTTAGACCGACTTTGCACGGCGAGATCCCGATCGCGATTTCGTTTCTCGTTACCGTGCAAGATGAATCGGCAATAAACGAGCGGCGAGCGGTCTCGCGACGTCTTTCTGACTGATTTCTCTGCTAGTAGCGTTATCACTGGGGTCATTCCACGCTAAATCGATCAGTGAAATTAAGGGGTAGCTTAAATCATGCTTCTCTGTTCAGAGGTGCGCGCACTCGCGAATTTTTATCTCGAAAACCATTCATCGAGTCGGGTTCATTCTTTTTTTTATCGTAGAGAAGGAAATATCGTAATTATCGTAAAGAAATTGTCGAGAAGGGTTAATCCATCGTGGAAAAAATTTTTGTCGATTCAAAATAATCCTGGCGTAATGGAAATGATCGACCAATATTTATACTTGCCCTCCCGAACAATTTTAATACGAAATGGGCTATTCGATAGCTTAACAATAAGAAAAGGCCCGTTGCCCCGTTTTCCCGAAAGGATAGTTGAAGACAAATGAAATAACAAAATTTATTTAATTACTAGACTGCGGATTTACATGCGAAATAAAAATCAATTGCAAACCATAGAAGCTAAATAGGAATTTCCTTTTCTCTCGAATAATTTGATGGACTTGAAAATTTCATATTGTCATCTCCTATTAATTCTCCTAGCCTTTCTGCGGCTTCAGATTTTTCCCACAGTTCCATCTTATACGGTCGTGGCATCGAGGGAGCTCGGAGTCCCGAAACAAATAAACAAAATCAAAGGAAAATAATTGTAACAGTTTCTTTCCCACGCGTCTTCGGAAAGCTCTTCTTTCCTGGGGTGATGGAGGTACGTGGACCTCGTAGAAGCGTCAGAATTTACGAGGCCTCGTCGGGAACGCGTTAAGACGACGCCCGAACGAAACAAGGGACCGTTTCGAGGTTAATGGATCGAAAGGCTCGGGAAGCTTTCCCTCTCGAGGCGAAAGTGGAGGGTCCGACCTTCCCAGGATCCGGGAGGATTAAAATATTTCGCGGTGGCGCACAGCGTCCAATGAAAAAAGAATCAACAATTCAACGTATAAGATCGACAATTTTTTTACTAAAATTGATACCGGCTCTTGGTTCTATTTTTAATTTCATTTTCATAGAATAAGAAGAGATATTAAGTACGACTTTTTCGTTAAAGCAGAAAAAAATTTTTATTCAATTTTTAAAAGAAGGTGTACATTTGTTTTAATTTACCAATCAATTCAGATTTGTATTTCGTTAAGGTGCTTCACTCGAAAATCAATTAGTTTAAGAGTTATGATTTCTTCACCGAGCTCCCATATAAACACTGTGTGGCGGGGAGGAAGAGAGCGAGATACAGAGCGAGGGAACAGAAGAAAGAGAGAGAGAGGGGAAAGTAAAAAAGAAATAAATTCGATTTTATCGGTAGCGGGCCCGTCTGCGACACATCGCGATGGCGCCCCGCCGCGGCGTGGGAAGCCACGAGTAAACGAAAGAATTAGAGGCGAGCAAGAGAGCAAAAGAGCAAGAGAGCGAGAGAGGGCGACGAGGGCGCGTGGGTGGGCGGAGAGAACCCGAGCAAGCCACCGTGCAACCTACTCGACCAGAATACTGGCTGCACTCGTGCTCGTTAAACTTCCCTCGTACCTTCGAATTCTTTTCTTTGGCGGCGAGTCTGAGCTCTCGCGCCCTCGACGCATTAGTACGTGTACAGAGAGGGGATCCGAGGGAGAAAGCGATTCGTTCGAAATACAGCCGCTCGAGGAGAACGATTCCGAAACGTTCCTCGTTCACGGTAATAGTTGTTAGTCGCCCCCAGCCGCTGCGCTATACCGCGATGGCGAGCTTTATGACACGCTCGCGGCCCGTTCCGAGGCTGCCTCCACTTCTGCTTAAAACGAGCCTCCACCGCGAGACTCCAACGGGAGTGTAGTCGTCGAACCTGTTCCGGTTGCCCAAATAGAGTCGCCAGATTAAGATTTCTCTCCCCACTCCACCTACCCCTTCTACGACACTATTCCCCCAGGCTTCCGCTACGGCCCGGTCACGCGTTTGGTCCCGGGTCGTGCATATGTTACAATGTCAATGTCAGTGTCGCCAGAAACGACCAAAACTGGTTGGTTTTACCCCTCCTCCTTTTCTTCTTCCACTATCCCATTCCACCAGCATGTCCCATCACTCCAACGTCCCCCACTAAAAGATCGTAGACTGGAACGCAACGTGTCACATATTACTCTCGTCATCGGATAGGGGGTAAATTGTATTCCCTCGATTTTCTCGATCTGACGACACTGGTCAATGTAACTTTTTTGTGTACGAGATGAGGATCTCCAGCGAATAGAGAAAGGGTTCCGTAAAAATTCATCGTCGACGAGATTTCGGTTCGACGACGCAATTAGCCGCGACTAGGCTCGACTCGCCGATAGGATTCGCGACAGGAGGGGTGGATTAAACAGGGGGCTCGGTTGCGATCCTCGTTTAACCCGGCTAAACCTGATTAGCAGAAGGAAAGTGCTCCGTGTAGCTGATCCTCGACGCCAGCGATCAAAGGATCAGCTCGCTTTCGGAGAGACTCTGCTCCGAAATCGAATTAATACCGCTAAACCAGAACCTGCGACGCGATCCTTGAGGCGATTCGCATTAGCGCGCGCGCTCGCTCGCTTCTACAGGCTCGTCCCACGCTGAGGACATTCGCCATTTTGGTCCCGCGGATATCGACAACTTTCTTGGTCAATGTAATATTTCTCCGTGTATTGGACAAGCCAACATTTTTTGGCTTGTTGGTCTGGGTCCGTCAGGAGCAACAAAGTCTCGCCTACTTCAAGTAATGAACATACAAAACATTTATTGTGGTCTTTAGGGAAGGAAACTTAGCACCTGAACCTAATTGTGACGTCAGGTCCGTCGGATGCGCGACAGATCGAACATTGTTTTTTCCTGAGGGAGTGAAGCTTCTCTTCTGGGTCGAGCCGAACTAGATCGCTATCGGCCACACCCGATTACGAGGAATTCCTCCCCGCGGAGGCGTGTCCGACAACAAAACCCCGGAATATCTGGCTCGTCCAATCTCGGACCCCCCTACGGAGTTGGCCAACTGGCGGCGGACGGCTATCCGAAAGATTCATCGAATTTCTTCTCGCATTTCGATCCCGAAAGATTCGTGGCTCGACTCTCCGGCCAGCACGCTGAAATTCTACGGGAATTCGGGAGCGGGCAGCCTCTTCTTTCGGCGTTCGCCGCTGCTAGTCGTCTCGGTTCAGATGGAGAAAAAATGCGAGCCGAGGGGCCACTGAAGAAAAGAGGCTAGAGGAGCTAGAAGAGCTAGAGAGCCGGGCGTTCATTCCGGTCAGACGGCGCACTGATTCCTTGAAAAATTGCCAACAACTCGTGGCCATCCTTCCTTCCTTCCTTCCTTCCTTCCTTCCTTCCTTCCTGCCTTCCTTCATTCACTTTATTCTCTCTTCGTCACAGACCTCTCTCCCCAGTAGCTTCTTCTAAAGACGCTGCGGAAACCATCTTATCTCGCCTCCTCCGCTTCCAACGATGATCATCTGCTATACGTCACGATGATCACGCAATTAAAGGCCAATTTCCTTCACCTCACCGAAATCAACACCACCTATATAATACTGCCAAACTTTTACGAAAAAATCAGCCTGTGACGTCATTCGCAAGAGGCCTAGCATCAGCACAACCTGGTGGTGTCCAGCTTCGTGCTGTCACTTTTGATTCGTTATACATATTTTACGGATATTTGCGTATTACGTGTGGTAATATATATGTATGCAATATATATTATAATTTTGTTAAAAAAGCAGATAATTTGTATTATTTTTTGTAACAGTTACAAAGGATTGAATATTTTATTTTTTTATGTTACCATGAATTAAATGAAGTTATTGCTTATAAATATGTATATTATTTGTGAAATATGTATACTGTTCCGAGTAAATCGTGAACGCCGCGCCGCTTAGCGGTGACGTCACACGAGATGATTGCTGGATCATTTGTAATAACTTTTTCCTTTGCGAGTATGTTCTCCGCGGCTCCGTTAAGGAGTTATTAACGAAAAACGCGGACCAATCAGAGCGCGGCTATCATGTCTTTTCACGTTTTATTCGCGTTTTCCTCCATTAATACCTCCTCAACGGAGTCGCGGAGAAGATTATCGCAGATTTTGAACTTCCTTCAAATGATCTGAAGCATCACTTTTCTCAAGGATTACATTTTACTATAATGTTCTCACAATCGATTGTCAATAATCTGTCAGTGGGATTATCGGGTAACTCGATGACGACGTGGAAAACAGGAAAGTGTAGGCGAAGAAGGTATCGGAGGCTTGATATCTGTGATAAAACGGTGATCGGCGTGTTCCAGTGGCGGGGCATATCGAATGCCGGGAACGGCAACAATCCCGCGTAACGAGGCCACAATGGCGACAACGTTGCTATTCATTCGCCGCACGAATCCTAGCCGGAACACCACCACCGGGTAACCGAGCCACCCCCGCGCGGGGGCACGTTCCCGTTCCAGTCGTAGTCCCGGGGAATAAGATCGCGGACGGGGATAAATAGCTCGGCGAGAGAAGAGAAGACGGCGTTCGTTCCGACCGACCGGGAACTATTATTCTTGAAAAAGCATTTTACCGTACCGGATATACACTGCTATAGCTGGCACGGGGGGATGATTAAGAAAAATGGCTCGTTACATACTCCGATAAAGTTAGGGGATCGATCGGCGCCAAGAACGCCGGCCCAGACTGAACTTTAGTCTCGCCTCTTTCGAGCGCCGGCCAATTAAAGTCTTGGCTAACTCGACGGCCGAGCCGATTTATTTATTTAATGTTGGATGGCGATGTAATATACCCGATCGTATTGTTTCGATTGTATTTTGAGAGACTGCCTTGAAAAACGTATTTATTTATTTATTATTAACACTTTCGGACGAGAATTCGGTAAACAAAATTATGCACTATACAGGATGAGTCATCTAACTTTACCACCTCAAATATCTATGTTGTTTTCAAAGATACACTTTTGTTTTTATGTAATTTTTTTTACAGATATCAAGGTCACCTCCATTTTCTTAAATGGAACCACCCTTTTTTAAACATCTACAGTGATAGTCCCTTTCATTACGAATTCAGTGGCTATAATTTTCAAGATCATTGAGTACAAACGTCGTGTTGCACATCGTATAAATTAAATTAAGAGTGTGCATTATTTTTTTAGAAATGAAGGAGAGCTTCAATTTTTTAAACGGAATGCTTATGTATTCTCTTGTGTCACATATGAAAGCGTGTGCCAAAACGAATTGATTCGTATACGACACACTGGCCTCCAAGGCCACACAAGGTCAGACATGGAAGCAATACTATGAGGGAAATTCAGCTCTCTGCTGAACTGTAGAGAGTTTGTACTCGACTGTCTACGACTTGCGCTTGTTTATCTCCACTGGCCTCGAATAGTTGGATACAGTATAGAAACAGCTAATCCGATTCTTTACTGTCGTTATGAAGTTCGGGAAGTGGAAGATTGCAGGAGAGGTTAAGAGGCGATCGCGCGAACGATTCCGTTTCGCGCTAGCATAACTCTTGCTTTTCGTGGACGGTCCGTGCGCCGGTGATCCGTTCGGAATCTCTCATATCTTCTAGCCGTGCTTAGCTCTGTCTCGAGCCAGTTCTCGGTAAGTAGAAGCTACGAGGTAGGAGCTGGTATCAGCGAGGCAGGGCGCGAAATTCTCAGCTCTGGTCTTTACCTCGCGAGCAACGAGCATAGAGTAGTCCATACGACGGAACTCGTCGAGCGAGCTGAAGTCTGAAATATCGTTTGCCGGGTGTATAACTGGTCGTTCGGCCGTAAACCGTTCGCGAAACGATCGGCGATTAGGCGATACAAGGTTTCAGAGAGTAACGGCGCGGGGCGACGAGAACGATCGGGCCAGCACAGGGCACGTCGATTAACAAAGTCGTCGATAACGGAGGGAGTTCGGAGGTGGTCTCGGGGCCTGGCAGAGCCCCGGCTACCGATGCTAAAAGTTTCCGTTTGAAGCCTGACAGTTTGTCAGAAGGGGTTGGGTGGGGGTGGAAGGTCCGTGGTAAAGGGTGGAGGGGAAAGGAGGGAGCCAGCACCGGTTTTATGCAACGGGTCTAGCCGCAGGAAGAGGCAGTTGGAACGGAGCCCAAAAGCCCGGGAGCTTCATTTTGAGAATATTCGGAATCCGGAATAAGGGTGGAATTACTCGTAGCACGTGGTACGTACAACCGTGCCGGTACAATGGACCACGGCATTGTCTCGCACGTCGCCGTTACATAAAGTAGGTGTTAACCGTCCTTTCGTACACCTCCTCCCAACCACCCCTCCACCGCCTCCTTGATATTCCGTGCACGCATCCTTCCAAGGTTACCTCCCACGGAACCAAGTCCGACGGGAAATGGATGAATCCCCGACCCTGTGTCCCGCATATCGGCCGATAGAGCCGGTGTCGCTGTCGTCGACACTGTCCTTCCTCTCTACTCTTATCCACCTCGTTCTCACTCTATCACCTAACTCGGTCACCTCGAATAACTTCTAAATCATCAGTTGTACGAAAAAATGATTTCTACAGATGTTACTTGCAACAGTTGGAACCTCTTGGGTTCTCTCCTTGGAAATAGTACAGTTATTAAAAACCCTATTAATAGTAACGAAGTGTAAAAGTGTTGAGAAAATTTTTCTCACACTTTTCTCAAGCATAAAACCATCGTTGAAACGTTAAGCCTGTGACGGTGTAAAGAAATAATGCACCATCTTACCATCATTAAACAGAAACGAAAATATTGTTGGGTTGAAGAATAGCCCCGAGAAAGCAGCAGGATTAACCATCAACTTGGAGGGTTGTTACGGTGGAATGAGTACTGAAAGGGTGGATGTTTTATGAGTCGAGTTGAAGAGACTCTTTTCGCGAGGGAATCCTAGAGTCGTAAAGTCTTAAAGTCCTTAAGTTTTACATTCATAAAGTTTTTAAATCTTGAAGTTCTAGAGCCTTAAAGTCTAAGAGATCGGAAATATTCGAATCACAGAATTCTGAAATCCTAAAATTCTAGAATCCAAGAGACCTCGAGTGCTAGTCCTAGAAGTCCAGAGTCTACTTTAGATTCCTAGAGTCACAGGACCTTAAGGTTTTAATGGTCCAAGATCCCAAAGTTCCAAAGCCTCCAGGTCTCAGAGTTCCAAAGTCCGAAACTCTCAAAGTCCCAAAGTCTCAAAGCCTCAAACTCTCAAAGTTCCAAACTTTCAAAGTCCCAAGATCTCAAGGTCCCAAAGTCCCAAACTCTAAAAATCCCAAAGTTCCAAGGTCCCAAAGTCTCAACGTTCTAGAATCCTAGAGTCCTAGAGACCTAGATACCTAAACTTCGTGGGAAAAGATCCCACAGTCCCCAAACACAGGGGCTGCAAAGTCCCAGAGACCCTGTACCCGAAGGTCTAGAGCGCTGGTATGACTCGAACAACACCTGTCGCCCATAAACAAGCGTTATCCTTTTCGCCAAACTATTATAAACCCCGATGCCGCTGTTTACTTCGCCGCCACCAGGGATACGGCACAATTAATCGCAACAGCACGACACAGCGGCGGTATAAACGAGACACGCGCGACAAACAGTGGAAGATCGGGATAAAGACAAGCGGGGCTGGGGGTGTTCCCACGTCGTGGGGGCGGCTGGGCGATAAAAGACAAACGGAAACGCTCGAGTTGGCTACAGGAAACGGTATCGTTCTATCGTTTCTACTCCGGCGGAACGACGAGCTGGAAAACAGGGGTGGAAACTCGAAAGGCTCGGGCGACTAGAGACAGACACGGGGACGAGAGAAAAGAGGGGAAAGGAGAGGGAGAAGAGAGAGTACGGCAGCAGCCGGCGGGCAGAATGGAAACATTAAAGTTTCGCAGTTGCCTTCTCAAAGCGGACCCGATGCAACCGGTTACCGATACGTCGAATCTCCGAACGCGCCGAGTTTTCCGGATTCCAGGGGCTCGGTGACTCGCGGGAATCGCCGCGCAGCGCCGGACCGACCGGAAAAGTCTCCAACTACTTCCGAAACGAACGTTGCCGCCGAGGACAGAGCCTTTCAATGTTTCTCGTGCTGTGGATATCCGCTGTTCAGACGTAAACGGAGACACAAAATTAATTAACTCCCTTGGAACCAGCCCTAAGCGGATATGCGAAAACTGTCAAGATCGATTTGATGTTTACATTTTCGCACGAACTCCCGAGGCTGATGGATTGATCCCCTGGCAGGAAAATAGTTGAGACAAAGAGAAACAGTGTTTACTGTTGATGCTTGCGAGCGTAACCGTGTCCTTCTGGATCTGTTGTCTCACAATGTTTTATCAGCGTTTTATCCGTGTCGCTCATCAGGGATCAGAAGAGAACTAGTTAACTGTTTCAATTGTTGCTCCTGCGCACCGTCAGAAGACTATGTTACAAATTTTCTGAAATTTCATTACTGAAGAGGAATCGGGAAATCAGAATGAGGATGTAGGTGGATGAATGAGTGTTGAGACTCTTGCAGGAGGACGTGCGAAACGTTTACGGAGCCCGGCGACGGGAAGCCTGGACTTATTAATTTTTCCGGAGTGCCTCGAATGCCTGCCGGGGCGTTTAACGAAACTCCTCGAGCGGCTAAATCGAAGATAAAGCCCTGGTCTTAACCGAGGCTTAACCTATGCTAAGCGGGCTGAACCCGGTCTCGCTCGCTTCGTCTTACGCGCAGACTCGTTCGAAGCCGACTCGCATAGATTACAATGCGAGCTTAATCGAGTTAGCGCCTTCTCGATGCCCGCGAACGGGTCCGTTCATCGATCCGAGCTCCGAATCGTCTCGTTTAATCGGATTCGAGTCGGGTATCCGTTCGACGAATCTCGACGAGTCTCCGATCGCCGCCAACGGAACCACGACTCATCCAATGGAATCGGTGGGCAAGGTTACAACGATCGCAAACGATCCACCCTTTCCTTGATCGTCAAACCTCTGTCGATCACCTACAACGCGGTTAAGCCGTTTCTTTCCAAGTTTGCGAATTTACTGCTCCGGAGATGGCCCAGTTAATCCTTGTACGCTCCTCGGGAATAGTCGGGAGAAAGATCCTGGGATAATCATCTTCACCCAATTCCGTTTTATACTTGAACACTCTCGCTGGAAATCCAACCGCAGAAGTTCCGTAAAATCAATGTGATTTATGAAATGAAAATTGAAAAGTTAAGATATACGATGTTAACAAGTAATCAGCACTTTTCTATGCCTGGATAAATTAGTCTGTGAAATTATAAAAAGAAATAATGGTCTGTCAGACATCTATTAAGGTCGTGGTTGATACCGTGTCATTAAGTTCAGTGTCTTTGGATGAAGAATGCAAGAAGTATCTTCTCAAATTTATTCAATTTAGAAATCAATTTGAACTGATATAGAAATGAATAAAAAAGATTTTGTTTTATTTGCAAGTCCACATTTGAATGAAACACATTTTGCAGCACCCAGGTGTACACTAGTGGAATTAATTCTGGACATTTTTAAATTTTTACTTAAATTTCGCGTTTATTGGAATTATTTAATATTATATATAATCATTTATATTTTATATTCTAATTATTGCTTTCTGATTTTAGAGCATCGCTTACATAAAAAAGTTAGTAAAAGGACCATTTACAGCCATACTTTTAATATACAATAAAAATTACAATTTTAACACGTTTCGAGGTATTCGAAGCCATTTTAGTCGTTATTCGCACTTTTGAAAACTTTACTAAGGTCCTCATTTCTGGAAACACAATGCCTGACTAAAACAATGATGAAACTGTTTGTAAAGACCGTGAAGGCCTTCCTAATTAGTTTTTATCCACGAACCCACGCATCTTGTAATTGGCTATTTCACATCATGCGACATTCGTGTTGCCAGGCGCAAAAACAAAAATAACAACAGAGTTTAGATATTTTCAAATAAAAATTTTAAAACATTTACAAACCAAATCATGTGGAAATATTAAGTATAAACATGATAGATTACAATAAAAATATTTCGGTATCAATTTAGCATAGCAGAATATACATTCTCTGCACAGATATGAAATAAAGAACATTTTTATTCAGTGTCCAGAATTAATTCCACCAGTGTACATAAATTTTGTCGATTATGTTCATTCTGTTCGAAATGCATCTGGAATCTTCTAACATCTAAGTCCACGTGAAACGAAAGAAACGGGTCATTCGAATATTTTCCTTTGTCCCAACGTAACGAGGAGTAGCTCGCACAGCCATGCGAGTTCGAAGGAGGCAAGCAGCGCGCGGCGCGGCAGCTCGGTAGTCTAGTTGGCGAGAGGAGCTTGTGCGACTAAAGGTCGTAGCAGGGGAAGAAATCTTGATCCGGTCTGTCGTTTCGTGCCACCTTCCCCGAGTATTCAAATGGCCTCGTTCCGAATCGATTTCGAATTATCTTCGGCGAACGGATTTCGCCCCCGGGGGATGGGATAAAAGGGAGAGTCTGTCGGTGTAATGGAGGAAATGGTTGAGAGACGAAGAAAAACTTGCGTAACGAGAGAGGGAGAGGCAGGTAGCCAAGAAGAGACCTGGAGAAAGGGGAAAAGACAGCGAGAGAGAGAGAGAGAGGGGAAGAAAAGGAGGGAAGAAGACCGCGGGAACTTTTATCGAGCAGCAGAATGCCTGGGCGGAAAACAAAGAACGATTTCGAGGGACGTCTCTCGTCCGATTAAACGGACGCGGCTGCATTTGGCAAGGTCTTCGACTGACTACCGGCGAGCCGTGTCCCGGTTTTATCTACTTGTTGGCTGTAACTCCGCCCGTGAACGATCCCCTCCGCGGACCACGCCGATCCCTTCGCTAATTGAAACACGCCGCTGCCCTCGCCGAATCACCCGCCACGCGAAAACTGAAACGGCTCAACGGGTCTACCCTGTTCTCGAGATTGCCTCGTCTCATTTCGCCGATACTTACCACCATTGCCATAATACACCGCCCGCGGACGCCTCGGTTACGTGTACCCTGACTGAATTAGTTAAATAGACTTATTAGATATATTACTCGTTTTTGTACGAAACGATTGTCTCGCCCTGTATATTTAATAAACTATTACACAACGAAATGAAGAAGGTATTCGTCGAATAAAGAAGAAAATATACAATAAATCACGGATTAATTTGTCCTCAAATGGAAGATTAACCACGCGATGGCGGAGTCCGGGTCTATTTTGACCCAGAGTACAGTTCCTGGCGAATTAATTAAACGAACACTTGCTGCCTTAGGAACAATAGAGAAATTAATATATCCACAAGAAGTACCTTCAAAAATATCAGATGATTGCATAAGTTTGAGCCCGATTTGAAAGTCAAATTCAATGGTTAAATTTTAAAGAATACATTCTTTTCTAATTGTAGAAACTAAATGTAGGAAATGTATGAATGTAATTCTAATTATATAGAAAAGAATGGTGACTATCTAATTTTTTTACACTCCGCCGTGCAGTACAGTGTGCGATATTTATAAAAATCGGGCACGAAAACTTATGCAATCATCTAATATATTTTAAAAAATGGATAAATGATCTATATGGTCTCGATGAATGTGATGGGTGAAAGAAAGAGAGAGAGAGAGAGTACTTGAAGCGGTGTTTAGAGGAGAAGACGGGAAACAGCATAGACAAGGTTTCTGATGATTTTCCGCGCAGCCAGGCCCGTCTCGCTCGGTTTTTTTCGGGGCGCGTCGTCACCGTTTTTGTCTCCAACTTGCTGTCGCGTTAATTTGTCCAAGAGAGCCGGGGATTCTTGAACCAAACGCATTCGTTTTGTCTCCTCGTTAGCCGAGACAAAAGGGATACGGCACAAAAGATAACGAAACTAGCGCTCTTTTCATCCGGTCTGATTAAACAACTAAGCGCCGCCGCCGGTGCCGTCCTTAACCGTGGATCCGGCTCTGATAAGCCGTCAGTCTCGTTCTACCGGCTCCCCGCACCTCCATAGCGTTGTCAATCCTCACAAAGGAGTATCAGAGTCAAAGGATCTCGGGTAATAAAGAATACCGCGTTATTGTTCGACGATCCGCGAGTCTCTCACCCCCGAATCTCGAATTTCGCGCGTTCGAGCCGAGACGTTCGACGATGCTCTCGCGTGTTTTTACGGTGGCCCATACCCGTGCCTCGCCTCGGCGCAAGCCGTGCCGAGGAGAGGATCTTCCTGGCCCTATCGCTCGACTCCGGAACGGATAAATTTGTAATAAAGACGGGCCACACCGTGATATCTGCGATCGTAAAAGTTATCGGGTACAGCGTGAGACGCGCCCTCCGATGACGTGCTCGCAATAATAAAGAATCTATCCTGGTTTTATTCGCGACCGGGCACAAATCCCCCGAAACGATGTTTCGTTTAATACCCGGCGCAGCGACGCGCGGCGAACACGAAACTATTGCGTTTTGGACACTCCGGTCCATCCTCGAACCGCCCGGACAGAAAAATTTTTTCTCAGGCTTACTTTCAAGGCCATCGAAGTTTTTTTTTAATGAGAGTATTAAAAAGTTATTTAATTTTTTTCTTGATTGTTAATTGAGGTATTAAGATGACAGAAAAACGAAAATACTCGAACTTGTCTCCTGCATTTCATGTATTTTTTTCACTATTGTGTGCCAATTATTAAGGGTAGAAAAATATTGTTTTTAGGGATGGGGGTTGCAAGACTTTCAGATGCATATTTGTTGCTTTTTCGAAGTATTAAGTGTCGTAGAAGTCCTGTTGGTTTTGGGGGAATTTTTGCGAAACGTTCTCGACCCGCAGTGCGTTAATTCCGGCGAGTTGCTGCCGCAGTGAAAAAAGCAAATAGTCTTTTTTCGCAGAGAGTTGTCCGCCGTTAAAGTCGCGAGACTCAGAGGTCTGGGGACGTTGTCGTTCGATCGGGTCCCGGAGCGCCTTCGAGCGGAAGAGACAAGCTTCGGGGGAGGTAAAAGCGAGGTTGCTAGTCCAAATGATTCGAAAGAATTCCGTTGACCGTGGACCGGCTACACAATTCCACCGAAAATTCCCTTATCTCTGCCGGGGAGAAGAGCTCCGCTAGATCGAATTCTAGCGAAACGTTACTTTTTCCGGCGTACTCTTCTCTCTCTCTCTCTATATATATTTCTCTCTCGTTTCCTCTCGACTCCACCGTCGCGCCTGGTCTCGAAGGCGACGAGTTTAAGCGGAATTCCGGCACGGCAGCTCGAGATCGCAGCCCCCGACTGAAATTGATTGATGTACCGCCTGCCGAATCCGACATAGCCCCCCCCCGCCCTTTTCCTCCCCGTTACACCTCTCTCTCGCTTCGTAACCACTCCGCGTTTTCGATTCCTTCGAACTCTGCATTAAGTCCGGAGACTTGTCGAGGTCTCTCTCTCTCCTTCTTGCTCCCACTCTACGGCTGGCTTCGGGCGGAAATGCACTCGGCCGATTCATTGCGCGGAACCCCATTACCCTCGCCTAGTCCCGGCGACCGATCCGTGTACAGAAGCAATAACGTCGATTTGAAAATCATATAACGGTGCAACCGTGCGGAACTTGAACTTTCGTCCATTTCCTCTGTTTCTCTCTGTCTCTGTCCCCCTCCCCTGCACTCTTCCCACCTCCTCTTCGCATCGCTTCGGCGACACACAGCAGCGAATTTGTCCGAAATCAAAATGAATATTTCTGAGGTATCTTCATAATCCCCAGACCTTTCTCATAACATACAAGTCTAGTTCATAAATGTAACGAGTCATATAATCAATGGATTTGAAGAAGAGGAGGATGTTCCTGATGTTGTCATCGTTCAGGTTAAGATTTGTGTCCCCTTCTTCGACGCTGTTCCCACGCGTTTCCCCCACGTGTCGCAATGTCACGTGACTAATCCGGTACCGGCAAAGAGGGGGTAATCTCCTCTCCTGAATTCAAGTCAATTCCCCTGATCTGGCGACATCGGTTCATCTTGAGGCAAAGAAAATTCTACCCCAAGAGCTTCACACAACAAAAATTTATTCGCGAACTGCTCGGGTCTGTTTTTCTATTGGAATTAAAGTACACCCTCTAAAATTACCAAAGAGCTTTCTTCATTTTTCGCGAACGATTTCAGACATGTTCGCCACTGTATGCCAAATGGATTCTCGACCTCGACTGCGGCCATCGAGTTTCCTCGATCTCGCGACAGGACCGGCTGTAACGTGGCCTTCTTGAGCGAGATTGGGAGTTTTCGGAGAGGACCCCGTGAAAAGCGAGCGGCCGTCCATTCGCCGGCAACGACGACGTCAAGATTACTAGCAGCAGTGAATCCACTCCGCGAGAACGAAACCGAGGAAGGGAGAGAGGAGGAGAGAGCATTTGATCTTTCGGCCTCGTATCTGGCTAGGTGGACGCGGAAGACATTAATAGGGTTCTTCCGGTTGTCTAGTCGGTCGATCCACTTTCAGGCGAAGAGAGACGAACTGCTTCGGGCTCGGCCGATTGGCTCGTCGATGGTCCGCGCACTTACAGAATCTCTCTATCTCTCTATTGTCCTCGTGAATGGCGGAGTCAGTCTAATCACTGTACCCCATTACACAGACAGTGTGTCTTTCTCTCTCCGCGATCCTTTTTCTTCTCTCTCTCTTTCTCACTCGACTAACCTCATACCCTTTGGACCGCGCGCATCCCTTTTCCCGAACCGTTTCTGCAGGCCCGTTCCAGCCCGTTTCGCTCGTTCGCCAGTCTTTCTTCGTCTTTACGATCGCCATTCGAAAGGTTACTGCCGCCGGCAATAGCTCGAAGCGTTTTTTTAAGACCGATAGTTCGGAATCCTGGCTCGATTGCTACCTCGGGGATTGATTGCCAGATAGAACGTGCCAACGGCCTCTTGTAATTCCCAGGCAAGCCTTTCTAATCGACAGAGAACGACCCCGGATACGCCGCGGAACTTCTTCCGCGACAGCTATTCGTATTGCGGAATCCGTGGAAGAAAACCCGTCAGACGGGATCCAGAAAACCTTCGAATTCATCCCGTCGCTAACATCCTCACGGACCAGAGAGTCTCTGGGATTTTCTGGAACACTAAACCCCTCTAGATTTGATGATCAGTTGGGGGCTCATAGGTGTGCTCATAGTTTTGCACCTTGCAAGAGTTTTCGATGAAATCTTTTCAGAAATGCTAGGTGGAGGAAATGTTGAGGAAAGAGGAAATTTCTATTTGAATTCTTGTAGCCGACGCCAAACAATTTTTCATTTGTACAAAGATCCGCTATAAATAAAATCTTGTGTCATTTATACATATCCTGTGTTTGACGAGTATACTCATCATCTCTTAATTTGGCGGCGCAATTTAGACACACATTTCCCAAAGAGGTCGGAACAGTTAACTGATTAATCCGATGACTCTGCTTGTACTGGATCAACAACAGTCTTGGTATCGATACAAGGAGCACAGAACGTAATAGAGTTTCCGAAAACTCTGGTACATTTTTCGAAAGTCAGCCATTCCGTTTCTAACGTGAATTATAGTGACAATTTTCCAATACACTTCCCTCGGTCGACAACCGGCCGGGAAAACTGTCGACTCGAGGCAAAGGAGAATTACGGGGAATTGCATTACTTATCGAACAATTCCCGGTGTCTCGTGGAGCGGCATTTAACGAGAGACGAAATCCACGGACTCTTCATTCGCTTCGATAAACGTAATTCCGCGCGTACCGAGCGCACAAAGACAACGAGGAATCCAGAGAGTACTTTGATCGTTTCTACCGGCTATGCGAATCCGCGAGCCTGTACACTGCGTACGATATATCGCGTAGACACAATGTCCTGGAGTCGGGACCTGTTCGAGTTTGTCCTAGCATGCTGTTACACGTCGTAAAGTCGAGAACGAGATCTTGTCGATCGCCTTTGGGGATTCTCCAGTGTGGACACGATCGAGGATGGGGACGATGCAGGCGATGTCCTCTTTACGGTCGTCCCGCGCTCCTTCATTCTTTCCGTGACAAATTGCCGCGACAATTCTTTAAACGGCCACAGCTCTCGCAGGAATAACTCGTTAATTTACTTGGATCGATCTGGGATCTGGATCTCCACGATCTTTAGGAGTCCTTTATTTTAACCCACAGGATCGTGCACGCTTTTGAAAGCTAATCCATTTTCTCATCAGATTTTTATGTTTGCTTATCCCAAAAGTTTTAGTCGCTATAATATTTAATATTTATTTGCGTATTTTAGTTAGGGCTACGAATAGCAGCTGTTCCAATGACAGCGTGCCACCATAGCCTGTTGAAGATCGCTTGAGCAAGTTGGTTCCAACAATTCTTATTAAATCAGGCATATTGTTCCTCGTAGCTTCACCGCAGCTTTTTATCACCGAGAAATAAAAAGTAACACGCCTATGCTAGCATACTCGTGTCTTCTGGGCCGCGAGAGTAGCAGAATTTACCAGAGTATCCAGCTTTCAGAGATTACACGAACTACAGAAACTATTTCCCTTTTATTCCACAAACGGCGTCGAGGTCTCGAGACCCGTGTTCTTCGGGACTGTCAAGACATCTACCTCGAAAACCCTTGATCTCTCAGACCCCGGTAAAAATTTTCTGTGTACTGATTTTTGATCTCTAATCTCGTTCTCTTTCGCTCGCCTAGTTCTTCACGTTTTGGCGGAGGATCTTTCAGCGGATACGCGTCGTAGCTCACGAGAAATGCCGAGCAGAGCTCTGCAGAGCTATGCAGAGCGGTGCAGAGCGGTGCAGAGCGAGAGTTAACGGTGGCCTGGCGGCAGCTGTTACATCGTAAGAGATTCCCGTCGAAATTGCATCTTAAAAATATGATCCGACTTCATTCCGCGGCAGCAGCCGCTCCAGGCCCTTCCTCGTCCCTATGAAATGCTTTCGGCCGGCTTTTTGGTCAGCTCCACGCTCTTTACGATTTACTGGATGCAGATCCAACCGGAATCTCGATGCTGCAATGCGCAATGGCCGAACCACCAACCCAAGATAATAATTGATCTTTTAATAAATAGAATCAATTAACCTTTCAATAAGTGACTTTTCAATCACTTAGGAAAATCTTGAATTTTCTATCATATTAGTAGACTGCGGGTCTCAGAAATCAAAATTTTATGCGTCGATCTTATGAAGCTGGAGTGAAGTAAAAATTCTTTCTTTCCTCAATAATTTTATAATACATTGATGTATACGAAACACCATTCCAACACAAGATGACTATTGATCTTCTAATAAATGTAACCGAGTGGCTTTTCAATCATTTAGGAAGACCTCAAATTTTTCGGTTCCATCTCATTAATAGACTGCGGGTCTTCATGCAAAATAAAAATGCTATCGATTGTAAGAAACAGGAGTCAAGTAAACTTCTTTCTTGAATAATTTTGTAATAAATTGATCTCTTTAAATTCTCTTGAAATTTTGCTTACAGAACACAATAGAATATAGACATTTTATATCAAACTATACATACATATAACTATAATGACAACTGATATCATAAACTACCGCTGCGGCCCGGCAGCGGCTGGAACACTACGCATCGAATGTATTGAATATTGTTAAATTGTTTGGAGCTCAGTTTAGCTGCGTTAACTAACGAAAGGGCAACCCCAGTAATATTACCCTGCTAAATATTAAAAATCGTAACGCTCACGATCGCATCCCAGTTGCTCCGAGATCGATGAGAGCAAAAGGGCTCCGCCCTCGCATGAGGAGCGCGGTGTGCGGATTACGCAGTTCGCGTTGTAAATAATAAGTTTAGCCATGTTAACTAACGAAAGAGCAACCCCAGTAATATTACCCTGCTAAATATTAAAAATCGTAACGCTCACGATCCCAGTTGCTCCGAGATCGATGAGAGCAAAAGGGCTCCGCCCTCGCATGAGGATCGCGGTGTGCGGATTACGCAGCTCGCGTTGTAAATAATAGAGTTTCACCGTGGCGCAGGGTTTTTGTCCCACGCGGTGGATTCTTCTCCGCGAATCCTCGTGTGTTATGCGGACGTCGCGGGAATTTGTGTAGCGTCCCGACGCGACGCTCCGGTTTAATAAGGTCGCGATAGGACAAGCGGAATGAAACGGTCTTCCGCTTCGAGGACCGTGGGCGAAACTTTGTTAAGAAACACCGACGATACACGGCTGTCTACAGAATTCTACGAGACTTCCCCCCCCCCCCCAACCCCTCTGTTCTTAGAGATTTGGACAGGTTTTGTACTTACGTCGTGTATCCACGTGAGCTTCGACCAGGGCGGGTTCGCCCTTATGTGGCACTCGAAGTAAACGTCGTCGCCCTCCTTGATGTCCTCCGGGCTCAGCGTGGATCCCAGGTTCAGCGACACGATCGGCGGATCTGCAGGCAAAATAGAGTTAATTAGGGCCCGGGACCTTTTAGCCCTTCGTTAATAAACCCGAGCGTAGTCGCTACCCGACGCGTTCCGAGCTTGTTGCGTTCGAAAGTTTCCTAACAGCGTCGGAAATTTTTCTATTAACTCTTTGCACTCCAAGCTGTTTTAACTTCACCTGCCAGACGCATTTCCACCGACACAGAATATTTCCACGTGTTCCTTCTTCGGGACGCTAATGAAACTCGGCGCTTTCACTGATATTTCAAACTGAAATTTTCGAGAGAGTTTTGTTGACTATGAACGCGCTACTGACAACCTGGTTTTGAGTTGTGGTAATTTTTGGTGGAGCCTCGCTGGACAAAGAGTTAGTCCGCTCGTTCTTTCATTCGCATCGCGTGCGGCTCTGTGATAACTCATACTTGCAACTCGGAAGATTTACCTGTCTGTGACCTTGAATGACCTTAAATAATTATAATCACGGAATTCATAATGAAAGGGGCTATCATTTAGCTATCATTAAGCGCGTAAGCGTTTAAAAGGGGTGGTCACATTAAACAAAAGTGAAAGTGACCTTGACTTCTCTAAAAAAATAACATAACAACGTTGTTCTGTGGAGATGTACACACTAATGTTATTAGTTTTATTTTGTAGGTGAACGCGTCAAGAATTATGAAGGTCAACTTTGATTTTTCAAATGGGACCGTATATTTTTTACGCACCAATCGACGCAGCTTTTTATTCTCTATAAAAAACAGTACTAACCCATGTGTGTCGGAAAATAATTACTAGAAGAGAAATTTTAATTTAAATATTGCTAGGTGAATCAAGGTGGTAACATTTGGCGAGGCACTCTGTATAATAATAATATACAGGGTGATTCTGGGAACTGGGACAAGTAACTGCTCTTTTTTAAGTAGAAATAGAAAAAAATGGTAGGGGAAAAAATCATATGTCATAATACGTTCTAACTTCCTATGATCTTATTTTTTATGTGGATGCACCGATGCACCCGCCAGGTACAATTCTATGTTTACTTAACAAAGAGCAGTAACTTGTCCCAGTTCCCAGAATCACCCTGAATTTTATATACAAATTAATTTAATTAATTTCTATTTCAGGAGACTGCAGAACTCTCGTTCGAATCCATGAATTTGTTCGTATATTTTTATTCGCATTCTTCTGCAGAAGGAGCAAATAAAATTTAATGAATTACATTATAATTGTTGTGAACATTTGAAGTGTGCACGTTGAAAGTAATGTTTTTCACTTGGAAAAAATTGTGTTTCTTCGCTTTGAAACGGATTTAAACGAAGGCCACTCTTCCAGGTATCGTCGACTAAAAGCTAGTGTTCATTATGCATTAAAAATGAAACGATGCAATAAACGCGAAAAACACTCTCGACGCTCTTTATCATTGTCTACAAGCATTTCTCGAGTAGCAAGTTGCCTTAGATTTAGTTGCCTTAGAGAAATATAAAAAAAGGCTCGAGAATATCTCAGTAATTATTAACTTTAAACTTTTTTACTCAAAATTTGGTGCTTTATCCGAATTCGAGAGAAAATACTGGGCATTCCATTTAAGAAATTGAAGGTGACCCTCGTTTCTCGATAAAAAAGCAAAGTAGCAAAAATAATTACAGTACTGTACGTGCCCCGGGAAACCGTGGAACATTTGTTTCAAAAATTTTGTCGTACAACAAATATCTTCTTGTCGCTAGGCAGGAGACGACGAAGAAAATGGTTGACCGTCGAAACAGCGCACAGGCTCTCTTCGGTGGACACTTCGTTTCCGGTCTGTCCCCGTGTCCACTTCAATTTGGTAAGTGGCCGGTCCGAAGAACCGGTTGCCCGCTATCGAAACTAAGACGACAGTCGATTCCGCTTTCCCTTTATCTTCGAAGTTGCCCCGCTCCGGTATAATTTAGTCGCGAGGAAACTCGAAAAGTTTCGGAGTCCTGGGAAAGCGGCTACGATTGAAAAATGTTTAAGACTCTCCGGACAGCTAACTGCGCTTTAACAAATTTAAGGCTCGCCGACTCGGAACCGCCGAACTTCATTTCGCCGCTGGTCGAAAATTCGCTTCTCGCTGGGCAAACATTAAAACACCAAGTATTTGTAAACATCAAACGTCTGGGTGCGTTAAAAGTCGAATGAAGATGCATTTCTTCTTTGAGACGTACAGTTTCGTGTTTGACCTGTTCATTTTTGTCATGAGTACGTAAAATCTGCGATATAATTGCCAATTAAATGTTCCGGTAATTATTTAGAAAAAGGTCGATTTCGATGTCCTTGAAATATGTTGTCAAGATCATCATTCTGAACAACGTTTCCATGTATTTACAATAATATACATTTATTTAGAAAAGAGTCCTCCTCACCAATTTCACCGACCTAGAAATATCTTGTCAAGGTCATAATATTGATTTCTTTTCGTGTTCGTTTTTTCTCGAACTGGAATCTCGTGTTAAAGATCAGTGTAGAACGCCGTGGAGGTTCTGAATGATTTTCCGCTCGAACAGGAGACAATGTTGACCTAACCTGGACCGAGGGTACGCGAAGCAGCCCTCGAAATCGCACGCAGCTTCGCCCTCGGTGTCGGTCTTGAACCCGTCGTTGCCAAATATGAACGGGGCCGAATAAATTCCCTGGCCAGCCGATAAACCGGGCGGCTGGTCATCAGCCTGGGCACGGCCGACTTCCGTGCAGCAGGTGTGTCCGGTGTAATAAATAAAAATAATCTCGTAAAAAACGTATATATTCATGGGCGCGTGATCCCGTACAGCAGCGCATGGCGCGCGCGGAGCACAGCGTTCCGCTTTTACGCGCGGCGATGAATTCGGCTGCGACGCCAACGACGCGTACCGATGCCTCTTCGAGCATTCCGGCTTTGCGGTTGGTCGCTTGGTCACGCGAGTACACGGGGACACCGAATATTCGAGGCGAATCGAGCTAAAGTTCCGTTCAGTCGGCTGGATCACTCGGCGAAAGTCACGCATGAGAGCGAAGAGTAATTTCGAACTGGTTTCGCATCGGTCAGAGCAGTTTCAAATTGCTTTAAGCCGGCTCAGACGGCTTTAAATGAGTTTAATACAGCTGGAGCAGCTGCGAACTGGCTTAAGCCGGCTCAGCTAGCTCCAGACGGGTTTGAACAGTATCTTCAAACTGGCTTAAGCCGAATTCCAGTTGTTTCATACAGCCAGTTCAAATTGGCTTAAGCCGGCTCAGAGGCAGCTTTAAGTGAGTTTAATACAGCTGGAGCAGCTGTGAACTGGCTTAAGCCAGCTTAAACAGTATCAGATGGCTTTGAACTGTAGCTTCAAACTGGCTTAAGCTGGTTTGAGCAGCTTCGGATTAGTTTAAGATTTAGGTGGCTCCAGGTGGGTTTAAGCCAGCTTGAGCAACTTCCAACTGGCTTAAGCCGAATTCCAGCTGCTTCACATCACCTTAAGCCGGTTCGAGGTGCTTCGAAATGGTTCGAGTCGGTTCAGGCAGCTATTTAAATAGGTTTGAAGAAATTCTTCTAAACCAGCAATAACTTTTTGGTATTTTTGTAAATTAGTCACGCAATCAATTAGTCAATTTTTAACAAAAAAAAGAAAGTTGTATACTTTTTTGAATTTCTAGTTTCCAATCGTTTCGGAACGAGGAATTTTCGAGGCGTCGCTCTGGAAACTCGAAGAAAGGGCGAAAACGACACCGGCTGAAGAAACAAACTGGCAATCCGAGCCGTTCCTCTAACAAGTACAGAACAGCACGGTAATCGCGGACGAAGAAGAACTTTTAATTAGAATTCATTAGAGCCTCGTCAGGCCGTGTACCGGTATAACAGACATCCAGCATCGAACGTTCATACCGCGGGGCACGGATGCCGAATAGCAGCTTCATTTTCGTCGCTATACGTCCGCAATTTCGCAAGCGGAGCAGCGTAATTTCTCTCCATTAGCTTTCGAGAGCGCGCTCTCGCGTCTTCATTCTTTTCCGGTCGCAAAAGGAAAGAAGGACCGGGTAGCAAGCGAGAGATAGAGAGAGAAAGATACGGGGAGAGCCGGATGCCGTGGAATTATCTTAATCCGAAATGCTTCACGGAAGCTCAGTTTTTCCTTGGTCGGTTGCTTGCTCCGCGCGGGACCCCGATCTCGAAATTCTGAGAACCGCGCAGGCTAGGTAGGTCCTCGAGGAACTGCCGGCAGTTTTCCATGCTCCTTGTATCTCTCATTTACCGTCTTCATTAGTTTAATCATACCGGCGCCCCCTCTTATCCTGTTTTCTCTCTTCGAGGAGAGTTTATTCTTCGGGCGTTCTCGCAGGATTTAATCGCGCGCCACGATAAATTTCCTCCCTTTCCGGGTGTCTTTTCTTTCTCTCTCCCGTCTGACGTCTCGTCCAGAGATAGGGAGAGAGATGGTCGGTCTTTCGAGAGATAGTATTAATTAGCTCGATCGCGTCCCTGCCGCGCCACCCTCGTCCCCCGTGATCCTTCCGTTGTTTTTTAACCCTCAAGCCCTCCTCGCTGCATCGTTCTCCCGTCCATTATTTTTCGTAGCTCGTGTACCTCGGCGAGCGGTATTCCTCCTCCGGGATTGCAATAAATTCCGCCCCCGCGTGCACACTCTTCACCCTTCACCGTTCACTCTCCTCTAGCCTCTCTTCGTCCCCCGACTTTTCATTTTCTTCCTCGTAGCTCGCGGATCGAGGCTTCGCAATGGACGAGAAACGAAGCGCGCCCGTACCACGAAAAAACAGCGACTCTGACTCTCTCTATACTGCACGACGGTCAACGTAATTGGACACACAAAAGGACGTCGTTCGACTCTCCTACCCGGCCATCGTTCTGTCCCGACGTTCCCGATAATCGAATCTTTTCCGCCGAATTTTCTCAAGAATTCAACCCCCACTCCCCAACACTTGTCTACAATACAGCGAAAAGTTGTTTGGAATGATGAGCTTGGCGACATACTTCAAGGCCATCGAAATCGTTGAGGAGGACCATTTTCTATATATTATTATTAGACTGCGGATGTTTATGCAATTTTCAATTTTTGTAGATGAATTTTAAGAAAGCGGAATAAAATAGAATCCTATCTTCCGTGGTATTAGCCTTTTTAGATCTGAAATAAATTAAAATAGCACTAAATTCTGTCATATTTTATATCCTAGATTTTTTGAAAATTTTCGAAAGCTATAATTGCTTAAAGATCCGCAGTCTAATCATTGGGAAACGTTGTTCAGAATGATAGCCTGGACGACATACTTCAAGGCCATCAGAATCGTTGAGGAGGACCATTTTCTGAAGAATTACCAAAACATCTTAACACGTTGACTATGGCAGTCCATATGTGAGTGACGGAATTATTTGTCCAGGCTTTAAAATGAATTTTCGAGTTCATATATTCATTGTACCAAATTGCTTAAAATTTGGAAAATGCAATTAGGTCGGAGGACTATTCTCTATCACACATTTGATTTTTCCAATTTTTATTTCATTAAATAACTTGCTTCGATTTTATGGTTGCTAGTTTGCCAGTCCAAATGTTAACAATGTATACAGTGAAAGAAAAGGTGGAATCTGGGAAGTTTCCTCCTGTAATTTTCGAAACTTTTCCACTTCAATATGACGAAAAAAAGCTCCAAGGATAAGCCGGAGATAGTCGAGGCATTAGGATAGTGGGTATCGGTGGGGGCTTTTGCGAAATCGGTGGATGATCGAAAAGGAGATCGCGGGTCCCGCGAATCCATCGACGCGGTTCGTCCGCTTTACGAGCCGTCCGTCCCCGTATGTCGCATATATATCTCTTTTTTCCACGGCCGCTTTACGATCAACCAGATTACCGAACAGGTTCCGTGTAGGCGCGCAACGATCGGTCCCGCTGAATTTCGGCAGTAATTCGCCGGAAATCCGGCCGGAGGCCGTTTTATTGTCGTTGTAAAAAAGGAGAACAGCGCGGCGAGCCTGTATCTCTATGTGCTTGCGCCGATGGGTGGGCTCGTACTCAACGTAAAAAGGCTCGTAAATCGGCCGATTTCACGACGGGGGCTCGACGGAAGATGAGACTAGGAAAAGAGAGAGAATTGACGCTCGGCGTCCCGACGCGAAGCCGACGCTACACACCGGCCTCTACTTGGTTTACGAGGCTCGACCCTGGTGCGTATGCATACATTAAGGAACCGATCGCGGCCTGAACCGAACGAAGAATAAGTTCCGAGCCCGGAATCATCGAATATGCATTTAACGTCACGTGCCGGTCGTAAAAGACCGACCGAGGGACGCGGAATGAAACGGAGCTGAGCGGAGCAGAGCGAAGCAGAGTGAAGCGGAATCTTGCCGCGGAAAGATCGACGCCGAAAAAATAGAATATATAGAGTTTCCGGCAAACAATCGACAAGCGATTAGGAAATAATTCTACACGCAAAAGTGAGACGAAACTGAAGAATACAATTTTTTCATTTGACGGTCCGTTTTCGAGTAAATCGAGTTTGAAAATTCAGCGAATACATGTGTTATTACCAGAGTTGGGCAAAAATATCATTTAAATAAAAATTTCGAATAAAGTGGGTTTTCCCAAGTGGGCTTTAAATCCATTTCATTCCACATTTTTATTTAAATAAAATTTTTGCCCAACTCTGGTTATTACAGTAAAGTAGCGTTATTTCTCACCGACCACCTACTCGGAATTTGTTAAGCGCCTACGTCCTCCACTGAGGGGAACGCCGCAGGGGCCACGAAGCTCGAGCTGAAGCGTAATCTGATCTCGGCTCGGGTATATCGGTGTGAACCCCTACTAATCCAATCACAAAACTTCTTTATTTTTCATTATCTTTTTATGGGACTTTCACAAACTTATTTGTGGCATTTTTCTGATTAAAATGACACTAAACACGATATAATCTCAACTGTATTTGGTGGTTTAATTGCCGATGAAAGTTTCGGGCGCAAGGAAGGACAGCGCGATCCGTGTTTACATGCTGTCCTTTTCTACGTTCGGCTTCCTTTGTACTTTCGGCGCGATCGGCGCGGTAGACTCAGTCATAAAAAAATAGTGTCCCTACACGATATTTCTCCGTGCAGAACACAGCCGTTTGCAAAATAACGCGACTTTACTGTAGATGGGAATCGGCTGATGCGTCTGACCATGACCTACCGATTCTACTGCTTGCTATACTAATGCACGCGATCCCGACGGATTTTTGAACTAGTTTTTCTCGAGAAGAATGCGTCGAACAAAAAATGTTATTCTTTAGTTCCGTCTAACTTTTGCGTGTAGAATTATTATACTTCCTAATCGGTTGTCCATTCTGTGCGGGACATCCTGTATATTTATCGGCTACTTACAGACGATGTCGATCTTCCAGGATTTCTCGACGAACAGTCCCGTCACGTTCGGGTTCTCGGCCCTGCAGGTGATCGTCTTCCCGTGGTCCTCCACGCCGGGCTCGAACTCCACCATGCTCACCGTTCGGTTCTCCGAGCGCTCCTCCTGCGTGACAGATCAAATGCTTTCTGTTAGGCTACTCCTCCGAGCAACTGGCGAACTAGGTACAGGGTGTAAAGAGATTATATGTCGCAGCTACCATAGGATGATTCCACACCCTCGATTTGGTTGAAATTGAACTAAGGAAGTGTCGCAAAATTGACCTTGACCTTGAACTTTAAGGTCAAAAGTAAATTTTTGGCCTTTCGCACTGTTGACCCTCGCGACGAGTAAAATACAGTGCAATTGAAAACAAATTGTTGACGTTTTGACCTTAAAATTCAAGGTCAAGGTCAATTTTGCGGCATCACTCCTTAGATCAATTTCAATCAAATCGAGGGTATAGAATCATCCTGTGGTGGCTGCGACATATAATTTCTATACACCCTGTACAACGATAAGATAATTATAGCACAGTCTTAATCGAAGGAAAATCCTCAGGTCCGTGTTGTTTCTTAGATCGTGTAGGTCTATTATTTTTTAAGGACAGTGTTTGAAACATTTAATTTTCACCGTTCGTGAAAAAGCGAACGAGGCACATTTTTAAGAGAGAATGGAGAACAAGTGAGAGAGGGGAGGATTGTCGCGGGGATATTTAGCCACGGCCAGCGTTGATCCCATGAGCGTGGCAAGCTCGAATGTTTTCGCTCGAAGTGAAACGAATGCGACGTATGGTTTCAGTCGGCCAGCGGCTGTACATTTTTCCATAACAATTGAATATTTCAGCTGCCTCTTAAAATCTTGAGGCAATAATGCCCCCGCGTGCCCTCCACAAAATGGAGAAGAAGTCTAGAGGCGGTTGGCGGAACGATACGGTTTTCGATTCTACTCGAGCGGAAACGGTAAGTCCGCCGTATGGTTACGGAAATTACAATGGCGCGGCGCGGCGGACGTCGTTGTTCCCGGCCACGCGGGGAGAATCGATGGCGTTCTTACCAAGGATTTATTCGACCGCGAGGAAAGTCGGACCTTTCGAATCGAGGAACAAGCCCGTAATTCAACTAGCCTCGAGGAATCATACGTCGAAAGAGAACCCGCCCTCTTGTATTCCGTTCGAACGCGGAACTCGACTCCCGAAAAACCGAAACGAAACTGCCATACTAGATATTTCCAATAATGAAACTACCAAAACCGGTCCTGAGGCCGATATCTCGCTTTCTTATGATAGGAAAAAGATCAGAGAAAAAGAGTATTCGGTTCGAAGGGGCAAATGTGGTGATGGGAAAAAAATTTTCTCAAGGTCACTTCAAGGTCATAGAAGATCTTTCAACCCTTTGCACTCGAATTGTGACCCTGAGGCGTCAGTAAAAATTGCTATACCATTATTCAAAACAGTTTTTTAATATTATTAAATTCGTCTGTATTCTATAAATTGTAAAAAGCTCAACTGTTGTGTGAGAAAACAGGTTCAATTCGATATGCACAATGTAAATAAGATTACATAGAGTAAAAATGATCTGGATTGAAAGAAATGTCTTGATTTTGGAATTAAAATTGCTTCGAGTCCAAAGGATTAAATGGGACTACATATTTTCGTTAGAACAGTCTTATAGCCCATAAAGAAACAAATTCATCGATGTCCGATATGTTGACCTTCAACGAATGTCAATTTCTTTCCGATTTGTTTTTCCTTTAGAATCGCCGAATTTTACCGATTGATAGATTGCACCAGTTACGAACCAGTACGAGCCTGTTACGAGCCTATGCACAAGATTCCACCGTATCCATATTTGATAGCGTTCCGACGATCCTAACCCACGCAATTAGCCAATCGTCAGGCATAAATGCGTCCGCTAGACTCTGTAGCGATTGCGTGTCGACTAATCCGAGGCGCTTGTTGCGTATCGGTCGTTCATTCACGGAAAACAAAGCGAGTGCGTGGTTACGGCCGCGAGGGTGGTGGCAGTACAGGGGAGTGCGAATCAGGGATCGGTTAATTGGCAATTAGCATGCGGTCGATGAAGATATCTGGAGTCGACAGGTGTGGCTGCTTAATTCAATCGGCGCGGCTCGGTTCGGCCCGACCCGGCTCGACCCAATCGTATCTTTCAAGCTGCCTCCTGCCGAGCTCTCACTGCTCTCCCCCAAGTCTCGAAGTTCGCGAAATCGAATGCTAGTCGAATCGGTCGATCCGAATTACTTCTCTGAAGAGTGAAGAGAGTCCTGCGAAGAAAGGATCTCCACCATCTTGATTGCACTTGTCAACATCGCACAAGATGAAATACAACGGACGACAATAGCAATCAGAGTATATTGCAGAATGAGAAGTAAAATCAAAAATTTTAATTAAAATCGATGTCAGGACAGCTGGCAGACGATCCAAGTTCTGTTACATAGGAATTCTCTTGTAGTACATGAAGAGATGTGTCCCTTTAATTGTTTGTATGCTTGAAACGATTACCTAACAGCGGCAAATATTTTCCAGGTGCTATTAGGGAGCCGCGTAACACCGTGCAAAAGCTTGTTAAAATCGGACAGTTGGGTTCCTTCCCCTGTCAGCTGGGACTCTCGATCGTCTTCTTCGTCCGACCGGAACGCTTTCGCTGTGTTTCTGCGCCGTGAACTTCTCCCTCGGGAGAGATTCGCCGCCGAGAGGTATAGTTATCGGTTCCCCGGAGCGTTTCGACCTTTTCAGTTCCTCCTCTCCCAACAGCTTTCTCTTTCTTTCATCAAGAGAGAAAGAGGTCTTCTTCGAAGTTCGGACACTCTTCGGGTCTACTTTTCTCCACGGAAAATCAAGCCGGCCACGATTTAACTGTGTCCTTGAGAACACACACACTATCTCTTTCTCTCTTTTTTTCTCCCTCTCTCCACCTTATACCGTGTAAATCGCATCGCGAAACTGCTCGTTAGTGGCCGACGAGGCTCGTTAGCTCGGAGCCGATCGTTTTTCAATCGCGAGACTCACGGAATCGCTGACGAGTATCGGCCCAACTGTCCGTTGATGGGGAATAGGGAGACGTCGAAAACAATCCTCCAACGAGCCGAGGGCCACGGGATTGCTCTCGGTCGGCGTCGGCCAATTTCGTTTTCCAACGAAAAATCTCGTCGATCTTCGCTCGCGAAAGCGATCCCGGGAGAAACAGACAGATGAGGCGTTAAAGGCCTGCGCATACAGTCCGCATGAAATCCGTCATTTCTCTGATTCTACAGTTAGGAGCATAACTGATCACACACACTTTCATTCAGAATAACATTTTTATGAACGGACCAAACCACTTCAATTTCTCTGTAAGGCTAGAAGAATTAGTTTAGTAAATGACATCTAAAAAATATGTTGAGAAAATACATTTGATCGGAATTGTGAAAAACAATAGTAAAAATTGATTTTTACAACTTTCTTAGCTGGGCCAATAACGAAAAATAACTGTATAAAATTTCGAAAGGCAATTATTTTTCAGCAAAAAAAATCAGAATCGATTTGATTTTTTAAATATTAATATTAATTTTGTATCTCAGTGTGTTGATCATACAACGAGAGCTACCACATTATGGCCTTGAACCCACAGATAACGGTAGAGTAGTTTTTTCGGATTTCTCGGACCGAATGTCCGACCGTGGGCCGTTCCGCTCGCATCGGGTCGGCTTGTATCGGTTGACACGCTTTGAAACGAAATTCCGGGTCGAAGTAACTGCTCTTTTTCTGTCGGGTAGGATGAGGAAGAGGATGAGGACGAGGGCGGCGCGTCGGTGGAAGATAAATAGAAAAACGGGACGGAGACGTGCGAGAGAGAGAAAGAGAGAGAGAGAGAGAAAGTCTCGCCGTTCGGAGCGGAGCGGAGCAGAGCAGAGCGGAGCGGAGCGGAGCGGCGTCAGAAGCTGCCGGTAAAATTCACGCTCGGTGGAATCCAGCGCGGCTCTTTAGAAAGGATTCCAGAGCGTTAGCAGGACTCGAGGTCCTTTCGAGTCCGGGCTAGCAGGAATGAGTTTCCAGCAGATGTTGCCGACGTTGCTTACGGTCCGCTTCTCGACCTTAATATAACCAAAATTAACCATACCCCCGTGCCGTCGAACTCGTTCCGCCATATTCTTCTTTTCCCTTTTTATCTCCTCCTTCCTCGGCCGCGCTTCTTCCTCTGCCCTTCTTCACCCCTTCTGCTCTCTCCTCCGCACCCTCTGGGCTTCCTGGCTCTCTCGTTTCTCGCCATCTTGCGCCCTACGGAATTGGACCGAGCGACGACGTCGGCATTCAAAGGCAGAGAGAGAGAGAGAGAAAGAACCGCGCACGATACAACGGCGCGCGGAATTATTATTTTCAAAAATTACATCGGACGCTCCGCCAACAACGAGAACCAGAGAAGATCGTTTACGCGCTCTCTACAACCAGAGAAGGCCGGCTAGTCGAGAGGAAAACTACTCGAGAATATTCGCATTCAGGAAACAAAAGTTCGGGGGGACCGATCAAAATTAGCTTCTGATTGCTTCGCTAACTGCGGGAGACACTCGAAAAAAATCTTCGGTAACCCTAACCTAACCCACGTATTCTACCCGCATTATTAACTTTTACATCCCTTGTTTCATTCTACGTTACATTCTACGAATCTCATTAATCATTTGTGTGAATAAACTTCTGCTTGCTCCACATTCCTTGCTAATGCTACGTCAAACATTCCTTTAAATAATAATCCCAAGAGAAAGCACCAGATTGAAAAATTCATTATGAAATCTGTAGTTATGAAATTTTAAAAAATTGTGAAATAATCGCTGTGAAATAATATGGACCCATTCTGTTGCGCTCAAACGACTACCACGTGCACTTTTTAACAGAGACTACTTTGAATGTAGTCGTTATTTCCCGTACAATTTTCGACGATATAAATTCCCCCGTCATTCCCAATCGTCTGCTCTTACCATTTTTACGAAGCAGATGTAATGGATGACAGGTGACTAGTTATAATAAGACGAAGCAGCAAACCTGAATAAACCACAAGATCCCGCTGTCTCCCGAGACGGGAGCAGAAAGTTCGAGCTCAAGGTGTCTTAAGGTGATTCGTTAGTTTTGATGAAAATCACAATTTACACCTAGTACACGAGTCCCCGAGATACGACGTCGTCATGCGAGCGAGGCAACAAAGATGATAAATCCGACGCTGCTCTCCGCTCGAGCCACCCTAAAGATGGCTGCTGCTAGTAACCTGTAGACAGCTACTCTGCATTTTTCCTGCACGACGTTTTTCCCGTACGACGTTCGCCGTTAATATCTGGGGAAAATTCGCTGAACGAAATTGCTGATTCTCTTTTTATTTGACATCTTCGACGCGACGTTGATGGCTCGAGTCTTCGGATAAGGAACGTCGTAAATTAAACGTATCAACGTCGACTGGCTTTAATTCGGGCACACTTGACATTTTTATTTGTTCAATCACTGATCCGTACTAGACATCCAACCCCCGAAATGTTGGCCTTCGCATATTTGTAGATTGCGGATTTTTAGATCATGACCCTCAGGTGACCTTGAGTTTCAAAAATGTGATCGACCGACTAGCTTTGTACAGAAATCGAAGTGCGAGTCTCAGATCGCAAATCAATGAAACAATTACGATAAAGGTTCGGCTGATAACAAGAGCAGAAAAATATTTCTCGGACGCGACGCAGACGCGAATAGAAACGTACATCTGCAGTTGTTTCGTGCCGTGGCGTAGAGATCGAGACGAGCCAGGAGAAGATCGTTTCCGGGACGTCGAAACTGATAACTGTTCCCGCTGATCCAGTATCGGCGAGAGCACAAATTGCGCCGCGGAAATGGAACGTCGATGAGGAGAAAGACTCTCTGACGCGGAGAGCCGCGGTGCTTGGACGGGTTCATGGAGCCATAACTACTACCAGCTTCCATCCAACTCCGCGCGATACGTTACGAAGTTAGAGAAGCCCTTTCAGCCTGTTCCCGAACAGGGAACAGGGAACGCGCGCGAGCGGTCTTGCGAAGTGCGCGAAAATCGGTGTCTAACCTGACACGGGAATATTTGATGCGCCGATGCCGATAATGTATGTGTCAGAGAGCTGTCCGTTTATGCTTATTTGTTGAAATGCTGCGATAAGCTGCAGCCCACGCTAAAAGAACCCACCCCCTGCCTCTGGCTAGACGCTGTCTAATGGATCTCGATCTGGCTTTACTTATTCGCCGAATAAGCTCAAGGCTACTCTACTTTACTATCTGCACCCATTTTTTATTTTTTCTCATTTGTTTCTATATCCAGTCTGCATATTCTTTGCCTCGCTATATTATCTCTGCACCCTTCCATTTTCCTACCTTTTATTTTATTTCTGATATTTTCTCTTCTTCTTTTCATTTATCTATATTTTGTTCGTCCTCTCTGTTACTTCACCCATTTTTCTGTCTTTTGTAATTAGGATGTGAGGGAAGGATTTTATAACGATGGGGAAAGATTAGAAGATTTTGAGAGTATTAATATATTATTCCCACTATATTGGAATCATTAGTGAAAAATATAGAAGATTTTGCTCTTCTATTTTGCATAAAGAACCGTAGTGTAATTATAATAAATTTCGCGTTTCGGTTTTTTAATCAACTGTCAATCGGGAAACTATTTTGAGGAATGTTCTGCTTGTCTAACGAACGGACATCTCCATTCTACATATCCAGCCTGCATACCATTCGCATAGCTATAGTTCGGTCTCATTCTACTTGTCCGATCATAGTCCGTATTCCACTTGCGTGAGTATAGGCCTTTCGTATTCTACTTGTCTGGCCAAAGGCCGGCCCACTCCACTCGCCTGATCGTAAGCCCTCCATATTCCACTCGTCCGACCATAGTCGTCCCTATTTCATTCGTCTGATCATAGGTCGTCTATATTCCACTTGTCTGATTACAAATCGTCCTACCTTAAGATTACCTTGATTTTAAAAATTGCTGACATCAACGAACTTCTATCTATGTTTCAAACGCTAGCAATCAGAGGTAGCTTCAGAGGTAGCAATAATAACGTAACAATGTTTATTGCTTGCACACCTTGAAAAATCAACCTTGTGCAGACGAAGCAAAAATTGATTTGCCCCTTGCACTATGATTTATTTAATAACATATTCTCCATTCTGTCCTATTACTTTTTGCCATTTTCGAGGTAACTGTTATTGAATAAACCTATAAATAAATATCTTAATTTTATCTTTGAATTTGACATATTTTGTCGATTTTAGATAAAATACAGTTAGCAGCATAACTGATCACACACACTTTAAATCAGAATAACTTTTTTATGAATGGACCTAACGACTTCGATTTCTCTGTAAAGCTAGAAGAATTAGTTTAGCAAATGACGTCTAAAAAATATGTTGACAAAATGTATTTGGTCGGAATTATGAAAAACAATAGTGAAAATTGGTTTGTCAACTTTCTTAACTGGGCCAATAACGAAAATTTAAAAGATGTGTTTACTCAACTCGTATAGATTATATACGCTCTGAAAATTTCATTGAAATTGGTTAATTGGTTTACGAGTTATAAACGATCAAAAGTGGTAAAAATTGCAATTTTTCATGATTTTCGGCTTTTTTGTCAGAACGTATATAATTTCTACGAGTTGACCAAACACATCTTTTAAATTTTCGTTATTGGGCCAGCTAAAAAAATTGGAAAAACCAATTTTCACTATTGTGTTTCACAATTCCGACCAAATGCATTTTTCCAACATATTTTTTAGACGTCATTTCCTAAACTAACTCTTCTAGCCTTACAGAGAAGTTGAAGTCGTTTGGTCCATTCATAAAAAAGTTATTCTGATTTAAACTATTTGTGATCAGTTATGCTCCTAACTGTATATCGTCTTGTCGATAATATTCTGCTAAGAGAACAAGAAACTTCGCAAATCATTTTATGCCTAGATTTAGTCTAACCTGCGTTGTATTGCTAATTCTATTACAATTTGAATAAAAGGCACATCTTAAATCCACTTCCAACCTTCGAATACAATCTTGACGGTGGTCCGCTCACCGCTGATCGACCACAAAAGGTTCGTTCACCCGTGAATAATGCTAACAACAATCTGTCACGTGGAATTCCTTAAGGGGTTCGCGGCAGCTGGTCCGGTAGACAACTATCCTCCGATAGACAACTATCGAGCATGTGCGCATTTCCTCGATCATCGAGATATCGGAGGTCCGCGGGAATTCATTAAAATTCCCGGTGTTTCCCGAATATTCGATGACACGCTCGGCCCCATCGCGGAATCTTCGTATATCCTCGCTAGCCGAGCAGAGCAGAGCAGAGCAGTGCCGGGTCGTGCGGGGTCCACGTCAAAGAATTTTAATTTGGTCGCGCGAAAGTTCGTTCGGCGGGTTCCAGCTGGTTGGCCCCGTCGTCACGGAGACGGCTGTTTTGCTCGAATTAGAATTCCGCTGCGTTTCCATCGGTGGCTGTCGTTTACTCCGTTAATCAGTCCGTGTAACGGAGTCTCGGTCTCTCCGCGGGAAGCACGGGCGTCAAGAGGAGAGGCGAGAGAGAGAGAAAGGGAGAGAACGAGCGAGAGAATATTGCGACTGGTGGCGCACGGGATACGACGAGCCAGGAGATGTCGAGAGGCGAGAGAGGAGAGGAGAGGCGAGAGGCGTCGTTAAGCGTTGCGGCCACGGCTTGTTAATGAACTACGCGAAATTAATTAGGGCCGCGCGTCAGCGTGCCGGAGACAACGGCTCGACTCTCTCCGCTTCGCACTGCTTCGCTCTGCTCTGCTCCGCTCTGCTCGAATCTGCTTGGTTCAGCGTGCACGTGCGCCGCAACGTTACATCTGTGATTCCGGATTATCGATAATGCGTGGTGGCGCCCCCGGGCCGCGTCCTCGCGCCTAACCATTCGCCTAACCATCGCGCCGTGATTTAGGTCCGCGCTCTCCCGTATCTGGCCGCTCGCTCGGCCGAACGGGAGATTACCTCGGACAGCGGCAAGATTACTAGCGATTCCCCAGGCCTGCTACAAGTCTTCCCGGGTGCTAACAATCCGCTTCCAACAACGATCCTCATCCCTCTACCTGTGATGACTTTAACCCCTTGGTTGTCGCGCACGTGACCATCCTACCGAATTGGTCGCCGTTTTCTAATTTCCCGGTGTTCACCCTGGGAGAACGTTCTTTCTGATTAACATCGAATCCCCACTACCGCCGCTCTAATGACCGATTTCTCAGATTGTTGATCTCACAATTATTCAAGTTACTAAGATACTTCCACTGGAAATACAGTAAATCTTCTATAGTCGCAAAAATTACACGATAAATGCAGAAAATATATCCCCTCCACTGTAGTAATCTGATCTCGGCTCGGGTATATCGGTGTGAACCACTGCTAATGCGACGCGGAGAGTCGCAGTCGCCGACACAGTTCAAAGGCCGACGTCCTCACAATGTAATACTAATATAAAAATTTTTTTATTATTACTTATTTTTTTATGAAACTTTCACCAATATATTTGTGGCATTTTTCTGATTAAAATAATAGCAAACACTTCAACTGTGTTTAGTGGTTTAATTGACGATGAAAGTTTCGGGCGCAAGGAAGGACAGCGTATGGGAAAGAAAGAGACGCGGATAGTCGGTGTCGCTTCAGCCGCGCGCGGCCTCTCTTTACACGCGCTGTGCTTCTCTACGTTCAGCTCGGTCTTTGGAGCTCAAAAAAATAGTCTCCGGCTATGAACTTTGTAAACGAACCTCCCCGAGGCTTTTGCGATTATAGAGGATTTACTGTAATTGTACACTTAGGGTGGCTCTTATTTTCGACATTTGAATTTCTTTCGCGGCACCCTACAAGATTGCTCCAATTAATCGGATAGCGGGCCATTAAACATTAAAATAATTAATTTAATGCTCATAAAACCGTTTCTTTCGAATATCTTCTAAATTATTGACTGTATCGAAAAATATTTTCGACAAAACCCATTGATCTGGATAGGCTGCGTCTATTTCTGCAAAACGAACGCTTTTCGATAAAATTGAGAAAAATGTCAGAACAAAATATGTACATTATTTTTCGAGAAACGAAGGCGACCATCACATATGAAAGCGTGGGTCATGACGAATTTACTCATACATAACACGATGTGTTCCAAGCTCATACAAGGTCAGAACTAAGAAAAATATGTAGATCTTTTCGTGCAACATTCATATCTGAATAATTTTGGTTTTTGCGATCGCAGGTGGTCATACTTTTCATTGGGTAGCCAGATCAACGATTCCGACTATGGGGTTGGATGGAGGGTGTGCCGTAGTGGGGCGGTGACAGAGAGATCGAGGGACACAAAGGGGGCGGTAAGCCGTTAAAGGGGTCGACGATAAGGGTACGTCGTGGCTCGTTTTCGCGGTGACGATGAAGGTGGCGACGTGCCTTCTTAAAATTCGCGGCGCGGAGGTGGGACGGTGACGTGGCTTCTAAGCGGCAGATAATAAAATATAGGCGAGGGTTTGCGACGGTAAGAGGAACGGACGATCGTTGGTTGCTGGAAATCCTTGGAAAGAAAGGGTATTCGAGGCAAGAGAGCCGAGACCTTTACCGGTGGGGCTAAGAGAGAAATAGAGAGAGAGAGAGAGAAGGAGAGAGGGAAACAAGGAAGAGGCGAGGATGAGGTGGAGCGTAGCCGAGGACAGATATTAACGTAAGCAGATCCTACGAGCGGCGGAACACGTAGACCACTTCTATCGCATTACCATCCTGATTATCCTATATAGTCATCCGGGGGCTGTCTTTAGGCATTCGCCCGCGAGCTCCGCATTACGTGGCCCCGGCCAGAAAGCGTTTCGTTAGCGAGCCCCGAGAAAACTGCGATGGAGCCGCGTATAATCGCGCGATATATTATCTTTATTCCCTGTCCGCCGCCGCATCGGTGCGCTTAAGACCGTATAAATATTTCGAAATGAAATTCCGCAACGAGCTTTACGCGGGCCACCATCTCTCCCTTTCTCTCACTCTCCAGCATTTTCGCTCCCTTTGCTTTCGACCTGCTAGTCGCCGTCGTCGTCGTCGTTCGCAGTCGTCGCGAGAACGTTCGAGCGCCGGAAATTAGAGCGGCCAGGAAAAAAGTAGAATATAATTTCACCGGTCGGATAACAGTTTTCCGCCCTTCACACTGCCGCGCAAATGTGCGTCGGGCACTCCTCAGCCGACGGAATAGGTGCAACAGAAATGTGCAAACGCGATTCCGTCCGCCGCAAACGGTCGCCTCGTTCAGCGAAAAGCCCTTTACCGCTTCTGGAATCCAAGTTCCGGTCTACGGATATTTTGAACCTGTCGGGGAACGCAAAATATCGAGACGCGAACGTACAGGGTGAATTTTGAAGAATAACTTTCTGGAAGATCATTTGAAGGTCAACGTGCAATACATTTCATTTAAAGAAATGGGTAGAAGAAAAATGTGCGAAAAGGCTAAGAGGAGGACAAGGGAGGAGGAGGAGGGATGTGAGAGAGTGTGTGAAAGAAAAGAAAAAAAAATATATACATATTTTGTACAGTGATGAAGCGTAATTGTAATTGCAAAACGTTATATTGTAAAGGGGACGGGATCTCCTTGTACATTTAAAGAAATGATGGTGACTTAGGAATTTCGGGAAATATGAGCTTGAGAAACAAAAATCTCTTTTATGTACCGGTGCGAAAACCAGTTCCACCGAGGCCACCCTGTAGAAGTAAAATAATTTTGTTCGGTTAGAGTCGCGGGTCCCCGCGTCACCGGTTGCACGTTGCACGTTGCGCCGCGCGGGTTCTCGCGCGCGCAGATGCACCGAGGCGTAATTTACGGGACGGACGGACAGTCTGATTTAAATTTAAAGGAAGTGAAATTGGAATACCTTAGTGTCAGGACGCGTTGCCGTATTTCATCCTAGCCCGCGTCCAGCCCTCGAGTCGTGCGAAGGACGAGTAGGGGTGGAAAGGGTTTCGAGGGGGTCTGAAAGTGGGAGGTGAAGGGGTCCAGAGCAGAGGGTGCGAGAGAGGGTGCGGGGGCACTGGTTAATTAACGAGCACCGGCCGAACGCGCCGGCTATAATAAGCAGCTTAGCTGTTAATTAAATGCCGCGCTGCCTTTTGTTCTTCCGCCGGGACACGACAAATTTCGTTAAGGTGATGCGCTAATAATTAGAAAGCGATAGGCGACCGGATTATCGGGCTCCAGTCGGCCGAGTATAATAGTCGCCTGCTTGCTCTCGCTGCCGACGGGGAATATTTTCGGCTGCCGACGCGACGCGACGATGTCGGCAAGTTATATATCCGGCCTCGTCGCGTCCCGTCGATATTCCGCTGATTGAACCCCGTGTCGTAAAGTTGTCGCGGGTAATCGAATTGCCGCGACACCAAATTCGACGCCGGACGAAGAAAATTCGTCGGCGAGAGCCCATTGTGCTGTCTCGCTTTTAGCAGGATCCCCGGAAACTTCGAAACCGAGCCATTATACTCTCTCTAATCCGCTTTCATAATAATTACACGGTGGATCTTTATGCATTTATCGTACATGCAACTCCTCTAAATATTTTTATTTTGTCCCCAAACACGAAGAAATTTCTCCACTGTTTTCATAAAATTCTGAATGGAAATGGAAATTTTCTACGTCCGCAGTCTGATTACCCTTTTCACTTTTTTCGAACATTTAGTCTCGGGACATACAATAGAACCACGATTATTCAGACCATGACTTTTGCATTTAATTTATTTCCCTTAATAATTGAATAAGGAGAGATCCGAAGGAATTTGAATGAAAAGGGAGACCAATCACTCACCGTGGTGTGCTTCAGCTGTCTTCTCCTCCCTTTGTACCACGTGATGACAGCGGGAGGCCTGGATCCAGTGGTTTCGCACTCGACCTCGTACCGCTTTCCGGCCAATAGAGACTCGTTTCCGACTCCCTTTTTGCCGGGCCTCCTTATGACGACCGTCAATGGTTTCACTGGTGGAAAAATCGAATCACCGGTTAATTCATCGTCATCGTCGATGACGGGAACCGTTCGCAAACGGCTCGTTCAGCCACACAAGCACTTGCACACAAACACAGACACCGGCACACGGACGATCTGTTTGGGCGGTATAATACGGTCCCATGCCCCCTGCCCTTTTTCTCGAATCACCGAGTCCAGCAATCACGCGGTCCAACGACGCTAATCGGCCGCGATAATTAAAGCGAACCGATAATTAAGGCGGACAAACTCGTCGGGTACAGTGAGCGGGGAACAGGGGAGGGGCAGGTACGACGCGAGTTCGATGCAAATTGTGTGCGGTCGATTCGACCTGCTGTAAAACTGGCGACTAATCGATCAATCGCCAGTCATTTGTCATTTTTGGGCGAGCTGAAAACTCGGTTTCTGTGGCCAAAATTATTCTAGCGTTATTTCGAGGTTTGGGGTTTTTTTACGCTATGCTAGGTCGTCGAATTCGTCTCGACAACAGCCAGAATATTATTTTGCATAATGATCCGGAGTCTATTAACCCTTAGCAGTTGACTAAAAATTACGACACCATTATTCAAAATATTGTTTAGACTATTAAATATGTTGGTATCAAATGTTATATGTGTTATATCAATTTCATATCTATAAAATGGAAACAATGATATATATAGAATGGAATTATTCTAGGTCGAAAGAAATGTTTAATTTTCCAGTGAAGATAGCTCCGACTATATTATCAACATTAACGCGTGCTGCCATCTAGCAGTTTTACTCGGTAAGCGGCGCGCGATCGTCACTACAAACCAATATGGTGGCGCCCTTATCTGTCAAAAACATTGAAAATGCTCAACTTTAAGCAAGCATAACTCCTGAACCATTGATCCTACAGGATCGAAACTTCGATCTGCAGTGTCCCAGGGTACAAATCTATTGGATTACAAAATACATAATAATTTTGATTTAATAATAATAAAGGCACAAATTTTGAGTCCGGTAAAGTAAAGTTTACCCAATGAATCAATTTTGGCCACGAGAAACGGATTACCAGCCCACTTTGGTCACGTGATTCGTGTACAGTAGTGTACACTGTGCCCCAAGCCCCTCTTTTTTCCTCATCCCTTTGGTCTCTAAACGTGGAAAGAAGACGCAGGAAGCAGCCGGGTAAATTATTCAACGATTTCTTTGCGGGGGCCGCGAGAGCGCGATAACGATCATCGTCCGCCGGTAAACATTGATTTTCCCGTGCGCGTGTAAACGCGCGGAACGACGCCATTTCCACCAGTTTCCACCAGTTTCCACCAGTTCCCACCAGTTTCCACCGGTTCTAACGGCCAGGCGACGATCGCTTTGACGGATGATAAATCCGCGTGCCGAATTGGCCAATACCGAGCCAGATACGGTCCGCTCGCGCGTGAAATATCAAAACTATGAGATGCCCCCGGGCAAGGAAATCGGAAAATCGGCTTTTTGGCGTCCTTAAAAAATTCAGTAATTCCAAACGCCGACAGCGAAACGTCCACTATTCTTGAAAACTACACATTTTTTTCCTGCGAGCTTTTAACCATGCATCAGTGGATTTCACACAACAACATCGGACCCATCAGTTTCTCTTAATACATCTGATTCTTTTATTTATAAATAAATGCAACACGTTTCTACATAAATCATTTTCACACACAGGTTTCTAACACATTTTATTTTTGTGCTTTCACATGATTTTTAATTGTTGATTTTTAATATTTCTTCTAAGTTTCGCCTAACACAGTTTCGGCACAATAGGCAACGAATGAGTCATGTTGTAGCCAAAAATTGGAATCAATAATATATTTTCGATATCTTTTTTTGTCAACTCAGCGCACACAGGTTGTCCCAAAAATGTACTTCCTTGAAAGGGGTGATTCCTGAGGTCATTCCAAAGTCCCCCCATTCGAGTCGAATCGGCTCGTCGATAATGAGTTTCGATATTTTTCTGGCCCGTTCTTTCAACGCGGACGACTCCTTCCGGTCGCCCCGTTTCCATTCGTTCGTTTATTCGTATCGCTCGGCCTCGTTACGTTAGGGCCGGCTGAAAATCGCTTTTCGATTTGATGTTAACGAGCCTGGCCGCTTCCGCGTGGCACACTTCAGAGGGAGGTTCGAATAAATTTTGAAAAATAATCTCCATTAATTAATTAATGAACCTCCAATACGATGGTCGAATAAACAAAATTCCGATCAACTGACACGAATTGATTTGTACGCCTGACAACAAGTGGAAGTTTTATTCGAAACTCGAACCGGCTAATTTGCGCAATAAAAAAGTCGATGTTACTCGAGTCTCCCCGCTTGAGCGAAATTGGTCGTCGGATCGCGCCGGACGGCGTCGCGACGCGCGTTACAAGTTTTTGAACGAGCGACCAGGGACTCGCGTGACACCCAAATATCTGATTTGCCGGATTTTTAGAATCGCCGACCTTTTTCGATTATCCGGAATCTCTCAGCGATCTCTCTAGCGCCTGCAGCGGTTCGCCTCGTCACCGCTCAGAGGGTTTTTTAATTTCTCTTCTGTTTTTTGTCCCGCCAGCCATGAGATGAATACACACTGGATGCATGGTCACTTGGCGCGGGTCGCGAAAATCAAAGAGCGAGCATCGATCAATCCTCTCTCCGTCGCCTCTTTTCGGCTGGCCCGTCGCTTTTTCAGCTTCTCTCTTTCCGGTTTCCCTCCAGCTCTCTCTCTCTCTCGCTCTGCCTCTCTCTCGCTTGTCGTCTCTCCTCTATGCACAGGGTGTACCAACTTCGTCGCGATACAAACGTCCGCAGCCGTAATGAAAATTTACGAAATTTCCGGGCAGCCTTTCAGAAAGTCGAACTTTGCCGATCTTACTGGGCTCGCAAGGGAAAATCCCCGACCCAGAAAATTGCGAAACTTTAGGGATACGTAGGGCTCGTGTAGCTATATATATTCCGCAATTTTTGTTTGCTGCCCAAGTTCGCTCTGTGGGGCTAAAATCAAAGTTTCGAGATTCGGCTAGCTTTTTATCTTACTTTCTGACGACCAAATTGTGGTAGGTGGAATACAAGCTTTTAGACAAAAGTTAGGCTTTTAAATTATATATATGTTGCAAAGGATGTCTCTGCGGATCTACGAAATTTTCACGTGCATTTTTCTCTTATTAGGAGACTGCGGATTTTATGCATTTATTTCAAGCAGTGGACATATTGAAAAGATTCAAGGACATCGTTGTATTAGTTTCAGCTTAATAAGATAATCAAAAGAAGAAAGAAATTTTTATCTCGTTATCTCGAACGTATTTATATAAAATTGAAATTATATCATCATGAATACTTATTATGTCTAGACAGTGAATATCGATGCAAAATGATAATTGTCTGTCTTAACTGCAAGATGTAGGAGCTATTAGATATACAAATTAATTTACAACCCTCATGAAGAATCAATAGCAATATCATTTTAAATTCGAATCGTATATCAGCTATATTGGAAATACATTAATTGCAAGTCAGAGTAAAAGTGTGTATAATGTATGTGTGCATATGTACAGAGTCGACAGATTAGGAGAATTGATTGGAATTAAGGAGAAAATGTTACCCCCACTCCGCCAGGATCGGACTAGGAGAAGGGGAGAGTAGAGTGGGGATACAAGCCAATATATATTTCTCTTAACCCCTTGCTCTACCATTTTCTTTACAGTTACAGTGATTAAAACGTCTTCATCCCGAAAAATGTCGTAGAAGGGAAAAAGAATTTATATTTCTTGTATGGCTACATTTATTTTAATGCTTAAGTGTCAATTACAAACGAATCAAATCTTATTTCATCTAAAGAGAAACGCGTAACGTTCACATTTGTTAGACTTCGTTAAAATCTTCATGACGAGTCTGACTCGTTAAAATACGGCATGGGGTGAAGAGCCTAAAATCCACAATATAACAATGACAGAATTAAAAATTAAGAAAAAATTTAGAAGCGAAGTGTAACGATGTGTGAATTCATTATCCCAGATTACGACAAATTTTGGTGAACGAGGGAAATGCTGTTACTGACCAAACAGAAAAAGGTCGCTGACTGGATGGACACCCCGTGCATGTATTTCCGTGGGCATCCCCCTTTCGTTTCGGCGCCGGTCGCGCACCCTCTTTCGCTGTCCGTTTCGTTATCTCTGCGCGCGATGCGCGGAGAGATATATATTTTTTGTTCGTTCGTTCACCGCTATGATGGGTGTTCTCGTTCGCCAATAACGGATCTTCAATTTCGCTGTTCGCTTCGTCGAAATTTTCGTGACTCTCGGAAGCACCGATAATTCAGCGGCGATCAATCACGGTCCGGTCGAGAGGTCGAACAGTTCTCTCTCGACCGATCGACGATCGTCGACCGTTTTCCCGGCGCGCAACGCGGGGGTGTCTTGTTTTCTTTTTGCCGAACGGCAATTTCGTCGGATCCCGTGGGCGGGGATAAAGAGAAAGCGGAAAATCAACGGGAGACTGGTAAATATTTTCCAGAACCGGTCGGCGAGTTCTCTGCCGAGTCGACCCCGAAAACGAGACAACCTGTGCTCGAAACGATCGATCCGAATCGACGAAAATACATCTGTATTCCCGCGAGCCGATAAATCGATTGATTCTCGTATCGTATTGTTGCTAAGTGTTTGGATACTTGGAGGAATCGATTCGACAGCTTTTTGGTATTAGAATGAGCCAATAAATCGACCGGTTTGCTTCCGGTGCTGCATCATTCCCAGCGGTTTCGATACTTGGACAAATGGAATTGAGAACTGTTTAATATCGATATGAGCTGGTAATTCAATTGTTTTGCTTCTGGCGTTATATTATTGCTCGCGAGTGTTTGGATACCTGGCGGTGGTGCTTGTTTAGTATCGTTGCTATTAGACTGGGTATACAGAGTGGGGCATTTAAGCTTAAAAATAATTTGACGTTACTAATTTCCTTATAGGAGGTGATACGAAAGTCGAATCTGTTTTTTTTTAATGGAACTGTATGGTCTCTTATTTATAGACAGCGGATTTGATGCATTTATAACAAAAATGAGTAGGCGTAACTTAAATCAGTAAACACATTAGCAGAATTTAAAAATACTGTTATATTAGTCTCAACCTATTATCCACCAACATATTATCATCAATCATCAACATCATCAACAACAATCATCATATTAAGAAAGAAAATAAATTTCCATTTCACCCCAGTTTCTTGCAGTTCAGGTGAAAAATTTTTATTTTGCATAAAGATCCGCTGTTTATTTATTTACATTCTGACAACTTGTTTCAAGAAGAATACAATGATCTATTAGGAATATATGTACACTACTGTGCAAAAGAAAGAACCACCCAGTACAATTATAAGATATAATGACAAACAATATCTTTATGTAGAAATTGTATTGTACAATGATTGATTTATTGCATTTAAAGTATTAAATCCGCAGTAACACATATATTCTCAGAACTATTCAATTAATTAATAAGAGGATTCAAACGGAATCCTCTTTCAAAAGTGTTCTTATTTGATTTTCTACACTTTTCTATTAAATACGGCTGGGTACATCTTTTTTTTGCACAATAGTGTATACTCTGAATTCTAACGAAAGGGACTATCATTGTAGATGTTTAAAAAAGGGTGGTTCCATTTAAAAAAATGAAAGTGAAAAAAATAAAAACAAAATTTTTTTGTATCGTATGAGTCCCATTTTACCATTCAACTTTGTCTTGAAGACATCTAATGTATCTTTGAAAGCAACAAAGATATTTGAGGTGATAACGTTAGGTGACTGACCCTGTATAAACGAAATTTTCCTAATCAATTGTGAGAAACAGCGTGGTGCTACCAGCGTAGTAACGTGGGAACACCATGTTGGAACGCGTTAGGCGAATCGTTTCTCATCCGGGAGTCTCGCTCGCCCGATGATCGTTCCGGTTGAAGCCGCCAGCGCAGGACAGATAATTGATCTATGAATTTTTCAGTTTACTCTCGGAATTAGTGTTTCGTCGTGCGGGGTTATGGGAGGGTCGTGAGTTAACGAAGAATTCTAATTTTGAGATAGCCCGAGGTTGGCCCGGGTTCGGCTTCTAGCAGACTCGGATGAAGAGAGGGAGAGAGAGAGCGAGAGAGAGAGAGAGAGAGAGAGAGAGAGAGAGAGAAAGAGAGAGAGAGAGAGAGGATGGGATGGATGAGCCGGGTGGGGCTCCAGGCAGGATTTAATATATTTCTCGTCTTATCTTGCCTTATCTTCCCTTAAAGGCGATTCACAGCGGCGAGGGAGCAAAGGATGTTGGCCCACTTTCGCTGTCTCGTAGATCTTATCGCTAATGCGGGACAAGATATGCTCCGGGTGAGGCTTCTGATTTGTTAGCCGCGCGATAAGAATTTGTATCTACTTCTCGTCTTTATTTCATTCCTCTTTTATCGGTGCCTATGGCCTACGTCGCTCACCGACCCGAAGGGATTCCGTTGCCACCGCTTCCGGTTACCCTTAGACCAGACTTCCGCGCCCGTATTCTCTTTCTCTTTACCGTACGATACACTCATTTCCACAAAATAGCAGAAATTAGTCCGAAAACTGTCACGAAATAAGTCAACCCTTTGCTGACAAGAATTATTTCTCGTGTACCTTCCGACGGATCAACAAATGTATTGCGGAGATCAATCAGATAGTAATCTTTGAAGACAATTGTTACTCACAGTTCAGCTCCAGCGTGATCGAGGATACCTTCGGCTCGATCAGGTCCGTGTTCCTCGCCTGACAGGTGAAGTTCGAGCCCAGGTCCGAGCGACTGATCAATTGCAGGGTTAACCTGTCGAAAAATGCATAAAAAACCACCTCTAAAAATATGTTTCCAAAAATTGATAAACAACGCAGTGAGTGGTCCTAAACATCAATTATATGGTCGCAAGAGTGATCGGCCGTCCGAGGGTCAAATAACAGGAAATAATTTCAGCGAGTGGCAACTGCAGAAAATTAATCCATTAAACTTGACACTAATGAGAAAAGCAAGAACTACCAAGGAAATCGTGTTTCGCTTTCTGTTTCGAGAAGCTGGTCTTTTTCTAGAAAACCAGCGAAGCCGTACCTGTTCTCTATGACGTCACCAGCGTTTTTCTCATACTCCTCGTCTTTGACTTGGCCGTTGACAAGCCACCGTACCATGGGCTCTGGTTTTCCTGCAAAAGTCAATTAATAAACTGTAATGGACTTGACGATGAACGCGGGGGAAGGGAAAGGGGGAATAAACAAGTTTGCTCAAAAATTACTTTATCAGGGGAACTATTGGCGCAAAGTTGTAGCGTTTCTTAGAAAATGTCTGCGTAAAGGCTGCTGCCCCCGTCTTTTGGTTCTCGAGGAACCACCACTCCCGCGGTATTGCCTTTATTTTAATTGCTCCTTCAGGATGTCGTCGCCTGGACGGCGTTCAGTGGGGATAAGAACCGAGAGAGGACCCTTTAGGAATTTAGTATGGAGAGCCTCTTAAATGTAAAAGGCGGTGGAATACTTATACTTAAAGTAAACTGAACTAAACCGAACTTATTCCGCGGGGATTATAAAACCATTAATAACACCAGGATGAAGGCTTCCCTGCAAATTTTGTTCTTCGAGGCGCAATGTAATTATAGACCACAATCCCGAGAGTTCCGATCTTAGCAAAACGTCAAAGATTCTGAATTATGCTATTTTAAAAGATCGGTGTTGCATGGATTTATATGTATGTACACTACCGGCCATAAGTGTTTGACCACTTGGCGGAATCGAATCTAAAAGTTTATATCAACGTAAATTACTTTGAAGTAGAACGAATATAAATGTATATGTGTGATTGACATAGAAGCATTATAATGAATTATATGTTAAGGATTTTACCAGTAAATAGATGAAAATTATTAAATACTTCGTTCATCAATATATTTGGGATGCTATATTTTAAATATATTTTAAATAAACTGAAGGTGGTCAAATACTTATGGACGATAATGTATATGTAGAGTTACAAAGAAAAATTTTACTTGGAGGCAGGTCAATTTTTAGTAGAATTGAATTCGTCGAGGTTTTAAATATTTTCATAATTTTAGTCCATAAGACACATTAAACATTACAGATTCTTGCAGTTCCGGCCCTGTGGCGATGGATCGAGCGAACAGAGGGAGGTCGCGGAAGATGTTAGTAAAGGGTGGCGAGATTCGCCGGGAACTTTTAAATTAGCCGATACCCGAGAGTTTTCGATGCGGTGCTCCAGACAAAAACTGCGGGACGACTTCACAGCCGGTCGGCCCGGCCCGATAACTATACGCCGTTATAGTTTTCTCCGGTTTCTCCGGGGGATCGATAAATATCAATTATAGAGAGACAGGCGAGCACCGGGGCTCCGGATCAAAGCGGCTGAAATATTAAAAGCGAAATCGGATCGGCTGCAATTTCGACGACTCGGCCCGGATTCGAAAGTTCAGGCTTTACGGGCCGGCGAAAAATACTTTTAACCGGTCTCGGCCGTAAAGCGCCGAATCTCCTTCGGATTTAATCGGAGTTTCAATTTTCAATATGATCGACCGAGAATGCTGTCCCCGTCACGCGGATATCTTTTAACGCTAAACCGACCACCTGTCAAATGACCAGCATTCATGAGAAATTATTGAAATGACTTCTTTATTTAAGCACATTTCCTTGGCACTGGAAAATTCTTTATTTAACACTAAACCTACCGAGTCTTAAAAATAACTGGTACATGTTCCCTTATAAAAATGACAAGATTGATTTTATTTAGACTTTGTGCAGCTCCTATTGTAATATGTGCCCCACTAAAGATATTTCTTATGAAATTATTTTTATTATATCAATAATCGTAAAATAAAAAATCTGGAACCGGTCATTTCGACCGGTGATGGCAGGTTTAGTGCTAAGCACATTTCCTTGGCACTAGAAAATAAAGATTAATTTACAGAACCGTCTCGCCATGTTCGAAACACAACACATAACATTGATATCGGAATAAATCCATAAATTCCTCTTCCTCTAAGCATTGCCTATCGCCACCAAATAAAGATTGATACTGTTCACTGAATGTCTCGCTTCAAGGACGCACGGAGTACGTATGGAGGCGCGAGAGTTTACACGCGTTATCGCGGCGTGAATTGCAGGTGTGTGTGGCGAAACAACATTTCATATGCGGCAGCCTAATAAATAAGGGTTGGAAATCGGAGTGAGAGCGGGGGTGTTGGAGCAGCGATCTCTTTAACCGGGGTGGCCCCTCGCGGGAAAGAGCAACGTTTATCGGGAATGAATGGTTCGACGAGGAAAGAGAGAGAGAGAGCAAGAGAGAGATGAAGGTTGCGGGTTTGGGTATATCGTATCGAGTTCCATTCGAAGGAACATTCCGTGGATAGACTCCGTATTATATCACGGATTTACATATCTCCCTCGAATAATACCTCGGCTCCGTGGCTAGATGCATATTTTTATTGGAAAAAGCTGCCGGTTATGGTGATAAAACGGCTCGAATGATATACGGGCATTATAAGAGTCAGGTATGCGCCGGTAATGGGTCAGAAATCATAAAGCGAGAAAAAGCGCGGCACCGGGAGCATAGAGAGAGTGAGTGGGGTGTGGAGCGGAGCGGTGCGGAGCGGTGCGGAGCGGAACGCGCGCGTCTATCGAGCTCTCGGAACGGTGAAATTCCCGGTGAGGGAAAAGGCACCGAGAACAGCAGCCAGCCAGGCCGGGGAACGGTTTACGTCCCTCCTTTCATTGTTATTCACGATGGTGTACGGTGCTGGGAATCGCAATTTAATCAGGACGACGCAACATCGCCGCGACACTTAAAATTGCAAGCCTTGATCTCCGACGGAAGCGCGCCTAGATTAGCTCCGGCCGTCATTGTTATTCACGATGCTCTCGCGATCTAGATTGCGTTTTAACCGTCTCGTTGTTTCCGATTCTCATCCCATCCCTCTGTCTCTCGTTTCCTTTTTCCTGCCACTTCGCTTTACCCACCGTCCACCTCGCTTCGCCCCCTCTCTCTCTCTCTCTCTTGCTTTTCTTTCTCTCGCTCCATCATCGATCAGAAGGCTTCAGGTCGCGCAATTAGCTCGCGCGCCGCGATACCTTTGCTGTCCGTCAACCCTCCGCCTCATAATCGCACGGAATTTTAATAAAACAGATGCGCGTTTAACCCTCATGTCTAGCAAGCTTTGCGAGAAACAGGAGCTAAATAATATACAGTCAGTCACGTAACTAATGGCTGGACAGCAGATTTTATGCATTTCTGATAAAAATGAGTAGATATAACTCGAAACAGTGAAAACATTAGAAGAATTTAAAAATACTATACCAAATACGAAAAGAAAAGAAATTTTTATTTCACTTCAGTTGGTTGCAAATCAAGTGGAAAATTTTTATTTCGGATAAAGATCCGCTGGGAAAAAATACGCGTCTGGGATAAATGAACTATAATTTAATTTTTCAGTGGCATTGGATTGTGACTAGCGGTAAGAATAGTGGTCTTGTTGTAGGAGATTTTTCACGGGGGCTGGAGAGTGCAGGACGTACGAGGGTAGTTAATTCGTGAGCGAAGCCGTGAGGTCGTTTGCACGAGTGCTTAGGGACAAGAGCGCGTTCGCGTGGCTGCGGAAAGGGAGAAGGGTTAGTCTCTTCTCGGATTTAACTCCCTCTCTCTCCATCCCTCTCTGTTTCTGTTCGGTCTGGGTAAGGTCTGGGAATGGCTTCGGTACGCCCCTGGCGTTGACTTTAACTGTCGGACTATATTCGAACTCCCCTCTCGCTTAAAACGACGACAACACCGACGCTATCTATGCGGCAGGAGACACTAAAGTGCGGATTTTAATCCGCGGATACCGGACGATATCTTGCAGGATTAAGCGAGGTCCGCAGCTACTCGGCCACATCTAACAAGTTTACCGTCGTCGGTTCGAACTCTGCTTAAGGCAAATACCCCTCGCCAGGGCTTGAGACCTTTGCCAGATTTCCTCCTTCGAGAGTTCTACGACGACCTACCTACAACGCCCTTAGGAAACCTCTTCGTCTACGCCTGTGCTTCCTTTGCTTCCTCCTACTCCTCTACTCCTCTTTCTCCTTGAGCGTCGTCCCTATTCAGGACCTCTTGATTCGGGATCAATCGATCAGACGAACTTGCACTTCCTATTCGGTACAACGAATAATGATTGCGCGTCGCTAACTATGAACCGAAGGCGTCGCCGTTTATTTAGAAGCTTGCGAGACTTCGGAGCAGACTCGTGCTCATGACAATTCAATACTCCACACCCTCGTTTCTTAACCTTCGCAAGGTAATGTAGGGTCTCAGAGACCCCAGCTTCAGATTTTTAAAAAGAATTTTTATATGAATAAAATTAAACCTGTTTGTTTACTTTTTATCCTGTGTTATTCTTTATCCCAAATTTATTACGAGGCTATTCATGAAATTCATTTGTCGGGGTCTAAGAGACCCCACCTTACTATTTATGTGTTATTAGACCTTACCTTGCGAGGGTTAACCCTTCAGGGGCAGTGGTGCAATACTGACTTTCTTATCAAAGTTATTACTAGACTTCGGATTTTTATATTAGACGTATAGATTTTATGCATTTATGACAAAAGTGAGAAGAAATTTCAAGTAGTGGACAGATTAAAAATATTTAAAAATTGTACTTGTTTCAGCTTAACATTGCTAAAAAAAGAAAGAAATTTTTACCTCTTATTTGCAATTTTTTGCATAAAAATTCGCGGTCTACACATCAATAAAGAACTTTTAAGTTAGGTCATTTAAGGTCATTTCAAGGTCATATTATTATACATATCTGAATGTATTTTTCGATCAGTTACATGATGCAATAAAAAACAATGTAGTTATGAATCAAAAAACACCGATGATCTTGATAACTCCGAAAAAAATATTCTTGCCAGATATTTGGTCTATCGACACCATGCACATTGCGTAACAAATATTTTTTGCATCACAATAACTTAAAGAGATATTCAGGTGGCCTTACTTAAAAGGACCATCGTATAACATGTTTTGAATTTATATTGAAAAATCATCTGCAGTCTACTCACGAACACCGTGTACTTTACCACAGATGTTCGTTCGAGACCCCTATCCGTACATCTGCTAGTCAAAATTAATGAGAACAAGGAACTTGTTTGGATTACCAACGACAAGTTTAATTTATGCAGCGGATGAGACATGTTCCGAGGGATTTCAATTATTATCTACGGTTTCGATTTTTAAAGGGACTTTAATCCTGAAATTTAATAATGGTCTCGTCGGGGTCTGTGTCTTCGATACGCAAATTGGAAAACACGTCTTCATCGTGTTCGCTGTTTCAGTTAATGTGAATCGCGATAATAGAAAAGAAGAGGAAAGGAGAAGACACAATCTACACGTACGATCGCGACGGTATTCATAATTATCGGAGAGACGATTTTTATGCAAATTTTCTAAGGAAAATTTCCTTCAACTAAGAGATGCTCCTATGTAAGAATAAAATATAAATACTATTTATTATATATATATATATATATATACATATGTATTTCCTCTACAAATCTGCATACAGATATATCACGAAGCAAATTTTTTAGTTGGTAATATAATAATTAGACTGCGGATGTTTATGCAATTTTCAATTTTTATAGACGAATTTTAAGAATGTGGAATAAAATAGAATCTTATTTCCAATGTGATAGTAGCCTTTGCAGATCTGAAATAAATAAAGATTGTACTAAATTCTGCCGAATTTTCTACTCTATATCCTTTTTTGAAAATTTTCAGCAAGAATCAAGAGTTGCACATAGACATTTATTTCTTCCCTTAACAATTTTCATAAATTATATAATCGTGTTCATACAGGGCGTCCCAAAAATTCTGCGCAATTGAACGAAGAAGGCTGAGTGGCCAGGCGAGAGGGAGCAGATTTGTTTGAGAACAGCGACAGAGGAAATTCGTAATATTTCTAATGGCCAACGCGTGCATCCCGGAATAGGTCGGCGCCGATACGAGGGTCTGCGCGTCATCTTTGCGCAGTCGTTTTGCCAGACGTGTCTCTCTTTCCCTCTCCCGAATCATTTTTAATATCTCTTATGGTGCCGCGAGTTCCGGTTTCGCGGAGGGGATTGAGAAATAAATATCCCCCTCTTGGTTCGTTCGGCAGGCCAATATGCCGCGAGAGCAGATTGCGATCCCGCGACATTATGCGTATCCCCCGGGGAAATAGGCAAAGTGCATCGCGCTTGATGACGCGAAAGAGGACGATGAAAATAAAAAGAACGTAGCAGAGGACCGTGCCCTCCTCCCTGCTCTCGCAGGATAATTATTCGAGTAAACTGGCTTACTCGTGTTCCGGCGGTCACGCCGTTCGGAAATAATCAAATATTCACGCCACTCCGAGCGAACCGAATCTGGAGCGGTCCTTGACCTTTGGACCATCTTTCGCAACCCTTTCTGGCCCACCGCCATTAATAACATTTTCTTCTTCTCCTTTACCCAATTTTACATTATATCTTTCTATAAGTAGAAAAATTCGTTAAAAAAATCGGGCAACAATTATTGCTTTGTTTTATAACATTCTGAATGTTTAACACTAAACCTACCGAGCCTTAAACGCAACTGGTACATGTTCCCTTATGAAAATGACAAGATTGATTTTACTCAGACTTTGCGCGGTAATACATGTTCCAATAAAGATATAAAAAATCTGGAACCGGTCATTTTGACCGGCGGCTGTAGGTTCAGTGTTAAGTATTGACAAATTGTCAAGAATAGGAAATGCATTTTTGGAACCGCTGTGTATGGAAGCTTGAAGAGAATCGTGCTTACGTTTTCGCTACTTCATCCCTTATGAGTATAGAAGAGCTGATAATTCGAAGAAATTTATGAACGAGGACCGGAAACGGAGTTCAGCATCCCCGCCAGTGAAATCGAGGGAAACTTTTGTTTTCCGAGGGTGGATTGTAAAAAAAGTGTGGAGAGGAATGCCTCGTAGGGAACAATCAAATATCCCGCGATTTCGAGCGCACGAGCAGGTTCAAGTGCTCGAGGGAGAGAAAGAGGGAGAGAGGAAGGGACCGAGCGCATTTTTATTCTTTCCAACATATTATTTCCGAGCGTTGAATTCGGACCGATTCCGAGTCCGGAGTGAGAACACTTTCTCGACGGGATCCCGTATGCGGAAGACGAAAAAAGTAAAATGGGGGAGAAGGGGAAAAGAAGAGGAAATTTCAGTGGATCCTGGTCCGATGCACCTTTGGCGAGAGCCGTGTGGAGATAGGCGAGCGAACATCTCACCTTTACGCGCGTATACATCCTCGGAGGAGGACCCTCGATTCTTTCCGGGCACGAAGTCAAGTAATTGGCAATAAATTTCGTGGCCGGGCTGAGTCGTAAAATTTTCTCGCCGCTATTGCCATAAATTATAGATAACACGGAGCCCCGCGGAGGGGCGGAGTTAGGCTTAGTTGTAAATCGCGAATAATAGAGCGATCGAGAGAATGATACGAATGTCCGACAGGGCGGACCGCGCTCCAGAAAACCAGCCTGATCGATTGCACTCGCCTTCTCTGTTTATTAACCTTTCGACGCCTCTGGAAATACCAGAAATCTTTTTCCCTTCACCCAGATTCAATCCTTTTCCTATCATTCATCTGCCGCTAATTAGAATGATTAAAACAAAGGAATAAAAATGCGCAGTCTAATCACTAACGGACATTATTTTTGGCATACTTCTCGATCGCATGTTCTTCACGGTAAATGGAATACCATTGTGTTCTGTATTGTTTAACATTGTCTGCGAGTAGGAACAGTTTGTGTAAAAATTATTTGCGGTCACAGAACGGTGTAAGTGAATGTTTTGTACAATAATTTTGATGCATTTTAGAGGTCTGTAAATGCTATAAGTGCACAATAACAATTTCGTAGCATAAGTTGCCAGAGGCAGATATGATTCAAGACTCGCGATAAAACCAACTGGAAGGAAGAGGCGAGATTTTAGCAATATTGCCGCGAATAATAATAACGAGACGTCGGGACGCGGCATTGGGGGGGTGGGACATCGAAGTCGTCCGAAGTCGCCGGTTTCCCGAAGGAAGAACTCTCGGTAGACGGGGATACGTGGAATTGGGTAAACGGCCGCGACTCTGCGAACTTTTTAACGACAGCGTGTGCGGCGTCGTCGACTTGCGCGAGAGGGTAGTTTCAGTCGGGCAAATACGGGGGCCGGGGATCGACGCGTCGGGCATGAAACTTTTCCTTTTGGGATCGCTGGTGAATGCTATGCGACGAGATCGAACGGCGGCCGGCTCTTTAGTTCGCCGCGAAATCGCCGTCCGGAAGAGAGACTTCGATCCGAAAATGGAGGCCGCGAGAGAGAGAGAGAGATAGCTCCGGCGGAGGATGAGGGAGCAACGCGGAGTCAGTGGTGTCGCCAGTTATTAGATCAGGCAACTTTTTATCGACGAGCGGGAGGCTAAGTGAAAAGTTCCACGTCCGGGCGGACGCGCGGCGACGCGACGCGAAAGGAAGTCCTTCCTCGAGAGCAGGAAGGGCGGAACAGCGGAATACTCGGTGGAAAGAGGAGAGGAGCCGGGAGACGAAGGGACGAAGGGAGAGGGACAGGACGAAGCACGGGGCACGGAGGATCAAGCGTTCTCCCGAGCGAAGCGGCAGAGGAAGCGCCGAACTACCAGGGTTCCGGTGTTTACTTTGGCAACTGGATCTAAATTTCTGTTTATAACTGCGGCAACTTCTTCGTCCGCCTTAAAAGATTATTTCCTATCCTCCGCGCCCCTCTGCCCTCCTCTGGCTCCCAGGTTCCTTCGGCCCTGCGGCCGCCCCTTTTCAACCCTCCACAGAGTTACTCGCAGACGCCCCCCTGTCCTGTGAATCGATTCCGACGCGGCCACTGTTAACCATCGGACTTCCAAATTCTGACGACAGTTTCATCAGATCCTGCTCCGACAGGATGTTCCAAAAATGGACGAAATTAAAATGTAATACTTGGATTGAAACATTTGGAAAAGATGGTCGTAAGTGATCCTCTTGGAAGGTTGGTTATCTAAGATTAAAAGCAAATAATTACAAAATCTCATCCTAAATAATTTTTGCGAAGATGAATTACTAGTCGCGTAGGTTTCAGAAGGAGGAACACGTGAATCGAAGGAGCAGAATTATAGCCTTGAGGTTCGTTAACAATAAGAACGAGTCCTCGTTGCGCATCGAATCATTAGCGGAGAGTAGAGGCAACCGAGTGGGAGCTAACGGTTGCACAAGTACACGTACAGAATAAACGAGAACACGAGAGGAGCATCGGTCTCGGGTTGTTTGCGCAACAACAATGTGTCCCGTGGTCTTCGTTTCCCTCTTTAAAGATGATTTACAATTAAATGAAAATTCTAGGCTCTCTCTCTCTCCCGTTCTAGCCGGGGAGAGATCGTTTGCAGCGGTTCCGCGGGCGTATTGTTAAGGATAAGCCGATCTTCTCGATATTCAATTTATACGCCGCAGTGCGTATGATCGATGCGCAGCGTCGATGCAATTCCCATCGAATCTGCATACGGCAATATTCCACGGCTTCGAATTTCGATGTATTCAACGAACACCGGCATCGACTAGGAGCATTGAATCGTAGTACACACCGGTATTTGTACCATAGTTATCCGGGGCTCGGCCCATAGTTTGGGTCGACGGCCGTTTTCGCGTTTTCAACCGGATCTCGAGACTCGTTTTTCATTGTGCAGATCCGTTTTCAATCCCCGGAGCGAACCGTCCGACACGATTATTCGAAGGCACCGCCGAGAGAGTTCGTTCGAGGACTATTTCTTGCGATGTTCCCAATTACGTTGAATTCCTCGAGAGTCCTCGTTTACACGCCTTTAACCTCCCCGCTCACAGCTATAACGATTAGATCCTCTTTGTTGGAAAAACAAATCAACGATAGAAAATCCGATGTTTCGAATTTTTTACCGCTGGAGGCGTCAAGGTAGTATGAAGGTCAACCCTGTTGTCGTAAATGGAGTTTCAAGACGAATACAACGATCCGAAGATCGCCGAAGATCGTTCAAGGCTCCTCAAGGTTAGCCGCACCTTCGTGGAACATGAAGAAGGTTTTTGAGGAGAGTTTTTCGAGCTCTCTTCGATGTTCGTAAATTAGTTTTCTCTGGATCCAGTCTGGCGATTTTTCCGACGCGAAGAGATTTTGCAAATCGGCGGAATAATGGGAAATTTTCGGCGGGGGCAGGGTCAACGCCCCGGTACTTTCGGTACTTTCGTATATTCGATGATTTATCGGGCACCCTGTGCGAGTTCCGACCGCGCACGTTCCGGATCCCCGAGAGCTCGCGGCACTTCGTCGAAGATTTGCAATTCAATCGAAAGCCGAACCTCGAAAACGCTCGTCGCCAATGTGAAATTACACCAGGCGCATACTTCACCGATTAAATGTTAATTCACGACCGGCGACTTTTGCCACTCTCCTCTCCCCCCGTTTTCCTCACCACCTTTTCCCCGCAGTCTTTTTATCGGGCTTCCCCGGCCCTCGGCAAGATCGTTCGCGCGCGAGCGCCGACTTCTACGGGTTAGTCTCGCTCGGTGTGTTTATTCGTGTACTCGCGTATCTGTACGCCGCGCGTGTCCGTGTAGCGACGGGCGGAGGTTATTTACGCGAGGAAAATGATTTCGAGCCGCGCGATACCAGATCCGCTTATTCAAACGAGAAACGACGAATTCCATTCTCTGCCCTTTGAGCCTCGTAAAAAATTCGCGGACCCCGCGTTTTATTGCGAGGCCGCTGCTCGCAATATTTATATGGCTTTGTTTGCTCCGTCAGGAATCCGATATCGACCACGGCGTTTTGCGCTTCTCGCGATTCCTCCGCGCTCCGAAACAAACCCCCTCTCTCTTTCTCACCCTTTCTTCTTCTCGCTTGCTCGATAAGAAACGTTGTCGCGCGACACAACGGTCGCTGGAGTCTACAGGATGCATCAAGACTCGTGGACGTAAGTGAAAACAAATGACTTGTATATGTATACTTGCATATGTAAACAAAAGACTTGTATATGTATAATTGGATATGTAAACCAAAATCAAGATAAAATTGTTATTCATGTGTTACGTATGGGGATGTTTCCGTGAGCGACTCTGGACCCTTCCGAAGATAGGAACAAAGGGCCTATAAACTTTAATCAATAAAATATTTTTTTATTTATTCTTTTTTGCAAACGATCATCGAACGAAAGGGAAAATATCTTATTTATTAAAGTCCATTTCTCGAATAAAAAGAATTGGGTTCTATTTCACATTAAAATACCGAAATTACTTTCTCGCCAACCCAATAGTTAATTCTATAAGTTACGAGGCAAAGGAGCCACGATCCTATGACCCAGTGGTGAAAGAGACATTCGCTAGTCCACTTCCGTCTTCCCCACACAAGGCGACCTGGTGGTGGAACAGAAATCGGCCAATCCTCGTGTGTTTTCTCCTACCTAGTGGCGACCCAGTGATGAAATAGGCACAGGCTAGTCCACGATAAATCTCGTAAATCAAACAATCCTCGATTCACGCATAGCTGCCTCGGCTCATAACACATAATAAACATAAAAATCTATATAAAAATACAGGTGAGGTATTAAGTAAACTTTGGGGTTGTGGACGTCACTTATCCATAACAGTGCTAACGAACATATTAAGGGACAAGTGCATTTGAATTAAAACAAAACTTACACGTGTACACAAAAATCAAGATAAAATCGTCGTCCATAATTAAATATTTGTACGAAAATACAGGTGAGAAGCATGATCCACGTGTTATGGTGCAGCCTGTACGGTATCGGCATGTCCGTAAGGAGTAGGGTGTGCGGGTTAGCCTGGCCGGACAGTCTAATCTTCATAAAGTGGAAGAAAATCGCGGGGAAACGGGTACGATGGCCGGTGGTATGAAACTCGAAAACGAAAACCGGGGATTCTTTCTAACGATCTCTCGCTCGGTTTCCGGCGGACGAGATTTATTACGCGCGTCGGGTCGCACGAACAGCGCAATAAAAACGGTGGGCCGAGGCTGGAGGAGAATCGCGTTCGGGGCCGGCATTAAAAGCGAGCGTCCCTGCTTCGACGTTCATTTAAATTCGCCGGGCCCGCTTCAAGCCTGGAAAACTAAAGCGTACAGGCACAGGCAGCGTTAATTATACGGGAGGCGCGCTAATATTCTGCTCCCACCCTCTCTCGCTCTCTCTCTGCGCACCGAACGATAAATATTTCTCGGCGTCCTCGACGACGCTACGTCAACACCGATTAACCGTAATTAGGTGACAATCACCGGCTGCGACGGATCCCAGGAGAACCCTGAGAAGAAGCCTAAGGAGCCGATCTATCCGAGATCCAATCCAAATGATCTCGAGGCGATTTCCTTAACTATTCTAATACAAAATCGGAAAATATTGTTGAGAATGTCTTCTTCAAGATTAAAATTTTATACAGTGACCGAAATAATGATAGGTTCACTTCAATTTGTTGACATAATGTGTTTAATGCAGTATTCTTGATTTTATTTATTATTATTTATTCATTCTAATAATATAATTAACAAAATACACAGCCCAATTGAATAATACAATGTTAATTAATATCAATTACAAATTTTCTATTACAACACTTGAAATTTAGTTGCGAAATAAACAGGTTCGTTATGTATTTCTACCATTTTTAAACTTTATAAATCTGTGTACTTACCATACAAAAACGTTCAAAAAATTGCACTATCAATAGTAATTTTTAAATATTTCTCCGTGAACCTAAGATTATTTCATATCTTGTACTCGATAATTTTCAAAGTATTTTTGAAACAGGTACACGTCTTTACTACACTAAACATATAATACTGTTGACAGTCGACTGACTGTTTACACAATGTGTAGAACACATTCTTGCGAAATAAAAACAAATGCTACAGTACACTTCCGAAAACGAAAATAAAAGTAGAATCAGTAAACCAGCCGACGCGGCTAGTGAACCTATCATTATTTCGGCCACTGTAGCTAATACCATTTCTAAAAAATTATTTGATTGAGCTTTGAACGAAAGATACAAACTTTGCAGTTTGTTCCTAATTTCGGATTCATTGAGAACAAATAGTGTATAAATTTATAAATAATGTGTAATCATTCTTTAATAGAATAGAGTTTGCCACGCTACCTCTGATAAGAGACATAATTTTGCTGTTGGCGCAGACTAGTTGATTTCCACGCGTTTGAAAAATGACTAGCAGCCGCAAACGCGCAGTTTAACGATGGAACAGGTGTTCAAGGGTCGGTTAGATTCCCGGAGATAGACAGTTGATTTCTTTAATCGAATGGTTTTTGCGAGAACGCCGCTAATAGTTTCCCCGTTGAAGTGGTTGATTTTCTCGTGTTTGAAAAATGAAGTGTTACAAACGTATATAGCGATCGAATAAGGGCGTGCGAGGGTTGGTTAGGTTGCTCGTTAGCCGTCCAGTACAGCTCGAGTAATAGCAACCGCCGCAAGGTGCAAGAATAATCGTTCGGTGAGGAACAGGAGAAGAGGAACTCACCCCCGGTGACGCGGCAGGTCAGGGACGGTGTGTCGCCTTCCTCGTAAGGTCCAGCCGTCCCGTTCACTATCCTCCCCCATTGATCTAGAATGGTCGGCTGTTCCGGCGGTACTGTAACAGAGAAGAAAATCCTTGTCAGAACTGGCAAAGCCGGTACCATCAACGTGCTATACAACGGTCTAACTCGATCGAACATCGCCCGAAGTGTCTGGGCTCCCGTGGCGGCCGCCTGCTACACGGAACCGATCCGATCGGATCGAGTTCGGTAAGCACTCGATCGAATCCGAGTCGATTTCAATATTCGAGTTTAGCGTCTGCGGTATCGGACAGAGAGAAACAAAAACTGTGCACACAATCAGGCTGTATTATATCAGGATCTCTCGTCCAAATACGATCACCTAAAAATCTATTTTATTCATCGTTTCACGAAAAAAAAGTCGAAACAAAAGTTGCATGGTGTTATTGTGCCCAGCAAACAGTATAAAAAAATTTTTCAAATGCATTTTGTTTTTTAGAAAACTGTGCACACGCAGGTTTTTGTTTACGCAGAATAAGCTCACCTACAAATCTGTTTTATTCATTGTTTCCTGAAAAAATTATATAGCGTGTCTACCAAACTGTGAAAAGACTTTTTTAGATACATTTTTTTGAGAATTTTCATTTGATAAAAATTCTGTTTAACGTAAACCTAGTGTTAAGTAAAAAGAAATCTTGCAATGTAAACATTTTCAGCGATAGTTGCCATTCGAGTGCAAAGGATGAAAATGGAACCTTCTGTTTGTTCTTCGATATTTTACCCCCTGGCTCCACGATATTAAATGGAGGATGTAGGTTCGAAAAGGAAAAACGGGAAAGAAGGAAGGAAGGAAGCAAGCAAGGAAGGAAGACAGCGGGCAAGATAAATAATCTTGCGCAAAAATGTGGCGATACCGTTCCCGGAAGCCGAGACCGGAATAATAAACGAATTTTTTCGTGACATGTAATTTCGTTTGCGAATGCCATCTCGACGCGCGATCTGGTCTGCCTGCGGGGACCGAGCCAGAATCTCGATAACTGCTACCAATCTGCTCGACTCTCGGGTTTAGGTCACTGGGTCGGCCGCCTACAATTATTTAGCCCGACTTTAGCCGCATCGATTCTTCCCCCGTCGATTTCTCAACGACTGCCCCTCCAAGGAAGGGAATGCCCCTCTCAACGCTTTATTTACCGGTGCCTGTTTCGCTTCTCGTATTTCAAAGATGCTAACCTTCTACCTTGTGCGATCTTAGGTCCACCTTCAGCCACAGACTGCTCCTGAAGAATTCAGGGATGTTGCCTACTCATTGTACTGATTTTAGAGACTATTCAAAGTAATTCTTAGCAGACAGCAAAATAAAAAATGTTCGCATCATTTGCAAGGAACAGAAAATAATTTTAGTAAATCGTTGCTGACGTATCGATGGACTGAAATGTTTTCTTTTTGCGTTTTATAACGTTCTTCAATGTCTAGAACATTTCTAAATTGCACGAAGATCCGCGATCCAGTTAAAAGTCACATCGAGGTATTCGGAGTTTGTGTAAAGGAACAGAGACGCAGCCGGGCCGATCATTTCAATTTCATTGAAAGGGTTTAATACCGAGGAAGACGGTGTTCCCGATGGTGCGTTTCATCGTTGCATACACCGTCGATAAATCGACGTTGCGGCGCGGCGGCCGTCATTGTCCGTGGCGGTTAAGACGACGTTCCCGAGCCGCTCGAAGATAAATCGATTCCCGAACAATTACCACCCCCGTAATACAGAAACGCTATGGCAACAGAAGTCGCGCTGCTCTGCCACCGTCTCTCTCCTCTTTCTTGCGCAGCATCGGTGCTATCCGTTTTCTCGCTCCTGTCGTCTATCCGCCCGTGACTTTTCATCCTTTTTTTACTGTCTGCGGCAATCTTGGATTATCCTCCAGCACGACGGTTTCTCCGAAGGAATGAGCCCCACCTTGCCGCGTCCCGTCGCGCCGTCGTGAAAAGGACTCTCGGAGACCCACTCGAATTTTGTCTCGCAGACGCTCCTCGCCACGGGGAAACCGTCAGATGGCTAATTATTCACCATCCAGCTTATTCTTAACTACAGAAACGCCACAGAAAAATAATCTCCAATCTGCTTCCAACAATTAACACTGAAAAACAATCGGAGTTACATCATGTGCATAAATATGCTAAAATATCCTAAAGAAATATCTTACGAAAACCTCCAGGAAAATAAATTTTTTTTCTACCCTTATACCCAATTATTTGCTCATAATTGTGAGAAAAAAAATATATGAAATGCAGGAAGTATGTTCGAGTATTTTCGTTGATTTTCCATCTTAACAGATTATCGACCGGTGATTATCGCATAATTTTAATGGAACACTTTTTAATGGAACCTTCAATAAGCAACAGCTATTTTCATTGCGAGCTAACAAGTCACCGTCAATAACGTCATCTAATAGTTTCATTTAAGATTGCAATGTAAAAGAAAATTACTATGCTTTCTTCTGGTATAGCACAATTATTGAAAATCCTATTAATAGGCGGTGGGTAAAGTGTTAATATTTTAATTAAAAGACGTGAAAAAAATGAGTGAAGATAAGGGTGTTTATCCTCGTATTATCCTTGAATGAGGGGTTAGTGACTTAAAATTTTGGGGGATTATCTTTCTGCCTGAAAGCATTGTTTGTGGTGGCTTAAAGGGAACAGTCGAGTGTGAAGAGTCTAGTTGTGTTCTGAATGAAATGAGAAAGAATTAATTAAACGTGAATCGTACACGACCAAGCATCGGACGAGCGCGAACAATAAGGTTCGTACGAAATTTTTCGAAAATTCAGTAGCCTGAACAATACATTAAAAAGCAACTGCGAGCTCCCGTGCAGAGCCAATTAGCCGTAACTTTGCAGCAGCGAGCAATCAACATTCGACACCGTAGAACGCTCGAGCGTCCGCGCGGATGATTATTTAAATTCGCGCATTTCCATTTCTATAATCGTAATTGTAAGAACAGTAATAACAATGAAACTTTATTGTCCCCTCTGCCGGTTACCATTTTCCTCGGAGCTGTATATGTTTGCGTTTCCATCTCTCTTCATCCATTAGATCCTAATTTATTATTACATATTAATTCTTAATTACTTATTCTTTCTACCCCGTGCGCGCGGTTCGCGTATTTTGTGTTCCTACACACTCGACCACTGCAAAGCCTCCTCCGACTCCCACAGGTGCCTTTGTTCCACCTTTAATCGTGATTACAATATGGAACACAATGCTTTGCGGAATGGATTTGATACGTGCATACACGTCGTGTAATTTGACGTTATAACGCGCCATTGTGATTCACGGTGAATGGTCTCGCATGGTTTTCATAAAAAAGTGCCATTAACGATGAAACGAGACTCTGAGAAATGAAAACAAAATTGGTGCCTTGGAATTCTATGGTACGTGTACGAAATAAGGAATAAACGACAGGTTCGATGTCCCGATTGCGAAAGTTTCCTTTCATCTGAGAGTCACGAGAGAAAACTGCGGATTTTATGCAGTTGCAACTAGGCTTGGATCTTTATGCAGTGTCGCCAGATTGAGACTCGTGCCCCACTCTACCTTCCCTCTCTATGACGCTGGTCTGATAGCAGCAGAGAGAGGGTAACTCTTCCCCGCATCTGGCGACACTGTATTTATGCAAAACAAACATACATTATACATGATACATTAAAATAAAAATAATTGAGAGAAGAAATTTTTGTTTCTTACATTTGATCTAGAGCATTTTCGTTTCGCAGAAAAATCCGCAGTTCGTTTTCGCATTTTTCGGTGAGATTTCAAGAAGACATAGCACAGAGGAAGCAGAGGCGAATTTTCGCGGAAAATCTTTTTTTCTCTCGCTCCTTATTGTCGGCAGGTACGCACAGAGTCACAATGGTAAGGCTGGCGAAATGTACGGAACGCAAAGTTGTGTGATACATCTTTATTCTATATTCCAAGCGGGCCAAATATTTATAGTACACTCGCTGCACGCTGTCCAACCCGCCGCATATAGGCATAAAATGTGGTCTTGGAGACCCTTTCGACACGAGTGCGGAGTAACGGAGCGCAGGTGGAACGAGGCCTTATTTTCTAGCATCCTGTTACCCTTTTTTAATGTCGAACCATCCGCTAATTCAGCGAAAACTTATCATCGTTATTAACTGCAAACGAGCTCCGACCATTTTCTTATTTTCCACTCTTTCTTTTTTAATCGTTCTGGTTCATGCAATAACCAGATCCTCGCATCACGCAGATTATGAATTATTCAATGAACATTTTTGCTACGTTTGTTTAAAACGTCCATGAATATACAGAAGATATGATTAGATTATACAAGGTGTACCAGAAATGTTATGTTCATCTTTATGCAAAATAAAAATGTTCTGCATTTATTGTGGGAAGCAGGAATAAAATAAAAATTGATTTCATCCCTTAACCCTTTGCACTCCGAATTATTTTTCAATTTTGTTGCCAAAAGCTTCCTGCTATTTTAAGTTTTCTATTTAAAATTTACTTCAAAGGTCAGTTTTTTGACTGCTACTAATTTTAAACAATTTCGTTTGCTAATAATATTAAATATAGCTCTGAAACTTTGTTATAGTTTATATTTGCGGAACTTATATTTGTTTTTAAATAAAATAAGAAATTAAGTAAATAAAGGAAGAACCTTTTTCTGATGTCGAGTCACACTCGACAAAGGAGTGCAAAGGGTTACATTAAAAATAACATTACAGTATTTTGGAATTGTTCCAATCGTTTGCTGTTTTATATTTCACCCAATCAATTTCTTTATAAATGCATAAAGATCCGCAGTCTAGTGACTATTAAGGTCATTTGAAGTAACTTTTTCCTTTACGAAAAGCTTTCGCGGCTTCGCTCATGAGTTATTAACGAATAATACGGAGTGGGGCTAGATGGGTAGGGCGTTGGCATTGGTCGAGAACATCTTGCCGGAGAACATCTTCGCAAAAGAAAAAGTTACTTCAAATGATCTCAAGAATCACTTGCATCAAGATTTTCCGACATTTTTGAGACACTCTGTATATGTAGTGGGCGAGCGTTTAGCATCGATTGGGAAGAATTGATAGGAAATTCGGCGACACGAGGGCAATCTTTCGCCAGGTCGCGATTCTTTTGGCCGTGGCGGGATCGATAAGTCAAACCGGCGGACGTTTTAATTATGGCGAGGCCGGATATTGCAAGGCACACGGAAACGAAGGTAACACGCTACAGATTCCCGTTAATTTCAGGCCGGTGCGGTGCTGCGGTGTGAGGTGCCGCCGCGCTGGTTCTCCATGGTTATTCCTCCGCGAACGAAATCGAATCGGGCGGACTCCTTCGGTGTTTTTATCGGCCGCAGAGATTTGAATTATGATCGGTGGACGGTCGCGCCCCGGCGCGGTATCGGTGGCCGATTAATCTTCGATTATCGCGCCGGATTTGGTCATTAAGGGACGGGCGCAGGCAGCCCGAAAGAATCGTAAAATATGATCGGCTTTTTCTCGGGGAACTGCCGCGACGGGAACGCGCTTTGACGGCGCGGAGCGGAGCGGTGGCCTCCTCTTCCTCGCTTCCGTTCGCCCCGACAAAAATGGTAACTCCGACACGGAAATAATTAATGTTCCGCGAAGATAGGAGAAGCTCCGTGAAAATTTGATTCCACCTTTTTCCTCCGTGCCGTACAGCCTCCTCCTCTTCCCTCCTCTTATCCTCTGAGGAAAGAAGAGAAAGAAGATATATATATATATGTATATGTATTATATAAATGTATATAGTTAGAGAAGAGACGAGACGCCAACAATTTTTTTCCAGGCCTCCGCGGAGGGGCCGCCGAGATCGATCGATCACGGTTTAATTACTGTGGCGTGCCTTCGTTTAAAAGTTAGGCCAACTCCGCGGAACGACCGGCGCGCCTCGCACAGAGCCTAAGTGGTCTAATTCTCGGCCAGAAAATGGCTGTCCTCCGGCTCCCCGGTAGCTCATTAATCGAGCCCGTACCAGAACCTCGGATCTCCGCGCGCAGCTCTTTATCTGCTCGCGATCGTGGGAAAACGAGTTCGCGTTACCCACCGACGCCGACGCCGACGCTAACATAGACGTCGGCACCGACGATGGATTCTGTTGCCGATCGATCAGCTCGCTACCTCACCTTCGCGTTGCATTCTTTCCGCGTTTCCACCTAGATCCAAACAAACGTTTCAAATTGTAACTTGCAATTTCAACCACACAGATCGACCATACTGAGGATCATCGAATTGTTACAGCCGCTTGTGTAAATTAATGCTAATGATTAAATTCTCTTTCGAATTGGAACTGAAACGATCAACTTAATGCACTAAATATTATAGGGTTGAAGTACGGATTATGTATGTATGGACAGTAACTCCCACTAATATTCGGACACTCTTAAAAAGACGTTAACTTTTTTTAATATTGTACTATACGATTTGAACTTTCTTGGGAAACTAGAGCAATTAGTTTGCTACAGGATGTGAAAAAAAATTTTTTCAAAAATTGCGATTGATCGGAATTGTAGAAAAAATACTAAAAGTTGGAGTTTACAACTTTTTTAATCTATATTGAAAATTTAAAAAATACGGTTTGTAGATCCGTGTGGGATTTTATCCAGCGAAGGTTTTATCAAGATTCTCATCAAGGTCCTCGATTGAAATGGAATCTTCTGGTGTCTTCAGCCCCAATATCCTCGGTCCTCGATCAATTTCACTTGTAAATATATCTCGTAGGATCCGAAGGTACTCGATCCTGCGAAATCTTTCTATTCCGCAGACGCCCGGACCCCGTCATCGTCCCGACGCGAGGCGAAGCGAGGCGGAGCAAGTCAAAGCGAGTCGAGGCGTCGCGACGCACGTTTCTCCTTCGCAGGAGCGTTATCCGACGCCATACGTCGTCCGGATAACGCGCAGGGGTGCGAGGGTCGGCAAGAATAATGCGGCCGTTTTCCAGAAGTCGTCGACGAGAGGGGTGGGCTGCAGGAGGAGGAGGAGGAGGGCGAAATGGATTCTCGCGAGTTTCCATGGGTTAGGATATGGTGTTACGGGGCGAGAAGGGGGTCCGTGCCGGAGGGGGAGGGTACCACGGGCCAGGGGGAAAAGGCTCGGGATACGAAACGACGGGCGAAAAAGTGGCCGCGATTCGTATAAAGTGATTTTAAGTGAGAGTCAGCTCGCCCCGTTTCTCTCACCGGCAGAAAGTTCGCCCCGGCTGAGATATGGCTGCAAATATTAAAATCTGTTGGCCGGTCGTCAAGCTTTCCAACCTGGGCCGTGTTCGCCCGGCGAGTCAGTGGTTGCCATTTCTCTTCGCGGCCGACTGTTTAACGATTTTGGAACCCCGTCCTTTTTACGCCCGGCTATCCTCTCTCAACTCCTACAGGATGCGGATTTTCATGGTTCATTTCGATGATGACGCGACCACCCCTCCTCCCTCTAGAACCGGCTATTTTCCGCGAGAGAAACGGCCCTTCGCAGACTGATTCTCTCGCAGGGCCTTAATCCGAGCGATTCTTGGACTGTAAGAGAATTTATGCGGACAAGATCAACAGACATAATTGAATTTCGTCCGAAAACTTTAGTGGTTATTATGCGGTTTTAAATTGGACGTGTTCTGACCATTAATAGAATGATGAGTAACAATAGTAATAGAATGAATCAAGTCAAATTGTATTATTCAAGTGTTATTCACAGTGTTGTTCATGTTGGTTTTATACGAGGGCCCAGCGTTCATGTAGATAGACAATGGAATTTGTGGAAGAGGTCTTTGAATAATTAAAGCATTGGTATATTTCGGCGCTCCGCTTGTTTTTTAACTTGATTACACGGAGCGGTTCTATTCAGCCACTGCTGAATGAAGATTGATGAATACCGTTGAATGATGTTCTAATAGTAACTAGGTTATAGAAATGAAATCGTGTTACTGCTAGGAGGAACCATAAATATGAATTAATTCTGCACCGAGATCACCATTCGGATTCCGTTAAGTGTGACAATCTCTTACAAATTGCCACAAACCTGGGCTGAAAACTTTCTTCTTGGACTTCATCTATTTTTCAACACATTGCAACTGTCATTCACTGAATTATTATTTAGACCGAATTAATACATTCAGTAAGAGAATTCGTTTCTTCATTACTTCGTTATATTACAGTACTTCTACAAATGAATCGTTGAAACTTGTGTGAAATGTGTAAGAGGAATACTTTCGTCAAATGTGTGTACAATATTAGAATTATTGTAACGAAAATAATAAATTGCAACTAAATAAATATTTTTATGCAATACAGCTTTATAATTTCACTAATGGTAAAATAATAAAAAACCGGCGTTTTGATAGGCGCCGGTACAGCGTTGAAAATAATCGAATAAATTCATTTGTTTGTAGCGGCGTTGTAATCTGACTGAAGGGAGGCTCGTAATTTCGCGATACAAGCCGGCGAGATTTGAAAGTTATAATTTCGAATTTCGCGGAGGATTTCGCCGGCGGAATTGAGACTTGAGCAACAGAGAGAAGTTGCAGGTTTCGGAGCCAGGGTAACGAACTGAAAGCCTGTAGAAGAGCCACTGTAGAAGAAAGTTGGCGGACACGCGCGACGATGTCGGCCACCCTTTGGGGTGTGGGTGGCCGACGCGAAGGACCCGGAGGAAGAATGGCCAAGCAGTTTTCCCAGTAAGAAACTTGTTAGGTCAGACGTATTAGCAGAATCGAAGATATATTGCGCGAGCCGAGGAAGTGCTGCAGTCGCGAACTGCTGCGAAACGGGCCGCGATCGTAATACTCGTTTCGAGCGACTCGGCGCGAAGCTCGGGGCTCTAATATTTCCAGGAAATTATGACGGCATATTTGTTACAGCCGAGTCACGATTTTCGTTGTTGCCGCGTGACGAAATTTCCTCGCATTTAACTTCGACTCGGTCAATCCCGAAAACTAGACTGTTGGCTAGAGAGCTCTCTCTCTCTCTCTGCCTCTCTCACTCTCTTCACATTCCGAATCTTTTAATCAAGATTAAAGCAATTACGAATTCCGCGGCGCAGGAGAAACGCTCGAACTTAAATTTCAATGCTCCCGGGAATTTCAATCGGAACGTCCTTAGTCTCTTGGACGAGAACGCATTCGAAGTTCGCGGAAAGTGCACTTTGAACTTCTTATTCGAAGGTATTCGTGCTTGGGAACATTCACGGACATCCGGAGACTTTCAGTAGAGAATCCTGTCGACGTTCAACATTGTCAATCTTGTTCTTCCTGGAGGACTCTCCATTTCGGTCGGAAAACCTCGTAAATAACCGGAAGCGGTTCTACTTTTTTCTCGGGAGCATCGTTTAGCCGAGGAAACATGCTGCAGAGGCGTGCTGGCGATCGTGCTGGAAAGTCGGTCGGCTTCTGCAACGAGATTCAATTATCCGGAAATTGTTCTACGAGAAAATGTTTGAAACATTTACTTGGTACCGAGTTCGAAAGAGAAGCCTGAACGTCGCTGCAATTTATAATGTGCTAGTACCTAAATGAATTCAAATTCATTGAAGATTTTCTTACTGTTTCGTATTTGAAATATGCTCAACTTCAAGCAAGCATAACTCCTGAACCATTGATCCTACAGGATCGAAACTTCGATCTGCAGGGTCCCCGGGTACAAATCTAGTGGATTACATACCAAATACATAATAATTTATAGGAGGAAGGCACAAATTTTGAGTCCAGTAAAGTAAAGTTTACCCCATTTTTGTTATAAATGCATAAAATCTACTGTCCTTTGGTACATTAGCACAAGAATGAACATTTAACAACTGCATATGGGTGTCGCGGGCAGAGAGTAGGTTTCATGTCTCGCACAAGGTCAGCAAAAACGAGGACACCAGTGTGAAAAGTCCCGACAAAAGTTCCGCATCCGGTCGAGTAATCTGTGATCGATACTGTCGATCGCGTAACCGATTAAAAGTATTCTGTGTTAATTCGTTGACGGCGTCCGAGCGTGAGCGAGATAGTAAGAGAGAGAGAGAGAGTGAGAGAGAGAGAGAGGGGTAGCTTAGGATTTATGGAATACACTTCCGCGCATAATGATTGCCGTTCACCGCGCTGCGAACAATTCTTTATTTGCATTTTTATTGTTCGCCCCGCGTATTTGGAAACAGGACCGACGAGTGGACAAATGCACCGCTAAATAAACGCTCTAATAAATTCAGCCGGGGGTGGCCGGCCGCGTATCCGGGCCGCATCGACGCGTTCCGACGCCCACGCAAACATTTCCCTAGCCTCAATTTTCTACGAAAAGTCCTTTGAAATTATTCAGAGCGGACTCGGAGCAACACATCACCCTTCATTCGCTAATAACTCCGTACGTTCGCTTCCTAGTGGTTTATCATCGCTATATGTGCTGTTTAACTCTTTGGGGTTAAGTGGGTTGAAAACTGTCCCACCTTTTGCTTAGCTTTTTATGCTTATTATGGGATATATATTAACCCACCTCGATGGTGCGTGTAGTATCGATACAGAAAAAGTTTCCTCTTAGCGGTGAGACTTCCGTCGCCGAACCAACATACCGCAGTACTTTGAAATTTTTCAGAGCGAACTCCGTTGGACCAACACATCGACCTTTCACTGGCTGTGTTCGCCGGGAAGAGCTATCGGCAGTACACAGAGCGATCCTCTTTTAATCACAAGAGACGGTCGAATAAGAGCGACTGATCTCGCCGTGGTGGTAGAACCACAGAAGACAAAGGTTAAGGTCCGGGTTAGGATGGTCGGTGGCCCGTTCACCGGAAAATCCTCGCGCGCTCGAAAACGTCGCCGGTTGCATCGCCGGCATACGAAGTGGCGTTCGGTAAACATGCCGCTTGGCTTTTCAACTCGCCGGGGCTTGGAGCTTGCGAGGCTTATTCAAATCGTCCGGGCAAGGGTGAGCGTCGGCTAGAAACCAACGAGTCCGGACCAGTCGAGAGCCGAGCGATGCCAGAGAAGACTCTCTTTTTTCCTGGATCGTGCCTCCAATTTTCTCGACTTCTTTGAAAGAGAGAGAGAGAGAGAGAGAAAGAGAGATCTGGTGGGAGCCGCGAGCCGGCACGGAGGCGATTACTATTATCCGGGCCCGAAATAACACTCGTCACTATTTCACCCAGGATCGCAGGTTCAGAGACACGCGGAGCGTTCCTCTTTGGCGCGTTAAGGTGGGAAGAGAGGAGGAGAGAGATTGTGTGTGTGAGTAAAAGAGAGAGAGAGAGAGAGAGAGAGAGACGATTAGCACCCGGGAGAAGTCGTTCGAAGCGATCGTTTCTATTCAGTGGGTTCTCCATCGCGGTGCAACGGGCGCTTTCGGAGCGATGCGATGGCGTGCAAGCTTGCGCCCGCTCCGTTCGGCGCGCCGACACGCAGCGATATAACGTTAAACTCGGCTCGAAGCGTTATAATATATTAGCTCGCTCGTTTCCTCGCTCGTCGACATTACCATACGTAGCGGCGGATTCGCGTGATGGAAGTCTTCGCGCGTCAATTGCCAAGGCCCTATTGAGAGAAATACCGCGCGCCGCTCAACTCAAACTCAACTCGACTCGATTCGAATCGACTCGACTATACTCGACTCGGTTCGTCTAGACTCGGGTTTGTGTGCGAGGCGTGTGCGCGTTCACGCTGGAAAGCGACTATTAAGTCAGACAACTGGGAAGCGTGTTAAATTTCAAGGGAATGGTTCCCCAATAGTAATAGCCGAGTGGTGTCAGACGAGCAGAAACATTATCGTAAGTGGTGAGAGAGACTCGGCATGGTCGGACAGCCCAGCTTTAAGACCCGACCGAATAGAAATTGGAGTAGACTACCCCCCTCTCTCTGCCGCGTTACTCTCACCTCTTCAATTTCTCTCTCTCTCTCTCTCTCTCTCTCTCTCTATCTATCTATCTAGGTTCTACCCTCTTCATCGACACGCAGACCCTCAGCTATCTCTCTTTATCTCCGCCGGTCGCTGTTTCTTCAGCGAGCAAGACCTTCGCTCCATTGATCTCCGGCTTTGATCAGCACCGTAAACGACTCGCCTTTCCCCCGGCCGTTTTTTTAAATATTTAAGAATCCGCCCGGATTAAATGGGCGTCTCGCATCCACCACGCTCCAATTAACACTCCCACGCGATGTCTTTTTCGTTACGGAAACCGGTCGAACCGCTGAGCGCCCTCGTTCCAGCCCTCGAACCTGGTCACGATAATTCGAAGACATGGAACTGGCGCGGCGGGAAAGTAAAAGTGACCCGTTCCGAATTTTTCTCGTGACGATCATTCAACTGGGAAGTTCTCTAGTTTCTGGCAGGTAATTGTCGTCTCTGTAAAAAAATGTTTCTAGCAAAATTGATGAGCTATAAGAAAATAATGTAACTGTATATTAATGTCATTTATTCAGCAATGATCATAGCTCGTATCAAATCCTCGGATGAATTACTAATTTTTATAAAATCTCCGTGCTCCTCTTAATTTTCCTCTGGGAATATCCTCGAGAGAGCTGAATGCTGTTAGGATTCGTAGGAGGTAAAGTAGTTAAAAAAGAATTGAAATGTTAATATTTCTGCTTTGGCATCGCCAAGTAAATTACTGCGATTCCATCTTTGTCCGTTCCGGCGCGCCGTCCGTTTTCTTTCCGCTCGATCGTCTCCTTTTTCTGTCGCTCGGCTCCTTTCTCCGTAGACCCTCCGCTTCGTCCGCCAGGCGGCGGCTGCTTGTTAAATTTTTACGGCCAGCAGTTTTTGTGAGGACGACTCGCGAACAGACGCCTCGCGTCATCGGTTAGCCTCGTCGTCCGGAATTTATGACGATCGTCGATCGGCCACCGTGGCCCCGTGTCGCCGATACGTTTAATCGTCGCGATTGCGCCTCCAAAAGCGACGTGCGACATGCGAAAACCGTGTCCAATTGTAGCGAACGCAATAAAGACCCACGCACAGTAGACCCGACTCGCAAAAGGCTGAGCAAAATTCATGTCTCTGTTAATTGTACATTATTAACGCTAGGCTCACGCAGAACTAAAAATGACTACTTTACATTACTTCGTGTAACAAGAAATATTTACAAAATAATATGTACCCTAAGAAATGAATTTGTTGAATAATTCTCTCTCTCGTTATTGTGAATCATTTTACCAAAAAATCCGATAGCGAAGTACGACTTTATTGGAAGGTGAAATATAATAAAAGTTGTGTAAATATTGGACGATCTGGAAAAAGTGTCCGAGCACAGAATACTATACACATTCCTATGACGATAGTTGACGATTTCCCGATTGTCTAACATGGTCCAGCATAGTGAACGTTTCGCGCGATTGTTGCGCGTTCTTTCGCCAGGTTAATAATTATTTCGCGGCAACGACGCGACGGGCCGGATTGTCGCCCGGTTGATTTCTGGCTGACGGTCGTCGACGTTGAAATTCCCCGAAAACCGGTCGACAGGTAAATTCCAAATTTCCGGGCTTTTTAACTGGTTTTCCGCGGCGTTTGACGAACGAACGAACGGGCGAGCGAATAAGCGAACGGAATGAACGAACTGGCTTGCCGCCGCTCTGGAGTAGAATTAAGTCCTAATGGATTACGTCCGCTGGAAGGCCCTGCGCCTCGGATTAAAATCCATCACCCGTAGATACTATTAAACCTTTCGTAGAATATCCTCCTTGACGGATCACCGGATGTATGGTCGCGCAAGCGCGTGCTCCTCGTGTCACACGCCGACAAGACGAAGCACGGCGTCTCCGCGAGGTCCTTGGATTTCAATAAAAATGTCAAATTTTATTTTCAAATTCGTCCCCGAGAGCGTCGCCCGCTCATCGTTCATGTTCCTTGTCAGCCTCGCGTCCTCGTTCTAGATCTTTTCCATCCTTTCTCACTACAGGGGAACGCCCGATCGCGACTGCGGCGTTAGTTTTCCATGAAAACCCGATCTACGGCTTCGTATCGCGACCACGAAAATGACACCACGAATTCTGTCCCAGTTTTCAGAAAAAACCGACCATTGTGTACTCAATTCTATCAATCGCGAGTAAATGGAATTTTCAAGCCGCAGTAATTTTCATCCCACTTTTTAAATATTGTCCACTGTGTATTAAATTCTACTATTTGCGAATAAATTAAATTTTTTAAGTCATAGCGATTTTCGTCCTACTTTTTCGAAAAATCGACCACTGTGTATTCGAAATTAAATCTTCAAGTCGTACTAGTTTCTGATCGACTTTATCAGAAAAGTCGACAACCGTGCGTCGCTAAATGGGCAGCGGGCGGACGGGCCGATTAAAACGACTTGTAATTCGCTTGGATATTCCAGCCCGAAAAATGTCCCGTCACACAACAATTGAATACAACCGTGTCGACGTTCTCGGGGAATTATTTCGAGACTCGTCGCGCGATTTAATAGCGTGCGGAGCGTGGCCAGGAACGAGAGAGACAGGAAGAGAAAGAGAGAGAAAGGTGTAGCAACGTTCTCGTTCACGGCGGAGCAAATATCGCGGTGACGCGTTACAATGCGCGTTCCATTTGTTTTGATACGAATTACGGGCCCGCGGATGTGAGGGATTACCCGTTAAATAGATTCGGCCGATCGGTCTGACGATCGTTATAATAATTCAAAGCGTTCGTTACCGGTTACCGGCTCTCGCGCACCGACGTCCGGTCATCTAGCAGAGTTATAGCCCGCTCGATTTAACGTCATAATTCTTACATTGTTATGGAAATTTCCTTTAACTCGGCTAATTACCGAATCGCCGGCCCACTCGTTTCCCAGGCCCGCCACCAGAAACAAAGCGAACACAGTACTCGAGAAAACTGAACACGAAAACACAGTTTCCGACTCACAAATTTAGGAGCGAGCTCGTCTTCTTTCAAGATCTTGGCTTCTTTAAAAACGCGACATGTAGCTTCAGGAACCGCATAACGTTTCAGAGATGCGATAATCAAGTTTGACAGCAACAACGACGTTCGGTAAACATCATTTCAGGGCTGTCCCGGAACCGCCACCGAAGGTAGCGCCAGCAAACAGAGATGTTTAATCGCGACACGTCCCCGCAATCCTCGGCCGCGGAACTGGCATACATATATGTATCGTTTTCGCACGGTCGAACGAGACCGAGAGCCAGGTAGCAAGCAGGCAGGCAGGTGTTGTCGGCGGCTGGTCGAGTATTTTAAAACAGCGCCGCCCCCGTGCACCGGTGGCTCGTTTGAATTTTAGAACGATAGTGGAAACTCGTGTAGCCCGCGCGAGTCGTGAATTTAACTTTCCGGAAGGGAAGGTGTGAGGGCGAAATAGGCGGTGGCGCGAATTAATTCACGACCTTCTGACAAACCGAGTTCACCAGCCGAAGCTGTGTGCCATAGTGTGTGCTTCTCTTCTGCTACCACCCCCCTTACTCTACGAGGACTGGACACGCGTTACCAATAACCCCCCTCCCCTATACACTATCTGCTCGAGCCCATGGGAACTGGGTTTACGATGCAAACGATGCCAAAGTCCTCTCGTTCCTCAAAGATTTCCTCCTGAACACGTTCACGCGAATATTTTATCCGTTTGTCGCTGCTCGACAGATCGCATTCTGGTTCCAATTTGCCATTTAACCTTTACCGCCTCTTGTCTCTGCTCTTTGGAAATGCGTTTAGGAGAAACGTCGCGTCTTCTAGTGAACCTCCTGTTTTAATGAGGTTGTCAAAAAGGTTTCTTGTGTACTCGTATTCCTCTTCTTATTGTACAGTTAGGAGCATAACTGATCACACACACTTTAAATCAGAATAACTTTTTTATGGATGCACCAAACGATTTCAATTTCTCTGTAAGGCTAGAAGAATTAGTTTAGTGAATGACGTCTAATAAATATGTTAAAAAAATGTGTTTCGGAATTGTGGAAAACAATAGTAAAAATTGATTTTTACAACATTTTTAGCTGGACCAATAATGAAAATTTAAAAGATGTGTTTGGTCAACTCGTATAGATTATATACGCTCTGAAAATTGCATTGAAATTGGTTTGCGAGTTATAAACGATCAAAAGTCGTAAAAATGCCGAAAATCGTGAAAAATTGCAATTTTTACCACTTTTGATCGTTTATAACTCGTAAACCAGTTAACCAATTTCAATGAAATTGTCAGAATGTATATAATTTATACGGGTTGACCAAACACATCTTTTAAATTTTCGTTATTGGCCCAGCTAAAAAAGTTGTAAAAATTGATTTTTACTATTGTTTTTACAATTCCGACAAATCCGTCATTCACTAAACTAATTCTTCTATCCTTACAGAGAAATTGAAATCGTTTGATCCATTCAGAAAAATGTTATTCTGATTTAAAGTATGTGTGATCAGTTATGCTCGTAACTGTAGTACGATGTTAGATGCAAGAATGAATGTTATTCCAAATAAAATTGCTTCGTCTAGAATGGACCATTTTCGTAATTACAGAATTGATAATGCTTAAGACCGATTTGTTTGTTTAGCAATTTTTCAAGTGCATTTTTGTAGGTACTTCTTGTAATATTAGTTTCTCTATGGTTGCTAATGTAACAGCTAGAAATTAAGCAATTATACAGGCTGGAATTTGGCTGTCATGATAAAAGTCTTTACATCTTAGAAAAGAGATAAATGTTCGAGTTCATTTTGCGACAAACTCGGAATGGTTTCCTTAATTTCTGACTGTTCCACTTGCGTCCACAGTGGAACGGTAAAAGTCATATGTCCAGTTAATGGTTGAAAGGTATCGAATAGGAGACACAACTCCTATATTTTCGTTTGTCATAAAATTTCATTTGGAAGATTGTGATCGAACGTTTGAGAGTGGCGGCGAGAGGACGAAGCGGCAGGACGCTCGATTTTCGACGATACCGGCCGATCATGGATTGAAAAGTGGCCATAAATCTTCGTAAATACTTTATGCGGCGCGGATCGAAGCGGATAGGAGCGGAGATCGACGGAACGAGCGGGAAATTTGATCGTGGTCACGGGAAAGGGTCCTCTCTCTCGATGGAGTCGGCGGAATTGAATTTACGGAAACTCGGCCCGCTTGATTAAGCTGCTTCGCGACCGGCTCGTCGATATCCCTACGATTTTCGAGGGGCTACGGAACCACGGGACCCGTGTCGTTAACCTCGTGATACTAACGCGACTCGCATGTAAAGCCGGATCCATTTATATCGAATTCTCCGCACAAAAAAAAAACGAGAAAGAGAGTGGGAGAGAGAAAAAGAAAAAAAAGGAGACTCTGACCAAACGCTCCGGGGGCAGCGTCACGAATTCCGAAAGCCAACCGACCGATCGTATTCACGTTACATCCTTTGATTTTATATCGCGACGATTCGAGATGCGGTTCACGTGACTCGCATACATCATAATAATTTTTGCTGTGCTCGCCAGCTGTTGGGAACATGCTAAAAAATATACAGTAGAGCGTTTGCGTTTCAAGAGATTGCACACCCGAGTAATATAATATTTTCCCGCGATGTTCTATTGCATCAACTTAGGAAATGTTAACTCTCTGCATTCGAAATTGTTATTTTTCAGCTTACTTACATTACAGCTAGACTGCTATATGCAAAATTGTGCATAATTGCAATCTTACTCGGTTTTATAATGAAAAATTGTCTCTGAAAAAAGTAGTGGACTTTACTGTACGATGTTGCGGCAGAGTGAACGCTTTAGATGGTCGGAGAGTTTAAACCCTTGCCCCGTAACTTTCCTTTTACAGTTACAGTGATTAAGAGAAGGGAAAAGGAAATGTATATTTTTCGTATGGCTACATTTATTTTAATGCTTAAATATTGATTACAAACGAATCAAATTTTATTTCGTCTAAAATGAAACGCGTAACATTCATATTTGTTAGACTTTGTTAAAAACCTTCATCACGAGTCTGGTCTTGTCAAAATATGGATAGGGGTTAAAGAAGATGGCGCACGCAGATTTTGACGTGCGAATTCGCGCGCAATGACGTCGCTTGTAATCTGCGAGATCGATCGGCCCGGAGTTCGTATATTTATTGGGTTTAATTTTTCCAAATAACGTTTCATCGGTCCCGCATCGATTCAAGTTAAATACCCAATGGGCTGCCCGGCGTTTTCTATATATTTACATGTATATGTATATATTCTTTTCATCGGGCGTTTGGTGCAGCGCTGCTGAATATTTCAACGGTTAAACAACGTCGATTCGCCGAAATTTCGTTTGAAAATGTTTATGCCGCGCGTCGCGCAAAGGCTTCCGCTATTTCCAATTTACAACGACCGGTCGCGGGGACAGAGAAACCAGATTTGCTCGGCGAGCAACCGGAAATGTAACTCGGCGAACCGTGCGATTTCGAATGCGTCGAGGAGACGGAGCCCAGACTCTATCCAACTTCTCTCGATTTTATAATCGGAAATGCTCCAAAATGCTGGCCAATTCTTCGAGTACACTCGGCACCATTTCTGGGAACTGAATTCGATCATTGAATCATCAATGGAGTGTAAAACGAAGAAAATGAAGAGAAAAATTTTGTTGATGACATAACTTTCACTTCAACTACTTTTTAATATCTCTCGAATGCTTGAGTAAAGTTTCATAAAAATCGGCGTGTATCAGTCTGATATTACATAGCAAGTGGTTGAGAGGTCCCAGACAGCAGAACACGAGAATAACGAACGGAATCAGTTCGCAAATGAAGATCGGTCATGTGAACGGGATTCAGCGTTGACCAAGATTTACGAGCGGGGCTTTCTCGCTGTGAAGTTTTAAAAAGGTGAAAGAATCGCGATCGGGACGATGGGTGGTGTAAATTCCGATTGGATAGGTGACTCGGCCCTATGAAATAATTGTCGGGGCGAGTTAATTCTCGAAGCGATTGGAGCTATTTAAACGCGACCCGTGGACCGTTCGCAAGGAGGGAGGAGAGTGCTCTCGCGTTCTCGACAGAAACGCGGTTGACTTTCAATAGACGACTTTCACCGGGGAAGCGTTGCTGGAGTGCATCGGAGCCCCCGCGGGACCATGATCGAAGAGGTTAGGGCGGAGAGGAGAGGAGAGGAGAAATCGCTCGAGCAGAGGAGAGCGAAGGGGTGCCGCCGCTAGGTAGGGAGTTGTAATGGCAATTACCAGTGGTAATCAATGGACCTCGCTCAGACCGTGCCGATAATTTCAGGGCTGGCTGGAAAATAGGCGGCCCTGTGTAGCGTAGCCGGCCGCTTATACGCGCGCGCCTATATGTATATCTCGCTCGCTGCAACCCTTGCTACCGCTACCAGTGACGGCCATTCAATTCTCTCTGTTGCGGGCTTTCCAGCAATTTACTCTCGCGAACCTGTCCCGCAGCCCTCGCCCCTGCGGAATATCGCGAGGCTCTAAGTGTCGGATATGTTTTGCCCGCCAAACGCGCACAGAAATATGGAAAAATCGTTCCCCGATTACTCCAACCAACCTCTGCCAATACAGCACCCTTTTGAGCAATCTTCTTCGTTCGAGCTGTTTTCTTCCGATTTTCGTATGTGTTCAAAAACCAATAGTCCGTTTCAGAACTGCAATTCGATCCCAGGCGTGGTGATCGACCGACTAGGTAAACCTCGCCGTATCGAAAGTTCGTCGAACCCGACATTATTGTATCCCGGCCATTGTATCCTTTTATCTTTATGTCAAATCCGTTATCCAATTCCTTTGTCTCCCTCGCAGCACCGTTTATTAGGTCGTTGCCCTAACGAACGTTGGTGCGATCCTAGGCGTTTAATTTCGAAGTCCCCACTCCCTGTTCCTCCCGAAACCGATGGCCCACCAGGATATAAAGAGAGCTGCGTTAGCCGTTCTGTGCTTCTTGTTATACTTCTGAACTCTTAGATCTCTCTCACATTTATTGTCAATCTTGTCACACTCGTGAACACGCATCTTCGCGCAACTACGCCCATTCGTCACGCCACTCGCGCATCGTTCTGACCGTGATCGAACATTATCTATACTTCTGTAATCATTTCCTTCTATATACTCCTTTTATTTTAAATATATTTATTGTAGTTTTGTTAACCTACCTTGTCAAAATAATCTTTTCTACACCTTCCATTAGCTAAAGTTTACAACAGTATGACTTGTAAAAATATTAGGAGTTTCAAAACAGTTCAATCCAATTAATAGCACAGATCTCCAGCCAAGGATTTATTTTAGTAAATATGTCGATAGCCGCTTCGATCTCGAACCATTAAATCACCCGGAGTGATCAATAGGGGTGAGTAGCCTAGTTTGGCCAGCGTCTATGTTGAACCAGCAAGAATCTTTAGGAAGAAAAATGCCTCCATTATTGGAAGAAAATTCTCCACCTCCCGAGTGAACGTCTCGAAACAATTTTTCCAACAAATTAAAAGGAGGCACTTGGCACGTTAGTTTCCTTACTACCTGCACAGTGCACCGGTTGTACCAGGCGACGAGTCGGTCGTAAACTGATTCCATATCGGGCAGTTTTTCCGCGTGGACTTCATAGAAGCGAACGATCGTTTCCCTATCCGCTTAAAGCAATTTTTTGAGTGGCGTACGGGCCGTTCCGACGACCGACTCCATTGTAGCCTGGCATTGTTCGACGAATATGGCTCGATATATATTTTTTATTTCACCGGAGGATGTTTGCGGTGGTCCGAGGGACTCGGGACCATTCGACGGCTCGACGTAACGACGAACGACGTCTCCGTCGGTTTTCCAGTTGCGAATCGGCGCGAAAATTGGCGCAACATTTGCGGCGGCCGTTTCGCGATTTTACGCGAACATTCTTGCCTGAAACGACGCGCGGCACGTTTCCGGTCGGTTCGAAAAAATATATCGGAGGGCGCCAAGCTTTTTTCTCCCCGCGAGCGAGCGATGAATCGACTAAACAGAGCGATAGCGCAGGTGGGAGGCAGGAAGTGGAATATAAACGTAGGTGTGACCCGGCGCCGCGTTACTTCGCTGATAAACCATCGAGCACGCTCTCCGGACGTATGCAGCGAACTCCCAAAATAACGAAAAAGTAAGAGGAATATCCAGGTTGGCTTATCCGAATCCCCGGCCCGAGAACGAATATAACCGGCAAAAATATCGTCCGGCTTAATCCGCAAATGATCATGGCCGTACACGAGAGTCGATACCGGCCGCACCCACAACGCGATTCCAACGAATTTAGGCGAAGTACCCGTTCATTCTTTATCCGAAAGCAAGGATGGTCTTCTTGCACTTTGCTCCAAATGCATCAAATCTGATTTTCAAGGGGATGTTCTGGTTTTCGATTTCTGGCAATTTTTTCAAAATGAGTATTGAACTTTTGGATATTGGTATTGTACACACGTATTTATCGGTATTTGGTGTACATGTGTGATTTGTTCGAAGCAGAAATAATCAAAGTTATGTGAGCTATATATTTTTGTATTGAGTACGTATAATAAAATTTTTTAAAAGTGGAGCTTTTGAAAGTAGAAGTTGAAAGCGGCACACATAACAAGTGAATGAGGATTATGCAAAATTAAATCTTTCCACAGCAATATATTCAATTGATCGTAATAAATATAATGCTGCCAGACCAGATATAAAATGTTTCGAACGTTGCTCGAAAATAGCACACGTATCAGTCCGATAAGTAGATTGCACATTTGTATGCAACATTTTTTTGCAACGGTTCCAAACCCGAGTCAAATAGAATCTTCTCTCTTCCTTCAATATTTTTAATAAGCTGAAAGCAATATATCGACATCGTCAAACTCTTTGAATGTTCCCTGAAATTTAATTTGGATTTTCCCCGTTAAATGTTACGAATGTCGACTCGTTACGATAAACTTCCATCTCTCATATTTCATCGAATGACTGGTTCTGATAGGGTACGATTTTTGCAGGTACATCAATGATCACGTGCGCAGTCCGGAGTCGGAGAGATGTGTTTCGGAAAACGAGACCTTATTTTTCAGGGAATCCTAGTAGGTCCTGTTCGCGATGTAGCGCGCGGTACTTGAAATTGGGTAATTATTTAGATCGCGAAAATCGTATTTCCGGGCGAGGCTCGCGCTCTCCGTCGAGCAGATCGTAAAGTGCTTTGTAATTTTCCGCAGCTTTCGCGCGCACGCACGCACGCCACGCCACGGTACGGCCGCGCCGCCCCTTTAATCTTTTCAGCGGAGATTGCGATGTGTACATTTCCTAGGATTTAAGATGTACGTCCTTTCATTTCTGTCCGCAGCAGCTCTTTTAATGGATGATCCGCGTAATAAACGGCAGCAAGGTCTTCTACCTTACATCCTCCGTTCTCCTTTCCGCTAATATGCCTCTCCATAATTCCTCTAAAATCTTCTGGAATTATGAAACAAATTATGGAACAAAAAATAATTGACAAACGAACCTAGGTAAGCCACTTTCATCAAAGGGGTGATTTTCGTTAACCAAGCCTGGGAGAACATTATTGCAAAGAAAAAGGTTACTTCAAATGACCTCAGGAATCTCCCTTAATCAAGGAAGTACAGTTTTGGACACCCTGTAGCATGTAGCTTTCTCGAAATTCAACGTCGATGCTCTCGAAAATTGACAGGGCACCCAAGGCAACACGTCCATCTCAGTTTCCAACGAAGTTTCTTAGAAATCGAAGACAGCCCTTGTCGAGGCATCGGCTGCACCGACAGGATTTCAATGTCAGAGTTCCTGCAATTTCGCCGCAGGGTTAGGACCAAGATGAGGGAAAAGAGGATGGGACGGTGTGCGGGGTTCCGAAAATCGTGGGTGCGCGACCGCCGGCGCGGATTTATGTGGGTCATAAATTCATGCGACTCCGCGGACCGTTTTTCCGATCTCGGACCCCGTTCTCGCTAGGTTTCCGCCGTCTGCCCCTTTTTAACCCTGCAGGACGGGGCAGCGGTGCAGAGGATAGGAAAACGCGTCGGCCTGGTTCCCGGTATGCTAGCCGAAGCTTTCACGCCTTTTACTCTCGTCACATTCCGCGCGAGTTCGCCCATCTTCTCCCCGCATTCTCATTTCGCCAGCTATTCTCGGGTGCGGTCTGGCCCACACCCGCTTTTCTGTCTCCGACGAAAATTTCCAATCCATTGTCATCGCGCCTAGGTGGTTGCGCGACTTTCGTCTCTCTGGCCGGTGTCCCGTGTGTCCTCGTTTCCATTCTTCTCCCGTAGAATGGCGTTTTTGCCCGAAAGAATGCGAACGCGCATATAATCGGCCGGTTTAACTCGATTTCCGGGGGCGCGGCGCGGCGCGAAACGGCACCGGTCGTCTAGGAGCATTAGCAATTCCGCGTGGCTCTGAGTCGGATTATCGAGAGCGAGCTGAAAAGCGAGAAGAACTCGACTGGCGTGTTGCACACGGAAACTGGAGAGAAGTACTCGCGATTCAATTTATACGGCTCGTGAAAGGACAGTGCTTGCGGGCCCCGCGCGCGCACGGGGTTAATTATCCTCGCCACAGAGAGGCTCGATTATGTACAGCTATCCGGTGGCCAATAGAGCCCGGCCAACTTTTTCTCCGGTTCTGCCGTTGTCTCTCCCTCTCAATTTCTCTCGCTCGAGCTCGTTGCCCTCTTTTTTTTCCCCCGGCGACTTCTCTCTTACTATTTTTCCCCATTAGTCGACGCGTAGAACATAACCCTACAGCAGCGCCGGCTGGAAAAAGGGTTGCCGACCTCGAGACAAACCACCCCCGGTTCCGGTACGTGTGCGCGGGGGAGCGTGTGCGTCGGGTAAAAGCCCGGAAAAAATTGCAGCTCAACGCTTTTCAAGAGAAATTGCTGCTCGTTGGGAGAAAGACGAGTTGTTTAACGAAACGTCGCGTGGCGTCGCGTTGCGCCGCGGAGATCGATCCCCGTACCACGGAAATCGAAAATCTGACCGACGAACTCCCCCATCGCCCGATTCCAGATTACCTGTGAATCAAATTTTCCGACTATCCGGGCGTGTAGAACAATATGGATAAGTCCGAATATTCTCATTCTTCTCGAAGCTAATAAATTCCTTTGACGTGCGGAGGTTCACGATTAGAATTTTTCGCCGTCGCAGACGGAGCCTGATTAATCCCGCGGCCGGAAGACGTATCGATTCGGGAGGAAAAACGACGAGACGATTTTCCGCCCCGCAAACGGGAACAGAGATTTTCCAGAGGAAACGCTAATGCAACCGGAAGACGGCGCACGGTGAAATATAGTCGGAAGGGATGAAACGAGGGAGACAGGCCTGTGCGCGCGAGGACGGAGAGGGTGAAGCTGCCGGAGAGAAAGAGGAAGACAGAGCGAAGGTGCAAGGCCGAGAAACAGGACGCAGAATGAAACGGAGGATGAACTAGAGGGAGACAGTACTCAGACAGAGAGAAGCAAAAGGGAGATGGAGGTTAATTAAGGGAAAACTTAACGACGGGGTTTGTCCAGCCCGGTCCATTTCTATGCGCGGCTCCCTCCTCCGTCTTCCGTCGACCGACTTTTACTCGAGTTAACGCCGAAAGTTCCGCGTGGATTTTTGAAATTCTAATTCGACCGTCTAATCTACTCGGGCTCCGTCCCCGTCTCCGCCCCTCCGTATATCTCTCTCTGCTCTCCTCTGCTCTCGATGTCGGCTCAGCCGCGACAAGGCTCTTTCGCCTCAGCTTCGACGAGAGTACAAGAGGGACTCTCGCAGCCGCAGCAGAGCCGCAGCAGATCTGCAAGTACTATAGTCTGACACGAACCTCCTTCTCCTCGGAAAAACCTCTGTTCCTTCATTTTCCTAGTTTTGTACAGGTTCCTTGGAAGTTCGGGCTACACAAACTGAAGCGAAAAAGGTCACGTGGCGCGTATATCGTTGATTAAGTCCTATACAAAAAGCTATATACCAATCTGAGAAATGAAGATACTCTTTCAATCATTACATGTGCCTCTTAAAATATTGTATCTTTACCCCAAGAAGAATATTTTATATAAAGACATTCAACTCAGCATCTCCAACTTAGTTATCCAAGAAGAGGACAGAAAAACATTTTCTGCTCCATAAGGTTATCCAACAGAATCTATGCCACACAAAGCATCTATGAGGATGTTTGTATAAGAAGTTCTGTTTCGGCAACGAAAGAACAGAACAGAGAGATATCTAGCTGCGAGGTCGAATTTGGTTGGGACAGTGTCCTGAAAAAACAGCTCAGAAAGCCGAGGTCTAGGGTTGGGTCAGTCAGCAGAGCTTATTAATCATTCCAGTGAATGGCGCGCGACTGGGTTTACGGGACATCGTTTGTAGACGAGGAGAGAGCTTACTTCGCCTGCGATCTTGGTTTCGGCTCGCTGAACTATGCGTGTGCCGACAACGCGGCGTGATAAACTGCCGGCCGCTAACTACGCGAATTATTCCAAGTAGACGACAACGTCGCCGCCTCTGCCCCTGCCTCCGCCTTCTCTTGCCAGTTGCCGAACAACTTTCCCCGCAGATCTCGACCCGAATCCGTGGCCCCGTGAAACGAGCAGAACATTCCTCCTCCGAAAAACCGATTGTTGCGAGCGGGAACGAACTAGGGGAAACGCGAACCAATTGTCTTTCAGTTTAGATTAAGTAAACCGCGCCTGGGCAATTGGTGCTCCTGAGACGCAGACAAAACAAAAATTTTCCGATTAGGACATTTAATTTTTGCATTATTTCGTCGTTCGAATTGCCGTTTAGCCCACTGTGGGCCAGTTGATACGAACTACAAAAAAATTCTAATCACTGAAACCATAAAATAAATCATAGGGCAAGGGGTTAATCTCGTACTAAATTCTGTCATGTTTTATATCCTAGCATTTTTGAAAATTTTTAAGAGTCATAATTGCATAAAGATCCGCAGTCTAGTCATCAGCAATTGCCCACACGTGAACTAAAATACTGATGCGCCGGAAATAATTGTAGTAGGAACTGTGCCGGTCAGCTTCGATAAGTGAAATCTCATTTCTTCGTAATCAGTAGACTCTGGATGTTATCCATGTCTCCGTTTCCATTTCGTTCTTTTTAATCGAGCCTTCCTTGGTCCGCTTAATGCAGGAACGCTCCCGGAAACGCTAAAGATTCCCCCGATAGGGCCGAGCGTGTATAATTAGGTTGGTCGAAAGAAATCCCTGTTAATTCGAAGGAGCCACGCTGCTCTCGCCGTGCGCTCGCATAATTTAGATACCGAACCGCGCAAAACCGAACCTCGCTGCTCCAGGGCGTGGACCTTCGTTACCCGAACCGAATTAAATAAATGGGATCCCGGGCTCTAATCGCTTTTCGATCTTAATTTGTATAGACTCCCTTTTGTTTTCTTAAAGCTTACGTTAAGCCCCCACGGATCTCCGACGATTCCCACTGAGAGAATGGGAGAGTACAACTGCTTCCCATGCTCGGATACCGTTGCTGATTCTATCGGGCTCTCCTAGTCCCCTTCGTGAACTTGTTAACGCACTGTCTGCCTCCAGTCGTTTGATAGAGAACTCAAGATTAACTAAAAAGTATCCCGGTAATTATTACTTTTTCACCCCACATATCTCAATACCTCTTTTACTCAGCATTCGATACTCTTCCAGACCGCGTGTCGATAAAAAAAACTCAATAAAAAAGTGCAACATTTGAAAAAACCAATTATTACATCGTACGCACCGGTTAATGTCGAACAACTTTTGTTCGAGGCATTTTTCGGTGCAACAAGTAGCTCGCGAATAAATTTCGGCCAGTGCATCCGGTACTATAACACCGAACAGTATAAGAAAGGGACAAGTACAAAGTGCATCGACCACAGGAAAGAATCGGGAGCAGGGTGCGAAACCGCGAAATACGTTTGCATATGGAACGAAGCCAACTTCGAGTTGCTTCTGGGAGGCGCAGATGTTGTCGACGGTCGTTGAAATTAGTAATCATAGAGTCCGAAGTGTTTCAGGGTCGATCCTACAGAGAGACACGAAAGGATGCGTGGATGTTCATTTATTTTTTTGTTGGACCACATGGGAAGTTCTCGACGGTTTCCTCCGAGGGGCGGAAGGAGTAAAGAAATCACGCGATCGATTCCGGGGACGGTCGATGCCAGCCATTAATCTTTGGGACATTCATTTAACCGCGCCAGGGCTGCCCCTCGTTCAATTCCCCACTAATTACATTCGTATTCGAGAGCGGAACTGGTTGTGGCAGCCCGGTTACAGCGGGGAGGCGGCTGCGAGCACGGCCAAACAGGTGGCAATACTCGTCGGGAGTCTCACGGGTCTTCTCGCGGGGAACTAACGTGATTACCGTTCGTTTTTGGCTAGCCACGTATACACACTTGAACCTACCGATGCGTCCAACGCCGAACAGCCTTCTCCGTCTTCTTCCTTCAAAGACCACCACCGAGTTCAGACCCTACTTGCAAACCTCTTTCCATCTGTGCGAACGAGTCGCTTCGACTAGGAAATTCAAACATCTTCCTTTTGCAGATTTATTTATGTCCCGACGTGTGTATCGTCCCGTTGTAGGCTCTGCTTCGATCTCTGCTCTACTCTTATCCTGTTATGCGCTTCCTCGTTATTTCTATCGAAATTGTACTGTCGGATACAGGAGCCTCTGTGACCATTATCAATTTCTACAAAAATGTTTGGGAAGTTGTTCACAGTTAAATATTTCCCATATGCGATCAAATTAGTTCGAAACTGCCTGTAATGTTTAAATTTATTGCGTTTATAACAAAAATTGGTAGGTAAAATTTGAAGTTAAACGATTAATATCAAGTCATTCCACAAGTACTGTCTTTTTGTTTTAAATTATCATTTCAATTATCAGTTCAAATATTAACAACTCCCCGCGAATCGGAAATTCAGTGTTCAAACACTTTTTGTATCCACCGTGTGTATATAATTCGATGTTTTTCAATTTTCTGCAGCCAGGATTTCGAACCAAAATATCGGAAAAAATTCTCCGGTATATATCGAGACAGGTGGCACGTGTCTCATTTTTTTCCAGGATTTTTGTACAACTCTCGACAAAGATACAGCCGTCCAAACAATATCCGATTTCGTTCGGGGAAATCGATGGGAAGGTTCGAAGGACACGGAACGAGGGCGGGTATTGATGACTCGATGACTCGTTTCCAATGATGGATAATGATATATATGTCTGGCATAGGAAAAGATTCGCGTCTCGACACGCAGGATTCGCTGGCGTTCAGTCGCGGCGAGTATGTGCTGCGTCGCCGTAGCGTAATGTTTCGCAAATATTGACGTAGAAATCGGCTCTTCCACGTTCCGCCCCCGTTCTGGCCTCGTTTCAGCCCCTCCTCTACGCGGCGATCTGGCTGCAGACACCTAAATTGGCTCGATACATCCGACGAACGTGGAGCGAGTACATAACTCGATAAGTACACAAAATTTTCCGCGCCGTACTACCGCCCACGAATATTTCACCGAGAATACCGTCTGCGCGACATCCAGCCTGCGTATCGCAGACCCTGCAAGCCCCTGCGACCGTCGGCAACCGTCTGCGAGCGTCTGCAACCCCCTGCCAACCCCCTGCAAACCCCTGGCAACCTCCACTCGAGACGAGACTCTTCCGTCCTCCGATCTGCTCTCGGCACACGATCCTCCAATCGATAACGATTCTTCCTCTGATCACGATCCTCTATCCGCGAATTATCGACCAACGACGCGACATCCCTTCGATAGTGTAAAGTCCGACGAATCGTCTAAAATTGCACGGTGTTCAAAAAATTCTTATCTGAACCAGGCCTGGCATTTTAGTACGAGACAAGAACACGGGTGGGTGGAGCCCGAGACATCAGTACAGTCGGGAGAAATGCAAACAGTGGGGCCCCGACTGTCCTACTTGGACAAGAAGAATGAGAGGACAGAACCTATGGTCCTAGATGAGCGGTTTTTTTTTAGTGGGTATTGCGGAGATTGAACATCCGTCTCCCTCGAGTCCTACACTACCCCCTTCAGGGCTGTACATAAAAGTATTTTTTCCGCTCATCTTTAAATTAAGAAAAGAAAAAGGCCAGTTTAGGGGATTAGTAACCTATTGCGATTCGGGAATTTATTTAAATTCTGCAATTATCTAATCTCCAGGATTATGCATTCATTTTCTTGCAATGGATACAAACAATTTTTGTCTAATTGTAAAATTTTATTCTTCTGAAAAGGTTCGATTTGAAAGAGTGAATTATCATCCGCGTGAATCGTAAGATTTTCTGTTCTAAACAATGCGAGTTCCGCTTGAATTATTTGCCCGCGAAACGTGCAATTCGGGAAATAATTGCGTGGGTGGAAACATCTACATAACATATACAAACGGCTCACAATTTAAATTTGTTTCAGCTGTGCGCCAGCGCTTGTAATTGTAATTGGATATATCAAACGTAATCGATACACAACATACACCGGCGCTTGTAATTGCAATTGAATACATATGAACCATAAATCGATATTTAAAATTGTTTGAAAACATACTCAGTAATAGATTAATACACAAGGTATCAATTTTAAGCATAAATGTAGCGAACGTGTTTCACTCGAGCATTTGGGTCACGATGATTTCCCATAAAAGGTTTATCAATTACACTCAACGGTCGATGAAAAATGCTACAAACTTACTAAAGAGCACTTTGAAGCTCGATTAATCCAATGTTCACGGAACATTGCCTCTTTCACCGTTCAGTGAAAAAATTTCCTGTTTTTCTTTAATTGGCTATTCGAGATATAATTTCATAATACATGCTCTAAGAAATTTTTACTGTATCGTGCACAAAACGATGCCTTTAGGTTGAAAGATGTAGACACCCTTAAACTTCCATATACATTGGATAGACAACAAAACATTGTTCTTGAATTTTTTGATAGGAGTCACTCAAAGGATTGCTTGCAACCCCCATCCCTAAAAAATCAATTTCTTTCTATCCTTAATACTTTGCTTACAATTGTGAAAAAAAATGTGGAATGCAGGAGGTAAGTTCGATTATTTTAATATCATAACCCTCTATTGCATGAATTTTTATCACTTGGAACCAACATGCTCAGAATCTTCAGTATTGTCTACATAATTTACTATAGAACATTTGAAATTTAAGTCCCCAATTGGGAACGGAATAGAGGGTTAATTAACAAACCAGTGCATTTTCGTATTAATTATTAGCACTAAAGTATAATGCACCGACTGATTAAGTGATAACCTGACAAATCACAGTTGCAGGTGTTTGCAACGAGTCCCTAAATTCTGACAATTCGAAGCCGTTCTAAATGCAACCGATCTTATTAATGCTACAATATAGTGACATTCCGAAGGAGCAGGGTTTCGCAGGATAGTCCTCGAGCATCTCTCGATAGTCTCGTGGAGCTGAGTCGTGGCTCTTGCACGGGCTCGCCAGTCGGCTATAGAGGCAGCAGCAGAACTAATTGCGCTGCATTTAATTAAGCCGCGGATTATTTCCTTAACGAGGGCAGATCTCTATTCTTCCTTCCGACCACTTCAGTGGCAGGCTTCGTTTCCATCTTTTACAGTTTTCCAACTCCGACGAGGGACGACTCTGGATCTGGATCTCCGCGCGACAAGCTCCCGTTTTGTTATCGCTTTCCCTCGCTTTCCCTCGGTTCTCGTACCGGCATCATTATCGCCGCGGAAAAACCACTCGTCGATGCGTTACACTGCCACTTCCGGTACATCGGACAATCCCTGCAGTTTCTTCTTTGATTCGCGGGTGTCTGCGATCGCTCGCTCCACGAGGAAACTGTTGTTCGACGCACACTTTTGTCTCTCAAATAGTCAACACCATCCCTGCTGCTATCTGCTCCCCGTCACCGATCCCCATATACCGTCCTCGACTTGGGACGAAACGCTTACACAACATGAACCGCCGTCAAAGGTCAATTAAGAATCAATTAGGAGAGGGTAGTAGCTGGGAGTGTCATCGAATGGTGGAATCGGTTGGGCGGAAGATCGTAGCTTGATTTCCTCAAACAAAAGCTGATACGCTGCACTTCCTCGTCTGCGGAGATCACTCCTTTCGTTGCGTCGAATATAAGCCCGTAGGGCAAAGGGAAATGGAAACTGGATCCCCAGTCCAGCCAACAAAGTTCCCGGAGTCGTTCGGCCGAGGCAAGAACTAAGAAGCGAAGTGGAGAGAGAGATAGAGAGAGACAGAATGCGGGGTATCGGCGGCGAGTATCATCGGTGATAGCAGGAGAGGTCTAGCGATATGAAAGAAAGGGAAATGACCGATAAAAAGGTGGGCCGGCGTGGCAGGGACGCGGCGGAAGGTCGCCGGTTACGAGGGAAAATCCAGTGAACGGACGCAATCTAGGAACTCTTGGGAACCAATCTCCTCTGATGAAAATACCTCGCTCAAAGCGGACGGTTCCCGGCCCGGTCGGGGCCAATTTCTTCCGTGACTCTTTTTTGGAGAGTATCGCGTGCAAGCGGAGAGTTCTCTCCTCTCTCTTTTGGCTTCGAAAATTTTCTCCGGAGAACGAAGACTCCCCAGCAATAGTGCAAAGAGCGTCCTCGCGGCGCTCGTGGGCCGTGTAATCGTTTTTGCCGCCGCTAGTGGAAACTCTAAACACGGATATCGCCCGGTTCCTTTTCATCGTTTATTACCCGGAGCGTTTCGCGCGCGCGGAAGAAAAAACCGAAGCGGAATATTTTCCGCGCTCGCACGCGAACGCAAGCTATCTTCTACGCGGGAAATCCGCAGGAAAGCCGAACAGATAAAGATCGAGCAATTCCAGGTTAGCCCCGGAGCTCTTCCTGGGACCTGCACTGCGACATTTATGCCGTTCTCACCCTCGGCTTATGCCTTTTCCTGCTTCTTTCGATCCACCCTGCCTGTTTCCGTCGTTATCCCTTCTTCTTCTTCCACCCAGAAACTCTCACTCCCTCCATCTCTCTCTCTCTCGCTCTCTCTCTCGTCGCCGTTCTCGCTCCTAGGGGAGCGGAAGAAGCTGCGGGATTGCCGCGAAAGATGGATTCCGGTATCGGAAGATCGGGGCCAGGATTTTTCTGGTTATATTCCTGCCGCGAGCTATACGGGATATCCCGAGATTCGAACGTACTTCGCCAGGGCGACTGCTTTGAACAGCGTCCATGAAAGTTACAACCTTTGCTCTGCCGGCTCGTGGTACCGAGGCTTTACGATCGATTGTTCCCCCGATCGGCCAACCTGCAACGTCGCCTCATCTCGCGCCCGCAACTTATCCCGGAATACTGTTCGCGCTATTTAGGAATAAGTGAAAGAACCTACGAAAGAGGAACTGGAGACAGACCTACTCGAAGAAACGTTCGGGAGACGTTTAATACGAGTATTCGAAATTATAATGTTCTAGTTCAATTCAGGGTTTAAACTGAAAGTCGTAGTTTTTAATGTATATTAGAAATACCCGTGTTCATTTGTGGCTCTAATTTCTGCAGGTAAAAACAATCAGAAAGAGAGAGAGAGAGTGTCCGTAATCAGATAGAAAGAGCACTGCAATTTTCCTTAATGGACACATTTTTCGTAGTATTCTAACATTGTAGCTTGTAATATCTAGTTAGACTCGCGATGGAGATCTACTAGCACTCTTCGTGATGAAGCTCTACCGGTAATGATCAAAGTCTACCGAACGCAGTGACTCGCGTAATTGATCAATTACAATTTAAAACAGAATTACATTTTTCAGATTGGACCTGGTAACTCGAGCTTCTCTGAAAACTTATTTCTCTATTAGGTTGCATATGAAATGTCTGTAACTTTAATGAAACATCCTTTTTTAAATAAAACATTGATTCACCATAAATGGTAATTCAGATGTTTGATAAGATCAATATGAATTTCTTTCTTTAAGGATTTCTTTCTTTATGGATTTCTTTCTTCTCCAGAAAGTTACAAACAACAAAGAAAATCGCAGTATCAAAGGTTCGCTCGGATCACAACTACATGAAGATCAGACGCAACGAATACTTTCGTCGACGAAGAAATCTCGCACAGCAACAGCGTTGCCATCGGTAGTGCAACGCGTTGATTCGACTCGCGGATTACAAGCCACTTCCGGTAACTGGCGTTCTTTCGTACGATCCACGAAAGAGAAACGTCGTTGGGAAGCAGCCTCGAGTTTCCTTGTCTTTCGAGAGGGTTTTCAAAGTTCCGAGGAGTCTTTAACTCGCGAGCACGTTCCCGGGATTAAACGAAAAAGCGTAAACAGCGAGTGGATGGGGAGAGCATCCACGTGGGCGTCGCGTCGAACGTCGCGACCCTGCGCGTCTCGTTCTCGTCTCGTCGCATCGGACGATCGAGGGGTGGCTGCGCGTCTTCGATTGGCTCATGCATTTTTCAACAGTCGCCATTTGTTTGATCAGACTTAGAGCTCGCTGAGAACTGCACTTTTCGCTCGACCTCGGGAGACGACGGGACGCGTCGAGACGCGACGGGCTGCGACGCCAATGCACAGTAGGCAAGAGTGTGTTTGCGCGCACGCGTCCCATGAAAACCTGCGAGAATGCCTGTTCCGGAGAGACTACTCTACTGCTGTCTCTCTTCAGCTTTCTTCGTCCTCTCCCGCGCCCCGCCTCCTCCTCACAGTGCCGCAAACTATCCGTCCTAATGTTTGCTCTTATCCTCGAAAACGAAGAAACACACTTTCGTGGGACGCGCGCGCGAACTTCCGGCCTGCTCATCGACTTTTTTTCCGAGCCGGCACCCTCGCGCCACGACCTCCGAAGAGGCTAATACGCCGTTCGAGGGTCCTTTTCAGCGAGCCGCTAAATTTGTTTGACACCAGAAATTACGCCGCGCCTTTTCAAAGGCTCATAAAAGCGTCGCTTTGATCTTGATTAAACTCTTCCACCACTCGCCGCTTGTTCTCTCCCTCGAGAGGGCCGAGGAACAAGCGCGGAACGCCGCAGATTCAGGCGCCAGCCGATCGAAAATCGATTTTTGTGACGTTGTCAATTACAACGAAATTCATGATACCTCGGAGAGAACTCATTCTATCATGAATTAAATTCTTTAATCCTCATACGCTCCTCAGAAATAATTGCATAAAAGATTCTATGATACTTTCCATTTCTGCTTCACACTTTACACTAATAAACTTTGCTTCATTTTTAGAGAAATACGTCTCACAGCACAGATGAAGAGGGACCAATCATTTTATAATATGTAAAAATAGTAAATGTGTGAATTTTCACCCTGAGGAACGTATGAGGGTTAAGTGAGCAGAAAACCACGACTGTCATCGAGAGGTTTATCCGTAATGTTATCCTATAATTTATCCCGTTAGGAACAAATACGCTCAACCGGAATCGCGCGTTTTCGTTTCCCATTCATCAATCTTTCATCCCCAAAGTTTCCTAAATACAATCCTGAAATCATGAATCGCGACTCACCGATCACGGTGAGATTGTACCGAAAGCTCCGAGTCTGTCCCTTCCGGAAGTCGACCCTGCACCTGTAGGTAGCTGCGTCGTGCCTCTTGATGTCCTCGATCACCAGCACCGCGGGACCAGGGGACGCGGTCCGGAAGTACGCCCTCGGGCCGAACACCCCCGAATCCGAAGAATGTTGCGCCTTCGTGACCGACTTCTCTCTGGCGTCGATACTGCAAAAGCAAAAGAATCTCTGATCAAACGACCAATCTATGCCAGGAACAGACGATTATGAACGCGACGGAATAGACCCCAGGGCTGGCAGGTCGCCCCTGCCCGTGCCCGGGGAAACAATAACAGAGAGCATACATACATATATATATCGGGTGCTTGTTTTGTATCCGGTTAACGCAATATAAATGTAATTTGCCATTTACCCAGAGATTCGCGGGCGGAGCAGCCGAGAGCCCGGTAATATTTGGCAAATAGGATGCGATTTTGCGTTTGTAAACGCAATAAACGTTATTACGCGGACGAGTCCGGTTCCAATCGGGCCGCGCGGCGCACCGCGCCGATCGATACCGACCCGGCCAATTGCAACTAATCTCACTTTTATCCGGCTGAGCTAATAAAAATATAAAGAGAGAAAGAGAGAGAGGGAGCCGTGAGCGGAAACTTTATCATTTAATCGGTCCCTTCGGGAGATCCCTCTACCCTCCCTGTCCCTCTCTCGGGCTCGTTGTCTAGGAAGAGGCACGTTCGATGAGAGAGCCCAGAGACTCTGGGAGAGGAGAGAGGGGGTGAGTCTTGGGGGAGAACGGAAAGAGATACTCAATACCATTGTTCGCATTCCCGGGTACTTCCGCGGGAACTTCTTGCTCACCAGCTTTGTCTTTGTCGGTCTCTTATTTCTCCCTCTCTTTCTCTCCCTCCTCTCTCTCTCTCTCTCTGGCGAAGTTTTTGTAGGAGAGGGGCGCTCTACTTGCACGGGGAATCTCAAGAATTCGGGGAACGGGCCGCCGGCATTCGATATGTATGTGGGAGACGATCGCAATTTCCGGCCAATGAAATTCGAGTGGAGCGCGGAGGTTTCATTGTAAGGGACACCAGTGTCCTCGACGGGAAAAGGGCTAAAGGGTAGAGGACGTTTCGAGGGTCGCCGCTCGAAAAACTTTCTGTTTCATCGCGATTCATCGAGTACGCGGACCACATACCTCGCGGCCCGCGTTCTCTGCGGCTTTGTCCGTGCTCGCGACACCAGAGAATATAATTATTTCGAATCGATGGAATAATTATTGTGGGGGAGTGGAGTGCAACTAGCGAATGGGTAGATAACGCAATTGAATCGCGGCCCTGTTATCCGATATTTCGCGCGCCACTACATCCCGCTTCCGATTCGAAGAAAAACTACCGCGCCAATGCGGATTCTGAGCCCGTTTCGGGAACCGTTCCGTTCCGATTCTGCGCCTGTGCGAGGCGACCATAGATGTACAGTGAACCACGAAAGTAGTTGAACGCACTTTAAAACAGTATAACTTTTTTATGATCGATCCAAACGTCCTGACTTTTTTTGAGCAACTAGAAGAATTGATTTACCAAACGACATGCAAAAAAGATTTTGAAAAAATTGCAATTGCTAAGAATTACATTGCTACTTTGGAAGAAAACCGGCACATCTCGAAAACCACTAGTTTGGAGACATTCCCATTTAAAGATTTAACCAAAGTTCAAGTGAATATCCCTTATCTCCATAAAATCACGTCAGCAATATCTTCCACTTTGTTTAAAGTATAGTCTTTTTTTCCTCTAACCGAAATATTAATCTTAAGGGTTTAGACATGCGACTTTTCTTAAAATTTTCATTAAGCGCCCAATAAAATAATAAAAAAGTTTTAAAAAATGCTTTTTCTATTTTTGCATGCAACCTTGTAAATTGTAATTTTTGGAAAATCTTTTTTGCAGATCATTTAGTAAACCAATGCTTCTAATTGCTTACAAAACATCAGGTCGTTTGATACAATTATAAAAAAGTTATACTGTTCTAAAGTGCGTTCAAATACTTTCGTGGCTCCCTGTAAACTTCTATACTCGGAGCTGTTTTCGTCAGTTTCACTTTTTTCTTCCAACCTAGAATATTTCCATTTTGTTTTCTGTTTGAAAATGAATTCTTTCGTAATGATAATATCTTTTCATAAAAATAAATTTTATTCCGCTGCTTGGGGGAGAGATAAACCTTTCACAAATGGGACGTGTTAAAATGAAAATTCGTAAATATTCAGTTTTGACAGATTTGAACATTCAGTAAAAATTTCAAGTGGGGTATTAACATCTGCGTTTCTCGATTAATTTTTTCGAACACCATAATCTACGAATTTTGAACTGCACTTTTTCGACGTCCGACCATTGTTCGTCAACACTGTTGCACAGGAGAAGTTGGTGACTGCCTTGGACGAGGATTAGGTGACAAGTTTTGCGAACGCGAAAGCGTATACGACGGTCGATGTACTCGTTGACATGGTAAGTCCTGGCGCGTGTCAATTTTTAGCGAGAGACCGGCTCGATGAAATTTTCCCCGGCGAAGTGGCCGGCAGCGCGGCACCGAGGCGAGGGCGAGGGCTGACAGCGGCGCGTACAAGGCGGAAGCGGATCGCGAAATAAATGATGGAGGATGGAAGACGATGGGGATAGACCGGCTAAAACGACGGAGATTGATGAACGAGAGGCGTCTCCTACCGCCGCGGGATTAAAACGCGGCTAAAATTCCCTCGTGTTCTTTCTCTTTCTTTAGAACAGTGAACCGACAAAAAGTCAAATATTCCCTCGTTAATTCGCATCAACAAATTCGCGATCCCTATCACGAATTATTAGGTGTACAAATTTTTTCGTCAAATTCAATATTTTCTTACTCAAAAAATACAAGTATATTTTAATCGGGAAAGTAGTCTCCATTTGCTTTTACACACTTCTTCCACTTCTCGGGCAGACGACGAATCCGTTGGTGAAAAAAAGATGGCGGTTTTGACTCGATGAAGCCTGCGAGGCATTTTTCGACTTCTTCAACTGTTTGGGAGTGTGTATCCACCAAATGATGGTTTCGGGTCGAATACTTAATACAGCATTTTTATGGTACGATTATGTTAAAGTCGTGAAAAAGAGAAAACGAAGAAACACATTTTACTGTTTTCTAATGTAACTCAGTTATGCTTTCAAACGTCGGAAGCTAAATACCAGTTTTTCTCGGCTATCATCGGTCTGATATCTTCCATCGCAATGCAAACGTAGCCACGCTTAGACATTTCTAGGGCGAAATCCTGCAATTAAGCCGGGTTAGTTGCCAGTGCAGCGGCCTCGTCTTGGAAATTCAATGAAACTTTCGAATGCCTGCGTGAAGCGACGTTAATAAACTCTCGCGCCGCGTCGCCGTAGCGGGGAAAACTCTGCCCGTTTCTGTGATATTCATTAACGGATACCGTCGCTAAAAACGTCTGGATCGGAGCCCGTGTTATAGCCGGCGATAAAAAACGAACGTGGCCGCGGGAAAAAAAAAAGAGGGAAAGAGGTAGAATGTCAAGTGAAATACTGTTATGGAACGAAGGTTTAATGCGCCATAATTATGTAGCATTAGCTGGTAGCATATAATGCGGCCAGCAGCGCCGTAATTACGTGCTCTCGCGATTCTTCGTATTTACGACGCGGCTGTCTTGACGGTCCATAAAGTTAGCCAAAGTCCCGTGGATCCGGCTCTGTCTTTCTTCCTCCGTATGTCTCTATCCTTGCCTCTAGTCACCGTGCTTTCAGCCGAGCGTAGTGGCTGGGCATCGTTCACCCGGATCAAGAATCAACTCAACTTGTCTCAAAACAATTCTAATATTTAAAATATTGCAGATAGTCTACCGCTCGAGAATTTAACAACTCCTTTTCTAGAAGTTTGCGGCAAGTTTCTTTTACAAATGTCCGGCGATGCAGAGCTGTAGATTCACCCCTACGTTATTACATTTTATACACCCTGTACAGGTCTGAGCAAAGTCCTAGTCACTTTTAGTTAACTGCATTTAGTTCACTTAGTCCTGATTATTTTCTAATGCAGACATTTCACCTGAGGCAGGCAGTTAAAGGATCTTGTATTATTTTCAGAAATTGCTTGAATTACCCGCGGGATCACCTGTAGACTTTGATGAGAAAATGCTGAAAATCAAAGTTATAATGCCAGGCATTCACTAGTTCAAAAGTTATGGGTGTTTAAAGTTGAGCGATCTTAAGCGATTTTGAGAGCTAAGGGCGCCGCCATGTTGGTATGCAGGTACTCGGCACACGGCGATGTTAAACCAGAAGCATTTTACTCTCTTGATAAAGAGTTTAAATGAACAATATGGACGAGTCGAATCTGATTTCGCTCGCCACCAATTATAAATGCAAAAATTGGATGCGGGAGTGTGTAACAGCTTCGCGCGAACGCTGTGAAATCCGATATGTGGGTCATATTTGGACCGGCAGTTAATTCGAGAGTGTGGAAATATTTCAACGAGCTCGGTACGGCGCGGCGGTTTCCAATAAACATTATTGTATCGCGTCTTCGGCTAACGTGGAATAAGTCCACCCACTTTGGCCGCGGCCGTACAGAATCGATGTTTGGTTCGAACAACACCTGTCCCTCGGGGTAGTCGTCCGACAATTCTACAGACATTTATTTCTTCTGTTCTACATCGGGGCCGATCGTTGAAACCTCACCTTCATTCTCTTTACAAACCGCCCTGCGCCAGGTGCGCGCCGCACGGCGAACACATATACCGGTTTCAAAACGATTCGATTCGATTCGTTATAAAACCCGAGAGGGTTCCGTCGAATAGTTGTCGACAATTAATGAACCTCGTTCGGATTGGATTCCACGATTTAAACATCGACGTTCTGTAATTTCAAGTTTCGCTTGCTATGAAACCTGGGCCGCTCTCTACGCCGCGCCGTTCCCGCTTACTCGCGAGCTTCACTTGCTCGCGCGGAAACTTTCGCCCCCTGCGAGAGAACTTTTAAATCTCTCGCGATTCGTTCGGTCGAACAAAGCCGGATCGACGTTTCCCGATTGTTCCTTCTGGGTACCTCGGGATCGGGGGACACGCGGAAATCGAACTCCTTTCATTTTCAATTATCCCTCCGCTTCGTACCAACGCGGAAAAAGAAGCCCCATATCCTGACAGAAATCGGTAACCCAATGATGGAATTAGATAAATTAACAACCCATTCATTTCATTCTAATAAGGCTAGTCAAAAGTTACAACTAGACTGCGGAATCAATGCATTTATTGCAAAAAGGGATAGGTGCAATTTACAACAGTAGAATGGTTAAAGTGAACCAAGAATGCCGATCTATTATTCTGAGCTTGTTAAAATTATTCAAGTAAGAATAAAGTTATAACTAGTTATAACTAGACTGCGGATCTTTATGCATTTATGAAAAAATTGATTGGGCGAAATGTAAGACAGTAAAAGATTTAAAAAATCCAAGAATGTTGTGATGTGATTAATACAACGAAGTTGTTAAGAGATGAAATCAATTTTTATTTTATTCCTGCTGCCCACAATCAATGCAGGACATTTTTATTTTGCATAAAGATCCGCAGTTTTGTTATAACCCTTCAACGAACTCAAATACATTAGCACACAACGCTCTCATTTAATTCAGATGAATCTTTTAAAATAAATATAAATGTATTACATGTTCGATAAATAATTATTGAAACAGACATTCACAAGTGCAACGAAGGATTAAAACTTACATAATAAATAGTAAAACAGACTTGACATTAACTTTCGCATGAATCTTCCCAAAGATTTTCTGGCGCGTAGGAACCGGGAGACATTAGGAGTGGCCTTGAAGGGGGATGAAAACGCGTCTGCTGGTTTATCGGAAAACGTAGCTTTCTGGGTGCTTCGTTCTCGATAAATATTTGACGAGTTCTCTCGAATATCGAAAAGGTATCGGCGCTTTGACCTCCGCGAGATAATGGTGCAAAGAGCGGCCGGAGATGCGTCGCGTCGCGTAGATAGATTACGGGTATCTTTGCGAGGTCTCACGACAACAAGCGAGACAGGTGCCGACAAGTGAGACAAAATACTGTAATAACAGGGAGAAGGATCGCAGGTTTTGCATCGCCTTATCGACGCGCTCGTCAAAGGACAGCCCGCGTATTTCCGGAGTGTCGTCGGGCTTTCCCGCCGAGAACGGATTCAATTTACGTGATTTCCGAGCGGTGCCGAGCCAGACTGGCTCTACTCGCGAGAGCACGGTTTTTCCTGTAATGGAACGCTCGTGTCGCTCGCGTGCCGTCCCGGCTCGAGATATTGCGGAATTACTGCGAGATCCGAACCGACAAACGGAAGCTATGAGATGGCTGATGAGTAGCTGAAGAATGGCGAAGCCACGTGTGCCATTCGCGAACTATTACGCCGTTCTTGTTTCTCTGTTGCGAAATGCCACCCTGTCGGATCGGTCGCGTCTTCTGCAACGAATTACGCGACACTCGCACGGGGAATTAAATCCGAACGGTCTTGTTCCCTTATTTCAGTCATTGTGCTTTTTGGGAATTTTTCTGCGAGGATAATGCTTGAGTCATTGAAACGAAATTTGGTAGGATCATTGTTCACACCTTCCACTGTACAGTCAATTTTTTTCATGATGAAACACAGTGTAGTTGTCGTGTGATGTTCATCGGAACTCACCCCTGCGTCGCGCTTCAACTCTCGCTTAGAAATCATTCTCTTTGGAATTTTTACCAAAATAGTGATTTTTGTAATTTTGTAATTATGCGGTGCAATACACGAATGTGTACTGAAGGCGTGTGTAGAATTTCAGAAAAAGTCGCCGCATACTTTCAGAGAAAAAAATTCGTTTATAGGATCATTTGCAAGACCAACTTGCGTAAATTTAATTAACCACCCTCTGATTTGAATCGCTGTCGCCGGTTTATAGAGTTGCCAAAATTGCGGGCCATTATGGTTTTTATCGATGGAGGGCCAAGTTCGAGGGGCGAGGCCACCCTCTGAAAATTGGCACCCCCGAAGCTATCTCGGAAGCTATTAAAGACGAAAATATGGTTTGTACAGTAAAGCTGTGCGGTCCTTCGTGTATAATAACATGGCGAAGATAATTTCGTAGAAAATTAAAAAGTGCACAAAATAGAGGGGTTAGCCACCGCCGCCACCCTTATCTTGCGGCCAACCCCTTTGATGATAGTGCTTGGCGTGCGGTTGGTGCCCTTTAACGGGCACGCACTTAGCCATCTTTGTTTATTCATTGATTGTTAATCTGCGCCAATTACCTGCTTGCCAAAGAAAACGAAAAAGAAATATCCTCACCGGAAACTTGAATCGATTCACATTAATTCATTCTGTTAGGTACTCTAACGAAATCAGAAAGAAATGAACGGGCGTGCACTTATCGTTGTTTATTCACTGACTTTCAATCCAATCAAAGTTAATTCATTTTATTAAGAACCGGAACGAAATAAAATACGGTAGCTATCGAATTTTGTCGAGCGTTATAGCACATCAAAATTTAGACAATGGACGCATCATATCTGCGATTTGCTTAATATATTATGCTTTTGAAATTAATAGCTATGAAATTGTTCGCGTTGATATAACTATGAAGGCTCGAATGATTGAATTCGAGAGAGATTCCATTCTCTATTAAATGCTGCAGGTTGTTCCACGCGATATTGATAAAGGATTTTTTGACATACTAGGAATGTTTATCATGTTGAACAAGAAATGTTGTCCCCCCAATAAACCAGCTAATATATTTCATGGATAGAAATATGAACAGAGTAGAAAATTGTTTTTCAATCGTTTCGATTGGAAATGGAGTATTGATAATGTTTCGATTCATTGAATCTTTTTATTGTTTTAAATTTTATCGCCTCAATTTCCTCATGAATGCATCAAATCCGCAGTCTACATTTTTTCACTGGCAAACCTATAAAAAACAGATGGTACGGTATTGTCGACATAGCCTTTTCTTTCCTCTGACCGTCGTCGTAGTCCGGCAAAGATCGCGGACAAGTTTTAGCAATAAAAAAATTTTTTTTTTTGAGCAACAGAGAAGCGAGCGAAAAGGAAAACTAAACGGAAATCAGAAAGAGAAAGCTCTGCGCTTTGAGCCATGGAAAGAGAGAGAAGAGAGAGAGAGAGAGAGAGGAGCAACGATGCGAATCTACGCGCAGAGCACTCGGCCGGCAGTAGTACGTCACGATAGCGTCAGCCGCAACTATGCGTCCCGTTCCGATATGTCTGACTGCATGTCGTTATTTCTACTGAAATCCGTCGCGCTATCCGTGGACCGGACCACTCGCGCACAGTATACGTTCGTGCATTTGCGCGCGTGTACACGCGGACCATGCCCCGGAAATATTCACCGAAACCAACTTCCATTTCGACGGGACTCATTGTCGCCGACAGCACGAACGCGAAAACAAATAGCAATCGTCGGGGATACCGAGTTAACGTATACAAACAAATGTTCCTGTCGTGCCTGCCTCGACGGAATGCTCTTTCCGACCCGGTCTTGACGGACGCGGAACCCTCGCCGCCCGAAAAACCTTGCATTAGAACAATTAGCCGTACCCCTAACTCCCTCAACAAAAATATCATAAGCGGACCGTGAGTCTCCACGCACAATAGGAAAATGTTCTGTGCGTTCATTTCGTAGCTTCATCATCTTTTTTTGCATTTTTCGATAATTGATGTATTTACAATAGAGATGGGTTATATATAGTGCAATTGGAAAACCGGAAAAAATGTTTATATTTATTTCTTGAAGGTTATTTCAAGGTCAATTCGTGTTTTAAATGGAATACCATATTTTCGTAGCGATATTCCGAAAGTGGAGGACATAAAACAAGTTCAGTGTACGTCTGTGAAATGACCTTGGGGTAATCCAAGGTTGAAAAAATGGACATCCGTAAAATAAGACACGGGCTTAACTCGGGCCGACGGGAAGCGATACGAGGAACGGACCCGTTTACGCTCGGCCGAGATCTATCTACGGTGTTTTCCCTCCGAGGGGGTTGATGCTCGCGATCTAGAACCGTAATCTGGAAACGGCTCTCGGACGCAGCTGCGAGAGCGTCTTTTACGATCCCGACCGGTAGTCGAGAGCGGGAAGTTTCGAGCGTCATGAAAAGCAGCAGGTAGCCCGGGCGGTCCGGAGCCGCTTGGCTAAAATTAATTCGAGGACGGCGAAGGAGAACGTTCGTTCGTTTCGGTTGTCTCGAGGAACCCGGAGTTTTACCTCCTGCCTCTCACCAAAGGATACGCGCGCACGCGCGCGGGCACCTTGAAGAGGCGCGAATTCCGCCTCGTTCGTTCGCGCGACAGCCTGCCACGTCGCTCTTCGCGTCGCATTAACGTCGAACTTTCCACGGGCCCTCTCAACTTTAACCCGATTCGGCGCTCCCATCCCCTCAGTTTCCCTTTCCCTTGGTATATCGGCGAGCTTAAATCTCTCCGCTCGATTTTTGCCCTCGTAATCGCAACGACAACACGCCCGCCACTCGCTACGAACGCAACGTCGCATTATTACAATCGACGTACCCTCCTCAACGACGGGAACACACTCCTTCTTTCCCTCGCTTGTCGACTCTCGTCTGTCCTTCCACGCGATCCTCCACGCCCCGCTGCGCTGTCTCACGGATCAATTTGACGCGATTTTTTAGCGATTCTGAACAAGCATACTCGGTTTTATCTCTTCAGCCCTTTACAGTCGATCACGGTAATGTTCGAACGCTCTTAAAAGGACAACAAGGCTTTTAACAATGCACCATACTACTTGAATTTTGTTTTTGAGTAGTCAGAACAATTTGTTTGCTACATGACGTGGAAACAAATTTTGAAAAAAACATGTCTTCTAAAAAATTTTTAAAGTTCGATTTTTAGAAAAGTTATACTGTACGCCACACTTATCCTATCGTCGATGGAAATACCAGACAAAAATGTGTAACCACATGGGTTACAAACGGGACATTGTCGATTTAACAATCATAATTCTCTGCATACATGAACCTACGAAGGTAGCTTGAATGTCTCCTGCTTATCAATGTCCCTCGTGTATCTTCAGTTTCGCGGAGTGCGGAGCCGAGGTGTGCGTGTTTCTCGAGGCAAAGGTCGTCCCGGAATTACCGAACGCTGTCTTCCGGTTCGTCCTCGGTAAGGAGGAAATATTCCGTCGGCTTTTACGCGGACAGGACGTTGTTCGCAGCCGACTCCTCGCAGTCGGAATAGAAAAATGTGGCTCGTAAAAGGGAGAAAGGGAGAAAGAGGGTGGATACGAGAGGAAAAGCAAAGCACAGGGTGGTCGAGTATAGTATAGCCCGTCCGGCTACGGCCGAGTGCATGCATAAATGTCTGAACCTCGAAGACGTCTGTCGCCGGGGGTGAGAGAGCTCGTCGGACGGCGCGGTCGACGAAAACGGGTCGGGAAATTAGCGTGGCCATAAATAAACAGACATACAATATTCTCGAAGGAAACGCGTTGGGGGCTCCCCCGGAGTAAAGGGTGGATGGTCTCCATTTATTTCGCCGCTATTTATCCTATGCCCGGAGGACGTGCATCATTTTTACGAGGGGGAAAACGCGAGCCCGCCGCGCGGCTAAAGTCGAGCAAAAAGAAACGATGCGGCGCGGCGTGGCCCGAGCTCAAGCTCGCGGATAGAAGGCAGCGTCGTAAATGGGGCAAAATACTTAAAAAGGAAAAACGAGCGAGTAGACCCGGAGCACAAGCGAGAGCCATTTGCTCGCAAAAGAAAAGAAGAACGTCGTCGTCGTCCACGCGTTCCCCGCAATTACGCAGCGTGTTCCGTTGCGCAACCAAACGAATCCTGCACTGCAAAACCGTCTCTGCCGCGTCGCACCGGAAGCATTGTAATTGACAGGAAGTCCCCAACTCCGGGGAAAATACTCGAGACCACGATTCGACAAGGTGTACTCGACGTCGTCGCAGAGGCACGGAACTCGAACCTCATCGCCCTGAAGCACGGCGTCGAGTTCGGTATGCGAATCCGAGTCAATTACAATACCAGCCGAGAATACCTGTTCACTGTTCCGAGGCACACGCGACCCGCTTAATGCGTCTCCGGTCTCGTTCCTTCGTTTCTCACTAGCAAATTGTCGATTTTTCTCCTGGAATTCGCCGAGTTTTATTTCTAATAAATGTAGTTACACTGCGGACTTTATGCATTTATAGCAAAACTGAATATGGTTTAAAGGAATTACAAATTAAATTATTAACACCGAACCTACCACCACCGGTCAAAATGACCGGTTCCAGATTTATTATTTTACAATTCTTGAAATAATAAAAATGATTTTATTAGGAGCCGCGCAAAGTCTAAATAAAATCAATCTTGTCATTTTTGTAATGAGGAAAATCAATTTTTATTTAGCTCTTGTAGCTTGCAATTGTAGCTTTCGCGAAAGGCTTGAATGTCTGATTGAAACAGTTTCGAGTACTCCGGCGGCTCACGGTAAGATCGGGAATCGTCGAGAGGCCGATCGGACGCAATAAGGAGCCGCGTATCTTTCTTCCTCAGGCTGGTTGGACTGTTCGATCCTTGCGTCGAGTAATACGGAATCGATGTCTGTTTTATGAAACGTTTTATCTCGCCGCGCAGCTCGCCTTCCAATATTTCGCCTCGTTCTCGCTGCAGCACCTTCGCGACCCTCTCGATCCTTTCCCGATCCGCTTGGCCCCTCTCGACCCCTCTCGTTTCACTCTTTCCTGCTTTCCACTCCTCTCCTCGACCCCTCTTAGCCCCGTGTTCTTTCTTCGGGCGCAGCAGGTCAGCCCCTTGGCCGCTTCCCGCTCCTCGTGAAAATGCTACACGACCTCCGGGCACAGGGTAAATAGCGACGGGATAAATATATGCGGCTACCCTGTCCGTCGCCATTTTATGAGCCGCCCTCTTCTTCGAGGTTCTTCCTCGTTAGTTAAGTTCCACGCGACGACGACTTTCCACTGGACAACCCGCGCCCGGACGATAACGAACCGGCACAGTCGCCGCATCGACTTTGGCGACGTTTTGTCAGAAAGATTTCCTTCCGTCCAGATTTATTCAATTTGCGTTGTCCCCGAAGAAGAACGTCATTCAACCCCTCACAAAGTCACACTAACTCTCACTTACATTATGTCAAAAAAATACCAAGACATCTTAAATAAAACACACTTTTCAATTTTTGTCAAAATTTATTTTATTGCCTTCGATATAGGCCCCTTCCGAGGCAATACACTTCTGCCAACGCAAAATCCAATCAGCGAAGCACTTCTTATGAACGTTTTGTGGTATGGCCTTCAGTCCCTTCAGCGGATTTTGTTGCACGGCCTCCACTGACTCAAAAAGGCGACTTCGAAGAGGTAATTTGAGTTTGGGGAATAAGAAAACGTCACAGCTATATCTGGCGAATACGGGGCTTGGTCGATGACAGTTGTCGAATGTTTGGCCAAAAATTCGGTTATAACTGTCGCTTTGTGAGATGGCGTGTTTTCGTGGTGCAAAATCCCCGATTTGCGAGCGTCTAATAGAGAGGGATGTGTGTCGACGAAGAAAGAAAGGAAGGGAACAGCAGTTCCTGGTTTTGCTCGAAATGGAAGGAAGATGGGTCCGACGATTGCGGGAGCCGACAGCTGACTGTAAGACGGGAACGATCGAGTCCTCGTTGTATTTCTAAATAATCGCGACGAGCAGCCCTGTTACTCTTCCCATCCCAGTTTTTCATCCGCTGTCTATCAGCGCCGTCCAAGCCATCGGGAAAATCCTTCTCCAGACGGAGGGGATGATGGAGGAATAGAGGGACGGCCGATGGAAAACGTTACCGTGGCTTTAGCAGAATCTCCCGGGATGGAAAAAGTGCAGCCGACAAGTAGGACTGGATTTGTCGCGAAAACGTTCGCGTTTAGATATTTATAATGCGTGCACGTACAACCGAGCGTCGCAGACGGTTCTCCGCGGATGCGACGCGAGAAATCCCGACCGTCGCGAAGATTTATCGACCTGGCGACGCCACGTAAAATAATCATTCCCAAGCCCGGGGAAAAAAACCTCTCTGCTCTATTAACGCTGCGGCCCCGCAGTCAAAGAAACCCGGCTTTAATCTCTCATCAAAATTACAACGGTGCTTTTGTACGGATCTGCCGCGCGTTTTATGCTAATGGCGATAATAATTTGCATCTCGTTATTACTGTTATTTGGTTTCGTATTAAAGTCAAGGAAAGCACTGTAGTTTATTGTTCGTAAGTTCATGTGTGCTGTCCGTGATAATTAAATTGCGGCGCGGGTCGTATGCATTTATGGCAGAAATTAGGGGACGCAACGTCGGAAAGTGAACGTATTCAAAGACTGTAGATATATGGACACGATATTTTGAATTGTTGAAAACTTTATCTACCGGAAGCCTATTAATATGCTTTTTAATAATTATACTGTACCAAAAGGTTACGTCATGAATTTTTTTCGAAATTTTTGCTCACCCACTGTAGGTAGAAAAAATTATTCTCCGAAGACTCGGAAACCAGGCAATTGTATTTTTCGGTGCATACGGAAATTACTCGAACGAATCCAAAGGCAAATAGTATTGGCGCGTCGACTATATTCCGTGAATTTTTTTCGAAAATTCCATCTGCTTGCCGAGGGTAGAAAAAATATTTGGCGAACTACGAAATCGAGACGTGAGAGGACGAAAATGTTTAAAACTGCATAACTTTGCGTTTTACTTTGTGGCTATGTAAAATATTTAAATGAACCCACAAGCAAATGGCGATGTGAAAAACGAGGAGCAACAAAGAGGAGGGTGGAACGAAAAATTTCAGACGAAAATGCAACGTGTAAAGGTTTAAGCTCTCTCATACATTTGCAATGGCGATGGTCGGGAGATCAAAGATGGTGTAAACGCAGAAATCCGCAGTCCAATTATTATTATTGCGAATCTCCAGAGTAGTTTTTTTTTTCTTTGAAGCACCGGTAATCGGATTCCCGGTGCGTCCACGTCCGATTAGGCACGCGGGCCGCGCGAGTGTCGGTTTAACGAGGGCAAACAATGCCGCGGCGCGTTGTTTTCCGAAGACTTTAAATTTCCGTGCGTTCCCCTGTGGCCCTCCGGCGGATTCTCTCGACCCTCCTCCCGAACCCGAACCCTTTCAACGATTCAAACCCTCGGCGGAGGTTAAACGCTCGGAATTGCTCGAGTCGGGAACGAGGCGTTGTTATACAACTACAACGCGTCACTATATTAAAGCCTATTTACATGCGGGCCGCCGTGCTCACCCCTTCTCGAAACAGAAGAGGGGCTTGCCACGCGGACCAATTCGCTCGAATTGTGTTCAGCCTCGGGAGAATTTTACCGTTGCGTAACCGAAGTCGCGAATTGAAATCTATGCGAGTTCCCCGTCCCGGCCCCCGTCCCTTGGAACACGAACTTATCGGCTCGCTGGGAAATCACGCGTTTCGAGTCCAGTCTCCCTCTCCCCTTTGATTACAGAACCATCCTGACACTGGAAACAATCCCATTTCTCCCAATTAGATCTTGGGAACCACTTTTTACCCCATCGATTGTCATTTTTCTACAGTCGTGGACTTCGACGTGGGACACCTAACTCTGCCAAAAAATGTTTGGGGTGAAAGTTATTTAGAGGGGGATACAAGTCAGCGTAGGGTGAAGGTCATCTCAATCTTTTTTAATGGAATGACCTGCCTTTTGTTTCGTGAATAGATAGAGCATAAAATTCTGCATACAAATGTGTTGACCTTCAAATGCCCTAAATAACGAGATGTCACATGGTCAATAATTCAAAAGTAATTTGTTCAATAGTTATTGAATCACGACAAAATCATTATTGAATACCCAAAACGATCGGGACCAAAAGATAGTACAATAAAAGAACTGGGAAATCTGTTGCGATAAACAATAATAAAAGCAACAAAAATAAAAGAATTTAGAAAGTCTGTTGGTCTAAACAGCAAGGCTAAAGTCGGGAGCAAATTGTTCTTTATTGAATACCCGAATCGATCGGGATCGAAGGCGCAAAATAAAAGAAGAAATTGGGAAATCTGCAGGGATTAAGAGATCGGGTGGGGGGAGGAAGGGGTTAAAAGGTTAATCGTAACGCAGGTTCGCACGCTCGTAACAAGAGCGCTGCGCATCGGGGCGAGTCGGAGCCGGAATATCGGCCGATAAGCCGACTGGTTGGATTGGCCGGGTATGGTAGGGAAGGCTTGGGTATGGCAGGCAGGGTACGGAGGGTGAATCGAAGAGCGAACGTTGTAGAGGGAAGCAGAGGCAGAGGGTAGAGGCAGGAGAGTGAAGGAAGGTACACGGGGTGGAATAGCTGCCGGCAATTATAACGTTGTACGAGGCCCGAGCAGTAAATAATGGGTTTTGGGCTTGTCCGGTATTCAGCCAGAGCGTCAATCACCCTCAATCAGTTAGCGGGCCTGGCTGCGACCTAAATCAGAGGGCGGCCAACAAGAGAGAGAGAGGGAAGGAGAGAGAGAGAGGGAGGCTGGCGAACGAGAACACGGCCGAGAGATCGAGATAAACGCGGAAGGACAGAGGGACGGCCGAAGTGGTTGATATCGGGAGCCGGGCCGCGATAAAGCCGATCCTCTATGACAAAGAGGAAAAAGCGGCGGGAAGACAGCCTGCGAGGATGATTGAAAGGATCCTGGCGCAGACATAACTCGCGCCCATTCGCGATCCTCTTCGCGAATCCCGAAAAACTGAACGAAATTCATATTGCCAGCTCGTCGGACTCCTAAGTGCTCCCATTCGATTATTCCGGGTCTTGCCACAATTATAGGGTAATTGTTCCAGTAGTCAGCCATCTTAACCCATTACTTTTCAATATATGCTCTAAATGATTTCTCCGACGATTAAATTTAAAAAATTAATTATTGATATGATCAATTGCAGAAATATCCCTGTTTGGGGAATGGCGGTGCTTGGAATGTATTACGATTAGACTGCGGATTTGCATACGAAATAATATTTTTAAGTATCACTCGCAGCCTACAGAAGCTAAGTACAATTTTCTTCATTGATTCTAACATGTTGGACATAGTACATATATCGACATTCTTGAATTCTTCGATAAAAGTAAGGTTTCAGACGGGGGTAGAGGATCGGGTCTGGTTAAGGTGGCTGCACGAGAATATTCTGATTCGTTCCACTAATTTGATAGGAAGGATGTATGTACGTGGCGAGGTGGTGTCGTGGAATATTCTCCGTAAAATCTCATTGAGACGAGCCGCCTATACGCAGTTGTCCGGTGTCCGATAAATTGCGCGCATTGAAAATTCGACAACGGAAGTCCGCGGCGCGCTTGGACGTCGGTTAATTGCGAGTTCGAAGCTGACCAATTAATTAGCGCGGAGCGAGAACTGCCGCGCGCGCGATCGTGAAACACGGCCGTGTTCCATCCTCGGCGTCCCTCTTCCGTCTAATCTCCAGCCCGAAATTGTATGAGCTACGAGCGGATCGCATCTGGCGAATGGAACCGTACGAATTGGAGGCTCTATCGCGCTTGTCGAGCAATCGCTCGCTGCTCCGCACTGCTCCGCACTGCTCCGCGCTGCTCCGTACTGCTCCGCACCGGTCCGCGTTGCTACTCGCCGCTCTTGCCGAACCGTTATCATTACTGGCAGCGCCTCGTATTCAATGCGAGAGCCAGACATCACAGCCCCCTCGCCGGTTCGACAATTGAGAAAGTTGTGTCGCGTCGTCCGACGAGGCAAAGGGCGGCCTCGATTCTATCCTCGTTGACACCTCCTCTCTCTCTCTCTCTCTCTAGCCGAACCTAACAATGCTCGTTGTTATCGGCGACGCAGTTTCTGCCCCGAAAATGGCCGATGTATATGTTCGAAGCAGAAAGCGACGAGACGAGACGCGTTTGTTATCAACTTCGAGACGTTCGGGTTAGAATTAGTCGCGGATCGGCAAGCAACTTGCTCTTGGATCAATGGGCTGCTAGAATTTTCCCTATTCCGCGGATCAACTGATTCTCAATCCCTGTCGCTGAAGATTGCTTCCGTGGGGTCCATGAAACTAATTCATTCTAGAGGCCCGCGTTTGTTATCAATCCACGGGTTGGTGCAATTAAAAGAATTAGAGAAGACAAAAACATGTTGATGCAATTTAAAGTAGTAGAGACATTAAAAGTATTGGACAATGGGGACGAAAACAGATCGATGCAATTTAAAGTAGTGAAGAGATTAAAAGAATTAGAGAACAATGAGAAGAACAAGTTGAAGCAATTTAAAGTGGTGAAGAGTATTAAGAATTTGAGACTTTTCATATATATTATTTTCAACTTCCACTTCATTAACTTCTCCCGGTCTCGTGGCACAGTTGAATTTTCAGAATTGATCGAAAAGAATTCAATAATGCGAAAATTGTTTCTTAAGGAAACTTAGAAGAAAATTTAGGATGTTTTTCTCGGAGAACTGGACTGTGTATTAAAATCTGAAATACCAAGAAAATGATAATTATACGTGCGTAGTTGTCAGACGGTAGCTACATGTATTTTTCAGAAATTCATCTCTGAATATGTATGACCACCCCTATTTTGTACTTGATGTAAAGAAAATCGAATTAATTGTATGCATATCGTTATTTAAAATTACTGCGGGTAGCAGAATATTCAGAGAAATTCACTTCTCTGTGACCATATTTTTCTTTGATTCGTATGTGAGAATACTTCGTGTATAATAGGATGTTATAAATATGGAAGATACCGTCAAAACAAACCTCGGTAGCAAACGTGCTAATCAACTATGTTTCATTCATGATCTCATGCTTGGAGCAAATACATTCAGTGCATAACACCGCACTATCTTCAATGTACCTAGAATCTACAAAGTACAGTAACGGTGGAAGACCACTCATTGTCAGTATTAAACATCCCCACTCTTTATTTCATGCAACAAAGTGAATCCAATGAACTCAAAATTGCTTTGATCGTATGGAAGTTTTAATGCACCATCGGTATCGGTAAACGTGTCGCATCTTCGGTAAAAAGGGTGGAGGTTCGCGGAGGGTGTACGAAAAGGTAGAGGAGTAAAATACTTTGGCGACCGTATGGATCCGGTGGAACAGATAGAAAATTTAAAAGGAAGATCAGGGACGGCCCGGGACAGAAAGTGTACACGTTACATTTCCGGGTAGCGATATCGATTCGACGATTTTCGCCAGTGAGACGTGTATAAGCACGCTATCGAATATCCGGAGTGCGGAGCGGAGTCGCTCTGATTGGCGAAAAGCTTCCTTTTCACGGGGCCGGGGATCCAGAGAGAGAGAGAGAGAGAGAGAGAGAGAGAAAAAAGGACAGAGTGAGGAAAGAGAGAGCCCGTGGGAAAACCGTGGCGGGTAATACCTGAAACGGATTTAAACGTGTCTGCGATTACCATCGGCTGGCCCAGAAATGGCCGCCGCCGCCGCCGCCTAAAGAATACTTTTGCCGGAGGGGCGAATCAAAGGGCGAAACGAATTTACCTCGACGGCCCGATGTATCCGGGCAATTGGATTCGGATTTATGCGCGCGGATTGATCGAGCTGCGAAACGAACGGTGTCGAGTATACGGGGAAGGAGCACAGCGGATACGCGCGCGTAAAAGTCGATGAAAATCGATGGAGCGGGGTTCAGCCGAGACTCCGGGATTAAAGAGTGCTTTTTAAAAGCTCCACCCATCCCGGCACCATCGTCCCGTTTCATCCCCGTCCCATCCCGTCCCATCCTGTCCCGTACCGTCTGGTCCCATCAAACGTTTTTACATTCTGCTGCTTTACGTTGAATAATTCGACCTTAATGTATTCTCGTCGAACGACACGCACCGGCAAGTGTGCACGACGTAGTCGGAAATTGACCATTCCAAACGGCCAATGAAATTATTATGACGACTCGAAACGCCGTGCAACGACCACTGCGAATATAGTCCACAGTCGGTCCACAGATTTTTCACTCGTCGTGGTTAATCGGTCGCTTTATCGATTAAACGCGCAATCGGGCCACGCATAGTGCTCCCAGATTCTGGATTTCTTTGTCAATTTGTGATTCGAGGTCTCAAGGTCGCCGAAGACGAAACTTAAAATTTCTAAAAACTAAATGACCCAATATCGCGGACATTTAACCCCTTGCCGTACCATTTTCTTTACAGTTACAGTGATTAGAACGTCTTTATGCACAAGACTGTCGTAGAAGGGAAAAGAAAATGTATATTTTTTGTATGGCTGCATTTATTTGAATGCTTAAATGTTGATTACAAACGAATCAAATCTTATTTCATCTAAAATGAAACGCGCGACATTCATATTTGTTAGACTCTGTTAAACACCTTCATCACGAGTTTGGCTCGTCAAAATACGGCAAGGGATTAATGCGGTCTTTGTGGAATGTTATTGCTCTTGTAATTGTTTTAGAAATGAAGGTGACCTTCAATTTTGTATCATACGAAAGCGTGTGCCAAAACAAATTCATTCGTATACGACATAATGACCTTCAAAGTCAGAAATGGATCAATTTAAAAAATTCATTTTTACGGTTTCGGCTACGTTCTGGCGATCCGGGACTACTGCGCGACTTAAGCGCGACGAACCCGCGAACGCTTCCACAGCTAGGACGTCGAAAGAGAAATCTCGGGGAAAAAAAACCTTTGGCAATCCACCAGCAAAACAGCCCGCGAACACAGAACCGGAAACGGTATAAACGGCATCGGTCCGAGAAAAAGGAACCCGTAGACCGTCCCGGCTTATTCCGAGAAGATTCGGCCGCCTCGCTTGCTCGCGGCGAGCATTAAGCCTCCGCTATACCTGAATTTTCTCATTTTCTCAGCATTTAACGTTTCATATTTGTCTCGTTTTAATGTAATGCATTTCTTCGTTTTTGCCCTTCCGATACGGGCACGCTACAATAAATTTCTGCACCGTAGCTGTTCGGTTCGCCGCGATAACGAAGAAATTATTGAAAATGTACTGTCATGCGTATTTTATGCATTTATAACGAAAATGAATGAGTCGGAAACACAATTGTAAACACATTGCATGAATTTAAGAATGTTATTGTTAAGTGACAAAACAGTCTAGTGATAACCCCTTGCACTATAATGTACTGTACGGTTATAGTGATTAAAATAAAAATGTAAAAATAAGAATGTTCTACCTCGGATACAAGCAGTTGAGTAGATATTTATTCTCGGTTTTAACGGTGGGGAATCCTAAGGAATTTCAAGTCTGCGAGTTGGAAAGAGCTCGGTTCAGTTTTTCGTATTTCGACGTCGCGGTTCAGCTTTTCTCGCGGTGCACCGAAAAATAAGGTTGTTACGTATTTTGATCAGCGTTCTTTAGAAATAATTGCGCTCGTTACGGTCGGAACGTGTACCATTACCGTGCACTCGGCACAGGTACATATACATATATAGGAAGGTAAGTCGACGCGCATAGATTCGCGGCAGATTCCAGCTTATTTACATGCAAATGCAAAAATGCGACTCGCTGATGCTGGTTCATTCTTGCACGGAGTCTGGCTGGCACCCTGGAGGAATGGCGGTTGTTCTAGCATTCGGAGGAAAAAAGGGTGGAAAAGAAGCGGGGCGGGCAAAAGGATTCGATGGAGCTTTCGCTGCCGGATGGAAACGAAACAGGTGCGCCGAGAACACACGGTAACGAGAATCGATAATGGGGCTCGAACGAAATCGTGCCTTCCACGGGATTCGAGTCCCCTCTCTCTCTCTCTCTCTCTCTTCTCTCTTCTCTCTCCTGTCGACTGCCGGGTTTGACTCCTATCAGTCAACCGGCTGCTCGGATGCGATTCCAATCGAAAAGAGATAAATTGGACAACGATGCCTCGAACGAGATTCTTTTGATACCGTGATTCGTTCTTTGAACGCGAAGGATGCCCTGAAACCATCGCTACGTCACACACTGTCTCCCACGATATACGATTGTGCCACCGATCTCACTTGGATCGCATCTCGTTAATGATTGGCCGAATCGATACTATTTCCATGCCGGAAGCCGATCGAGAATTAATCGGCGAGCTATCCTGCTTTTCCAGTTCGAATCGACGCCTCGCCTGTGTTGCGATTTCAGTTACCTCTACACTTCAACCGAGCCCGTGAAAATGACGGATTTCTGAGTTTTACAAATCGCGAGATTACAGAATATTTTTTAAATTCAGATTTTTAAAATTGAATCCTGTCATTACTATAAAAGAATAGACATCAGGCTCGGTTTAAAGAGAACGTACCTTTCTGCTGTTGCGAAAATTGTGCAAATTCAGACGTCCATGCAGACGTTGAACATTTTCTCAATCCATGAAACCTAATTTAAAGATTGGAGTCTGTTCCAGTAGATTATGATTGATATCGGAACTATTCCATAAAGATCCGCAGTCTACTTACTAGTATACACGTTCTAAATTGTCGCGTTTCATAAACGCATAAAGATGCACAGTCTGGGCGATCTTCTAACGCGGAGCTGCTCATAATGTCGTCTGCTCCATAAACATTTCATGGAAACGCTTCGGAAAATTCTGGACGCGGCTTCAGACCCGCCGAAATGCATATGCAATGCGTCGCGTGTGCGAGTTTTAGGAGCGCCGTTAAATAAATTCTGAAAGATCGTGCAGACGATGGACACCGTGCGACAGGGACTACGCCGAAGTAATTCATCGAGACATGGAAGAACCGCGACTCGTCTTGTCTCGTTTGGTCTCGTCTCACGAGTATACGGCATCCGCAATGCTAATGAACATAAGGCAGTTTTTAGTAAATAAATTAAACTGGCGTACCCAGACCCGGCAGAGACATAAAAGCGTGGACGGTGTCTCTCTCGGTGGGAAGGACACGCTCTCTCGTTCTTCTTTTCCGCGTCCGTTCTTTCTTTTCTTTCTCTCTCTCTCTCTCTCTCTCTCTCTCGTACCTATCCTTTTTGTTCGTTGTTTTTCGAAGCGACCATAGGAAACGGCGAAAGGGATGTTCAACGTATTCCGTGAGAAATTATGAAAAATAATCCCCGAAAATTATCATGAGAATAGCGCCGCGGCTGTACGCGGAGGTCTAGCCGAACAACAATGCCGTCTGGTCCCATCTGCATAACAATGTTTAGCCGCAAAAACAAAGCTCCGTGACGGCACCGGGCCACCGACGCGACGGCAAAAAAACCCCGTGATATATTAACTGGAGCCCTCGCTTTTCGACAGGCCCGTCGAATTTCGACTAGAATTGCTTCGCGGGACGATCGGGCGGCTTGTCCGTCCCACGTCATACTCGGCGGAGCTTTGACGTCCGACAGAAATTGTTTCCAAGTTCGCTGCAGATTATCTACATCGCCAGATAAAACTGGATACAATTCAAGGGTGAACACTTTCACTTGGTCCTTCCGTACGAAAATATTACAACTTTTTCAACGGAATTAATTAGTTCAAACATATCTATAAATACGATTTTCCTAAATGCTGTTATCCCTAAGGTAATTTTTCTAACAATTTTTAATAAATCTTGTACATTTATTATTGCAGATATCACCCCGATAAAATAATTTTAATTAATATTCATCAAATTCATCATCCTCTAAATAAATTTAAGCGATTTTACTTGACATTTTATTTTATTTTCCAACACGGACGCGTCTTAGGCCAAAAATCCTAGGAAGAGGTTTGTGTCAGGAGGACGAATATTTCTGTTGATAAATCGGACGGGAATAGAATCGCGCATGCAGTGCCGCGAAACGCAGCGCATCGATCTCGTCGGGAACGCAGCGCGGTCAAACGTCTCTGTTATCACGTCTCGGCGGGAGACAAGGAGGAGGAGGAGGTCCCTTTAATCGAGCTCTGAGCAAACTCCGGGAACTTTCCGCGTATTGTCGTTGCACCTGCAGCTCTTTCGTTGGCCCCCGTAACTTTCCGCGAGAACGAGCGGGCTCCAGTGCTCGCGCGCGTCACGCACGCTCTCGTCGCGCAGAATTTTTCGAGCTTCGTCGAGTTCACAAACAGGGAGAGAAATAGAGAAGAATGGAGAGAAACGAGGAGAGAGAAAGAGAACGTAGCTGGAGGAAGAGAGAGAAAGAGCGAGCGAGAGAGAGAGAATGCGTTTCGCTGGTACACGACGCCTTCCGAGAATACGTCGCGCGTAATGCGATAATACCGGACGTAAACGGTCGATGGCACACGTCGAGGAAGCGTATCCTCGAATTTAGCGTCTGTGTTATCGCGCGCCATGCTCCTCTCCTCCCGAATTACGGCCACGGTCCCTTTAATCGGGCACGAAGCGGGCTGCATCGCTGTGCATCGCTGTGCATGCAGCTCGGAGGCTGCACGCTGCATCTTCGCCGCGCGAGCAACCTCTTAGATTGCTCGTGGCGAGCTGCAGGGCCGATCGTGCTCGTTAATCGTTATACTCGCCGACACTGCACACGACGTGCGTGATTTCCACCAGCTACTAACGCGTTACGGGCGCCTGCGAAATCTCCAGGTCTAGTACTTCTCAAAATCATTCTGTTCTAATGCCAACTTTTACGCGAAATCTTATTGCAAGGAACACTATCCAATTCGTGATAAAGCTGCGCTGTTCCGTTTGTATGAATCGTGCATACAGGGTGGGGCTGTTGGAACAGGTCATCTGAATCAGGTTATTTCGGAGATAGAAGAAAATACATCGAACTTACTTGGTGGGGTCAAGGACATATGAAGGTCAACTCTGCTTTTTTAAATGGAATAAGCTTTTTGTTTATATTCTGATAGTGTGCGTTCAAAACGAATACAATGACCTGTTATTGACCTGTCGTTCAAGGTCAACACTGTTTTTTTAAATGGAACGGAATGACCTATTATAAAGTCGTCCAAGGTTATTACTTCAAAGGAAAATATCTGGTATAGTAGCAGCACCTTTTCGGAGACAACTCAGACTTCACTGATAAAACTATCGAACTACTTTCGTGCTGCTCAAAGAAAATTCTTTTTCCGCGGACGTTGCAGTTCCGTGTGAAAATCGTGTTCTGTCCGGCAGAGATATCATATTATGTCATAGGTTCCTCGACAGAAAGACAAACATTTACCAGGAGAGTTTTAGTTCGACGGTATACATACACTATTATGCAAAAGAAAGAAGCACCCGGTCATATTTAATAGAAAAGCATAAGAAATCAAATAAGAACACAGTAAGCTTTGAAAAAGGATTCCGCTGTTTAATTGAATAGTTCTGAGAATATGTGTTATTGCGGATTATCTAATACTCTAAATGCAATAAATCAATCATCGTACAATACAATTTCTACATAAAGATATTGTTTGTCATTATATCTTATAATTATACTGGGTGCTTCTTTCTTCTGCACGGTAGGACATACGATCGTGATCTTGATCTGGATCGGTTTCGAGAAATCCGCGGCTCGATGATAGTGCTTGTCCTTGAGGGGCGGGCCGGCTCGATGGATTTGGGTCGATAACGAAATTCAATATTTCCACGGTGATGGCCGAGTACAGGGTGGCGATGGTAATGCGGCGCAATTCGGCCGCTTGGGGCCCGTGTTAATATTTAGGGTTACTGCCCGTGAACACGCTAGCAGCGGAGTGCATCACGCACTTCCATGCAATTCTGCCGCGAACAACCCTCCCTCCCTCTCCGTACACCCCCCTCGCTCCCCCAATGGTCCCGCTGCGTCGTAACTTTTTCGGGCTTTCAGCTGTTGCTGAAATTATTGACCATCCAGACGAGACGATGGCTAACTTTTAAATGGAAAATTCGCTCGATCCGTCGCGTCGCCGGACCGGTTGGTTTACAATCCGCGGGACCCGCAAGCGGATTCACGATATGCTTTGTCGAACCCCGAATGCCGCTGTTATCTTTCACTAGTTTCACTAGTTTCTATCCCAAGACACTGTTGCATCCAGTTCAGTAGAACCGAAAGAAAGATAATGGCTATTCATCAAACCTGAGCCAAGAATAATAAGAAAGCAGATAAAGCAGACTGTCTCATCTCACAGTTCGCGTCGATTTCAGTGACGTAATCATAAAAATCGCAGTGTGTACTTAGACAATGAATAATCCAATGAAAAACATCCAGCGATTGATGGTTCAATAGAAACGTAGAAGTAAAGAAAAGCTATTCATCAAATCTCAGATAAAGAATATCCCAAGAGAGATCGTAAAGGCTGTCATCTCGCAGACATGATTTATATCGACAGCGATCTGGTTCATGTAATTACTAGACTGCGGATTTTATAACTAAAACACAAAATCAAAGGAACGTCTTGTGAATTTAATATTACTGGTACAACATGTACTATTCAAATTTTCCTCGTAATTGATGCAGATAATTTTTATTTTGCATGAAAATCCACAGTTTAATTACTGGACTGCGGATCTTCATGCATTTATGCCTTCCCCAAAAATTTTCAAAAAATGCTAGAAAATAAAATTCCACAGAATTTAGTACGATTTTTATCTACACAAAGACTGCTACCACTGAAAATACGATTTTACATGATTCCACGTTCTTAAAATTTGCCTACAAATATTGAAAATTGCACAAACATCCGCAGTCAATTACACTATCCATAAAAATATATAGGCAGCAAGTGACAGCATAAAGAATGTTCGGAAATGATTTTCCAATAAAACCGTAGACGGGCAAAAAAAATAGAAGACATTTCAGCAAGTCCATGGCAAAGAGTACAAGAAGAAAGATAAAGAAGGCCGTCACCTGACATGATTCGCACCGACAGCGATCCGGTTAACGTAATTATACCGTCCATAAAGATTCTCGAAAGAGGAGGAAACGACTCTGAGCGACGGCAACTCGAAGGTGAAAGAGGGGTGGGGAGAGGCAGGGGTGAAAGGCAGCACCTTTTGTCCGGTGATCAGCTTCAAGGCCAAGAGAATAAGGGGAAACCTTATCGGATGGTCTGCACAATCGGAAGTCCCCATAGTTCGTGTGCACGGGGACGTGTCTAAGACGCTCCTCGACCATTTGTTGTCCGCGCACTGTATCACGGGGAACTTATCATCCTCCTGGACAATATCTATCCTTCTGCTATCCTTTATCGACTGGGCCGATCGATTTTCGACTGATTGCCACACCATCTATGCCATACGTGACACCTTGTCGATGAACTCCCATCCTCAATTCACGTACACACGCGTACGTCTTCGACCGCAGGCGTTGGGACACTTAAAGAGGATCGGACCTTCATGATTTTTAGAAAGTTGCCGGATGTTCACACAGTTTCCTTTAAAACGATGAGTAGCTCGAATGCAAAACGGTGAAAACTTGTAACGAATTTAACACGTCCTCACTGACTAGTGCGGATAATCAAGGTTCTAATAAATTGTGGATTAACACTAAACCTATCAAGCCTTAAAAGTAACTGGTACATGTTCCCTTATAAAAATGACAAGATTGATTTTATTTAGACCTTGCGCAGCTCCTATTGTAATATGTGATCCACTAAAGATATCTATAGAATTATTTCTTATTATGAAATTGTTTTTATTACATCAATAATCGTAAAATAAAAAATCTGGAACCGGTCATTTTGACCGGTGATGGCAGGTTCAATGTTAAATGAATGAACGTGTTGGGTATCATTCTATTCAGAAAAGCGTCACTAACATGTTGGCGAAAGTTTCACAAAAAAGAAATTAAAATCTCAAAGTGACTCGGCCTGTACTTCAGCGTCTAGGATCCACGCCCGACGAAGCAGATATACGAAGACTAACAATAATGACAATCAGCGGATGGTCTGCTCGTACAGCGAAGCGGAACAAAGAGGGGAAATCGAATCTATGAGGATGGGGGGTCGATGGGGGAAGAAATAATCCTGACGAGGTCCCGGAAAAAATATCGGGGATCGTGGGGGATTCAGTGAAATGGTCGCGAAGATGAGGATGATATCTTGGTCGGTGAAATAAAATCTAGCCTCACGTACGCGCCGGCCGTTTTAATACGGGTCCCGGGGCATTGGATGTCCGGGGGGTTCCTCCTCTCTTGTTCGTGGAAGCTGGACGACGTCCAGGCTCCTCAGAGGGCGAGAGAGGATGCAGGACGTCGACTAGGGGCGGACGTGCCTCGCCGTAATTCAACCGGATAAGAGAGAAGGTGCTGTCCTGGGCCGGGGGCTGGCAAAGTCCACAAGGAGCCCCTTCGGCCCCGGTACACAGAGGACGCGAATGAGAAAGCCGTGTAAAAAGGATCCCGGGGATTAAGATGACAGCGAGCGGTCCTGCCGTCCGCGATCCAGAGACCAGCAGCAGGGGTCTCGACCACGAACGTGATTCCTACTGGCGAGTCGATAGGTATACTTCTTCGAGGAACTGCCGCCACTTAACTCCTTCGAGAATCGATCCTTCTCAAGGTAAACTGTATGCCGGACGTGACGTACTTCGATTCCAGCCCATTTTCCTCAGGAGCCATCGCCCAACTCATCGAGCCGACCATCGATTCCATCGAATCGAACGGCGCAACCCGATCGGGGCCAGAGGCCGATGGAATTCAAAGTTTCATTTCGAACAGATATATCCGGCAAATAAAAAGATAATATCCCGCGGTGCTCTCCCTCTTGCGATCTAACGAGCTGATGGATTCCGCGAGGATCAAGGCGAGCTCCGCTCAATCCGATCCAGAGGACAGCCACCCGACCCATCGTTGGTTCTTGAAATTTTTTACAGGCCACGTCTTCCGTGTTCGTTACCTATCCCCGACGAATTAATTAAAATGTCCGCGGGTTCGGGGAGAATGATCGACCAATCCTAGACTTCATACTTCGCCTCGGCGAAGTTTCATTCTCTCTCGTACGTTCCAGCCACTTTAATTGAGGAACTGTCGCAACCTCCATTTTAGGTGTTCCTACGTTAAACGATGTTTGAACTCGTTCGCGCGGCCGTGTTTTAATTTTGAAGAAGATTTCAAGCTTCCGATGAAAAGAGTCTTGTAATAGGAAATTCAACTTCAAATCCTGTCTGAAAATGTTTGAACGCTCCCGATGGTATCAAACAGTTCGGGAGACTATATAATCGTCACCAAATGAGTGAATTATAGTAAGTGCACTGATCTATAACAAGTTCGTCTTCCCAGGTCACTGAAGATCATTTAGTGCCGTTCCAAATTTACACGTGTGAAACGCACGGTAATGTTACATTGATCTATTTCGATGTAAACATATAAAACAATTGCCAATTTTGTTTATTATGCGAATAAGATACTTTAAACGGGATAGCAACACGGGATATACATTCCACAAGAATCACCTGTCGACTAGGAATTGGTCACGGCATGCAGCCCGCTGAAGAATCTGGAAGTACTTCGGAATTTTGGAAAATTCAAAACGACCAGTCGATCGAGCGAAGTTTCCCAACCGCGCGGAAAACTTCTTTCGTGCTGGTCACGGGAAAGGCTTCCGCGCGATTTCCATACTTTCCGAGACTTCCTCGCGGACGAAGAAGAAGCCGAAGAAGAGATTGGTGCAAAAGGGGTGCGCGCGCAAGTTTCTTTAAGATTCGTCGAGAACGAAACGTTGATTAAGCGTCGCTCGTTTTCCTCTCTCCCTTTGTGTCGCCTTTTTCCTGGACCCCGGCTCGTTAGGGTGCTACCCGCGACTGGATAACCCCTCTCAAAGGACTCCTGGGTCTCTTTCGGTAACAAAATCATTGCAGGCCTTCCTGCCACCCTGGATATGACCTCTCATACGCCAGTTTCGATTTGTACACTTCGAGAATTCCGCTGCATGTCGTCAAACTTCATTCGACGAGACACCTGGCAATCTTTTAGTGACAATATCACTGAGATTCTAAACTTCAAAGCGGTTTATCTCCAAGTGTCAACCAGAGTCGTGCAGAATTACAATTGAATTACTCCACGAATTATAATTACAAAGTAATTGAATTACATTGTAATTCAGTCATATTGTAATTTATAATTCAGGTCTTCATTCAATTAAATTACAATGTAATGCGTAATTGCAATTGGAGTACAATTATAAAATACTTTGTAATTATATTACATTAACGGGTTACGAGGACGAGGAGTAGAAAATACGTCGCATAGACAGCAAACAAGTATATGAAAGAAAAACATAAAAATATATCGCACCTCTTCTGGGTTATAATTTGGAGAGCTGTATTTTAATTATATTGTATTTCAATTAATTGAAAGGTTTGAATTATGTAATTCAGTTACGACGTAGTCGAATTACTGTATAATTGAATGTATTTGAATTAGCACAACATCTGGTGTCAACAACTCGAAAATACAGAACTGGAATTTCTATTAACAATTAAGAATTCATGTTAATAGCAATATAATTAAGAAGTTCCATAGGGCCTCTTCTGCCACTTTGAACAAATAGCTCGAATTCTGCGTGACGTGACGTCATAAACCGCTAGGGTGAATCACTCGCCATCTGAGCTAGTGGAGTCGAAGTCCATAATTCACGGGAAAGATATGCCGAGGATCGTTTAATTCTCAGGCGAGCCGGTTCGGCATCGTCTAGACATCGGAGCTCGCTAGCTCGCGTTTGAATTCGTTGGTAAGCGGTTATTCTCTGGCATTCTTCTTGCAGGTTCTCGGCGCTAGATGCATCTTATCTCGCCAGGCCTGAAACTGTCTTCAAACTCGTGCGTCGGTCTGGAGAGATAGCGGGGAATTGTTTGGTCCCCCGAGTGAACTAGGATGTGTACAACGGTGGTTAGAAGTTGCCGGGATACTTCCGAAACGCGGCAGCGTGGGTGGGAACACCGCGATTTCGGCATCGACGTTGCGAGAACACAAAGTCGAGAGACAAAGAGAAAGAGGGAGAGAGAAAGAGATGGTGGAGGAGAGCAGACGCTTGAATTGTAAGTCGAAACCTGCCACGACGTAGTACTTCGAAACTTCTCTGTTCCTTGTAGTCGACTCAACTATCCAAATTCCACCGACAAAGAAATAATAAACGCTTACGACACCGTGGCACGTACAGAGACGAGCCCGTCCGCCCTAGATTGCCCTTTCTGCTCGACCGTTGAACCTTCTCCCTAATTAGCAATCCTGGAATTCGGACTAGTTCCCTTCGCGACTCCTCCTGTACAAAATTGTCGTCGAAGTTATGAATTTTACACGCTTCGAAACAAACGATTATAAAATCAACAAAACGTAAAATTGAAGGAGATTGGTTAGTGGAAAAAGAATGTTGCAGTTCGTTCGTGTGACTAGTCTAATCCTTTGCGGATCTCTATGCAAAATCAAAATTTTCTACCGCCTCAGTGACACCGATTAAGACTATCTCCCAACTCTACACTTTCCCCTTCTACGACGCTATTCCAGTACCGGATTAGTCACATGACAGTGTGACACATGCATGACAAAGACGAAACGCATCACGTGATCGGGCCGTCGTAGAAGGGGAAGGTAGAGTGGGAGGAGAAGTCTTAATCCTGCAGATGCTAATGAATAGACTGCAATTGTTGGATAAAATTTTTCTCTCCAATTGTGTCTCATTTCGCCAGAAATTGCCAGTGAAGCTGGCCGCAAAGAATTGGATTGCAAAGAAAGATGGTATGCAGCGGATGCGTCGCGTCGGTGCGAGGTAATTTGCAGGGTCTTTGGGAAACGAGTCTCCGATGAGCGATTATTCGGAATCATCGATCGTCTCGGGGGCTTCATCCGTTCGTCGCGGAACAAGGGATAGACTGGCAACAAAGAGCGGGAATTATTATTATTCCTGGGATCCCTCAATCCAGTCTTACGTGCTCAATTTGTAAGTTCGTAAGGAGTAATGAGTAGTCGCGAAGGGGGCACGGTTGAATCAGAGTCAGAGAATACCTTGGAACTCGGTGGAAGTTCGATGGCACCGGTGTGCCCTCCTCTCATTCTCTTTCTCTCTCTCTCCCCTCTCTCTCACTTTTCACCATTTCTACGACTATTTCCTTAATGCGAAACTCTGCTTCCCGTCATTGTTCGATATCTTTGCCGCGCAGGTGAAGAAACAACTCCGGGCTCGTCGTCGCTCGTAACCAGAAATCGTCGAAAGGAGCTTTACGGTTCAACGTTGGAAGTTCGCGGCGCTGCGAGGCGGCCGATTAAAGGGGAACAGAAAGAGAAACTATCTTCTCTCTCTCTCTCTCTCCCTCTCTTATCCCAATCCTCTCTCTGCGTCGCGTTATCATATTTACGCGCCCGTTAAATTTCGAACAGCCCCAGACATAAAGAGAGACAGAGAGATAAAGGAACGACCAGTGCTGCACCGGCCGGCACGATGAAAAACCGCGGACAATTATGAACATAATTTTTCGATTTCCAGCCGGCTAACAGATGCTCGCAACTGCTCCTGCAAAAATTATAATGGGCGAGCACGGGAAAATGAAAAAGCAGGCTTAGCCGTGGCGGGCGAAAAAATTGCATTGTAACTTTCTGCAAAGTCAAGAATAAATGCATCGGTGTAGAGATTAAACTAGCTTTTAAGTAGGATATTAGCGATACATTATATTTCATTTTCCATCGTCGCATATTCGGAGCGCAGAGCAAATTAAATGTTTTTAAAGTCGGGCTTTTGTTCGCGAATGCAGCGACGAGTGTATCGATGCAGTTTTCCTGTATGAAAAAGTATTGGTGGAGACACTTGTAGCCACATATAATGTATAGGTTGTACAACAATTACTTTGGAAATTACGTGCAAAGTTGACCTCGACAGGTTTTCCCAAGGTTAAATTTTTTATTGTTGAAGATAAAGAGTCTCAAAACAACCATGGGTCTCAAGTCAACCGTTCCCTTAAAAAATGAAATGAGGGAAGAATTCGGGGCGTAACTTACGGTTGGCACTGATATTTGCATATGTACCGCATGTAATTACCGAGTGCAAATATTAGGTTCGCAAAAAGTTCGGTATACACTTGTACGCGTGCGTTCGTTAATAGATAGAGCGGAGAGGCGATATTTCAGAAAGTTTATTCCGGGACGTCGCGAGTCACTTCTCGCAACGCATCGTGGCCCATGGCGGCACGGTGCACGGTGTGCCCTGGGGAGCGGAATAGCGCGAAATCTGGCGCGATCGCGGCTCTTTTTTTCGGTTGAAATCATTATCGGCCCGTTACCATTAATAATCACGACTCCCGTAACAACGTCCCGCGAGACACCGATCCGACCGCGAGAGTTTCGCTGTGCGCGCTTTTTTACTCCCTCCCATGTGCCAAAACCACCCTCTAACCCTCTCCCAACCCTCCGACTCTCTCGTTCCTCCCTCTCCGGACACGTCTCGTTGCCGCGGTGATGCAACCTCGTTTAATTGCGAAACATTTCCGGCACAATACGAGGCGATGAATCAACGGTTCGCGGACTCTATTCCTGTTTAATTACAAAATATTCGCGGTATCCGGCGACCGCTTCGTCTCTGCCGTTCTTTGACGCAGCCGTAATCACGTGGACTCATTATTTTTCTTGTCCGCGCGAACCCGCCGCGTGTTTTTACGGTTCTCAACGGAGAAGGTTCGGGTACTATGGGTTCGCGTCCTCACTGTTGTTGGAGCGAGCCGGTAATCCGCGTGGCTTGCATATATCGCACATATATCCGGCGATTTCGATCCGAAAATTGAATCCGGAAACGCTCTCCGCGCCGATATCATTAACCGTCGAGCGACCGGAAGAAAATACGCGGCGGACCGAAAACTCCGATTCCCTCTCGGCTGCATGGCTCGCGGCCGAGATACGGGCCCGTAGCTTCGTCAGCGCCGCGAATTTGTTTAATTCCGAGGCATCGATCGATCCAGCCCTGACTCGAGTACGACCTAAATTAACGGGCCGAGGCGAAAACTCCCTACTTGGCCCGGACAAACCCGATTTTATGTGCGTTCGAAAGATGCAACTTTTCAGAAAACACGCGGCCAGGCTGCTTTTTCTATCCTCTAAGCCATTCAGCTTTCTTCCGATATAGGACGATGGCTGGGGACAGCTTTCCTAATATTGCGGATGAGGGTAGGGGAGACCGGGGACCTAACTTTTATCATATTTAATTTTTACCAATGGACCGTTAGTATTTTGCTGACTTGTTGTACGCCAAAAGTTTGCATATTGACTTGGGTATACAGATTTAATTTTGAAAATCGCTTTGATTGAATCTAGTTGTAATTTTAATCAAATTTAGATTAGTGACAGTAATACATACGATTATTTTTTACGACAGTACATACGATTATTTTTTTCTGGTATAAATGAAAGTAAATATGCACATAAAATATGCAAACATGCACAAAAATATGCAAATATGCACGAAAAATATGATCAGAACCAATACAAAGAGATATTTATTAGTTATGTTTTAATTAACAATTTATTTATACGGAAACACCATAACTTGCGTTACAATAAGTTTCTAGTAATTTTTCCATATTTGTAATACTTAGTTGTTGCCGTTTGTCAGTTAATATTGACTTATATGCTGAAAAAGTACGTTCTACAGTATGTAATGGGTGTATATTTATATTTGTTCCAATAGCGTTGTGGTACATTAGTTGACACATTTTCCAGGATTCCTTTTACCACTGCATCGATTTTAACACGAATTTGATCACCACATTTACCAAGAACAGCTCTTAAATGTTCAATATTTATGCAACTTGTGTCTGTTGCAACACATTCTGAGCTGTTGCAATTGCAACCATATCATCTTCATCAAAATCTTCAACTACCTATTTACAGAAACAAAATAGAGATTGTGAATTATTGATTTTACTGTTTCCGGATGTTAAGAAAAAAGAATAGTCGAACCCCTTTAGTTTCATCAAAATTTTAGGCATAAAATATTGGAGTCAAACAAATCGCAGCAAAACATAGTGAAATTATATAAAAGAAATATGTAATATGTATGTGAATACGCAATATGCAAAATAATGTTTGCATATCGAAATATGTATTTACATAAACATCCGCAGTCTACTCATTAGTCAACTAGCCCCGGTCTCCTCTACACAGAAGATGCAGCAATTAAACATTCGTATATTTTCTTAATAGTTTTACCAGTTGAAAAATAATACAACTTTATTTTCTAATTACAGTTATTCACCGACGCTTGTCATTAAAATCCTCTGACGGCAATAATAAATTCGACCAGAACGACAATCCCAACGTAAGCCGTAAACCATTAAATAATACACGAAAGTCCGTACAAAACGTTAACGAGCTATCGCTTTTTAATGAGTCTAAATCAACCCCATTATCGATTATACTTCGGCAAAGTCTCGACCAGCTCATTCATTAATTTTTCATTAGAATAGATTTTCGTTTAAATTCGCGGTTCATAGTGCAGCAAACGTTTTCTATAGGATTTGCATCGGATGACCGGGATAGCCAGTCCAACACAATATTACTATATTCGAACTTCCATTCGACGCGAACACGGCTTCGATGTTTCTGGTCGTTATTCTCTTGCAAATCCATTTGCTTCCACTTTGATTAAGCCAGCGTGAGAGCCTGTTAATGTTTTAGATGTACTTCTGATGGAAATTAAATTTTTTACAGGTACGTTAATTTTTAGTCAGCTATCGCCAATACGCTCTTCTCGGGCAGACTCCGTGTAAAAAGCTCCGGATCGTTCGGCGAGTAATTACGGAATTTTCATTCATATTTTCGAAAAAAACACATGAAAAAATAATTGCGAAAGTATACTTTTAAAGCGTAGTTAATCTAGTCGTGGAACTGGAAAAGGGTTAGATGTAAATGCGAGAATGAGTTCAAATTGGAGATTTGGCTGGCGTGTCTGACCATTGCCTGCCAATTCTACTGATTGTAGATAACTGAATGCTTGAGAAGTTCTCGATGAGAACCCGCAGTATTTTCAAAGGTTTATTAGATTATCTTTCTCTGACGTGACTTGAGCTATTTTATCCTTCTGAATTAGATTTTGTATAAAATTCTTAAATAATGGTCTTCTCGATGTACATAAATTATATGTTTACAATTTCGGGAATCGGGCGTGCAATTCTGATGCCGTCGGTAATGTCCTCGAAGGATTAAAATAGCTATTGAAGAATTTAATGAGAAATTAAAACATTGCGTATGAACTTTTGCGAAAAAGCACGATGAGCATAATAATATTGCCACAAGAAAATTACAATAAAATTTATTCGGCAAAACCGATAGCGTTATTCGGTGAAAAAGCACAAAGAGGCGGGAAAATTCGGAGGGTGCGAAAGCTCTGGCCAGCTGAGACAATCGTCGCCTCTCGTTACGGGAAATTCGCGGTGTTCTTTGAACGGGTCCGATAAACCGGCGGAATGATTTCGGTACTCTCAGTTTTCCGGTGAATTCACGGCGAGGCTGTTTTACGAGGTTCCGTCGAGCGGCTTTTTAACAGCCGCCTAATTCGTTTCCGCGGCGCGTTCTCGCGATCATTGTGCCGCGCCTGGGTCTTTGCGAGGAGAAGGCGAGGTGGTTCCCGGGAAAAAACTTTCTAAGAAATGCGGCGTTTCACGAGTTCGCGCGCGGCCCTTTATTTCCTCGCGCTCTTAGCTTCGAGCACGAGTAATCCAGCCCCGGCCAGAGCCCTGTTCCCGCGGCTTCGCGTCTTACTTCCCTTATTTTCTTCCCCTCGTCGCTCGTTCCTCGTACCTCTGTTCGCAGCCTCGTCCGATTCCCCCCTCACTCTTTTCCTCGAATTTGCCCCGAGTTTTCTTGGCGCACGCACGCGCGACGCCCAATCGAGTTTACACGCACTCTCTCTTTTCTCTGCTTTGTCTTCCACTTGGTCCGTTCTTTTCCCTCTTCTCGCGATTGCAGATTTTATGATTTTAAAATAAAAACGAGTTAGTGCAATTCTTTTAAACGGTAGAAAGATGAAGAAATTTCAAGCGAGTTACTAGTTTAAATTTGTTATGTCTAGACTGCGGATTTTTATGCAAAATAAAAATATTGCGGGCAGCACGAGCTAATTAATAATTCACTCCATCCCTTAATCGATTTTTTAAGCGTGGTTTTATAAAGACAGTTGCCTATTCTATCAAGTAATACTACCCCTTAAATCGGTCCGTTTGTAATTAATAACTAGACTACGGATCTTTATGCATTTATAGCAAGATTGAGTAGATGAAATTCAAAAGTGTTGTGAAATTTAAAAAATTGAAGATGTCAATATATGATTTCCCCTCTATTAAAATCATTAAGGGAAGAAATAACATTCAATGTACTTTCTGTTTCTTGCAATCGATGCAGATCATTTTTATTTTGCATACAGATCCGCAGTCTATTAATAACGCATGATTACCAGAGACACGAATTTCGTCCACCTTTTTGTGATTCTAGCCGACTGTGCGTCGCGCGGACTCGATACTTTGTTCGGCGTCGGTTACATTTTTCGTTTCTTCCGCAGCCGCTTTCGCGTTTTCTTGCATACTCGGTGAACCGGGTCGAATGCATACTTGTGCGACGCGACGCAGACCCGGCTCGTGATACCTTTTTAAGTATATACCTGTGTGCGCGGCGCATAAGTGTGTCTGTGAGCGTGCACACACACGCGGCTTTCACAGGCCGCACGGGAAAATACCCTCGGCGCGGAGAAAGAGAGAGTGAGAGAGAGGGTGCAGTCCCGCGTTGTGTTGTTCCCCGGGCGTATTTAACTTAAATGTCGCGGCCTCGATGAATAAGAGCGAAACCGGGCTCGCGCGACTCCGTTTCTCGAACCACTAATTCAAACGATCGTAAACCGGGACGGGGTTTTTCATTCGACGAACGACCGCGTTCGTGTTTCGCCTATGAAAGGGAAACGGCGAAAGGAGGAGCACCGAGACGCGATAAGCTTCGTCCGCTTCGTGGCTTCGAGGCTTCAAGGTTTTCGGGTTCCCGCAGATTTATCTGGTGCGTTCGTCAAACGATCCTGAAGATTCCATCTGTTCTCCCTGGGCCAATCGGAAATCTTCTTCTCGCCGAATGCGGGATTCTTCCCAGCGATTAGCGCGACGTTACTGCGTTTTTAGCGGTAGATCCTAGCTTTGAAGGTCTACAATACGCCTGGACAGTTTTTTTTTGATTGATTGATTATTTCTTAGCTTTCTCAGCTATTTTCAATTATATTTATATTACATCACATTTGTTATAACGAATTTATAACGAAAGAATGTTTCAGTATTTCATTCGGGAAGAACGTAGCAGCTATTCGAATATCTCAACAATCGCGCTGCACCAGCGAAAAATTGCTGCTGGCGAACGTGTCAAGCAATAATTACGATAAAATGAAAACATGGGATGAAATATTTATTTACAGACATGTTTCATAAACTCAAATTATCCATTTATTCGTACAATACAAAAAAGATTGGTTTCATATTCATCAAAGTTGTATTATAACTGGAATTAATACTACGTCCAAACCTGCCCTCATTTCTGTTCAACAGTTTCAATCACAGTTACGCTCTCGGATCAGAGTCCTAGTAGAGCTGAGGACTATCTAGCATCTGATGGGGAGCATCGAAATCGTAAGACCCGAGATCAAATCGCCGCGAGTAATCGATTCCGGTGGCACTCGTTTCGGAGCGTGTGGCAATTATTCGAACTCGAGCGAGTGGAAGCGTGTCGAGGCGAGTCGAGGCGAGTGGTGCGTCGCGTTTCGTCGAGGAGGGAGACACACACAAACACACACACACACTCTCTCTCCCTCTGGCTGAACGACGACGAAGAAGAAAGGAACGCGATTGGCCATCGGCGTGTTCTCGGGGCTCCGGTGGGAGGGGGGGAGGGTCGAGGTGGTGTTCCGAAACGAGGTCGCAGCGGATGATCCGACCTCCGGACCCCAGGGGTAACCTTATTATGCGTTTCTCCGTGACTCCGCCGCTTTGCACGGATCCTGCAAAGTGGCGAGGGTCGCGTCAACCGAATAACCAGACCATAAACCACCAGAGGCCAGGGCGGAAGGATGAGTCGAGCACACCGGGCTCGGGCTCGGGCTGGCTGGTTCGAGCCCGTTTACGTCACCCGTAAACCCGACGGTCCTGCGGATTTCGACGAGCAAATACACTCGCGGCTATGGTGCCTCGTAAACCCAGTCAAGACGCGAGCTGACGCACCGTTTTCCACCGTCCGTACCTTGAAAAACTAAGATGCGCCTCGTCTATTCCCTATCTCCTCTCGCTCTCTCTCTCTCTTTTCTTTCCCTTTCAACTTGCGTTTTTCAATAACGTCCGTGTTCCCATTTGTCTTCTCCCTTAGTTCCGTACTTTCCAGACACGTCAGTTAGTTCGACGTTATGATTGCAGACGGAGAAATAGAGCGATAGAAACGGGGAGAGAAATAAATGGCTCCGACGCCTGTTTTCCTCGTTAAGTTTAATACGTCGAACTAGTACACCACCGCGCCGCCCCGTCGGTCTCGCAAAGATTGCAACGCCACTCTCGATAGACCTCTCTCGCGTTCCGCGCTTCGTTCATCGAGCGACGGAAACTATAGGCCGAGATTGCTAACGATACACGGATACATAAGCTAACAGGCGGGGCTGGGACGAACCTACACCAGCTATTTTCCCGAGTGACAGCGATTTACGAATGACAGGCGCAATCGACGCAAATCGGGCCTGCTCGCTGTCTGAATTATTTCAGAGGATGAAATCGAGCCAGTACCGTGTCTAGGCATAGCGATCCGTTATACACGAGGTGTGCCTTTTCAGTCAGTCAAACATCGGCTATCTTCGAAATTGTCGATCACACGGAAACATGTTTCAGGTAGAAATTCAATCGATTCGAGAGATGCATAATTTGTTGTAATTTTTGTTACTGCATTTTCATTTATCAACGTAATTTGACGTCCTTACGAGCGGTTAGGAGTAATGGGACAGGGTCAAATTTTGTGACGTATTCAGTTTATTGTGTACTTAATCACTAGACTGCGGATTTTATGCATTTATGACACAAATGAGTAGGTGTTATTTAAAATAGCAAAAATATTAGAAAAATTTAAACATACTATTATATTATTCTCAACCTACTAAACGTAATAGGGATGAAAATGAATTTTTAATTCACACCAGTTTGTTGCAATTCAGGTAAGAAATTTTTATTTTGCATAAAGATCCGCAGTCTACTAATCACATATGGAAATGGAGTTCGATCAAATTTTGTGCTGCATTGAGATTATTCTGTGCCAATCACATTTGGCAAGGGCACAAGGTCGAATTTTGTGATGCAATCAATCTATTGTGTGCTTAATCACATTCAGCAACGAACAGGTCAAATTTTGTGCCTAATCACATTTAGCAATGGAGCAAGGTCAAATTTTTATTGTATTTCTATCCATGTTTAGCAACGGAACAAGATTCAATTTCGTGCTGTATTTAATTGTGACGTACCAAACACTGTACATAACATGAACTGTACGAGGATAGTGTTTTCCCTTCGCATTATTTATCAAACAAAAAACACGCGACTGGCGTCGTTTCTTGGACTCACAGACATGGTTCCCTGACTAACAATATTTTGAGAGCGCGTCACAACCTTTGCCAAACGACTATGTTCGCTAAAAAAGGGAAAAAGAGTGAGAAAAAGAGAGAGAGAGAGATGTACGTCTGGTTGTTCGGCTGTCTCGCGCCATAATACCTGGTTAGCGCGAACAAAGTGGCGCAGCTTGTGTCAAAAGACCGGTCCGCATGGGCGTATCGCGGGCTTTTAAACGAGCGTGCACTTTGCCTTATCTATTCTTTTTATTTTTTTGCTCGTCTGGCAGCGACGTGTCCGGGCGAGCGGGAAAACTCGAATCGAGACCGAGGGTATGCGCTCCCTCCCTCTCTCTCTCACTCGAAAGAGAAACAAAGAACTCCATAGAATAGAGAGAGAGAGAGAGAGAGAGAGAGAACGAGAGCGAACAACTGCGAACTGTCGCGAGAGGAAAATTACGAGGGGCACGAACGCGCCGCCCGTTAAATTAATAGTAATTAGTTAACCGGACGGTTCGGAGCAGAGAGCCCCGGTGAAAAATTGTAACGGCCGGTGATAATAACCGACGGCAGTTCGGGACGATTTATAAATAACGCGACAGCGTCGAAGAGAATTACGCTCGCGTTCCAACCGTATCAGATATCCGTGGTCGCACGCGACATCGGACGCGTGTTTGCTCTAAATCGAGCGTTTCAACCCCCCTCCCTCTCTATCTTTTGCCGTCTCTCTCGCACTCGGGTTCCACCCTCTCTTATTTCTCGTAACCGCTTAGCCGAGCCGCACTTAACTCTATCACACACGCGAAACATGCGCCGTGCGGGGGGTGGAGAAACCCAGGGGGTGCGGAGGACGCAGTCTGATGGAGGGAGGCTGCACAAGCACACACCGGTGTGTCCGGAAGTAACTCGTGCCACGCTACTATTACTGTAAATACTCTGAGTGTGTGTTTCGTCCTGCCCCTCTAAGCGAGCGGAACTTTACGTGACGCACCCGCGATGAAAACTGCAGACCCGTTTTATGGAATCGGCCCATCGGAGAGCTCCTGCTGCTCTGTTTCGGCTTTTCCTACCATCTCTTCTCTTTCTCTCTCTTTTTCTCTCTAGACACGCCACTCCCCCAGCAGGCCGCGTTTTAACGAATTAGAAATTAATGAACGGACCGGCTGAAAATCGTCCGTGATGGGATTACGGTAACGCCGCAGGGGGTACGAGCTACGAGTTCAACTTCGCGCTTGTTCCTACCGTCCGAGAGATTATTATTATTATTATTATAAACGGCTGGAATAATCCTTTCAGCGCGCGCGGCCAACCCGGTAACAGGTAAGGTGCATTTGTTCTGAGTGACGAAAATATTATTGAGCGAACACGATGCCACAGTGTGTCCGTTTATTCGGTTGATCGCAAAACGTAATTTTTAAACTTTTAATGTAGGCCTAAAAGAGTTGTAACACTTTTTGTATTTTCTCTGCAATTTTTTCAACATTCCCTCTTCACGTCATGCTGTGAATTAATTGTTCTAACTTCTCAAAAAGAGTCCAATTTCAGGTCCGATATTAAAAAAGTTATCGTCTTTTTAAAAGCATACCAATATTACTGTAACAGACTGCACGTAATTTACTATAACTAATTTCATTGCACCCGTACCCATCAAAGTTCTTCGTCCATTACAAAACCGAGCTACTTACATCTAAAAACCATTAGCTCGAGAGATGGTTTAATTCGAACGCCGTCGTAATAGCATTAAAATAACTCCGTGGTTAATGGTTTTCAATCCTGGTAAGTGGGCCGGAAGTTTTTTGTACGGAATCGCGGATCGCGTCAACTAATGCGTTCGAAAATATACGATTTGAGCGGGACACTCCTGTACACTAGACATTAAATGTCGAGAGCAACTGGGAACATTGCTTTTCGCGTTTATACAAGGTGTTTTACCTAAGTATCACTCTCAGAATCAGGGACCATAATCTCGAGTTTTAATAATAATCAACCTTTTATCAATGATTTTTATCGTAGAAAATTTTAGAACTGTTATTTTTGGTCCCTGCTCAGAATATCTTCTTTAACCCTCGGACAACGGACGATTTTTATAGCTATTATAATTGGCAATGCTTAGGACCGTTCACAGCTCTAATTAATAATTTTTAAAAATTTACTTTTGGTGATATCTCGTGTAAACACATTAGTCTTTCCGATATTCTCACAGAAACAGCTATTCGGTTAGTTTAATTGCCACAAATTGAGTACTTAAATTACAATTTGGATGTCCCCGGTCAAAATAGACTCCGGCACAGTATACGGAGGATTAATTTTGACAGAGTAAAAAATTTTCAAGGTTATTAATGTTTTTCTTTATAAAATAACTGAATAACAAAATACATTCGAATTGTACTGTGATGTGATGTCAAATTTAAATTTTGTTTGTAAGGAGAATGCAGGCTGTAGAAAGTGTCTTTCGTAGCACAAGAATATATATCGAGATGGATTGATCATGAAATTTTCAATGACTTACTTTTGTTTACTGTATCTTTGTGCCACGAAAGACATTTAAGTGATACCCTTATAGACTTATAGAGGTTTCGAACTGGTGTGTTGGTTAAATGAACTTTTAATGCCTGCGCGCTTATTTTCGAGATGAATCATGCCCCGACCAGAGTATGTGTGAGAGAGAGAGGGAGAGAGGGGCGGACCTTAATTAAAAGACCGGCGATCGGCAAACGCGTATCTGTTTCCACTTTCCACTCCCGCAAGCAAATGCTTGCCTGAACTTCCGTAAAATCGTACGTTTCTATTACGAGAGGGTTTCTGCATAGCAGGTAGGGGAGACTTGTGCGCGCGGCGCATTTAATAAATTAACGTCGTAATTCAGCCCTCCCGGCTACCGGTCTCCAGATATTACGACCCTTATTTGATTCGAAGTTCGTCGCGGCTCGCAGCCAGGAAACGCGAATTTCCTTTCATCGATCCTCTCCGCGGGAAATCGCTCCTCCTGCTTTCCAAAATCGCTCTCGGAAAATCCCTCGACTGACACTGTCGCTTCACATTACTCGTGAACTGGCTGCTTTATGGAAAATTCTTCCGAACAAAATTTCCACGACATTGAAACAACATTGACAACGTAACGATTCGTTTTTTCAATCAGTTGCTTTTTTATTCGAGATAGAAGAAAACGAAACGATAACATGAACGGTTTTTAAATTCAACTAACTACCAAAAACTAGTAGACACAAACAGGGCAATGTTAAATAATAAATGATATTAATTTTTGAAATTACTCGTCTCAACGAATTGTCGAAACATAGACAAAACAGCACGATCAAGTCAGATAACGACCGGATTTTCAGTTTCCTGATAAAAGAATCTGGAAGTTGCCTTAAAACTGAAACTCAATCCTCTAAAGCGGCTCCTAGACGATCACTATCATCGTCAATATATTGCACAATAATTGATATTGTACAATAATATTGATCGTGGTAAATCAAATTGAATGATTGCGCAATATATTGAGTCCATCAAAAAGAGTTTGATTTTTATTGTATAATCTCGTAAATATTGCTTCGTCTGTGGATGATATTGCGCAATATTGGCTCAGTTCTATCTTCACAGTCGCAAAGTGAACATTGAATTTTCAAGTATGGCTACGAAGGAAAAAGAGAAAGAAAGAAAATTCATTTTAGAATATATCGAGGTGTATCAGAGCTTACCTGCTTTATGGAATATCAAGAGTAAAGAATATAGCAACAGTATAAAAAGGAATGAACAATACGAACATCTGATTCGGAAATATAAAGTAAAGTATCCAGATGCTGATAAGTCGCAGTTAGTTAATAAATTTAATTCATTGTGCACTAACTTCAGAATGGGATTGAAGCGGATCAAGGATTCTGGAAAACCATTTCTTCATCCTGCGCTTCTTTTCCTCCTTCTTTTTTAAAGCTATAACTAATGCAATGGCCACACAACTTGCTCTCTTTTTATTCCACATGTTAACTGCAGTATCATCAGTCGTGCATTAACTTATTGGACAATAATATTGTCTCGTGTGGGTGAGCTCCCCAGCAATATTATTATGCAATATATTGTGCCATATATTGACGATAATATTGATCTTCTAGGGGCTGCTTAAGGCACAAAGACAAAACTTCGAAAAGAATGAAATTTTGAGCGCCGCGGATATTGTAATTTTTCCGGTGTCGGTTGCCACAGTTTTCGGCGTCTTTTTGCGGAGAAAGTGCCATCGTTTCGGGTGCGATATTATTTCTGAAAAGTTGGAAGACCCCGGCACGGGGCCGGTTATTACGCGGCCGCGTAATAACAACCAGAAGGACGCGCCAGCTCCGAAATGCATACTCTTCCTGGTTTGGAATCCGGCGGCATCGTTTCCCGGGACGAAAATCACGATACATCGAGTCGCCGGCAACAAACGTGGGAAATTTCCCGGCCGGCTACGCGATATGAATTTCCAAGCGGCCACCGAGAGACGGAGAGAGAGTTGACTGCTTCGAAACGGTCGCAAATTATTCCTGCAGCGCTGCGGATCGATGTACTGGACGTCGCTTCCGGTGAGAGTGTAACTGTCTCTGTTTCGAACCTCGAAAACTGTCCACGAATGATTCTGGAAACGCGTGACCGTACAAAAGAACGTTCTCTCTTGCAAAACACGGGCTGCGCCACCGAAATATCTCGACCCGTTATCGCGAAATGACGTTTGGGAGACGTCGCGCGATTTTTTCAAGCTTTTAACTCGTTGCGGAAGTCAGCCTCGGACGGTTTGTGCAATGCTGTTTTCAAAAGCTCCCTTTGCCTCCGAATATCTTCAAGCTTTCTCAAAGTATACAGAGACAAAGTGGTTGCTTGTCAATTTTCGTTCGAAAAATATACAGGTTTGAGCACGTAAGATTACTGCATAATAGTTCGTTTTTTTAAATGAATGAAGAATTTTCATCCTAATTTTTATAAATAGTTATATAAGTAACATAAACGTAATTAAAAACGGAATAAACCGAATGCTTCACAATATTTCTGATTTTCTACATTAATATACTAATAATTCATGAGTAAGGAAATCGTGTTTGTGCAAAACACTGCGCGAACCATCCCTTTGATGTGCAGAAAAATGTACATTCTGTTAAATTCGCTGTTGGAACAATCGAATCGAATTGGTACTTACAACTTTTTCCACAAAGAATTTGATCATGTTAGCATTATTGATTACCACTTACAAAGGGAAATCCCAATTAAATTGCACGTTACAGGATTACCATTGATGCATAGAGCATGTTTGTCAATTTGTCATTTTCAATGTGGACAATTACAGAGAATTGCGTAAATGTTAAACAGACTACATTGGGAATTTAAGATTGATATCATGGAACAATACAAGGGTTGAACGATGTAACATCCACGGTAATAAATTGTTTATTTATACTTTGCGAGACCACTTTTGGCTTTCAATGTGGAATTCTTCTGGGAGACGAGCTGCATGTTTGTTACGAGAGTTTCCATTTACAACGCTAGCAGCATTTTCATTAAAAACGATTGAAATATGAACGGGCTTTAAACGAGCTTTTAAATCAATGCTAAACAGATAATACAATTAATCGGCAGACTCGAAATTTCTCTTGCACCGACCTATTTTTGAATTATATGCATCCTTCTCTTTTCTGCAAACGAAATTGACCTGTCTGCTATTATTCGTTACGTTTGTTACGTAAATAAATCGTGACATTATTGATGTCACTTTATTTTTCCTTTGGGACATGATATGTTCTCTGTCTCCTCTATGCGCTCAGATAACAAACCTTATTATTATCCAAAGAACAATATTTATACGGTATTTGTTTTTAAATATTTGATCGCTTGTAGACCCACAGGAACAAATTGAACGAATGATCGAGGCATGCTGCTATTGTCCGTACAAACCTTATTCAGTGCAGTGACGTATATAACGTTTGTACGGACAACAGCAGCTTGCCTCGATCATTCGTTCAATTTGTTCGTTCCTGTGGGTCTACAAGCGATCAAATATTTCGTGCGGCACACCTCGCCGCTCAATTTCTAAAATTTTCTTTCCTGATTTTCAAGTATCTGCGGGAGATGTTGGCAATCAGGGTAGGCTTTTCTGAAATGTTCCAGGTTCAAGGGGTCATCGACGAAGCAAAGTGGTTGCTCCTGGAGGGATGTGGGTGGCCCGAGAAGCCGGTCCTTGTAGGGTGGCCGGCGATGTCGTAAAGATAATTGAAAGACGAAATTAGAGGGCAGGAGCGGAATAAAGTGATACGATTTAAGCGACGTATACGAAGTAATCCTGCCGGGCACGTGGAATCTGGTCATGACGTAAGCGGATTAAGGTATTAAGAGGTTAAAGTTGAGAAGCTACAACGACTGATACGGCTCTTTCCGTCTTGTCAAATACCGCTTAAGTTAATCGCGGGATCGGCCGGCTGATTACCAGCGATCCGCGTGTGCCCGCGCGCGCTCGTTCTCTCTCGGCGACAGAAGGGAACTTGTATTCCCGACGAATGCCAGAAACGAACAACTCTCTCTCACTCTCTCTCATCTCTCTCACTCTATCTCTGGTCGCTCGTTAGCAAGATTTCGAGACCCGATACTGAGCCCGGGGAAACTAGGAGAGAGCTCGAACAACGACAGAACTTCGAGCCGACGACGCCTGACGTTGACGTACGCAGCGTAAACGAGAAATTGATTGATTGGGAAACTTTCTTACGCTCAGACGAGAGCGAGAGAGAGAGAGAGTGGGGGCAACTAATATCGACGCCAGTCGCCGCGAAATCTCATTACCAGCGGAACTACGGTTCGGCAAACATACCGAGCGCATAGCGAATGCGTCTCGCGAATCCTCTCGTTCCTTCCCCGAGAACCAGACGTCTCTCGATTAGCATTCATATCGACCTTATCTTTCTTTCTCGTATTACTTTCGTTACTCGGCCTCCTGCCGCTCCCTCCTTTATTGATGGAGCACCCTTTCTCCAACTCTGCCTTTGTTTTTCTAATCTTCTCCTCCTATTCTTCCTGGTTTTCCACTGTTTATTTCATCTTTCTCCTAGACAGTGTCCTTTCCGACTCTCCCACTTTTAGACCGTATTTTACCTTTCTCTTGGGCAATGTTCTTTTTGTCTTCTTCTTTTCATTAACCTTCAGACAGCGAACCATTCTTACAACTGCATAGTTGATGAGGTTAAGAATTATTTTATTACTTCATTCGTCATTTTTATTTGAACGTATTGTTGCAGATACTTCTTGCAGATATGTTAGTATTTTGTATTGTTTCGAATGTGGCAGTGGTTCATTTGATTTAAACAACTGAGTAATTAAATAACGATTTTTGTACACTCGGTCCAGAAAGACCCATTTAATTGATTATCTGTTAATAGTTTCGGAAAATTTCTTTATCGGAGTACATGTTATGATAAAAATTCCGTAGAATCTCGGCAGGTAGTTCAATGTTAAACACTTTTTAAAGGTGCCTTATCTACACTCGATTTTCTCGTTGCACCAAATTACACCGCCTCCAATTTAAATTAATCACCAGTAGTTGAGTAGCTAGATGATGCTTTTAAGTGCCCGGTGAGAATGGCTTGAAAAAGCACCCACAACCAAGGGTTAATGAGTGCACTAAAATTTTACGAAAAGTACACGATGTAAAGCTAACGTGCACTTATCATTTCCCCTCGGGTTCCTTCCGACCTTCCACATTTTAATCGAAAGAAAATCTCATATAAAGCCGTGAATCGTCCCAAACATCATCAATTATAAAAATTGTAAAGATGTCCCGCTGTCCGAGCTTTAAATATGAATCAGTGTCAAACACAACCGTTCATACATTCTGTCTCTCTATAAAATATATTTTTAAATATTTTTGTTCGCCAACAACAAGAGATCAATTCTACTCGTGCTTTTAATTCGCGTCGTTTCTAGAAATGGGAACGCGGTGTGCACGATTGGACAAATTGCTTAAATTTTGCGTGCCGTTCCTGTGCGTTGATTAATCAGTGAAAATGTTTAAAAAGTGTAGAGACGCTAAACTGCTGGAAATGGCATTTTAGATGAAGACGCACGCGTACTCTCCTAATGAATAATAAAGATAAGGTCGATTGTTCGCGCTCATTTGATCGAGGCCCTTCAGGAAGCTTCCGCTGACATTTACGAGGGCGATGGTGTTAGTATCCGCGCGAACATCCAGTGTAAAAGCGGGGTCGGGTGTAGAGCGAGGGGTGAATTTAGGGGTAGGATGGCCCATATACGGGGAGCTGCGAACGTGTTAAAATCAATCGTGGCTCCCGGATGGCCTGCGACCGGTTTGAACGGGGCCGGTGTTTATTCGTCGCGGAACACCGTTTCACATATTCATGGCTGCGGAGTAATAAGGTCAGGCGAGGTCTGTGCGGACGAGGCGTCGAACGATCGCTCGCACATCGTCGCCTCGCTTCTCTTTGCCTCGCCCTACACCTCGTTTCTCCTCGGTTCTGTGCGTCTCGCGTGAACGTCTCGATTAAACGGGGCAGGCGACGCGGTTCTATTCGCGACGCTCGATTTACGAGCGGCCGATAACGAACGGCCGTTTCGTGGCCTAAACTACTTCGTTAGCGGCTCGTTCGGCCGGTTTTAAGAGTGTCCGCGGAAGCTTTAACGCGGCCGCCGTACAGTAGGCCGTTTCTACAAAATCGCTGGATTTAAGTCAAAAATTTTCATATCATGTAATGCAGTGCTTCCCAAACCGTGCGCCGCGAAATGATTAAAATTGTATTGAAAATGAGCAAAATATGAAATAATATTCTCAATGTAAATCATTTAAATAATTAGCTACTAAAATATATGCATATACAGTGTGTGGCCGGACGGGTGGTACAACCGGCAAGAGAGTGATTCTACATGTAAAATTAAGTCGAGAAAAAGGTTAGATACAGATAGTGTCTTTACTGATTTCTATTTTATCTACTGTAGAGGGAGATTGGTCAATTTCTAATCTTGAAGCTCGATTGCGAAAAGGAGATAGAATCGACGATAGTTTATTCCAAGAGGTGAACGGAAAAGAAAGCACACCGATAACTTGAAGATAGAACCGTTTATATTGACGATAAGAACAAGACTAACTCGACCGAGTATAATACAGAGAGAAAGAGAGAGAGAGACAGAGTACATTAAAGAGATACATAGATTGACTATACACTATTAGACAAGCGTAAAAATTAAATAAGAACACAGTAAGTTTTGGAAAAGGATTCCGCTGTTTAATTGAATAGTTCTGAGAATATGTGTTATCGCGGATTATCTAATACTTTAAATGCAATAAATCAATCATTGTACAATACAATTTCTACATAAAGATATTGTTTGTCATTATATCTTATAATTATACTGAGTGCTTCTTTCTTCTGCACAATAGTGTACATACATTTAAAGAGAGCGAGGTCAGGTGACGAGCAAACATAAACATTTGTGAAGTATAGCGCGAAATACAAAATACTATGGGTTCTAAATACCAAATCAATGGCTTCAAAATACCATAAATAAATCTTTATATTCTGCAGCTTCGAACCAATAAATAAATTTATCGAGACATTTTTCAACGGTGTCACAACTCCCATACACTTCTAAAACTGTTCCGGTAGTAATTAATATTATATAATTGACAGAGAGACACGAACTTTCGTGTGCGCCGTGGACTTGTTGGAAAATAGACGAGAGAGGAGAGAGTAGAAAGAAGGGGGAGAGGGAGAGACGCCAGTCTCCGCGTTCAAGTTCGATCGGATACTCGCTCTCCTATTCGCGGCCGTCACCGTTTAAAATATCCACGCGAGCTTTTCAGCGAGCTTCGCCAGGCGTTAAGCTGAAACTCCATTAGTACGAAACGGCCGTAAAACGCCGCGCCACACTAGCAGATATGGCGTGGCATGGTGCGTCGCGGCTGCGTTCGCTTTGCGCGCCGCGGAAACCTTTGCCGTGGCTTTCGCTCGAGTTCCCGGCAAACAACGCTCCAAAAGAAAGACCGCGAGTGGAAAAAGCACAGGTCCACAAGCAAAAAAACAAAACAAAGTAGCTCGTGCAACTTCCCCGTCGTGTGCCATTCGAGAAACTGTTTTCCGATGCGTCATCGATGCTACTGCCCTTCTTCATCAAAGTTCAAGCTCCGTTTAGAAGCTTCTGTTCTCTGTCTCTCTCTCTTCATTTAACCCTCATACGTTCCTCAGGGTGAAAATTCACCCATTTACTATCTGTACATACTATAAAATGATTGGTCTCTCTTTATCTGTGTTGTGAGACGTATTTCTCTAAAATGTGACGTGATAAATGAAGCAAAGTTCATTAGTTTAAAGTGTGAAGCAAAAACGGTGAGAAGGTATCATAGAATCTTTTATGCAACTATTTCTGAGGAGCGTATGAGGGTTAAAATGGTCTACAATGGTTGTCTCTTTCCATTTATAATGGTCAGTTGCGTCAATTCATATGCGGTGATAGGCAAACAAATTTTCTCAAGGTCACTTTCGTCGAAATTTCAAGGTTATCAAAGCTTTTTTAATGAGACTACGTACATATGTTCATTACAACAGTCTTATGGCTCATGAAAGAAACAATATCAACGATGTGCGATATGTTAACCTTCGCATGACCTTCAAGTAATAAATTTTTATTCGAGTGATACCTGCTGCTGGCGCCGTTGAGAAGATTGATCGTGGCCCTTGTCGTTGCTCGAGGCTACACAAAAGAGTAGAATCGTGGAAGCGGCTTATCGGTCGCGATTTCCTGCTCAATAATTCAATTACGAGGCTCGTGTAAGCGATCGTTTCGCGCGGAGCCGGATACGGATCTGTGCTCGTTAGCATTCTCAAGAATCGCGGGCCGCGCGCGGAACGATAACGCGAAATCTGCTGTAGCCGCGGGAAGAGAGGCCGGAACGGCCCTTATCCGAATTTCATTGTCTAATAACAATAAAGGACGGGATCCAGCGACAAGAGTAATAAAGGTGGCGGTTGCGTCGCGGAGAAACGACGCTCGGTGTACGTGTAACGAACGCGTAATGGCTCGTACGGTCGACTCGGGCTGGCCCGCGTATAGAAACGTCGTCGCGACGATACAGAAACATCCTCATACGCCCTGTTAAGCCCCCCCCCCGTCCCCCTCCCCACTTTGTTGAAACCCCTCTTCCGAAAGCCCCCTGCAAACCGAGGGCGCACTTGCCAATGGAACGCCGTGGTTATCTGTTCCCGCGCACTGTACCCGAGACGGGCACTTTTCGGGAAAACGCCGACCAGAAACTTGCTCGACGTTATTCCGACCACGACCACGGCCACGACCGCGGCCACGACCACGACCACGGCCACGACGATGGAACGGAGCGACGCCGTGGAAAATGGAAAGGACACGCGTTTCCTGCGAGCAAGGACTTTCGACAACTTCGCGCCGAGCTCGGGCCACCTGCCGCTGCATTTTCCGGTCCTCGATGCATCCTCCGGCACCGTTTTATTATTAGTAGTAGTAGTAGTAGGTTGTTGCATATGAAATGTCCGATTTCAGAACGCAAATATACGCGACCATTTCGATCAAAAAATACCGCCAGAATCTACAAGTTTTGTAATAGGGTATACAATAAAACATTGAATGAAGAAACACGAAATAATATTATAACATGTTTCTAAAATGTCGAATACAATTTAATAAGAAATTTACAACATTTTCTTGTTCCTTCTAATTTCTATAAATCATCTGCTCGCGTCAGCAGCAAGCACAACTGTCCAGCCCACAGAGAAAGAGCCGGCCGAACGAGCTGGAGGAGAAAGAAAAGAGCCGCGATGGTTCCGCCTTTCTTATTCATCGGGGGCTGAAGCGTTCCGTTTTTAATACATTTACCGGGAGAGGGGGAACGTTTCAGAACGGACGCGCGTTCGCGCGTGAGACGTGAATTCGCAAGCAGCTGCTCTGTATCGCGGGCAAAATGGTCAATCGGAATATCGAATGACGAGAGCGTATCCTGTCGGACGGTGCAGAAACTCTCTCGCTCGGCTGCTCGGATGCGTTATAGATCGTCGAGAGGTTATTGCGCGTTGTTAGAGACTGAAAGGGTGTGCGGTGTGTGTGTGTGCGAGGACGCGCGCGCGCGATGCGCCGTTCAATTCGTAGGGTAGTTAAGGGCACTGACGTAACTACTGCAGCTAATGAGGCATAAACAACCAGGGTGCTGGCTGGTGCCTCGACCCCGCGTCCTAACCACCGAAAATCCCGCTCTCTCTCTCTCCCTCTCTAACTCTCTCTATCTCTATCGGCCGTCCTCACCCTCCATCGCCTAACCAACTATCTCCGTTCATTTTAGTGGCCGTCTATAGTTTAGTCACTGTTCTCGTAAACTAATAATATCGGCGCCGCAGGACGGTCCTTTCGCGTGGCCAGCCCCGAATTTATCCTCTCCGACCACGTACGCTATCCGACTTTGCAGGGCGAAAGGGATCCTCGTTCCGGCTAATTCCGCTCGAAACTTTCCTCCTTGCCGCCAGTTCCTGGCACACCTAACGTCCGATTCTTCCGCTCCTTAAGAGATCTGCTCTAGACACCGCGAAAATTGCTCGTTTTCGAACGTTCCCACCCTCGGAACTACCTGCGATGGGTAATTCCAGTTCTCGACGCTCTCCTAACGAAAATTTTCCGTCTTCGCCTCTGCCCATGCTAATAATTGCGGATTTTTATGCGAAATAACAATTCGCTCTGTCGATTCCAAGAAATGGAAGTTGGATGACATTTCATCCAACGACAAATTCAAGTATCGAATGATTTTTACCAACGAGCAAAATCATTTAACCCATCTGTCGTCACGGTAAATTTTACTGAAACAACTTTTCGAACCGGTGACAAAGGAAAATTAATCAGGTCGAACTTAATTGTTTTTTGATAATGAGGTCCCAGGAAGAACCAAGTACTCTTTTGAAAACTAGAATCTTAATGGACATTCAATATGAAAAATTCGGGGAAATTGTTAACATTTTGAAAAGACTTCTGTGTGGTTTGAGAGTAAGCATTCAGTTGTAGCCATAAGTTCATATATTGATTAAAAAATTGTGGATAGTAATATCTCAGGACAAAAATTTTTCAAATTTCTTACCTCGAGAAATTTTTTACCTTGAGAATAGAAGGAATATATCGCGGGAGTGTAGAGAATGAGAGATAGAATGAGACAGACTTTTCCGGTCTTTTTCTCGGTTTACCGTGACCATCGCGTCTCTGGGAAAGCTCTTTGAGTGACCGCGTGCGCGGCCACGTTTTCACGTCGCGCCCGGGAACTCATCAGCGAGAGAAGGAAGCGAAACGTTCGGAGCCCACGGAAATCGGTAAACGTCACGCGAACGTAATTTATTTATGAGCCGAGGAGGCGAGGAACGACAGCCGACTGACTGGCATGCCGACCCGATATGGGTAACGCTATGAAAAATCATTCGATCGATCTTATCGAGGTTGGCGTGTCGCGGCTCGGCCTCGCGTCGGATACGAACACCGTGAAAAAAGTTGCTTGGCAATCGAGAAAGCTAAAGAGACTGCGGAGAAAATAGATTCAGAATAATTAGCAGGTTGTCCTGAAAATTCGTTGAAAAGTCGACTAGTGTACAGGGTGTATAAAAAGTAATGGTCACCCGTCATAGGAGTGAATCTACACCTCTGGATCGGTGGACATTTGTAAAAGAAACTTGCCGCAAAATTGTTTCCAACAAAGAAAATTGTTAAAGTTCGTTTTTACATCAATACCTTCTACTGTGGCTTCTATCAAACTTTTTCTCTTCTGGATGAGTAGAAGGTGTTGATGTAAAAAACAACTTTACCAACAATTTTCTTTGTTATAAACAATTTTGCGGCAAGTTTCTCTTAGAAATGTCCACCGATCCAGAGCTGTAGATTCACCCCTAGAACGAATGACAATTACTTTTTATACACTCTGTACACAATGTGAATTTAAAGTTTTAAATTGTGCCTGCACATTGTTCTCGTAAAGGCATTAAATCCGCAGTCTATTTACAACACTCCCTTATAAACTAAAAATTGTTTAAAATGACTGCATATGTACATTTACTTATTATTAGACAGCGGATCTTTATGCAAGATAAAATTTTTTTATGTGAATAACAACAAATTAGAGTGAAATAGAGATTTATTTCCTTTCTTAATATGTTCAATAGGTTGAAAATAATGTAATAGTATCTTTAAATATTTATAATATATTTACTGTTTTAAGTTGCGCCTATTAATTTTTGCCATAAATGCATAAAGATTCGCTGTCTAGTTATTATTATATATACCTTTGGAGAATCGTGCTGGAGCCGACAGCAAGTAGAAACGGTCGGCCATGATTAGACACGCAGTCCGATCCCGGCTTTGTTCTTGTCGCAAACGCAATATGAGATATCTTGTACTGAACTGTTGACTCGTTTCTTTATAAGATCGCAGACACACCTTGTGCGCTTAGAGCAATTATCCAGCGTAGAGATAAAAGCGTCGCGTCGCGGAGAGCATGATTGCTTCGCGTACTCGCGGACTCTGTATCACAATTCCTGTTTTCTTTGGAATAACCAAGTATCCGGGGACTTATGGACGGCAGTGTGTGTATCCGGGTAGATTAATATCAGCTGCATTTTTCAGAGCCTGGGAGGGACTTCGCTCCGGGAGGATTTAATTAATTCAGAAGACACAGAGGCGCAGCCCGAGGAAAAAGGACGTGTGCACACTAGGATAGCTCCTATTTACCTACTCTTGTCAAAAATTTATTGTCGAAATTTCTGTTACGACACCCCGTAGAGTTGTTTAAAATAATTCAAAAACAATTTGTGGAAAGTTTGAGCTCGATCGGATGACGGGAAAACGTGCCCCAAATGGATCAGACATTAAAATAATTAGTTTAATGCTCATAGAATATGATATGATGATATTTCTCAAATATCTTCTAAACTATTCACCGCGTTGAAAAATAGCGTCTTTTATTTCGTATTGCCTGTTTTCGTGAAACAAATGGTTTTCGAAAAAATTGAGGAAATCTGTGTGGTTTCATTATCTTTTATCAATAAACATCAGCGGAAAATATATTTATTTTTACCCGATTCCGGCTCGGCCATGCCATCCAGTGTACAAATCTACTGGATTACATACCAAATACATCATAATTTATAGGAGAAAGGCACAAATTTTTGAGTCCAGTAAAGTAAATTTTACCCATACCTAATGTTGTAATAAATCTCTTTTGAGATTCTCTCAATAAAAAGAAACTTAAAGAATGTTTACAACAAGCGTGTGCCGCGCCCGATCGACAGTCGCATCCGACACAAGTAGAGCCTACGCGTCACAGGGGGGCAGTTAGTGCGAAGGGGCTGTATTTTTTTAGGAAAACCGCGGGGGAAGTAGGTCGGCGACTGGAGGAGCGATGGGAAAGAGAGAAAACGTCGCGATATTTTTTCTGCGAGCAGGAACGGTTCATTACAACCAGGGTTGGTCGAACCGGTGGTCGAAAGTTCAGCACAAAGATAGGAGGAGAGAGTTCACGAGAGAGAGAGAGAGAGGTCACTCTCTCGCATACAAAGACAACGTACGGCCGACGCGTGTAGTGGCGTGTGAACGCGAGGCAGAACCGGCTTCGTAAACGACGACGTAGCACAGACGACAGCCAAAACCCGCGAGCGTTTTAATCTACCGGCCGGCAAAGCTATTACCCGCTACCGGTGGAAGTCATTTCGAGATGGTACACGTTCGTCCGACTTCCTGCCAGCCGCGGTTCCGCCGCGAGAAACAATGGAAATTAGGACTTTAACCGTCGACCCGTCCCGTCCGAAATCCATATGTTATCGCTTTATGCGGGGTAATCGTCTGTCGTGTTCCCCCCTTTGCGGAAACAACCGAATAAACGAGCGACGTTTTCCCTCTGCGAGTCTTCTTGTTTTCCCTCGACTTTGCTCCCGCTACCTCGCGCGCGCACGATTGAACGAGATCAACGAGATCTGACGCTCGTCAGATCCCCCATGAAGCGTTATGGCGGAATAAACCTGCCCGATGAATACCGGTCAGCTATCGGGACCCGCGGATATACGAGCCGCTTCTTGGGTTTGTCATTATCGAGCTGCACGTCGCAGACTACATAAAACACGAGGTTATAGAATCACTACCCCCATGATTTGGATCGGTGTCTAGGTTGGTTCCACTGTGTCATTCGTAGTCGATTGATATCGATGATAACTAGATTGCGGATTTTCATGCAGAAAAATTTTGTGCATCGATCGCACGGAACAGGAGCTGCATATACTATTAGGTCGTCCGGAAAGTCATTTCGTTTTCTCAAGGAAAAAATGAAAGCAATCTTTTTACTATTTAGAATAAGTTTTATACTATTTTGTTCTATGATCCACTCTTCTCTCTTTTGTGATTTTTCAGGTCACTTACAGATCCCATGCTGATAGAATTTCTGTTTTTTATTAGAAAAAAATTGAGTTATATGACTTTTTACGACTTTATTTGTTTGTTAACGCAAAACAAAAAGGTAATCCGATGGTACATCCTCTCTTTAAACAGCACAAAACTTTTTCTTTCGTGCACTGCATTTTTATGTTGCATATTTGATACGATAACAAAAAAAATGCTTGAAATGGTATAAAAAAATATACTACGATTTTGCGATTTAAAATGTGGTTAAGTATAGTAACCAATGCCACCTCTACACGAAACGCGAAATTACTTCCCGAACGACCTAATATTTCCTGTCTTAATAATTGTAATGAGTAGAATATCTCTGAAATAATTTATGGCACCGGAAACTCGTATCGAGATATCCACCTTATGGAGGTCTAGAGGACATGTGAAGATCAACTTAATTTTTTGTAATGGTTCCATACGGTAAGGATTTGAATTGCCACGAAATCGTCAAAAGCGTCCAACCCCGTTCTCAGTGGTAAAATAAACTTTCTCGGTTATCCGATAATTCGGATTGCCACCGTTTCCACGGAGATTCACCCCGTGCCACGATTAACCCCTTGCCCTACGATTTATTTTACGGTTTCAGTGATTAGAACTTTCCTTGTAGTTCGTAATTTCCTAAGAAAGGAGAAAATTTATATCTATTGTATGCCAACACGTTCTAAAATAACTATACATTAATTTCGAATTTCGTCTCGGTTTAAAGGAAATTAATAACATACATATCTATTAGACTCTGTTGAGAATCTTCATCACGAGTCTGACACGATATTGTAGGGCAAGGGGTTAATAAAAAAAACGGAAGGCAAAGGTGGCGAGAGTCGAAGTAGGAACGAGGAGAAATAGTTTCGGTCCGGACGATGAGTTTCCAGGGCGGTGAGAAAAAGTTCCGTTGGGCTCGGTTTGGTCAAACCGACCAGAGCGTTCGTGACTCATGGGGGTCGAAATAGAGAGATCAAACGTTGATATAATCGGATTAAAACCGGTGGCAAACGTAGGCGTGACGGTCATGACGACACGCGGCCTACAAACATCGGAATATTGATAGATTTTAAAAGCGATACGAGAGCGAATCAGAGTAGAGTAGAGCTGAGCGAAGAGGAGAGGTTCAGAGCGGTGAAGGTATCGCGTCCGACTATCCATTATTTATGCACGTTTCGCGAGCACTAATCAGAGATCGAATGAAATTCAACGCATTAATGTAGTCGCGGACGCGTCGGGAGTACGCTGTGTTTAACATCAGAATCCATTACACGAATTACACAGAATCCAGATGGCACATGGCGCCCGGGCGCGCGATGACTAGACGGAAAAATGTGTCGGGAAGCGCGGGCACTGTGATGCGCTCTCGCGTACCGTGCGCGCCAAAGCTTTACGGTTTAATTACGGTGCGTCACGAGCCTCGTTAAACCGATTACCGATACATTTGATATTTAAATAAAATCCTACGGAACTGGTGAATCATTCAGCGCCGGCCACCGCCGCCGTGATTCGTCCGCGGACGTTTCGATTTCAACTCTACGAATCTACCTATACGATCTATAAAAATCATAACTAGACCGCGAATGTTTCGTGTGACCTAAAAATATTCTAAGTCGCTCGTGAGAAATGAGAGTTGGCTGAAAATATATTTCTCCTTCTGATAGATTCGTTCAGTCGACAATATTGCGGATCTTTATGCATTTACAGCTTCTGAAAACTTTGGAAAAATGCTAGAATATAAAATTTCACAGAAATTGGTACCATTTTTATTCATTTCAGAACTACAACGACTACTGGCACTGAAAATTTGCCTACAAAAATTAAAAATTGCATAAACATCCGTAGTCTAGTTACAACGTTCTTCAATTATTCGAATGTCTTCCTTTTTTAAAAGGAATCCATTAATTTTTAATCAGTTCAGCGAATTCCATCATGTCGAAAATAATGTTATTAGTAATAACTTATTAGTAATAACTTATTACATTCTTCAATTTTGCCATTGTTTTTCCATTGTGCGTCCATTTTTATTCTCTCCACCCAATTGCAAAGCTCGAAAATACCGTAACAACATTCTTCAATTCCTCTAATGCCTTCGCTAATGTCTTCCCCTTTTTAAATTCATCCATTTTTGCCGTGAACGCATTAAAGCAGCATTACGATCATAACGATAATGGCAGGAAATGTACGAATTTGTAAAACTCGAGAGGACATTATTAGTGAGAATAATCAGTGAAGGTCGATGGTATTTTTGCCACTTATACGTGCACACTTTACCGTCTATGTACATACATATTTGATCCACTTTCATATTCAAAACCCGGTAACTTAATCTACGGTGCATTTTAGATCTACTCCTCAAAATAATCGCTGTAATTCATGCTATTTTCGCAAGGCTTTTTATAAAATTTGGACGAATGGAAAAGTGTACTTTGCAGAATGGGAAGTATCTCATGGAAGAAATTATTATTATTAGGTTGGCAACTAAATTCGCGACCTTTTGTTTCGTAATTCTTTTATTGTATCATTATAACCTCATTCAGTAACCATTCCTTTTGAACTGTACATCATTAGAGAGCTCTGAATTGTGCGATTAATTTGATATAAAATATTCGTGCTTAGAAAATATATTTAAATGACTTTGTTTGAGAAAATGTGGAGGTCGCGAACTTAGTGGTCAACCTAATAATTTTCTTAATACATATTGTAAAATCATATAAATGCATAAAGACACTGGACCTCCGATTCTGATAGCGTCGAACGAGCAGGATTCGGACTTCGCGTGCAGCCATCGGAGAGACGAATCGCACTCGTCTACAGGCTGCCGCGTTCAATATTTTCTCGAGTAGAAGCGGGTCGAGAAGTTTACGCCTATCGTATACAACTTGTACTCCTTGACTCGGTGAATAATTTCCCGTCGCCGTTACAAGCCGCCACAGATACTTCCACGCCGCCGTCGTGTCGTTTCTGCTGCTGTCTGTCTGCCCTCTAACTTTCGGATTCGTCGAAACAGTCGAGTCATAATGACGAAATGGACGGTGACAAGCGTAAGAGTCCTGGGGAACTTTGCTGTCGGGCCTCTTCGTCTTCCCGAGCTCTGGCGAAACCGCAAGCCCAAAGAATTCGACCATCGATCCTGTTGGATCTGTGCAAAACCCCGTTACCTTTTTCTCCTGAATCATAAGCACCGTCCAATGATTTGTGCACCTGGTTAATTATACTTAGCATACAACCATATATACTTAGGTTATATAGACACTTCCGTAATTCTTATAACTACCTGAAAAAAGTTATGATATCTTTGGTAAATTTGATTATTACACTGCGGATCTTCATTCATTTATGAAAATATTGATTGAACGAAATATAAAACAGTAATAGATTAGAAAAATTTAAGAAGGTGTAACGTTGTTTTCAATGTAATAAAGTCATTAAGGGATGAAATAAATTTTCATATTATTCCTGCTTCCCACAATCAATGCAGAACATTTTTATTTTGCATAAAGACCCGCAGTCTATTCATTATCTTGTATGTATTCCAGTTCGTACAGTATTAGAGTACATATTTAAATAATTATTTAAGAAAATTGAATAACTAAAATTGTTTATTTTGGTACTATTAGAATAAATTACATACATATTCATAATAGACATTAGCAACAAATATTGTTTGATAATAAAAATATACATTATATATCGCAAATTTCACGAACACGGTAATTGTCCACATACTTTCGAGCGGCAGTTATGTAGCTAAATTTATAAAAATAGAAAATCAGAAGTAACAGAAGAATCGTAAAATTACGATCGCTAACAGATTGCAAAAAGGATGACAGATTGAAACGAGCTCTCGCGACAAATACATCGGTCGTTAACTTCTGGTTATCCGTGTGCCCAATTTCGTTAATACAAACCCGTTTTTCCTTACGGCTTTTTCTTACAATTAACATCTCGACGACGCGAGTCGCCCCTTCGTCTTCAAGAGGCGAGGTTTCGTGCGTCGCTTAGCCGGAACGACTCCGAGAAGAAGTTTCGACGTGGCTCGTTCGTTCACGCGAACTTGTTGCGTGTGCCGCGCGATTAGACGGTCGCGGTCGCACGAAACCGAAAGAAACAAAGAGTGAAACGAGCGGGACCGGCTAGTGTCCGAAGCGAATCAGGACGGAAGTGTGTTTCGAAAGGATGAAAAGCATCGCGCGAGAGCTCCGAGCTCCCTCTGCCCCTCTTTCTTCTTGAATGGGTATCGCGTCCGAAGCGCATCGGGGTTACTTCGAATTAAATAAAACCCGTAATGGTGCTCGCCGCTTATGAATAATTCAGTTATCGAGCGGGGACACACTGCTACCCGTAACTTCTACCTTCCGCTTGGCAAAAACCGTCGCCGGAAATACGCTTCGAAAGCGCCGAAAGATCCGAAAGAACCGCCCTTCAAGAAGTCCGCCTATTATCGCCGTTCGAAACAATAAAAATCATCTTTTTGCCCACGGCCGAACGTTCCACAGCCTCCGAAAGCCGTTCCCGAAGTTGGGAACTGTTGTTCCCGAGATGACTCGCGAACTTCGAAGCGCGCGAATTAAGATTCAAACGTTCGCTTGTTGAAGATCATTAAAGGAGTAGACTCCTTTTTCCAGGATTGCAAGGGTGCGGGATTCGCGTTCTCATTCCTCGATAATACAAAAATGGGGGTTCTCAGTAGTCAAAAAACGCTAGATAAAAGATCGATCTAGGGCGCTATCGCCCACAAAAGTCCTATTTTTTTCGTTTACGAGGCGTAATTTGCATAATTTGCATTATTCGGAAGCATACAACTGCGCATGTAGCTATTTTCATTGCTATATGCTGCCGAATAATGCAAATCACGCCTCGCAAACGAAAAAATAGGACTTTTGAGGGCGATAGCGCCCTAAATCGATCTTTTATCTACCGTTTTTTGACTACTGAAAACCCCCATTTTTCTATTATCCAGAATTGAGAACACGAATCCCGCACAGTTGCAATCCTGGAAACGAGTCTACGTGACCGGACCGTGGCAGAAGCGTAGGGGTATAGCATCTTAGAAGGGGAACGCAGAAGTGGGGAGACAAATCTTAATCTGGCGACTCTGCTCCTTGCAATTGTTCCAAACAATAAAGACCTGCAAATATCATCTATTAGATGTAAATGTACTCTAGTACGTTAAACATATCCCTGTACATTTGTCTTGTATGAAATGATGCTTGAACATTGTGTTTTAATTAATAGAAATGGAACGCACGGATTTTTCTTTGTTAAAAGAGCGAAGAAAGTTTATTACGTTTTTTTTACGATCGACGTTAACGTTAAGAAGTTCCAGTAGCCGATCGGTCTGTATACGATGAAAGAACAAGTGTCGTTTTATAGCAAGTCCGAAGCTGAACCTTGTATAGACACTTAAAAGCCATTAATACAGTTACTCTTCGAGTTAAACGTTTTGTCGAACAAGTTAAAATGGATTGAAAAGAATAAAGTTCGGCGGCGAATCGTTATCCTAGTCGGTGTAGCAACGGTTTTACGAGCACTTTGGCTGAGAAGCTATTACGGTGTGATGAGGAACGTGACTCTGATAATTCTCCTGCCGTTGCTCCTGCTGTTGGGGAATTAATTGTTCGCAAAATATTTCGAAACATTTCGGGAAACTGGTGAGGCAAATGTCCTTGATACTAATCGATATGTTCAAACCTCGGATTAAAGAATATACTCTTTACTCGACATCTGTTCCACTTTTACGCTCATTTTTAGAAGATCGATAGCAAACTAGCACAAAAATTATATTTTCAGAATGCCAGGGAACAAATATTTTAAACTTACATCAGTTCATGGATGTCCACTCAAGTCACGTAGAAATTATAGATCTATTTTGAGGAAGATGAAGTTCTGTCACTTTGAAGCTGAAAGATCGAAGGAGACTATTTTTCGCAACCAGGATTGTGTACCAAAAAATTAGAAAATATTTCGGGGTATGTTCCTCGACGGCTACAATGTGTCACAATTTTTTAGAATCAGAAACTATGTGAAAAACTTAAATCGTTTTATTTTTGTATCCAGTGGTTAAATTGGAATCAGTTTTAAGGAGATTTATTACCTTTCGTAAATTCGACCATCGCCTTTAACATGTTACAGGACCAAGGGAACAGTAACTAAACAGAAAGGAAATTTGTCGTTCAAGATCACGGGATGCAAAAAGGGTTTGATCCGTCAAAGAACGCACCGTTTTCCGTGGCGAGCGGGTGAACCGCAGTTTCCGCAAAAATCCGTGTAATTGTCGCGTAGATTCCACAAAGGATTCTGATGGCGCGGGGGTGATTCGAGGGTGTTTGATCAGAGTGGAGAGCCATATGGTCAAGAGAGAGATAGAGAGAGAGCGAGGTTCGTTCGTAAAACCGACGGGACGCTGCGTTTCAATAAAATTTCACGAGTGCTCGCACCGTTCTGCCGCCTCTTTCTGTCTATCTCTTTCACGTGGCGCTCCGGCATTCACGACCGAGTGAAAGCGGCCGTTCCGTGGGGGACTCGTTAACGGGCAGTAGTAAAAGTAAGTGCAAGTCAGACAATCGGAAGGAAGTATCCGCGGCGGCCTCTAAAGCCGCTTATTTATTGGGGTCCGGTCAGGGTGAGCGAGCTGGTTGCGTGGAACGGAATCGGGTTGGTGATTCGCCTGGCAACCAGGTGTCTTTTCATCCGGGGAACGTTTATGCGCTCCATACGGAATTCGAGTGAAAGAGAGCTGCGACACGCGCGCGTGCTGTTTTAAATCTTCCAGCCCTTCGATGAGCATAAAACGCCACCTCCTATCCGCTGCTTCTCATTTCCTCCCTCTTCTGTTAGGGAGGCGTTCCAACTCCAATAGGTTACCCCCTCTCTACCAGTGCCGTATTAGTCACGTGTCATTTGACCGGGCCGCTGCGGAAGCGTCGTAGAAGGGGAAGGTAGAGTGGGAGAGAAGTCTTAATCATGCTACTCTGCGCACAGTGTGTTAAAAAAGTCACGTTCCCTGAACGAAATTTCACTACTCGAAAATTATGTGTGTTTAAAAAAGTAATGACTCTATTAGTGTAACGCACGATCTGGCAGCGCTGTGCACCTCCCTTCGAGCTTACTTATTAAAGGGACCCTCCAGCTACCTGCTGTCCTAATTTCAACTCCCTAGCTGCCCTCAGCCTTTTAGCGAGATTAGATGCATAATGTGCAATTCTTCTGCGACAAATAAGATTATAAAAAGGCTCGCGAACCAGGATAACATTGTCTGTTTTGCGAGGGAATGGCGTTGGGGATCAACGCCGTGATTCGCGCGTTATCACGAGCAACGACGTTAAGGGAAGGTTTATGGTCGGACGTCTTTCGTTTGCCGACCACCGCGGCCCACCATGGCCCGTCGCGGCTTGCGTCAACATTTTTTACTGGCGCGCGAACACCGGCTCGTAAAAGCTCCTTACAAAGTTCGATCGGCACCGCGCCACGTCGACAAAGAGCATCGTTAAGGGACGATATGTCCCCGTGACCGGCGACTTCGGCCCTTCGATTTTCCCCGGTCGTTATCGCCGCGATTTTAGCGGCCGTTAATCTTTCACCGTGCACGCCGCTGAATCGATTCGAGCTTTTGCTGCGACCATTCTCGGCCGATTGGACTTTCGTGTGTTGGCTGACTACAGTGTACCGACAACATGGCTTTTTTTCTGTTGAATGTACGAGGTCGATTATTATTGTGTTTTGCGTAGACTAGAGAGAAATTTGAACGTTCCATCTAATTTAAAATATTTTCGTTGTGTATGAGCTTTTTCATTTTATCCATACTAACATGAATACAGTATAGTATAATTTTTAGAGTCATAATTATTTAGTTGCTTACATGGAAATTGAGTCATTAACTTCCTTTATCCAAGCACATATTCTACTAAAAATTGTACAAATTTTAAATAAATACAGCCTTGTCATTTTCATAAGCTAAAACATTTTTATCGCGTTTAGTGCTCGGTAGATTTAGTGTTAAGGCTTGTCTTCCCACTCTACCTTCCACTTCCACGACACTGTTCCCCCATTTCGAGACGAAACGCATCACGTGTCTCGGGCCATGGCAGAAGCGTGGGGGACCAGCGTCGTGGAAGGGAAAGATAGAGTGGGGAGACAAGTCTTGCCGACTCTGGTCGAAATACGCACCAAGTATAAAACGCTAGCCGAACGTTGTATTCCCGGAGCCAATGAACTCTATCACGGAATTGCGGTGTCACGGTGCGTCCATCTCTTCCTTCTTTTTTTCTGGGGCGACTGGCTTGTACAACGGAAATCAATATTTAGCGTTCATCGAAGCGAAAGCCATAAAACTTGGCCGGGCGCGATTAAGGAAATGGGCGGCAGGCAGAGCCAGCCCGGATACTCTATCAAGGATATGACCTCTCTCGGATCTGCGGGAGAGCCAAGGAGATGGAGATTAACGCGTTAGCCGATCAACGCCAGGGGAGGATCGAACACGGTCGAAAAAAACTTGCACGCCGGGGATAACCGTTCGTTATTATCCTGGTGAAGACGAGACAGCCGCCCTCCGAGAAACAGCTGCCAAGCTGACGCCACTCTAGCTCTCGCGAAATTATCCGATGGACGATAAGTGGATAATCGCGTCGATTCAGCCCCGATCGAAACGCCCTTTATATTTCATACGAGAGTCGATCGAGGCACTCCGAACCGCAGAAGCTGGATTCAGCAGAGACGCGCTATGTTTTTGATGAACGATCCTCTAGCATTTCCCACTTCACCTATTTTTGGTGGATAGTTCACTGGACTACCGTGTCCTGGAACATCGTGTCAGATTCGTTACGAACGTTTTAATCGACGCGTTATATCTGTACTACAAGTCCTGGGGAAAAAAGTATTCGACCATCTACAAAATCAGCTGAATTTTCCGAAAGTTCAAGGTCCAGAGCTCGCGAAGCAGGAGGAGGCTTATACCGCAGTCGGACAAATCGGGAAAACCGTGTGTTTCAATGGCGACTTTCCCCTATTTGTAAACGAAGCGTCGGAGGCAGTCGTCGGGGCATGGGGTTCGTTAAAACTTAACGCCGGCCACTTTCGAGGACGCTCGAATTTCCAATTGGCCTCGTTCCGAGCGCGGCGCAAGATAGCGGCGAACAATTAGCGACGCGCGAATGAAAATACGGGGTCGAGGGGGGTGGGTGGGGAGCGACACTCCGTCACGGTTCGCTCGTCATACCGGGGTAATTGGAAATATTCGGTATTTTTTCGGGCGAGGCGGTTTTCCCCCCGGTCCCCAAATGTGTGACGCTTTTCAACGGACTCGGTGGAAAAAAAATCGGCGAAAAAAAATAGATAAAAAGCGGAAAAGCAAAGCTACGGGATCCCTTAACGAGCGGAACGATCTCTCCGGCGATGCGCAGCGTCGCGTTGGACAGGGGGGCGTGCATTTCGCGCGTAGAAAACCCAGCCTGCTTCCAGAAACAAGCGCGTATGTTTCACGTGCACGCGCGCGCGCTCGAACTCGTCCGCGTATTCCCCGGAAACGGATTACCCCGCTACGAAACTATTTACCGATTTAAACGTCCTATAAATCTCCCGGCTCTAGTTTAACGGAGATTTTACTCGAGGGGACGAGCCCAGAGAGGGTGAGAAGGCGCAGGCCAAATTTATCGCTTTATTTAAAGGGCAGCGGGACGCGGACTCGGTTTTGCGCCTCGCAAACGCTATTTACCGTCTTCACGCACGCCAACCCGCGAGCGGAAGAGGACGAGTCTTATCATCGAGGCTCTAATAGGCTAAGGGACACGGACTCGCCGCGGAACCCTATCCCCCGATCAAATATTTACGATACCGATAGCGAACACCGTTGTCCACGTTGCCAGTTGCTCGGCCGAGGACAGGCTAATAATTGCCTAGACGACAGCACGGACGGATGGCGTACCTAAGCGAAACTAAACGCTGTCGTCTCTTTTTCGCCGTCGATCAATCCGACCGCGGCTTCCGCTTCCTAAGATTTCACGGTGCTCCGTGAAATATGTGACCACAAATGCGGTAAAGGTCCGTTTCTTTTAAATTAAATTAGAATCACATTTTTTATGAATGGGCAAATCGATTTCCGTTTTTCTGCCAAGCTTGCAAGATTAGTTTGATAATTATTTAGAAAAGAAATGTATTGTCATCAAAATCGGCGAGGAGGACCCTTCCCTAAATAATTACCGATAGTTTACCAGACGACGTGTAATGAAAATTTTGGTATAGTTTCATCTAGTCGGAATCTAGAAAAAGAAAATCATGAAAGTTGAAAGAAATTTGTTTTGGCTGGTAGAGTATTCATTCCGGCATGATAGCGATCTCACCATTTTCATCGTCCGAATTCCTTCGTCTACCCGAGTCCTCTAAATCACTTTGACGGCTGGACGCTTCTCCAAAGAGAGGACAGCCATAGAAAGAACAGCCAGGTCTTGGATGATAGTCATTGATTTACCGGCTCGAGTGAAGACACGGTCAACGACGAGCTTGACGACGCGCGTCCACTTTGCCACCGCGGCAACAATTTAGTGGTAGCTCGCACGCCACCCTCGCCCCACCAGAGCTCTCTCTCTCTACTATGAGTTATCATCCTTCGAGAATGCTTGTGCATCTTCCGAAACATTAATCTTACAGGAATCCGTGCGCGTTGCGGCCCATGGGGCGCCCAGCATGACGGACACCCGGATAAAGCCGTTTTCGGAGGGGAAAGCAAAGGTAGAATCGTGTGGGCGGGTCCAATGTTACACCCCCCTCCCAAAAACTTCCTTCTACCTCTTAGCTTTGGATTCGCGTAGACTCGTGTCGTTAAGAAACCAGCATTGTTTCGTAACCACGCGGACAACCAACAATGAACTCAACTTGCAACGAAGCAAATTATTGTGCACAGAATCCACGAGCACAAATGCGCTTCAATTTGTGAGTTGAATGATTTTTTGACTCATAAATATGTGATTCAAAATAAAACGTCGTATGTCACGAAAATATTCCAGATCAGTAGAACTGCTCGAATTCCCCGGTCAAAATAGAACGATTACAACGCGCGAATGATCACGAGTTAACTCGCTCCTGCTGTCAAACACAGTCACCACAGAACTCGTCTAGCCTCGACCGATCTAGCACAGAAACCAGTGTACCTTGTTGAAGACGAGTAACTTGGGAAGTCGAAGGTAGCGGAAGACAGAGAAAAGAGGATTAGCAGCGAGCCGTCCAGGAAATACGACAGTGAAGGAAGGACAAGAAACAAAAGAAGTAAAAGCCACCAAAATATAAGAAGCTCCAATGAAATGTCCATAAAATATTTCACGCGGTCAAAAATTTATTTTCCTGTTCCTAAAAGTCTACGAATTCTCGACGAGATTCGATGCGGTCCTCGATTTTCCCGGGAAAAAATATGTAAGAGCGGTCATTATTTTTAGAGTAGTGGGTTTTCCAAGGAAGTGGTGTCCCATTGTTTATCTGTAAGACCTCGCGAAACGTTCTCGCGGTTCACGAGCATGAAAGACACCGCAGAAATTCGTCGCTCGTGTTCCTCGGCCGGTGTTCTAACCCTGCTTCGAAAACAACGACCGTCCGAGAATAAAGGTAACGCGAGTTTTATTCCCGCTCTTAGTCACCTCTCCTTCCGGTAGCATAATAAAAACCCCTTTTACAACCCCTCTTCTTCTGTAGCCAGCCATCTACCCGTTACTCCCGCGGAACGTTCCGAAGCGAAGCGAAACGCGGAAACTATCCGCTGTCGCTTTCGCGGTATGTCTCTCTCAAGGCTAGTGCCCGCGTGACTCGTTCGCAGACATAATAAAACCCTCCTCGTCCATCCTCGATCCCTGTTCCGCCGTTTCTTCTCCATTACCAGGCCTTTCCTACAGCTGGACACGTTCCTTTAAGGGTTTCCCGTCGTTTCTCGGCCCTAACAAACGCGGTCGGGATCCTCGAGACCGACGCAGCTGTCGCAAACATAATCGAAAGGCTGTGCTACGTCTCTCCGGACGGACCAGGATCTTTTTAACGCGTTCAGGAGTTCTACAGGAGAACTATGGTACCCTTTTATCTACTAACTCCAACAATTTCTTAATAAATTGTGTAGAAGCAATTTCGTTCATACCCCAACAAATTATTTAGAGGAATTTAATGTTCTTCTGCAACATTCATGCGATTTTTCTGCACACCACTTTCAGAATAAATATTCTAGACCCTGTCTATCGCCAGCGGTAGAAGAGGGGGCAACCTCTCTACAAGCTATAAAATACTTTTCTGCATAGTACTCTTCACAACTTCTCGTCGTGCCGAAACGCATCCTAGGAAGAAAGCGAGTCACGCGGTGTAATCCACGGTCCCACGAGGACCTGCAGCGAAGAGTATCGCGCTTGTCACGTGACCAGGCAGGTAACGAGTTCCGCGCGAGCGTGGCCCGCCTCGCCGTCCCACGTTCACCGAATGCACCGAATACTGCACGCTGCTGCACCGAATGCACTAACATGGGCTAATGGAGCCGCGTCGTCGGCGAGCTAGTGTGGTCCATGTTGCGCGATCCCGTCGACCTCGAGATTAAGGCCGAGGCCTCGAGCAATTTGTTTCGCTAATGGAAACTCAGTGGTCCAGGTCGTTGACGACGGAAACTTTGATCTCTGCATGGAAACGGCCAGGTTCCAGAAACCCATCGTGATGGTAGCTGATCATTTTTACAGTTGGTGAATCCTGTTTTTTGGTTTATAATGCAACGATATAGTTTTTTATTTACTGATAGTGTATTTCAAGTCGAATACAATCACCTATTATGAAGATCGTGCAAGGCCACTCAAGGTCACTGAAGAATACACTTCTTTTGCTCTGCTGTTTACCGTTATGTGTGCGCGTGATCAATCCTTGTTTTGTATCTATGCTGTTTTGCAAATATCACTTTAGGTTATTGTGATGCAAAAAATATTTGTTACATAATGTGCATGGTGTCAATGGACCAAATATCTGGCAATATTTTTTTCCGAAAGTCATTTTTGTCGGAGTTATCAAGGTCATCGGTGTTTTTGACACATACCTACATTTCTTTTTATTGCATCGTGTAACTGACCGAAAAATACATTTAGATATGTATAATATCATGATCTTGATCTCCGAAAATTAAAGTTTCACCTAAAACTGATATCTATCGAAATCGAGATATTTAGCTGGCCTTACTTAAATGGACCACCCTGTATAAGTTTGTAAAACAAAGTTTCATTTCGCGTCGAGTTCATTAACGCGAATCAATCGTCAAGTTGTCTAGCCGATTAGCCTCCTCTGGCCGATAACGAATCGCAGGCGGAGCGTCCAGGCTAATTCAATTGGCCGACAGCGATGAAACCGTGTCCCGTGGCTCGGATTTCGCGATGAAAAAAGTAGTCCGGCACTGCGTTCTTTCTGTTCCGGCTCTCCGTGTCGGTCCTTTTTCGAGGGAACCCGACGAGGAGGAGGAGGAGCAGGAGGAGAAGCCAGGATCCGTCTGTCCCGCTCGAATTCATTTCACGCGTTATAATCTTTAATTAAGGCGAGTTTTCTACGGCGGCGCATAATACGGGATCGTTAGACGACGCCGGATTCACCGAGAGCTGTTCGTTCTCGCTTTTCCTGCGCTTCCTCCAATTTAGACGCCGCCGTCGTTCCCATTTTTTCCGTCTCGCCGCTGCCGGATTCTCCTTCCCGCGCCCCTCCGCAGGCGGCAAGACGATGTAGCGGCTTCGTTGCGAACATCTCTGCGATTTCACCCTTCCAAACTTTCGCCGTGTTCGCGCTGATTCTCTCACAACGTTCCACGATTGTCTGGACATCCTTAGTTTCGCACAAACATCGCCCGTGAATCTGCTATTTTCCTGGGCTGCAGGAACTGATTCTCTTCGAGGTCCTGTGTTGGATTGAACAGTGCCGACTTTGTACAGGATGTTTCAAGATTGACCTCAACACTTTTTTGAGAAAGAAACTACAGTAAAGTCGCGATATTTGTGAGCGACCGCGTTCGTGAGACGAACAACGACGAACCCGAAGAATTAATTCTACTTGAATTTTCCGGGCAGGATTCGCGTTTCCGGTGACGCGAGGTCGTTGAATCGACGTCCCGCGACCTGGCCAGCTCGCGGTTGTAAAGTTCCGTTAACGACGGAGCCGTTGTAGAATGTTTTTCCCGATAAGACCGAGGACGGGCGCGTGCGCGTGCGGCGTTGCGCGAGTCGCAAGCATAAAACACGGTTAACCGGCACGGCAAGGCACGGCACGGCGGCGGCTGCAACAAAAACGGGCCTGGGCTCTTTCGAATGTATGCACGGGGTCGAAATTAAAGCGGAAGAAAATGTGTCCCTGGGAACGGGAATAAATTCGCCGCTCGCCCCCGTCTCTCGCTACCTTCTGACGGAGCGACGTTAACGTTTGTTCCCTTCTGTTGGTTATTTTGCTGGCTGGAGCCGCGCGTCGTAAAGCGACGGGGGCAAACTTTTTCAACGAAATCTCCGCAACACGTGTGCCGTTTATTCCGAACGGGACATCCGAGCTGCTCCTTGCTCTCTTACTCTCTTGTTCTCCGTGGAGCCAGACCTTTATAATAATGTTACGCCCGTCCGACAAAACCGAGGCAGATCCGGCTCGTTACCGTTACGATCACTGCCTTCGCGTCGCATCGCATTGCATCGCGTTCCTACGATTATTGGTTGCCACTGCAACCTCCTTCGCTGTCTCTGCGATCGTCTTCTTTCGACCTCGTTCACCGGGAATCACGGGAATCGCCGTAGACTCCGAACCCCATCACCATTATTCGAATTCGGTTCCGCGTAGTTAGGCGAACCGTTGCGTCGCTGGGATGCTCGAATAGAATCACCGATACGCTTTGCTTCCTTTCTTGGGGAGCTGTTCTTTCTCGTATACGCCGGCAACGATCGAGCACGACGAGATATTCACTGTTTATATATCGCTTATAACACGACCTCCATGCAACATGCTCGCAGAAATTACTACTGTTAATATGATGCTCTCCCCACGACAGTTTATTCTTCGTTGGCACTAATGACCAGACTGCGGATTTTATGCATTTGTGGTAAAAATGAATTTAAAATAGTGAAAAAGTTAGAATGATCTAATAATGCCAATCTAATGATTTCAGCTTGTTTGTCCGGTGTTACCATTTAATAATTATTTGCATTAATTGCAAGGCGCAGGAGGTACATAGACATTTATTTCTTCTCAGAATAAATTTTTTAACTGTGAGCTACCTAACATATTCACCGACAATTTTCAGATTTCTTTCCGGTTCGAGATTATTCGATATTATTTCACATAATTAGCTTACTAATATTGATTCAGAAAAGCGAATAAGATCTATGCACAGGAAATCTGCGCGTACATCAATGAATCACAATAGACAGCATCCTCCGTTTTCTTTCGAGAAAACATTTAATTTTCCAAAGCCGATCGTGCCCGCTAATCCAATAAAACCTATTCATACAGAACCAAGCTGTTGCGTTGGTAGGAAACGTGTTTAATATTTCAAAGCGTTCCGCATTGACGGATCCAATAAAACCGTTTTATAGAGCCGATCGGTTCTCGGTTGTTTTTATAGAACAAAGCACCCATCAATTTTTCAAAGCATTTCGCATTCGTCGACTCGAATAATGGCCTGAGAGCTATGTATCGTACAAATACTGGTGTGCTGTTCGCCTTCCGATTCCTACATTGATAATAATAATAAATATTTTCGAAGTCAATTTGAAGGGGATAGCTGCGGTGTGAGAGTGAGAGAGGAGAAAGAGAGAGATATGGACGAGACATGAATCGAAAATTGGAAGTTAGGAGAGTGCGACAAGACCCAGTGCAACCGCGCTCGGAGCTGTCCGCCCGTGAATGCGAGGAAATTGGAGAGTTCTTCTCGATGTCCGGGGAATCTGTTCCCTTTGCCGCGTACCTTCTCGAATCATCGCACGTTTTCGTTCCTCTCCGAAACTAGTTCTCGCAGTGGATCGATGCCTCTCGAATTAACGGCTGCGAGGGATGGGTAGGGGCGGAGAACGGGAAACCAGAGAGAGAAAGAAGGTAGAAATCTATCCCCACTGAACCAGTAATTAACTCTCCATCTGCGTACCGGGTCATTCTAGATCCGGACCGTCCCTGTTCTTATTCCAATCACTCCCAAAAACAATTTTATGCTGGCATTGTTATGTAACACCAGATTCTATCAAAAGTCGACCATTTCGCTTTGTTCTAAAAAATTACAGTAATATAAATTTACTGTAGCAGTAAAAATCATTTGATGATATTCTAGGAACATCGAAGAATATTCAAGAATTTTTTAGGGTGTTTTAAAACATTACAATCTGAAGACTTTGATGAATTCTAGAAAAGACAATCTAGGAAGGACAATATTGTATTCCAGAAAAGAAAATTTTTCTTTTCCATTTAACTTCATTTGACATCCTGATAATTAATTGAAATAAGCTTTCCTGTTACACAGTCTACTGTCTCACGTTTCAGCAGCCCATTTTTCGTTAAACTCGCGAAACCCTCCATCTGGTTCGGACAAGGGTTAAGGCAGCCGATAGTTGAGGATCGAACGTGGTTCCGCGATCAACAGGATTGTTTACAGCGAGCGATAAAGTTTATCGGAGGAAACGTGTCGGACTATTTGCTCGTCGGAATGTATGCAACGATTCGGAAATTAGCCGGATTCGTATCTCGCCGGATAAACTTGGCCCTGGTATCCGAGTAATTGTTGTCGATTCGGTCGGGTCCCAGACCCGTCCCGTACTCGTCCGGCGCTGCGCGGCTCGGTGCGACGGGATCGGGTCAATAATAAAACCCCCGTACTAGTCGGTCGTCGAGTCCCGGCTCGGCTCGCGCGGCCCGGTATAACTTCCGTCGTCCACAGTATCGGCTGAAGAGTGCCGTTCGAACCTGGCGACTCTCGTGCACATTTAATGAGACACCTGCTGCCAGCCGGCTCGACGAAACTTTTTAATCTGCCCCGGCCGTGTGTGCATACTTTTTCAAAACACGTCGGCCGGACGGTGTTGCGAGATTTTCAAGTTTAATGCGACATGACCCCTCGAGGGGGTCGACGACATTGGATAAGGAGACGGTTTCTTTGTGAACCCGCCGCGACGTGCTATTGTTGCGCTGTTTGCCGACAGCCACTTCGTTGCGACCGCGAACGCGTTTTCAATCTTGCTCGGAACCGATTGTCGACCACTTTGCGATGGGGACCATGATTGGACTAGGATGACCCAATTTTTTATTGACCTTGAAACTGTCGATTCTATAGCAATTTTTAAGAACAAACGATATTAATTAATCTGAAGTTTCTTGTGTATCTTCATTGCGCATTTATGGTAAAAATGGGTAGCTGCAATTGGGAACACTAAACATATTCATTAAATAAGATTTCCAATCCTCTGGCTCATTAAAGGAAGTAGGAATTTCCTAACCAGCTTTTGTTTCTTGTACTCGATACCTAATAATCAAGTAGGATCTTTGTAGAATCGTCGACTTTGATTTCGTTACGTTAGCAAAGCAGTCGTCTGAAGACACAAATTATTAACGGTTTGGTCATAGGAATCCCATCGCACAGAAATCGACCACGCGTATCGAGGATCTTCTGACGGGCCAGATCGGGCCGGGCCGGGCACGGAGAAATAGAAGGTTGAAATAGCAGCGCGTACGTGCTCGAAAATTCCGGGAATGATCAACGCGCGGCGCTTATCGGCGTTCCATCTGGAAAGCGGGGAAACAATCGGAACAGAGAGATAGAACTCGGCGAAATAGCCCGGTGCTTATCGCCGATACGATAGAGAACGAAGCGGTGTGGGAGCGGGGGGATGTGGATGGGGTTGCAGCGCGCGGTATGCATCGATTAAAAGTAACTGCGTTCGCCGGGCTATTCAACGTGAATTATCAACGCGGGTTAATTGATTCCTAATCACCGGGAACAGCGGCGAGTCATTTATTGAAACGCCCCGGCTCGTATCTCTTTCAACCCGGCTGCGGCCCCCGGTTTACGAGCTCTCGCGGGGTTTCGCTGAGTGGAAAAGTTGACGCCGCGATACACGATTCCCTCTCGATCTCTTTATCTCTCTGTCGGTTCGTTCGTCTCTCCTTCTATGCGCTGCAGGATCTTCTCATTGATTTCTTTTTTTACAAAATTGCCGATGCAATTTCGTTTGGTGGCACAACAACGAAGTGAACAAAGTCCAGTGGAAACAAAGTCCGCGGACCGCGTCGCGTCGCGGCGAAACGTCAAACGAGCGTTTCAGCCGCGAGGCCGGCTGCGCTGCTCGTTAATATTCCACCTACATTTAATTTAGCAGCATAATTAATTTCGTGGTGCCGGGGACACGGACCGAAAGTAACACTGGTTTTTCTTTGTGTCAGCTCCGCGCGGGCTCTCTCTCTCTCTCATAGCCTCAGGAAACTTTCCAACGGAAAGCTGGCTCGAACGACAGCGAACACATTGAATCCACGTTCATTCGGGACGTTCATTGCGGGACGTGTAAAACCATCTCCCTCTCTCGCTCTCGCTCTTTCTTGCACACAGAGCTGATTCTCAGGGAGCAGGAGGGCAAGAGGCGAGAGCTCGTCGACGCGCATTCAGGGACTCGCGTTCACGAGGAAAACGCTTTCCGATTGAATCGAGTTATGCAAAGGACGGCGCGAATTTTCCGCGGGAGCGGCGGTTTTAGGCACCAAGGCGAGAATACCTCGGAATCACCGTAGCCACCCTTCGACGATCTCTTCCTGAATAACTTTCTAACGATTCCAACGCGCGCGCCTGCACGGACAGCCTCGGCGCATCGTCTCGTCTCGTCTCGTTTCGTCGCGTTTCGTTTCGTTTCGTTTCTCTCGCGAAGCGGCCTGATTCGCGAGCGCCGCGTTTCCGCGACCTGATTAAACATCATCGCTCAAAGGAAAATACCGAGTCGAGATTTCCTTTCTCCCGGGGAACTGTAACGACCGTCGGCCGTTTTAATCACTGGCGCGCGCGTCTCTTTGCCACTGCGCGCCGTTCGAATTAATTAACGGAAATGAAAAATTCTCGTCCCGCTGCTATGCCGAGCACCGGTCGAAGCGGACCCCGTTTCAACGCTGCCAGCCAATCGCGGATCTCGCGTTATTGTCGATTCTACTCTCTCTCTAGAAGTCGTTTCAACATCTCCACCGTCCGCGTTCTAACCGAATGCTAAAATTCCGAGACTGATGAATATTTTCCACTTCGAACTTATCCAATTCGACTCAGCTTCTTCATTTCAATAATGTATTAATAGACGAATTTTTAAAAAAAATGGGCCGGTGTGAAATTTGAAGTAATTTTTGCAACCTAATAAAATTACAGAATAGAGAAATAAACTGAGTCTCTATTTATTTAGATTTCGCGCAATTTTTATTACAACACGTGCTTGGATAAAGAAATTTATCGAATCAATTTCCATGCAAGCAACTTCATCATTTCAATAATTATAAGATGAAAAATATAAAACCGGTCATTTGACCGGCAATGGTAGGTTTAGTGTTAATGCAAAAAATTTTTATTTTGATTAAATGCTTTGATTTGCAGCGATTCATTAATAGCCTGCGGATTTTACAAATTTGTAATAAAAATGGTTGGGTCTAGTTCCAAACAATTTTGTAATTTCAAGTAATTTTCACAACCCAATAAAATAACAAACCATTTTCTGACAATATTTCTGAATTATTTGAGTGAAACAGGATTGAATGAAGTATCACCAGGGAGATATTAATTCAAAGTCCGAGGATTGCGACGAAAATAGCAGACTTTAATCTTCGCGCTCGATCTTTCGCCTATCTGTTTTTCGTAGCTTACAGTGTTGTCCAGGTTCGAGAAATCGGAAACCCTCGCGTCGTCAACGGAAGAGCCATCTCTCTCTCTCTTTCTCTGGGCTTCCGGGTGTGACACGTTTGTGCCGTCGTCGGCTGTACACAGACTATACACGCCTGGCACCGGTTCCACAGTGAACCGTTGTCGTTCCCGTGTTCACCGTTCGCCGCAACCCGAACCGAGATAAAAAGTTTCTCCAGTTCGGCCGGTGTTGTTGTCGCCAGGATATATCCCGGCTCTCGATCGATATTACACCAGGGGCACACGTGTTTTCTCGCGCGTGTTAACGACAAGATATTGCCGCTAATATAAAATCAATGGAATCCTGTCGGCGAGTAACGATCAACGGTCGCCGGAGGTAAAAAGAACGTTAAGAAACGGCCACTTTATACCCGGGAACCCTTTCTTTCAACCCCTCTGCTGCCCTACAAAATCCACTGAACATGTCCAGTCACTGGCATTAATATTCGGACATTTAAAAACCTTTTTTGATGTTGTACGACTCTTTTCGAGAAGTTAGAAACGGGAAAAAATCTTGTGAAGAAAATACTGAAGGTTGTTTTTCAGAACTTTTTGATGCGGGCCTGTATTGGAAGTTTGAAAAGTACGTTTTATAGATTTGCATTTAAACTTTCGCGTTAATTGGTCCAATACTTTATCCTCGATCGCATTGACCAGCTGCGGAAACTGGGAAAATGCATTTTAAGAAAAATCTTCGCATTTCTAAAATTTTATAGTCACCATTTTTGTTGTTCTAATTCTGCCAATGGAAAGTTAGAAACAGTAGCGATGAATTGATTCTAAAATGCAAAACGGTCATGCCATTATAGGATATGACGTGGACGTTGCTGGTTGCCCGGTTGAAATCACTTCCGGTATTGTGCGTTGACAAACGGTAATATACAATTGAACGGTCTCGAGGAGGCAGCTGCAATCTTCGTTCGAGTTGAACCTCTCGCGTGGTTTTCTTTTGCGTTTACGTTCTCTCTGGAGGCGTCTCGCGAAATGGCGCGGCGCGGCGGACATAGTGGACGTTTACAGATACGTCGTACGGTGTGCGGAACGGTACGCCAATATTTTCAGTAGTATCACTCGACGTCCGAACCAGCGGGCGGAAGAGCCAGTCGAAAAGAAAGAAAAACCCGTGGCCTGGACACAGAGGAGTGGACACGAGAGGAGACCAATGTCCCGTGTTTCGGGGTGAACGGTCAAAGAAGAAGTATGTGCCCGGGAAAGCACGTGAAAGATGATCCACTGTTCGGACGTGTACGCGCGCGCTATACCTCCCTCCTCCTACCACCCGAACACGTGGTTATGTCGAAAACCTCTGCCACCGTGCCGTGTTGAATTTATTTTCGTTCGCGAACACACGCGTCCCGATTCCCCACTATATCCCTGCCACGATGTGTTAGCCTCTTTACTTCACTACTCAACTTGCACACCTAACCATTCAGACCTGTGTTCTTATAAGTCCCAGAGGGAAGAAATTTTTTCATCCCTGATTCACGATTCTGCTTCCCAGAGGGAAAAACCAATTTCTATTGATTGTATTCTCGTTATCAACCCTTTGTCGAGTGTGACTCGACGTCAGAGAAAGAAAAATGTAAATGAAATTGGTTTTTATATGTATTTGGTTCTTCCTTTATTTCTTTAATTGTCTTATTGTTTAGTTAAAAACAAATACAAATTCCAACAAAGTTTGAGTAATATTTCATATAATTAGTAAACAAAATTGTTTAAAATAAGTAAGAGTCAAGAAACTGTCCTTTGAAGTAAATTTCTAATGAGACACTTCAAATAGTAGGAAGTTGTCGGCAACAAAATGGAAGAATAATTCGGAGTGCGAAGGGTTAATGGTTTAACATCGATAACGGGGAAATACAATTTTAATTTATTTAAGAAAAAATTATTTACGCATTACCTAGCAAAATGAATCTTTCTAACATGTCAAGAAAATCTCAAGCCCTTTGATTCAATTATAATGGAGTTAATCGTTCTTAAAGAGAAATATTGTTCAGAACGGTGACCTTAACATATTTCAGGGTCATTGATATCTGAGGGGACCTTCTCTACAAGTTCCCCGATAAAATTGCAACTGGTCGCTGAATGTTTATTGTCTCATACCTGGGCATTAGCGTAACCGGAACAGAACGTGTTTCAGCCTCGTTCAGCATAGCTTGGAACTTGATTACGCGTCGGCGCGATCGTTCCAGTTGTGCTCGACGCGCTTGTGATGCGAACGGGAATCGACGATGTTCCGCGTCGTCGAGTGGCGTATATGTATATGCGTACATATATCGCTTGAGAACTGGAGCTGGATTTCCGATGATCAAACAGTCACCGCCGCGAATAATATCGATTTTCGTAGCACCGTTCGGGGTTCGTCCGGTACCACCGTGTCGACGCAACCACGCGTCCTCCTCACGCGGCCTATTCCGTGTTATCAAAGTTTGCGCCGTTCCAGCGCCGCAATTAGTTCTTGAGTCGACGGGCTCCAATTAAATTGCATTTAGCCGCCCGATATCAGACCGACGCAACTGCGTTCCCGGAAGAATAAACCCTCCGTGGTTTCGGCCCGTTTTGCCCATCGATGTCCGCTTTTTCCTATACATTCCAATGAGTGTTTTCTAACCCTTTCCGAAAAATATTTACTCTGTGCCACAATCGAGGTCAACTAATTTAACGGACAATAAATTGTCGCAGTTAACCTTGAGTGATCTTCATAATAGGTCATTGTATTCGTCACGAAACACACATATTAGAATGTAGATAAAATAACCATTCCGTTCCATTAGGAAAAACAGGGTTCACTTTGAGTGACCTTGAATGGCCTCTATAATAGCTTATTATTTCATTTCATAAAGCAGAGTTGACTTTCATATCTCCTTGGCGCCTCCACCGAAAAATATTAGCAACATCAGATTACGACATAATCTCCTCGACACTATGTGAGTTTGGTCTCAGAAGCAATCGAGTTGTTCAGGTGACCTGTTTTATATTTCCCACCCTGTACATAATTGAAGCGTATGATGTTGAAGCAAGTTTCTAAAATACTTCGGACCGCAAAGGATTGAAGACATTTAAAAACAATTAGGCCAGTTACTACCCAGACCGATCCTCAACTGATCCTCTTTTCGCACACGATCCTCCGTGGTCGCTGACCAAACTCTCACCAATTCGAACCTCGCACCGAGATTCCAGTGCGGCTTGTTTTTTAGCTAAACAGCGGTGGCTCGATTAGCTAAACTCTCTGTAAATAACAACCGTGGCGAGCACGGGGAGAGGGAGAGAGCGTGTTGCAAAGTTGCGCAGATCGTTCGCGCGAGAGAGAGAGAAAGGGAATCGGTTTTCCCGCGGACGGATGCTATCGTCTGAACGTTGAGGCGCTTAAACAACGGGAACATTCCTCCCACGAGCGTTTAACGAAATTACTTTGAAACACGAAGAAGTACGCTTCGCCCGATGTTCCAGCCACTTCCATAGCTGGACCATTCTGTTCTCTCTCTTTCTTTCTCTCCCAGCAGTATTCTCCCTTCGACTGGGGGGAGGAGTCTGAGGAGTTTCTTCCGTTCGCCCATTTTTTGTCGACGTCGCACCTTTTCCTGCACATCCACCGATTCTCTCGGTCGACGGGCTTTAAAAACGAGTCTCTTAAACCCGTTAGAATTACACTGGCCCCTGGTTTCTTTTCTCTCTCTTTATTTTTCGTTCAGTTCCTCTTTTTTCTGCTTTCTTTTTTCTTCCGGCCGAGACTTAGACTGCCCCCTCCCCTCGGCCGAATTCGATTCAGCGTTAGCCACTTCGAAAACTCCATTTTCAGAAGTGTCCAAAATGACACGATGTCTCCAGCCGGCTTAAAGTAGTCAAGAATGCCCTCCAGCTGATTCAGACCGGAAGTGATTCGTTCGATAGCTTATCAAGAAAGGACCGTCTCTACCGAGTGTCAACCGCATACCTCGTCCGTAATGGTACTTACGGGGAGAAAGAAATTTTCTTACTAAAGAAAAACCCAGTTTTTGCTCCATTTTCCCTATTAAATCGCGTCTAAAAATTCTTTAAAAAATCTGACACATCTAGCATCTCGAGTCACATATTCGAGAATTTTTCCGATTTTTCAGCTACGAACTCTGGCTGTGAAAATTGAAAAACCGGAAAAAATTAGAACAAATACAGATTCCTTACTGAGGCTTAACCCTCGCAAGGTGAGGTCTAATAACACATAAATAGTAAGGTAGGGTCTCTTAGACCCCGATAAATGAATTTCATAAATAGCCTCGTTTTTAATAAATTTAAAAAGTAAACGAACAGATTTAAGTTTATTCATATAAAAATTCTTTTCAAAAATCCAGAGCTGGAGTCTGTGAGACCCCACATTACCTTGCGAAGGTTAAGAATGACTACCTTTGAAATTAATTGAATAATAAGGTATTGCCACCACTATGTGTCTATTTTTCTTCATATTTTTCGCTAGGGTGCGTCATAGTGAAAAGGAAATAGAAACTGATTTTTTTCAACGTTTTTCTTATGAGAATCTAAGCGGTACTTGATCTTTCTCAATTTGACCAGCACTGCAGCCCACTGTGGCGTTGGCCCTAGCTTGGCGAAGCTTCCTCGGAGTAAACAGAGCCGGAATGGCTGGCTGATGCGACGTAATTATCGCTACGTGGGCGGAGAAAGCTTATCTGGTTAGTCGGCGTCCGTCTTACGTTTCTCCGGAGAAGGTAAAAGTCCTCCGAGGAGATTTCTTCGAATGAGCGACGACCGTCCCGTCCCATCGAGAGAGCTGCAGCCTCTGTAGTCGTTCTCTGGTAGTCGTCGCACCAAGCTACGCCCGGAAGTACTCGGAAATCGGTATGCCCGCCGCGAAACAGTCCTTCGAAAATTTAGTAGGACGTTTTACGAGCAGCCCGGTAATTTGTCTGCCTCGCCACGCAATTGCTGAGAGAATATCGTCGACCGGTAAACGACCGCTACCTTCCCTCCGACCGCGTTTAATTCGCTTTCGTTGTACGACTCTGCTGGTTTCTCTCGGCCACAGTAGCAAGAGTCAACGCTTGCCGTCCTGATCTCGGTCTTCCGAGTATCTTGGACCGTCGTAAACATTATGGTTGCTGCTGTTATTATTATAACATCACTTTTATTGCGCTAAATGCTACGCGGGATCTTCCCCGGAAAATGAAAACGCTCGGAATTCATCGCTGGGAACAGACGATAAACAGAAATGTAATAGTTCCTCTTTACCACTACAATTTATTCCCGTTTACCCAGACGAAAAAGAAAAACCACGTACATCGTATATTTATGTATACTTACGATTCTTATAGTGACTACATACCGATAAAGCACACACACAATACTATAGAATATGTAGCGCAATCCATCAGGGCGCGGTAGTGGGGGTAGCCGATTTACGTCATCGACTCTCAGAGCACCAGTTGCCCAGACCTAATATAGCATAGTAACACATAGTGGTACATGGATAAACACTTTTTAATGGAACCTTCAATAGCAACAGCAATTTTCATTGTGAGCTAACAAATCACCCTCAATAACGTCATTTAATAGTTTCATTTAAGATTGCAATGTAAAAGAAAATTTCTATGCTTTCTTTCGGTACAGCACAATTATTGAAAATCCTATTAATAGGCTTCCGGTGGGTAACGTGCTAAGACTAATTTATATTTACTCTGTTCGCAAGCTTCATGACAAATCTGATTCCTCATTCCAGTAAAAAAAGAACTGTTCTCGAATAATACACAGATGTTCATTAAACTACATTTTCCTCACAATTCGAAATAGAATCGGAAACCGAGTACATTACATTTATTAAGAATAACATTGAATTAATTGTTTAATCCTTGCACCACACAATCTATGTTCGGTCGAATAAAAAATCATTTCTACTTTAGTATATGGAAAAAGTATTCGTGCACTCGAATAACTTAAAATTAACTAAAAGGCTCGAGTATGCTCGAGATGTTGGAAGGATTTATTTATAAAGTAACGCTAACGGGACCCGGCGAATGGGTTTTTGCACCGAGGTGTTCAATTCGCTTTGAGAGAAGGTGGTTAGGGGTCGCGGATATTATCCTCGTAGAAACTTGGCGAGCGCGTCGTCCATTATACGATTCCAAGGGTGACTCCGTCTACCGCGGGTCCCGTTTAATTACAAATTAACAGGTTTAATCAGGAAACTTGCCGGGGCCGAGTAGCCCCGTATTTTCGCGTCAGCCGCTCACGGGGGCCTCGATTCCCGCAATATTATCACTATCGGCGAGGCGCAAACACGACCTATAGTCGACCGCATCGTTCATCGCCACCTTATTGGCTAAACTTGCCAACTAATTTTATTAAAACGCCTCCTCCCACTCCCTCGAATTTCGTTCACGCGGCTTCAGTTGCACCCCATCGACGGCTCCCCGACTCCAAAAGACTTTCGGAGGGAGGGAACGGGGGTTGCGTTTGCACCCTAAACGCTTTATGTCTTATCTACCCTCCGCAATTGACGTGCTCGGTGTCATCGAAATAGGGGTCGATCGCAGTTCCAAATACCTCAATATTTTTAGAAAATACATTAACAAAGAATCAATTAAAAAATTATGCTTTAAGATGCTGAAGATGGCTGACACCTGGGAGAATTACTCTGTATTAATTTTTTCCAAGAAACAAGATTATATACTATGGACTGATTTATATTTTGTGCGATTTTTATTGTAAACCATACTTGATTAAAGAAATATATTTAATCAATTCGAGTGGAAGCATTTTTCTAATATCAACAATTGCTGCCAGTCGATAGACCAACAGAGGTAGGTCCAGCGCAACCGCGCATATTTTTTAATTGAATTCATTTTACATCGGACAAGTTACATCGGGCATAGTAGTATTTTCACAGAAATACCACACGCAGCATGCGGTCGTGTACGAGCGTGTCTCTGGCAAACACGGCGGCGTCTAACGGTGGAAAAAGCGTTAGCAAAGAAACGGAGCGGCAGGTGTGGGAAGTTCGCGTGCCAAAACGCGGCAGCCGCTCGATGTTTATTTACTTTCGCGGGGAGTTCACGGTGCGGTGTGCACGTAGCACGGAATATCGTAGTAAATTACGGTATTTGGGACGTTTACTGCTCCGTTGTTTCGCCGATAAAGATCCGTTCGCCGTGAAATATCCCCGCTGTATCTTTTCCGGTCCGCGAGAGTGGGGGCTCCTTGCAAATCATTCCGCGAGACGAATCGTGGGGGCCCCGCCGAGTGGATTTTTCCCCGCCGACGTCTTTCCGACAGCGAATTTCACCGTCGACGATGGTCGGCGCTCGTTCAACCGGCAATAACAAGCCCGGCGCGCCAACAGAAACAGCCATTAGCGAGTTGCCCCGACCAGTCCCGGCCCGGCCGATTCGACACTGCCGCGAACTTTTATTGAAACCGTAATTTATGGAGAAAACACATCTGCGTAATAAAGAGCGGGTCATTAATTTTTCTGCAGCGGCAGCCGTTCGCGGAACGCCCGAAGTAATATTTTCATGCGTTTTACTCTCGCGCCACCGCCGTTTTTCTCCTCTCCTCTCCTCTCCTCTTCTCTTCTCTCCGCGCCACTACTAGAGCGTTCATTGCTCACAGCCACTTAATGTTCCGTTCCACGGACGAAACGTTTAAATCGCGACGGACTTCGGCGCTCTTTTAACAGCCGACGATCTTCTTTGTCGCTGCCATGCCACGCCACTCCGATTCACACCCCCGCGTCCACGCAAAATCGCCTTTTCCGCACAGTGACTTGGAATCGTAAAAAGCTGAACGATATTCATGTCTTTGTTGATTATACATTATTCACTACAATCAATACGGTTTCAAAGGGTTTTCCCACACACTTTTGATCCGAGTAACTTTCTTACAAATCGGGCAAACGACTAGTTTTTCTGCGAACTAGATGATATTACAAAGAAATTACAAGGAGGATAGTAAAAATTGCTTTTCACGGCTTTTAAGATTTAAAACATGTGAAACATACACGTGCTGAAAGTTTCGTCGAAATTTATTAATTGGTTGATGAGTTATAGAAGCTATTTTACTGAAAAATGAAGTTCTACACACTTGTAAAATCTGGACTTTTTTGTACGAAGCTCTAAAATTTTTCTCGTCGAGAGTAGCGAATCGAACGTACACGCTCTGCACAGTCTATACATAGAATACTATACTAGCCTAGCAGGAAGTAAAAATAAGACGGAAAAGAAGAATAGAATTTTTTCGTTCGAAGCTTCGCGTACGAGAGAATCGAGTTTGGAAATTCGTCAAACGCGCGTGCCATTGAATAGAAATCGACCGACGCGTCCGATGAATTTTGAAACACAATTTTCTCGTAAATGAAAGTTCGAATGAAAAATTGTTCAATCGCAATTTTATAAGTAGGTTTTGAATTATGTTTCTTCTTTCGGAACTTTTAATAAGTTATGAATATAATGACGGCACTTCGAAAGTTCTCTGAAGTTTTTATTGCTTCATGTCTGGAGCACCCAGTTTTGTCACAAACGCTTAGAATCAGTGCACCGATAACAACCGAGTAAAACTTTCGGTTTGACAGAAAAACGATCATTTCCATCGGGGAGATTACGAACAACAGAATATTTATAATCACTAGACTGCGGACGTTTATGCATTTTCCAATTTCTGTAGACAAATTTGAAGAAAGTGGAACGTAATAGAATCCTATTTTTAATGGGAACAGTAGATCTAAAACAACTAAAAATTGGACAAAATTCTATCGAATTTTATATTCTAGCCTTTTCTGAAAATTTTCATAAGCCATAAATGCATAAATATCCGCAGTCTAATAATCACGGTAGGGGCGAAGCGAGGAAAATAGACGGTCGAGGAATGATTGTTAGATGATGGCCCATCGTTTTCAGTATCCCTGTTCGACGGGAATATCTCCGCTCGTTTGAGGGATCGGTTTTTCCCAGTGGCAGGTTCGAGGAGGAGGAAAACGCTCGACGCGTTCCTGTTTCGTCGTGACGGCAGCCGTTCTCGTTTTCGGTCCTGCCCTTTCGGGATTCTCGCTTTGCACACGTAGCACGTATCCGGAGCCGACCCGACCCGTGCCGGGATCTCATCGTTGCACCCCGCGCACAACCCCTTCCACCCACCCTTCGGCCCCGTTTTATACATTTTTCCCATCGCATTCGCGTTTCGCGTGTCCGTGCCAGCGCAGCGACCGGCTCTCCCCATCCCGTTTTAAATCTGGCTCGATGATGTATTATCCACCCACTGTTTGTTTGCCAGCGTCCTCAGAAAAGGTTAGAAGTTCTTAAGAAACTGATTCTTAAAGTGGACACAGACAATTTTCTACAAAAATCCGAAGTCTAGTTACAGTGAACCGGATTAATATTCGGACGCTCTAAAGAAGACGATAACTTTCTTAGTATTGTACTATACGATTTGAACTTTTTTGGGAAGCTAGAGCAACTAGTTTACTGCAGGATATAAAAAGAAATTTTTTCAAAAATTGCAATTGATCGGAATTGCAGAAAAAATATTAAAAGTTGCATTTTACAACTTTTTTATGTGGGCCTATATTGAAAATTTAAAGAACACGTTTTGTAGATAGAATCAGACTAACACAACCCGCGAAATTACAAAATTCCCGTTATATTTTTTTAACACACTTCGTACTGCCGTAGGGTTCGTTAAAATCAAAGTAGAACAATCGGCTTGCTATAGCAGGGGAGTGAGAGGGGGAGAGAGATCTAGGAGAAATCGGAGTACGTGAGGTTCCTCGATCGCACGCAATTTCTCCAGGAGCGTGTTTCCTCGGGGTCGAGGAACGTCTGCAGGCAAATGCGAGTACACCTCCCACTGGTCTTTTAAGTCGTCGCGTCGATAATTCAAAGGTGAACGGGAGGTCTCCGGCTCGCGAGAATGCTCTCTCTCTCTCTTCCGCGCGCGCGCAACAATCTCTCGCTCGTCCCTTTTCAATCTCGAATCCGGGAATTCCAATACGTGCCGGACAGACCGGTAAACGTCCGTGTGTCCCGTTTGCTGGGACGTTCGCTTGCTCGCTTGCTCGCGCAAACACGGTCATTCAAGACTGTTTTCTGATTACACAGCGCCGACGTTTTCTTGTTATGCTCCCTGACAGTTTCTCATTACAGATTACGCGAGCCGCGCTCACGCCGTCCGCATCCGAGGCCGCAGTCGGCGTCGCTTTCTCGAAAACGACGTTCTTCATCTCACTCTCTTTTTTCCTATTTTTTTCTTCCTTTCTTTCTTTTCCGAGAGCTATTGTGCTCGCGCAAGCCGCGTCCGCGGAACTGTGCTCAAAGGAACGCGGTTCTCGCACGAGACGACAAACCTTCGATGCTCGTGGACTTGCAAGCTACATGCATTGCAGGGTGCGGTGTTAATTGTTGTACACCCGGGAAAATGTTGGCGCTTTCTAATCGCGAGGAATCTGCGTGTTTGAGATGCCATAGGAAAGTCTTAAATGGGTATCTTTAGGAATTTATTTTGGAAAAACTACTGGATGGAGTGATTTGCATTTTGTTTTACTAGAAAGGGAAGACTTTGCTGAGTATTTTAAAAAGTTGCTAGCACCGTGAAGTGTTCGATGTCCTATAAAAGTATGGGTAGTTTTAAACAGGCACGTACTGCATTTAAGAATTTATAATGCCTCATTCTTTTTGGTGGGTATATATTCTACAGTCTTAAACTTGTTATAAAATATCTCTTTTTAGCGCATTAAATAAATATGTCACCACGCAAGTGGTCTGAAGTTTAACGTAAGTGGCACGGAACGTGTTAATAGAAAAAGGAGACTTCGCTTTCATACAATTTTTAGAGCGGCGCGTAAACAAGCATGGTCTGAGTGAAGTCTTCTGTGTCCTATAAAGATAGGGGTAGTTTTAAAGGAGTACAAACAGTGTTTAGGAATTTATTTTGGAAAAACTACTGGACGGATCGATTTGCATTTTGTTTTATTAGAAAGGGAAGACTTTGCTGAGTATTTTAAAAAGTTTGCAGCACCGTGAAATGTTCGATGTCCTATAAAAATATGGGTAGTTTTAAACAGGCACGTACTGCATTTAAGAATTTATTTTAAGAAAACTTTTCGCTGGAATGATCTAAATTTTATTTGAATAAAAGGGGGAGATCTCGTTGATTATCTTGAAAGATTATTGGAGTTATAAACAAACACGGTCCACAAATTAATTTTTGTGATGTCCTGCAATTTACAACAGAATGAAGTTTATACTCGAAATGGAACTCTTTTGTCGTATGCAAATATTAACAAAATGGCAATAAACAGCGATTTTGAAATCTCCGAATAAGGAATTGTTATCCCTATCATCTTAACACGTGTATTAATAGGACACGTAGGTATAAATGAGAAGACGTTCTCCGATGCAATTTCTGTTCCAAGCACACCCGGAGGATCCCCTTAAATCATCTGGTAAACGCAGCAAGCTAGATTTACCATTCGCGTTCGGATTAATCGTCTACAGTAACTATAAAGCTCGGAAAGTCTACGGTAACATGATTCCGCGTCGGATGGCTGGGCGCCGATGACGCTCGAAGACATCCGCCGACTCTTCACAAGGCTGAATTTCCCGGGGAACGTATCCGGCATATCGGCCGAATTAATCCGACGTATTAAATTTCTGTTTAATTAGTTCCGCGCGTCTGCGGGGGCGGTAACTTAGTCTCGATGCTCGGAGACGCGCCGCGTTGCAACTCCTCGATGTATAGGGTGTCCAAACTCCTTTTGATCAAAATTTACCAGCATGCAAACAAAAATGAGAAAAAATATCTAAAATATGGGGTTGGCAAGAAAGTAATTTCGGTATTCTAAGATGCAGTAATACCGAATTTTTTTATTCCACCGATGAACTTTTAATCGATAAAATATTTTCTTATTTATTCTTTTTGGCAAAAGATCATCGAACAAAAGGGAAAATATCTTATTCATTAAACTTCCTTACTTGAATAAAAAATTCGGCTCTATTTCACCTTAAAATACCGAAATTACTTTCTTGCCAACCCAATATATAAAAACAATAGACAACAGACTAAACAACTAAACTTTTTTTGTCCAACACCCCATATATACAGGGATCAATTGTTAGCTTGTGGATCTCTATGCAAAATAAAAATTCTCTGCACGAGTTGCGAGGAACAGAAAATTGTTTCTTTCTTTAATCGTTTTAATAAATTAGAAATAATATGTCGATATTCTTAAATACATTTAATCTTGTTTCATAAATTCGTAACTGTTTAGTGAAGCATTCTAGAGGCAATGTTTTGACAACAAATTTGTGTCTCACGTTTTCTTGTGGAATATGTTGGCAAAGTTCATGCACAACTGGGACACCCTGTAGAATTGGGCTCGCACAACCTAACCTCGCGGATATGAGTCCCATGGACGTCGCCGGGCTCGCTTAGACTCGCAGAGACATTTTAACGAGGCTTTTCATCTAGCTGTCAGTGGCAAAGCCGGCCTTTTCCGAAAACCGACCACCTACGTTTCCCGTCGGGGCTCACCGCTTTGTAATTACGATCCGCCATTTTCACCGACCGGAGAAGCATAGGGGAGGGATAGAAGTGTAAAGGTAGTAGGTGCGCGAAGGGATAGAGAGGGGAGATCCGTTCGTCGTTGAAAGACAGAACGCTGGCCAGCGAAAGTCCGTAGAACGCTAATTATTATCGGTTCGGCGATTCATTTCAATGGAGTTCATTAGTAGCCGGCGAACACCGATGTCCGGTCCGCGGTTCAACACCATCAGAAAAGGGAGAAAGAAAAAATCGGAAAAACCAAGCTGCCGACAAAACGCTCCCTCGTTCATCGTGCCTATATTTATCTCGGGACTGCATCTGCGAGGTCTGCTCCTTTCGAATATACTTCGACGACGAAAGGAAGCTTCTACACAAACGATTCTATGTATCAAATATAATTTAATTAATATATAATGGTAATTATAATATAATAGTAATTTATTCTATACTTTAATAATGTAACAAATACTTTGAGCAATGGTCCTCATTTGCGCCTAAGAGTCGCCACTCGAGTGCGAAGGGTTGATCATTGCAGTTAAGAAAAATCGTGGAGCAATAAAGCACGGAAACTGAAGATTACACTTCATCTTCGAAATGAAACTTCCAGAAGCACCGTTAAGAAAAATGCCGAGAGCATCGGAAGTTAATTGGCGAGCTCCGCGAGCTAATGGACACCGTCCATTGTGCAAAGTCCTCGAACCAGGACGCACAGTTCTGCACAATCGTGCTCGATCGGGCCGAGCAGCCCCAGCACCTGTCGTTTCCTCGGAGCATTTATCATCGAAATGGGATCGCGGGATACGGATCGTCCCCGAAAAACAACATCCGGTTGGTCGGCCTCCAGCCGAGACAAGTTTGATGAAATTCGTCTCCGCACGTTTCCTTCCCCTCCCGTCGCCCTCGTCGCTATAAGCTGATGCATTTAACGGAGAGGGTATGTGCACACCTCCGCAGTGAAAATTGCACGAGCCAGAGGCGGCGTCGGTTTCGATGGAGTCCGGACACCGGAAACGGGGTTTGCTTCGAACGAGGAGGATCGTGGGCGCCGATTAACGCACGTCGACCAGGGAGCCGATCGGTTGCGGTGCACCGGAAGCAAAGCATAACCGGGCGAAATTAGATTTTTTATTTGTTCCGCATCGACCCGCCTGGCATACCCATATTAAGCACTGACCCAATATCGGGATAATATTGCGCTCCCGATAATTTAATATTGCCATTTTATTAACGGCGAGTCAATATCTGCGTTTGTTTTTCCAATATTGCATAGTCCGCATCAACTTTCCTAGCATAAACGAACCGCACCCTCTTATGTTCTCTCCCCCTTCTTCTCTCTCTGTTTCTCCTTGTTCGCGTTCGACGCACCGCACCGCTGATCATTGAGACATCTATTGCAATTGACCTTGAGTGATCTTGAATGGCCAACCATAACACATAAATACGTAAACGAAAATAGTTGCAGGAACCAAAGTATTCTAGTGTTTTGAAAACGTCTTGTGGTGTGTTGCCTTCAACAATAAATAATTAAAAATGTTGATTTCAATCTCCACAGAGCTTTTCAAGGTTAGGGCAAAGTCAAATAAATACAATCAATATGTACTCTTTTCTGTAGCCTAGTAATCACCTACGAGTAATGGAATGTTGTCTATCAAACGGACTTCCGAACGCAATGTGCACATGAAATATGTGTCGGTGACGGGAATGATGCTCGCGACAAAAGTAAGAGCGTTCCAGTTGTTGATCGGTTTCGGCCTGTGGTATCGATCGGCGGCGCCCTTGTTTCCCCCGTTAATTCCGAGTCTCTCGTTCCACGAATAATTGAATAACGCCGCTCCGGCGCAGTTACGTAATGATTTTCAAAGCTCGCCAGTGTAAACGCGGCCTCGAACAGCTACAATCTATTGGATGCGTAATTTGTTTCGCGAACGGTCTTTGTGAATCGATTCCCCTCCGGACCCGTGCCTCACCTCGCAGCGTTCGAGGGTTGCGGTTGTTTCCGCGCTGCCGATGGCTTAACGCCAGCCATCTAATCATAGCTTGCGTGGATGATCGAAAAATTGCCGGGAGCGTGTTCCTTGTTCCCAGCTGGGATCCGATTCGAAATTGGGGAAACGACGGCTTCCGCGATATTTTGCGTTTTCTGCCTCGTGGCGCTCCGAGTAGTATGCGTCGGCATTAGTCAGACACTGCTCCGGTATTCCTGGCGGTGCTATGGTCAGTACAGTTTACGTCTTCTTGTGACTGAATAATTTTTTAGAAGGGAAAGAAAAATAAAACTAGAATTTTACTCCAGTTCAACGGAAATTAATAATATACACATAGTAACTAGAAGAAACGTCAGCGTTGCAAGGATAGTCCGCTTCTGGGTCAAATTAAGTGGAACAGAGCGGTTCATCCAATACGCATTTATAAAGGCAACGGGAACGAAGAATCTGATGTGTTCCACGCGATGCCCGATGCGTTTAAAGGCCCCTGGAGAGCCGTGTCCCGCTTTTCTCAGCCGTATACTGGATGCGCTGTCCGGCTGGCATCGCGAGTGTGCATTGGCGCGGAATCGGAGGGGCACGCGTGCGCGACATCGTTTACGTTCGTCGCGAACGGTCGACGACGATCCAACGTCTCGGAGACTGGTCAGCTATTCCCGTGAATCTTCGGCTAGTCGTATTTTTACTGTCGGTCGTTACGCGCGACAATACGAAGAATTAAAAATTGTGCCGTTTTCACGGAGAGACAGAAGAGGAGAGCCCTCGAGAAGCCTGTGTCCGCGTAATTAACGTTGAATTTAAAGAGACACTTAGGCGCAAAAATTTTTTCTACACCAGTGCATTTTGTCTACACCAGTTTCTACAACAGTGCCGGAGCCGGCCAGAGAATCTCTGTCCCCGCTTTTCATTCCCCATTCTCCGGCGCCATACCACACCAGTACAGCGCGGCACGCCACGCCACGGAACGCCACGCCACCCTTTTGCGAAGAACTCCTTAAATTTTACAAAACACCGACGGTCGTAGGCAAACGAACAGACAGACGGATCTACGCTCGGTGCTTTCTCTTCTCTTCATTTCTTCTCGCTGATCTTATCCTCTTTGGCTGCGCTAGAGCGAGCGTGCTGCCTCTCTCGTCCTTTGCTCGCCCCTCCTCGTCTAGATTTAAAGTCGAGGCATTGTCGCTGCTTCTCCACAGCGTAACGACCTTTCTACCCGCCTCTACGACTCTCTCTCTCTCTCTCTCTCTCACACACTCTGTTTACCTCTCTTTTGCTCCTCGCTCGCGTTCTAGGCCTCTCCCTTGGACGGCCGTGTTCATGGACCGTGTCTTCGCCTCGTTCATCCCTCTTGACTCTCGCCTTCTTTCACCCTGCTCCCTTTCTTCCTCCTACCACGCTCTGAAGATCGGCTCGAGTGGCTCGACGTTTTGCGTGTCCCGGCAATTATACCTTGCATTCGTTAATCTCCCCCACCGTTCTCTCCCCCCCCCCCCCCTTCTCCCTTTTTCACTCACACACACTCGCTCGATCTCTCTCGCTCTATATCCACGTGCCTCCCACCACGGTGGCAGCTGTTGTCGCTCCGCCCCTTGCTCGAGCTACACGACAGACGTAAATGCACGCGCCCGTTCCGTCAACCTCGTTGTCTCGCGTGAGAGAGCACTCCGAGTACTATAGCCTCCTAGCCTCCACTCGGTCTCTCCCTTTGTCCCGTCGCCGGTTGATGCGTTCAACACACTCGACGATTCGAATATTTTAGATCCTCGCCGCTGCTACACAAGTCCCTGCCATGCCGCCCGAGCATTATCCTCTCCGTTCCTCTCCGCGACACGCCCCGACGCGATTCACCGACTCCGGCGTTTTTCCGCGGAAAAACAGGAAACAAACCTCTCCCCGAGCTTTCGCGAACTTACCGACTTCCTCGCCATGATACAAGCTAAACGGATTAACGTGAATGAATTCTGGATTCTGAAGTTTGAATTCAAGGTATTCAATTTTCTGTGTAGCTAATCGGTTGAGGCATTGTCTAAATTGGGGGCTCCCCATTAAGTCACGCCCACTCGGGGCACTGATCGTGGAGAAACGTTATTGTAGTCTTCAATAGCTAGTTTTTGTAGACAAGTGTAGATAAGTCACTTATAGGGTGCGTCAAAATCAAGAGCCATGAAGCCACGGCCACTTAGAAGGCATTGATTGTTGAAAGAAGTTAGTGATCTTCAAGAGCCGGATCATTGTACAGATGTTAAGTACTTGGGAAATCATAGACACAAATGACCCACTATTGTTGCTAAAAGAAATGATAAAACAAGAATAAACAAATGGGATTCGCTTGGTTACATTCAGGGTTCATTTGGAACACGCGAGCCACCGTGCGTGAATGAATTATAGTGACCCGTCGTTCGAATAGACAGTGCTATCTTGAATTCAGGAGAGGAATTGAGTCATGCTCGGCTCAGACTCCGTAGAATAGGAGAATCTCGGTCGGGACAAGCTTGGTCCCTATAATAAATTTGGGAGGTATTTTTGCGAGACATGACCGGGGGAGAGATCGTTCTCTCCCTCCTCCCCCTCTCTCTTTCTTTAAGCAGTTACGATCCAGAGAGAAAGCGTAAAATTTAGCTGGATTTCACCGGGACCGAAATTTAAGACTGTAATGCCACGTTCATATAATTTGAGGTCTCGGTGTGCAGCATTCGAGTCGCGCGTGCCTTTAGCGTCCAGCAGGCTTAAACGCGAACATTATTGCAGAGCTTAAAGCTCGCGTGCCTTGTAATCTTGAGCAGCGGGAACTATATAATGTGGCAATTGCCAGCTCGTTTCGACACCGACCTGCCCGGTGTCTGCTCCTTCTTTCCTTTTTCTTTTCTTCTGCTTTGATCGGAAATTGGATCTTGCGGCCCGCTTTAAAGAAGAGACCTAGATTCGGTAGACACTCGATACTCGACGAGCTCCCGTGTTCCTGCCTAGCCTCGTTCGCAAATTCGTTAACATCTTCATAATTTGCAACGACTCCTATCTAGGGGGTGAAAGCAGGCGTCAAATCTAGATGTAAAAGACTGGGTAGGTGACGAATTCACAAATGTATCGCGTTGCGAGGGTGGCAGAGGGTGCAGTTGGGCGCGCAGCCTCTCACGATGCAGATAGGACCGAGAAAGGAGAAAGAGGGGGTGACGATGCACGCTCGCATAAGTAGATGCACGCGCCTACGTTCGGCCGTGTTCGACTTGCACACACATTATCGAGCGGAACTGTGTGCGTGTGCCACGTTCCGCCTGGCGAGAATAGCGAGCGCGGTCCTCGAGCGGTAAATCAGGGATTTCGGGCGGTACGTGCGCGTTCTGGAACGTGGCCGATCGGTACCGGCGGTTTCGAACCAATCCCGGTTGCAATTTTCGGCCGAGCCGAGTACGCGTGTTCGTTTGCAAGGCGCATCCCATACCTTGCCACCGGAACGGGAACCAGAACGGGAACCAGAACGGGAACCAGAACGGGAACCAGAATGGGAATCGGGGGTCGTTGGCCCGACGAGCGCCGTCAAAGTTACGCAACTCGCGGACGTTTTTACGACGTAGAAACACCTCGTGGCGAACATGACCGCAAGCCCGAGAATCGAACGGGTCACGGAATCACTGTCTCGAAAATTGCCCTGGCCGAATGAACCCCCTCGAGGTCTCCATCTCCGCAAAATTTGTCTTGCATCGATTTCCCCTGCCGCTCCGAAAATATATGCCGACGAAATTAACCCCCCTGAGATCTCCGCAAAATTTTTCTTACACCGATTTTCCCCACCGCGCCGAAAATATACGCCGATGAAATTAACCCTCCCGAGGCCTGGCACACGATTTTATTTATGTCGATTCTACGCTGCCGGGTTGGGAATACGACAAAATTAAATCTCCCGAGGTCTCTCGTGGATCCTATCATTTTTCATGAAGTTACATTATTTTATACGTTGACCATCTCCGATTCAAGACTTTGCTCCGTAATAACCTCCACTGCGGCAGTCAAATGGACTCACTATAATTACAGAAATCTTGCAATGTAGGGTAAACTATACTATACTACAAACAGCAAATATTAAGAATTCCTGGTATAGAAAATCATTTTTTATTGCTTCTTATTTATATTTCAAAGCAACGTAGTAAGTTTTCATAACAGAGTTCCACACGTGACTGTTAGCAAATGTGCCAATGGCTGCACTATTTGTCTTATTGTTATTCACTAAACATATTTTATAATAAAAGATTCATGACTCGTAAAACTGTTTGATTTTGCTGAAAAATTAAGTTAAGCTCGTTTAAACATTTCAAAAAAAGGTTTAAAGTTTAAATACTAAAATCTCTCTAAAGTTTAAATATTAAAATAGCAGAAAATTAGTGTTTCATTTCGATTCGAAAAAATCAGAAAATACATGAGCGATTGAAATCGTTTATCGATCTATTAGATAATATTAATTTGGTATCTTCTGGATTTTTATCGAAAGCTCAACGATGCAAAGCAGTATCAGAATGCACGATTAAGCTCGAGTATCGCGAATCTAACTGTGCATAAAAAGCATGGCCAGTCCCGTGTACATCGAGCGGGTACTAATAATAATTTGATAGAATTACGGGTGCGTTTCAGGGAAATAATCGATAAATAAGTTTGCGGGAAGTTTTCGCGAAGGGGTCTAGGATAAGACGCTGTCGAGTAACTCGTTAGAAAGGCGGGTCAGAGATAAATCACCTGTTTTATATGCGGACCTAGCTTCCGCGCGCCGTGAATGTACAGACGAAGTTTCGGTAATCGATAAACGCACTCGTAACTCTTTGCCTGCACCATCCTCCTCCTCCCCCCCCCCCCCCGACTCTCTCTTGCCCTAACGTAATGTCGAAAATTTATTAAAACGCTGGCGAATTTTACGAGCGTGTAAAACACCGAACTCTTTTCGCGTCCCGTCCATCATCGTTTTACGCGGATACAATACCGATTTATGGAATGGCTAAATCTTTTACAGATTCTCCCTCGACAGTTCTACGGCGTCCTCTTTTCGGGCCGTCCGCCATCGCTGTTGTCCGTCGCGATCGATGTCGATATCGATCGAGTTATCGTTAAAAAGAGGCCGTGGAAAATGTATCCGATTAGCGTCGATCCGACTGCAAAATAAATACAGGCTGATCCGCAACACGGCTGTCGAATAAATACTCGGCACCCATAAACAGAAACTGTTACTGAATTTTATTCTCGTAAGAAACAAGTTTCGTATCATTGCGCGTTGATGAAAACAATCCGCAAGAATTTTAGGAGACTGAACTCGATGAAATCAATTTCAAGAAACAGTTAAACTTAAAGCGATAAAAATATTTCAATCATAATATTTTCAACTCAGAAGGTTAAAACAAAAATTAAATCTTTATTGCACCCTAGTTATTTTGTATACAGTTCTGCAGTCTCAAAAATAGAGTGAAAAATGGACTCGCAACAATACCATTTGTGTTGCAAAACGGATATGTCTCCAATGTCTGCGATCAACATCTATTAACAACATATAAAAAGAATATTGATCACCGATATAGTGTATTTTTTTAATTTTTTATTGAGAGCTTAAGTGGAACTCCCCATAGGGGGTTATAAAGTGATACATTAGGATTAACATAAGGTCTGATATACATTTGGTTCATATGACATCTACAGTTATACATTAGTAGTTATATCTGGAATTATTTATCATCGGTAATTAGGTCCAACTGGATTCTTCGTTGGAACAATACGCCGCGGATGGTATCACCGATAAAAATCGTATCCGATTAAAGTTGATTCGACGGATTCGCACGAAAAATAAATACGAGCTAATCGGGGAAGCGTTAGTCGTTCGAGCTCGGTCAGGGACACGAACATGTACATGCACGTGGTCGTATGTATGTGTACGGTGAAACGGTCGCCGTCGAATCCACGAAATAATCAGACGCGGCTCCACGTTCGAACATACAAGGACTCGTCGATTAAATATTGAATTAATACGAGCCATGAAGCGTCACGGGACTGTTTAGACACGGTCGACCCAGTTCCGTGCTAAACTCCTCGTAAAATCCGTTTATCGATTTCGTACGTTCGCGGGGAAATTCGATTTTCTCGAAACCGTGGCTCGGCGCGCGGGCGACCCGGAACGAAACCCCGGTAGTTGGATATCAAGGCTGTCGCCATTTACCTTATTTCTCCCGGAGAGCTTTCTACTTCGGGACTACCGCACTCATTCCCTCTCGACCTCTCTTTCTCTCTCCCACGGTCGTCAAATCATTTTCCATTCTATTTTCAAATATAAACGCGTGTATCCACTTCCCTTTGAGGGACCGTGGAAGTCTTCCGCGAATCTGAGAGGCCAAACCCCCGATACTCCCGAGCACAAACACAAACAACTGCCAACTCTTTGAGATCGCTGGCACTCGGCCCGTTGCCAATGGAAATTGCTTTAACGGCGTTCCCTGCTCTTGACGACTCAAAAAATTGATTCTTTCTTGCTCGGTTTCGATCCACCCGCGGGAACACTCCGCAGGGATTTCTTCCGAAGACACCGAGCTTTAGCGAACGAAGATCCAGCGTTTATAGGGCGCGTCTTGCAGATTTACGGAGATTTTTAGAAATGTCCCCGTAGGTACTCTTCCTAGTGGAATTCAGTCACATTAATGAACCCTTGATTAGTCATGTGGTCGGTCACGCGGGGTTTGTTAGATCCTGCAGAAAAAATCTCCAATAATTTTTATTATTATTATTATTATTTTGGACGTCCGTTGTGATGGATATGCAAAGGAATGCTATTTAAATGAAAAATACAGCATACAATCTCTTTATTCTTCAATTCTAAGAAATCAATTTTTGTATAAATTGTTAGGAGGTCCATTATCCTTTCGACAATTCCTCGCCAGTCCCGGTAGCCATCTTGGATCTGCTTGAAGTTCTACAGCCCGTATATTCATCTACGTACCAAAAGTCTTCGGGAAACGAAGTTTTTAAGCCGAGGAAATCCGCGGAACAAAAGTCTGTTAATCTGTGTCTTTACAGACGAGTTCCCTGGGAATCGAGACCGAGTCTGAGGGCTCGGAAAACAGAGACGACGAAGACTGGGGTCCGTGCAGGATGGCAGACGGACCGCGGCAGCAATCTCTGTTATTTCAATATTCTTGGCGACGGTAAAATCGTTCCGGAGTCGATATTGAATTTCAGTGTCACCGGTAGATCTCGGCGATATATTCGATGCACAAGGCCGGCGTGCACGCAGTCGCCACCCCACGAGGCAGATAGAAAAAGAGAGAGAGAGAGTGAAAGAAATAGAGAAGAGAGGATGAAGGGTAGGCAGATAGTTACTCGGATACTCCGGCACCATTAGGCATTCAGGCTCGTTCGTGCAGACGGCTCCCGAGCTCTCTTTATCTAAGAATATTTGTTCAGGCGAACTCGTTGAAATTGAAACGGCCAGATTCGCGGTTGCTCTCGATTCCCTCTGAGGCTTTTTCCCTCAAAAGTAACCAACCCCCTCACCCCACCCCGGACCGCTGTACTCGGTCCGGGCCGGTCCGGGCCGACCTTCTTATTTATTTCCCTGCATCCAATTAAAGGTTTCAGCTCTCGAAGATAGCTGACGGAGCTGGAGCCGGAGCCGGAGCCGGAGCCGAACCGAGGCCGTAAATTAACATGGATCGCGTTAATTGTCCTCGCGCACGCTCCGTCAGACAAAACGAGTTTCCATCGCTTTTCCCCGAGTAATTACGATGAAATCGTCTCGCGGCGAACCTCTTTTCACGCGGCTCCCTCCACTCTCTCGTGCTCTCTCTCTCTCTCTCTCTGTCTCTTTCTTTTTCTCCGCCAGTTTCCGTCTCTGTCACTCGGCTCGTCGCCCAGACTCGCAGAGACTGGCTCGGCTCGAGTCGGTTTCCCTTCCCCCAGCTGCTGGCCTAGATTCGGTTTCGTTCGTTTATTCGACGTATCCACTTCTGTTTAACTTCATCGTCCCCCGGCTCACGGCAAGTCAAGCCACGAAACCTTATTACGAATTTCACGCATCTCTGCTAAAGGGTCGCGACTCGATTCGATTCGAGACTCGACTATGGTCTGGCTCTAACTCGAACTCCAATCAGTTGGAAACCGTTGTACAGTGCGCCAAAACCGCAAAAAGCTGGGCAGAATTCATGTCCCTGTTAATCACATATTATTAATTACTAAACTGCGGACTCTACGCGTTTACGGTGTGACTTGTTTGTTGAAATTAGTATTCGCAAATCGTTATTTCATTTCTTGAGTGACATCTCTACGAGGATTTCCAGAACACAATTTTACTGGTGACACTGCTTTTAAATTATAATATTATCATTATTATATTATTCTCGAGAATAATGTCTCTCATAATGTTTGTTGTAATTTACGTAGAAAATTTTTATTGATTCATTAAAGGTTTTGTAATTACGAATTAATACACACACAGACACGAATCCTTTGTACTGTTCGAGGTAGACGGCTAAAATTTTACGAAAACTGATTTCTGAAGATGTGCAACGAGCGCCACGAGTGTGCAAAAATATTGATGACTATGTGGCGAATTCGCGAAGAGCGAGAGGGAGCGGCGCGCATCGGGGAAAAAGCCGTGCAATCAAATTAACGCGGTTAGCCTTTCGATCGGGACACTTATTGCCACGACTGCGATCGTTTATTGAAAAATCCGGCTGGTTTTAATTTTATTGGATCCCTATTTGCCTCGCTTTCAACGGCCGGCAATTGAATCACCGAAACATCGTCGACTTTCGACCGATCCTCGTTCGACGGAGACTCATAATGTAATTGCGCTCGTCGCGCGTCGGAGGCGCGCGGCGATCAGAGAATTTTATTTTAAATCCCACTTTCTCTCTCTCTCTATATATATATATATCGCTCTGTCTCGCTCTGTCTTTTTGCTCCCATCGCACGGAGAAATCGAAATTAAATTCGTGTTGCGCGATCGTGCAACTGAAAGAACGGTTAACCGTGGGAGATATACAAATGTTTCTCTCATAACGCGATTCCGTAGGCTTTCGAAAAACAACGGTGCATACTTTTTGCCCGGTATATCGCGCAGTCGCATTTTGCCGCGAATCTACCACCTCTGCCGGAAAATATTCGATCAAAATCGCGGTCGTTAAAAGAATTGTTTCGACGTATATTAAAAGTGAAAAACAGTATTGGACGAATGTATATACCCGAGTAACTTGATAGAAGAACTAATATTGTTTCAGAGATATATTATATGAAAAATGTTATAATACTTTCAATGCTTTGAACGATGAATATCGCCAACAAATGTCCTCAACGTTTATATATGCGGTTGACCAAATTGTAATGTAGCCATGTAAAAACTTGTCCAATTTTCTGACACCCCACTGTGCAATGGCAGGGAAAAAAGGTTGGTCGGCGCCGGTTCGGATAAATATTTCCCGACTGTTCGCTCGATGGCCAAGCATTTCGTAATAAAGACGTCCGTCGGTTCGAACATGGGGTTCCTCGGGCCCATTGTGGCTAACGTCTTTTGCGGGGGCTGCGGAGTTCTTTTGAAAGCGGAGGAATCCGTGCCGGATACCTTTCGCGAACGAGGCGTATTAATTTCGTCGCCGGTCCAACAGTCGCAGTCGGAGTCGGAGTCGCTGAGAGAAGCGAAGAAAAGGGAACGAGATCACCGGGCGAGATTATTATACGCAAAAGAAAGGAATTATTCTTCCCGCGGTCTTTTCATCGGTCCGCTTGTGATTTGTATCCTTTGGCAACGAGGGCGCGGCTCGTCAAAAAAAAAAAGAGAAAAGGAAAACGAGAGCCCCGTTCGTTCCCGTGGCGTGGCATTCGCGACAATCCCGAAAACGAGGGCTTCATTCAACGTGCCGGAACGGAAAAGCAAAGGGATAGACCTTATCGGGTCCCGACAGCTTCGCTTCCGCCTCCGGCGACCAGCTACTTCGCTCGGAGATCCTGTCGACGTCTAGTTACCTAATAATGCTGCGCCCTAATGATGCTGGCTGAAGAATTTGCACTTTTTTCTGCAGGTTTGATCACTCAGAGGACTCTCTTGCATGTTTCTGTGCGTTAAATACTGTCACGTCGCTAGAATGTATGCTAAAATGTATGCTAGAATGTGTACTCCGACATATTGTAGAATGTGTGCTAGAATGTGTACTCCGACATATTGTAGAATGTGTGCTAGAACATGTGCTAAAACGTGTGCTAAAACGTGTGCTAGAACGTGTGCTAGAACGTGTGCTAGAACGTGTGCTAGAACGTGTGCTAGAAGGTGTGCTAGAATGTGTACTCCAACATATGGTACAATCTGTGCTATAACATCTGCTAAAACGTGTGCTAGAACGTGTGCTAGAATGTGTGCTAAAATGTGTGCTAGAATATGTTTTTGTATTCGCTCGTGTTGTCCAACAAAATTCAGCGTGCACACTGCGAAAAAAACTTTCGGGCCAATTGATTGGCCTAATACAAATTGGTGACGTGATCCAGCAGTTAGCCAACAGTCTCGTGCAACATGTTCGCGATCAACGAAGTTCCGGGATTGAAAACACAGAGGAAAGCGCTTAGGTTGGGCAAGACGAGCCTTTTTCTCGGCTTTTTCTAATCGCATCGGTGTACCAGTCGATCGCGTTTAATCCGCGATTAAACTGCGTTTCAGGCGCCATTAAGCCGGAACCAAAGGACACTGGGACCCGGGATCTCGATTCCGGGATCCGGCATCGGGATATCGGTCCGAGATAGACGCGCGATCGATTCTCCGTTTAAGCCGGGCCTTGACTCTTCGGCCATTCACCGGTTTCGCATCGTCCTCGCTGCGTGAGCGCGAGCTTTACCACTGTCAGCCCGTCGCGTTCCTCTCTGCGCATGGTTTGTAACTTAACGTGTAGCCCCCAGGTTCCATCCCGGGTCCCGATACACGGGATATCGGAGCCCGCCGCGCATCCGAAACAGATCCCGGATTAGATGGAAACCGATCTACGCTGGATCGACTATTTTTGCCGGAAACGGTGTTACCCCCGGAATCTCTGCGACGGCCTGTTTGTCTCTGCCAACCTACGCTGCCACGATGACCGATCGCTCGCCCGGATTCTTCTTCACCCTTCAACCAAATTTCCGTTTTTCTTTTCTCGACGATCGCCTCTAGACTGCGGACTTTTTTGCAAAACAATTGTCCATGTCAATGGGGAGAAACAGGCATGAAACAAAAATGAACTTCTTCTTCGAGAAATCTAGAAGTTGCACAAAAATTCGCAGTCTAGTTATTTTATAAATTACCGTAAAACATACTTCGAACGAAATTCCATGTTTCGAGAACGGTCTCTTTGCGATCACAGGTGAAGATAGTAATTAGGCGACTCCCGTATTATGTAGAATTACAGAAAATTCTGGCTGGAAGGATGCAACGAAATTCCGTAGATCCTCGAATCCTCGAGGAAACCAGCGATCGAATTAGATTTACACGTAGTGCCTGCTGTCTGGATTCAAGTGTCGTTAACAGCGATTTAACGAGAAAGAGGTCGGCGAGAGAGGAGGGTGTGGCAAAAATTGAACAAAACAGCCTGTCGGAGAGGATCGAGGGGTTGGTGTCGGCAGTGTGTGTAGAAGAGGGGAAGAGAGGAGAGGAGAGGGGGTGCGATCGATCGATAATCTCGTTCGCGCGTCCCAATATGCTCGTCGATTATAGGATCGCGCGTATTCGGAATGGGGGAGCGAGAGCGAAAATTAGACCCGTGGTGGGGGAAAAAAACCCGGCGGAACGATTGGCTCGAGCGAGTATATCGCGGTATATCGATGAATTTCTACGAGGACCGTTAAAGAGGAATAACAGGTTGAGGCGAGGATCGAGGTAGGAGGAGCAAACCGTTAATATCGAGCCCGGTGGTCCAAGTGAAATTATAAACGGCTACTAAGAGGAGTTAATAACGCCGGCTATAATTCTCGCGCTGGCTTGCTCTTATGGCGCAATTAAACCTTGATAATGAATCGAATCGATAACACTCGAACGAGGGGCGCCAGTCTCTAGAGCTCCTCCCTCTCTCTCTCTCTCCTGGTTCCTCGTCGAATTCATTAGGATACGGGTAGCGGGTTCCGCGTGGCCTCCAGCCTCAGTTTCAGCTTCTTCTTCTTCTGGAGGCTCTCTGCCCTCCAGAAATATTAATTCCCGGCGACGAAGGAGGACCTCCGGCGCCGCGGCTGCCATTTCGATCGTCCATTTCCCGGGACTCGAGCGGTTCCTCGGCATTTCAATTACAAATTAAATGTTCGGCTCGTTCCCGGGCGAAGATCCCGATCCATCCCGCGATTTCCTCGACAGCTTCGGGGTGGCTCGGTCTGCCCGTGCCAGGGGATGAATTTTTAAAAAGCTCCTGGAGAAACCAGGGGAGTGATTTGAAAGTTTTGGGGACGTCGAGTATAAAAGTTTTGAAAGGGTAGAGCGTGGATGCCGAGGGGCAGGACGAGGTTCGAGAGACTCGGAGAAAAAATGAGGAAACTAGGAGGATCTGTAGGCTGAGGGCCGAATCTGAGACCGAACCTGAGACTCGGGCTGAGGTGGACGTCGCAAGAGATTGAACTCGCTGTCTGCTATGTAGAGACGCTCTATCAACTCGCTTTCCGCGGGAAAACAAAGGAAACCCCCGAGGAAAGTTTCCCGTCGTGCTGCGCCGCGTCGGCTCGCCTAGGCTACGGGTATTTACGATAAATCACGCTTATGAGATTTAAATCGCGAAACGAGGACGACCGCAGCTGCTAGTACCTCCTCCTCCTCTTCCTCCTCCTCCTCCTTCCAACGACTATAGCTAACGCCGTTGTGAACCGGAACAATGAATCGGGAATTATCGAGGCTGCGAAACACCTGCTGAGCAAGAAGCTGTTTAGAACGGCGCACGTTGATATTAGAACAATCGATTGTGTTTCCGGTACAAATTTCAGATTAATTCTGGATGTAGCTAATCACTTGGAAAAATGATCAGGAAGTGTTTCAAATGATTCAATTAATATATACAAGGTGGCAAGCACTACTGGTAAAGACTACAGGATCGAGCAGATTAATCTTATCATTGTAATTATTCAAATTTTCAATGTGGAAAATGTTTTCATTAACTACAAAAACAAATGTAAGGATACGACTCGTTTGTACATATACAAATAAAATATTAATATAAGATTACCGAGATCGAAACGGGGCGAATTCGCAAACGAGTAGGCAAGCGAGCGAAAGGAACTGATTCGGGAAGAGCTGATTCGAGGACGGACCGTTCAGGCTGAATAATTGAGCGGAGGTGGCAGTAATTCAGGCAGCATTAAATAGAGCCGAGGCGGGTGCGCGCGGCATGCACGGTGTCCTGTTACTTCCTGCTCGAACTCAGTATAACACAGGAGGGGATGGGGGGGGGGGGAGACGTGTTTCCTCGTGTCCGAAGGCAGCGTGCAACAAAATCGGTGGCCCCGTCCCCCGTGTACCCCCCTATCCCGTAGGTAACGCCGGCCGCAGATACATAATGCATACGCGGCCGATATTATTTTTCTGCCGGTAGTATATCACGCGAGGAAATTACAAGACCGCTTCAATAAGTAATAAATAACCATCCGAACAAAGTGGCTGGTGTGGGGCCGTCCCGTAGCACGGACCCCTGCCACCGGCGGCGTTTTCCCTCCTCTTTCTGTTCCCTCCCGCGATTCTTCCCCCCTCTCGCCACCCCCTTTCATCCCCTCTCGCCCCTGTAGCTCGTATTGTTAGCACGATGATACATTGGATTCCCCAACGTTCAGTCCCTTCGGATACACAAGCTCGCTCGCCGCAGCACACTATGGTGATAAAGCGAGCGAAAGAGAATGGAGAGAGAGAGAGGGTGGAACTTTAGGAGAGAGAAAATTCACCGATACCAGCGGCCGGAACAGCTCTCAACCCTCCGGCCCTCTCGACACGCTCTTTCGCGTTCTCGAATTTCACCCCCGAGGAGCAGCAACGATTTTTCTTCCGTACCGGCCTCTTCGGCGACGCGACGAGACGCGCTTCTTTCGCTCGTGTTTTCTGCGAGCACAGTTGTCGTGCTCCTGTCGCGCCGCGTCTGTTTTCTGCTATAACTGTGTAACGCTGGTGCACGCTTAATTGCCGCGTTATTAATAATTGACGTTTTCGAGCAATTAGGTCGCTCGAATGCTCGACGAGGAAACAGATATGCGTCTGGGAAGGATAAGTATACAGGGCGTAATGAAATTATATGCTGCGACTGTCATAGCGGGATTCTATACCCTCGGTTTAATGGAAATTAGGGGTGTGCGGGTACCAGAGCCTCGGGTCGAGTCGGACAATGATCGAGTCGGGTTAGGTCGGGATCCAAAGAGCAGAACAATATATCAAACCATTCTATCACGCTAAACTGGAATTGAATGTTTTGCCGACACTCGGACGATGTTGTGCCGATAAATGGCAGACAGCCTTTAAGTATCCTCCCCGTTTCGATAGAGGGGCGACTGACTTATCCGCGACATACACAGCGATCGATAAGTGACGAGAAAGGGAAGACAAAGTGGACACAGGAAAGGGCCGATGAATATTTCAGCTTCTCGTAGAGCGGAGCGGTCTACACGCGTTTCCATCGAATCCAAATACACCACCGGACGTACGGTTTACACGCTATCGTACCGAGAGCCCTCGATGTCTCATTGACAAGTTGTTTTTCTTCTCGATCGTCTAAACGCGATCTGCTGGTCGTGTCTCGTTCGAAGAAACAGCTGCTTCGCGCGAATTTTACTATTATTCATAATTTCAATAATGTACAATATCACGAGTAGACCGCAAGCTATAGGAGCTGTATACATATTTATTTCGTTTTTTAATAATTTTATTATAATATTTTCACACTTTTGCATTTGATTTGCATTTTATGGATTCTATTCATGACATTCCAAGATGTTCATATTATTTATATTATTGTACGAACGAATGAAGTATATATTATTAGAGACTTCGAAAGAATTTGAAACTACTGTTGCGTTATTTTTGATATGTTAAAATGATAAAAAGTAGAAATACATTTCTGTTTAGCTCCTGTTCCGTACGATCAGCTTAGACAGCTTTTATTTTGTACAATGGTCCTGGTAATGGGAATCGAAGCTTTCCTAGATAGCAATCGATTTAGCAAATTTCATTTGGAGAAAATATGTTTTGTTATCAGCTGATTTTGTTCGGTAGGCCTGGTCGCAGAGAAAATATCTTCCGGTGATGGGCCGGCCACGGTTGTTTCGATCCTGTTTCCCGTCGGTGCTCTTTCCGGGGCTTTCCCAATCTAGCCGGTCTAATTTTTGCCGCGTCCGACGATAAATCTTGGCAATCAACGCGTACACCGTCGGTCGTTTTTCTCCTCGTGAATGGGTCCTCGTTAACCAAATTGGACGATCGACACACCAGTTTCCGGCGTGGCGCGGCATAGCTAGCGGCAGCGGCCGCGTGTCACCGTTGCGATCCGATTACACGGGCCGTTCGTCCGAGTTGAAATTAAAATGTCGTTCGTCGCTGCGACGAAAAACGAGAATCTTGATTCGGCTTCGACGAACCTACCAGCGACACCGAACATTCTCGAACTGTGCACCCTTACGGATTACAGCTGCGTTTCCGAATCGGTGTCTGTCTGGCTCGAAGAATTCTCCGATACATTCCCGAAAAATCAACTTCCTCGTATCGAAAATACGAAAGTCCGTTAACGAAAACGGACGTGGCGAAAACGGTATAAATATTCTAGTGGCAATGGACGACTGTAGTCAGATACTTTAAGAACGCTACTTTTTCTTCGCGCAGAACATATTGATTTCCTGATTTGGGGAGATTACGATTTCCGTGGCCCCTACTTTGAAGGTTACATTTGTGTTCTTGGGGATCATTTCAAGAAAAAAACTTTATATGTTATAGCTACCAAATCCTGGTTTAGCCGGTAAAGTAGATTTCCTGTTTTTTCTTGAGATGACCCCAAGAACACAAATTTAACCTTCAAAGTAGGGGCCACGGAAATCGTAATCGTCCCCCTGATTTTATGACGACATTGTTTAATATCTTCGAAGAATTATAATTAGACAGCGGACTTCATGCATTTGTGACAAAAATGGGTAGGTGTAATTTAAAACAGCAACAACATAAGAAGAATTCGAAAATACTGTTATATTATGTTCAACCTATTAAATATATTAGGAAAGAAAATAAATTTCTATTCTATTTATTTTGCATAAAGATCCGCTGTCTAATTATAACCTTTGATTACCTGTTTTTATGAGTATATTGTTTGATATCTTCGAGCAAGTGCATCATTGTTTTTAATGTTGTTTAATACCTGGTTTTGGGTACTGTGAAATCTTGCTCGACCCTCGAGCATTGTTCAAAAAATTGTGCATCTTTGAGCATCATTTATGTTTTGAGACTTAAGTTGGGCCACTTAGAATTCTTGAAAGTGACTCATGTTCCTAGTCTCTCTGCAATGTAGAAGCCAGGGAAAAATAATTAGAAGTGTAGCTAAATTGGAGGAGCGTCTATCCCGTAATTCGTTTCGATTTTCCAGGCCCGGTGCCGGAGATTGTGTGTTTTCCCGGTCGTCGCAGGAACGCGAGACAGTCGAGTGTTCGTTTCGTTTTTCATTTCTTGGTACTACACATAATATCGGTCCCGGGAGAGGCTCCTACAGGTCGATACTTGGCAAGACACGGCGTATTATTGCCATTCCTATTTACCCGGTTAAACAGGCCGAGGGACGATACCCCCTGTGCTTGTTCTGTCTGTCCCGTATGTACACTGTATACAGGATCCACGGTTGGAAGGAGGAAAGGAAGGAGGGGGGACACTGCACAAGGAACACGGTGCAAAATACACCGGGGCCGTTCACTGTATACGGAGACAGACGGAAACTTCTTTGGAGGCTAAACGTTCCCGGTAATTTCGATGCTCGATACGATACGAGTCCCGAGGACTATCGCGATACTCTGGGAGGAGGACTCTCTTCGCTCAAAATTAGATTTCGATGCCTGAGATTCTCCTTCCCTCTAGATACTCCCCTCTCGCCCTGTCGCCACGGCTTCCACGGACGATAAACAGGTAGTCCGGGCCCTATTATTTTCCAGATAAACACCGATGTTTGTCGAGCTCCGTCAACAGACGATGTTCCTACCTTGCACGTCGGGACTCTGTCTATAGTCGACGATCGTGGCCGAGCCCCGGAAAAATAAGTCTTCGGAAAAAATGGAATCGTGTGCTCTGAATTTGTTCGACTTGCAAACAATTACAAAAGATACAAATCATTACAGTCACCTGTATTTTCCAAGAGTATTAGATCATCCCATAAGTTCGTGCCGACTTTTGTGTATAGATTTCATACCTCGATTTATAAACTTTACGGCGGTAAGGGACCACTTAAGCGTAGCTGTTCGGGAACAGTCTATAGAAGGTTTTCGAGGGTATAAGATCGTGAAATAGGGAACACAGTGAATCCCAGCAGTGAAAAATCATGAGCGGAATGCGTTTAGCGAATTTCGGAAAGGTAGTTCAGTAACAATCGCCACGAACAACATATATGCTGTTTCCGGAGAAGGTGGGCTTTCATCTCGTACCTGTGGGAAGTGGTTTCAACGTTTTAAAGGTGGGAATTTTTGTTTAGAAGAGGAGGAACGTTCCGGCCGTCCTCCTCAGATAGACGAAGATAAAATTCGAGACCTTGTACAGAAATCACGAAGTTTATCGGTTGAGGAGATGTCAGATGTTCTGAAAATACATAAAACAAACTTAAATGTATGCTTACAAAACTAAGGATGATCTAATAGGTATCTACTGTGTCCGAAAGTCGACCCCCTTAAATTTGTTAAATTTAATGAAACATTCTGAACTGTTTGTAAAGATAAATTTCTTTCCTGAAAAACCAGGGAAAAAATTCGCAGAACGTTCTCCAATCACCCATTGAATTTGCTCGCCTACATGCGGAGGGAATTTCGAGTGTATTATACGACTGCAGGCTTAGATCGAGCGCAAGGATGGCCGCATACGCGTGCGCGTCACAAATGGATGGGTTCACGAGGGAGTGCGTATTCTTTTTTCCGTTTTACTTTCCTCGAAATGTTTTGCAAACCGAGTTGCAGCGCTGCGAACGGTCGCGCAGAGAATGCCTGAGCTTGTGTCGCACACGATGGCGTCGTCGGTAGGACTGCGGCTCGCCATATTCAAAACGAGCAATAGCTCGGAGCCAGCCGGCAAGCAAGCAAGCCAGCCAGCCAGCCAGCCGCTTATTTTATGGGTAACGCGTTTCGTCGTCGCACTTTTATTTTATTTTGTGATTTGCTGCCGCAACGTATTACTCCGGTCGCGCGACGCGTCGTATTGCGCGTGCATCTCGACCCGCGTTTACATCCTCTGCGGTTCAGTGCGACCTGCACTCGTAAGGCTGCAGCTCACCGGATGCAATTTTTGATCGTATGTGCTGCACGCTGGTCGTCTTGTTTCAATGCGCTTTCAACGTCAAATCCACCGTCAACCGGCATCAAGTTTTTTAATTTTGTATTCATTGGTGTTCGGGAATTGTTGTTCTAAAAGTTAGTTGTTCTAAAAATATGGGTGTTCAAATTCGTAGTTTTAAATAGTATACAGTATTTTATCCATAAATGTCCCAAATGTCTGGGGGCCAAGAAACTCGAGAGGCCTCCGTCGCCGATCCACGACCGTGCATGAGCAATTGCGCGGAAAATGAAAAGCGACCAGCAGCAGGTTAATCTCGCGAAGCAGCCACGCGCGCTGAAAAATTATACAGAATTTTACAGTAGCCTCCTGCGCGAAAAATCATTGAATTCATAGAAAGAGCTCGCTGACAGCTTTGTGGGCTCCGTCAGCTGGGATTCTAGAGCGAGTGGAGCGTTCGATTGATAACGATTGGGAATAAAGATAGAAAAAGATGATCCCGGGTATTCCCGGTATTTCTGCGCAGGGTCAGAACGAATTCATCAGGGCGGCGAAGTGGTTGTTCGCCGGGAACCGGTGGAACAAAGGCAATTTGCGAGAGCGCGCGCGCACGCCCGGCATAAGCCACAATTATTTAGATATTTGTGCACGGAACGATTACGACGGCATAATTTCAGTTCCGGACCGTGTTGCGATGAAATTAGATTTTTAATTACGTTCCACCGCTCGCGGGACTGACTGACTGACTTTAATAATGTTCACTTTCGCGCTCTGGCCGGTGCGCCTGCAGCTCGGAGCTCGTGCGCGCGCGTGCTCTCTCAATTATTCTCGAGTTCCCCGTCCGCGCGTTATTATATTTTAACTGGCTGTTGCTCGTTACATCAGCCGGTTATCTTCTTTATTTTCCCTTAGTACGCGTTACCGAGCGCCTTGCCCTGCTCTCCTTCGCTGAACCTTGTTCAACCTTGTTCCGCTCGGCTCCGCTCCGCTCAGCTCCGCTCAGCTTTGCTCAGCTATGCCTTGGCTCGCGACCCTGCTCGTTATGCCTCCGGATTAACGTTCGCCCTGGGTTTCGACGGGTTTTTCGATCCCGCTTAGACCAGCGGAACGTAAAAACTTTCAATGGCCGTTGTTACACGCTCCACGGAAACCTCCGATACCAAGAGAGTCTCTCCTGCGCTCCAGCCTCTCCTACGTAGCCGGAAAAGAATCGTCGCATTGCGCACACCGTTCGCTAAACCGTTCCCAAGTTTATCCAATTTCGTTTTATTGCTCGTTTCATTATTACGTGTTGCTACCGCCGAGTTTTTAATCGTCGATAGAACTGGAATTTGATATAATGATTATTAACGATTCATCGTATTAGAATGGTGTTCAAGACTGCGGTGGAACAGGATTTTCATCATTCCCTAAGAAAACTTTAAGGGATCCTCCTAGGCTTTGTTCTCTACAATCTTATTGCTCGGTCAACACTAAACTCACCATGCATTAAAAGTATCTGGTAAATGAGGAAAGTGGCAACAGTATAGATTTATATTGAAGTCCTCCGTAATTTTTAATACAACAGGATAATTGTTTCCATTATTTTACCGAAATGGGAAGAGAATTAGGGTTAGAACTGAAAACGTAAAGATTTTTTAGTAAAAATAACTTCTTTTTCAGACTACCATTGCTTAATTCGTGAAAACTTACAGACATCATCGACGTAATAATAATAAAGACAATTTCGTCGACTGCCTCTCCCGATTTCAATAAATTTCTCGTTTCCTGACAATTTACCGAAGTATGTTCGTCTCCCGTCGCTACTGCAGCAGCGTCTCGTGCGCTACGTTGATCAGCTACTGCAAGAAAATGGGAAAGATCGAAAGACGGAAGCACAGCTCTTGCTCTAACGAAGATTCCCCGGTCTGATATCAAGATATTGTGCGGTATGAAATAAATCGACGACGTAAGAGAGACGCAACCAACTGATTTCTGTCCCGTACGTCCTATACTCATATTGTCTGATTATTTTTATATGGACTGCAAGTATTGTTCCTGGTCCCTTAAAACTCGGTCAGCTGTTCAGAAAGAAAATCAATAAAATCTTCTTTGGAATGTAAAAAGACGTTCCACAGGAGCAATTTTTACAAATCAGTTCGAAAGAAGTTCGCATGAAGATCTGCATAAAAATATGCTGGAAGAGTTTTGGTCCAACCCGAAACGTCGCGAGGAATAGGTTTTATCTAGCGTTTTTGACTACTGTAAAACCTCATTTTTGTATTATCGAGAAATGCAATCCTGCTCCAAAGTCATCGAGAATAATGGAGACTATTTCGAAAAATAACAGATGTGTGTGATTACATTATAAATAAATACTAAATTTGTTTTAAAAATGCGGCGAATTAATTTCTACACCTGAAAAATGATTTCTACACATATTTTGCACTTTGAAATATGAAGAAAATTGAAGAATGTGAATTTTTGTCGTTCCAGAATGCAGAGGCGAGATAATCCAGGATGGAATACGTGGAGGTACAACAGCTGTCGCGAGGTTGGCGTGATTTTTGCGAGCACAGTGGCCGATTGACGCGGCCGTGAGCAATAAGTCGGTGACTAGTTGGTGTGCCGTTTTCGCCGGCATGGCGCGGTGCCGCTGCGATTCGTGCAAAGCGAATCGACTCGGAATCGATGCCGTCTCTCATACTCTCATTAAGGTAATGCGTTCGTCAAAGGTCGCCGGCGTGTGCGCGCCTGCGAGAATCGGGAAGCGTACGTTGCCAGCAAGCATCCAGCAGAGCTAGCTACTAGTAGCTCGCCGAGCTTTAGCAGCTCTATCGGCTCTATCGGTCAACAGCTAGCAGTCGGATTCGAGCAGTCGAGGGAACTCGGCGAGCCAGCGATATCGATTGTCCCGCCGATATTAATCTCGTTTGTCCAGATGCAGCTGCGGCGACAGACCAGCCGGCCCGCTTTGACCCGCTTTGACTCGCCTAGCAATCGGAAGATGAAACAGCCTCGGCGAGCACTCGTGAGAAAATAATTGTTCAAGGTCGAAGGGACCAGCCCTCGGTGGCCGTTTGTCAAATCCCGATGAACTCTGCTCTCGCGAATCCGTTCCTACAGAAGAGGAGAGACGAGAGAGAGAGAGAGAGAGAGAAATCTCTTCAGCGTCACGAAACACCACGCTTCCACGGCCGTGAATTAAAGCGACGACGCTTGCGAATCCGCGGCTTTACAGCATTGTTCCGAGTTTCGAGTTTGCAGTTCGGCGCTGCAGTTATCGAACTCCCGGATGCACTTCAATCCTGCGGTGCACGCCTCTCGCCACGGAGCCTTAAAGACAATTCCTCCTCTAATTGCTCCGCGAACTTTCCGTCCGAACGGGGAAAAAATACTGCCGCACTCCCAGATCCCGAGCCCGACCCGTCCGAGATATACGAGTGCGGCGAATGCTATAATACAGCGGGATACCGCGCTACCATTTTTCAACTTTTAAGTCTCCTGAAGATTTACTGTACTTTCTTTTCATCGATCACTGTTCGAAGCTTCCGATTCGCAATGCGTTTATTTCTTTATTCAGACCGGTCTCTCGAGAGTCTGGCTAGCTATTATTTACGTGCTTCGGGCATTTATGTAATGTATGTGTTCAACGCAAGGTATGATCTTTTCATGGCGCCTATAGCGAAGAGGAAGTCTCGAGAGCATGTAGGTAAAAGGAAACATTTCGATTATACAATTATACTGTGTCCATTTTTATATAATTACAAATTTCCCAAATGTATGTCACGATGTCTATGAGATTTACATATCTTTTACGAAAATTTTTAATCAATCAGGACGGAGGAGGAGATCGTGTCGACTCCGATCAAATCGCATAATCGTGTATGACAGCTACCGATTTCCGCGAAACACCGATTCTCCGTTTGGCCCATATAGGATGATCGCGTTTTCGAGCGCGCAGCTCAGATTGTTTCGGCTCGGTAACGCAACGGTTGTTGCCGGTAGTTGTTCATGGTATTGGTCACGCATTAGTAATTGGCAATTTCCAGCCTTGCCAAATCGGCGCAAACTGGCGCGGCGTGTTGTCGCAAGGGAATAGGCTACGCTGGACACCGCGCTCACCGCTGCAAACACGCGAAATTCGAGACCGGTTAACGTCGATGAATTCAATTCCTCCGTGGATATTTGTCCCACGAAGAACGATCCCTTTCGCTGTGGATTTCATCCCGAGTGTACATACACAGCTGGTTGGGACTCGATCACTCTCTCTCTCACTCTGTGTCTCTGTAATTGACAGCAATGTTTTTTCGCTAGATTTACAATATCATTTTAGAAAGAATACTATCATTATACCTATAAATAAAAAATTTGAATGTACTTTTCTATAACATTTTATATCTCAATTATGAAATTTTTATTTTATATGCAATATATAAAATATTAAATTTTATAACTATTGTTGGTAATAATTGTTGCGAGGCACTTGGTATGAGAGAAAGTTGGTACGGATGTGCGGTATGAGAAGAAGCGGGTAGAGTAGACTCGGTCTCTTCTGGGATGAACCGTGTGCCGGTGTGGCCGATATGTAGAGTAAGCATAAAAATGGTATAATAGTATTGTTAAGTTAGGGATAAGTTTTTAATAAATGTTTAACAACCATAGCCGAGTTCATTTATATTATTCAAATGTATAGAAATTAAAGTAAGATATACATAGAAAATCAACAACTATCCTATTGATAAAAATTTCAATATTAATTCAAAGTTTATGCATTAAATTATTTCGGTCTTGATCTTTTAATTTTCAATCGCGAAGCTCAACGCGTTCTTCGCACGAATTTTTGACTGTATCGCTTACCATCGAATGCAACGAACCAATTTGAACCACACATCAAAGTCCTGCATTTCTAGATTCATTATTTCTAACTAAAGATTCGTTGTTAAGCGAGGAGGAACATTAGTCGCGGAGGCAATCGTTCCCGCGAATAACAGGCTGTAAGTTGTTATTGTCGCGCTCAAATTAAAGCATCGTTTACGGAAATTTTGGTCGTGTTCGCGCCAGGGAGGGGCGGCTCTAATCTCGGCGCGGCATCGACAAATGGATTCCCGTAATCCTCCCGTCGATTTACGGAATTCCGATTAACTCGACTCAAACGATTCACGCCGACCAGAAAGCGGCGCGGCCCATTTCCGGCCGGACGGGGCGAAACACACGAGCCGCCTAATTCCTTTGTCTCGTGCACGTCCCCTAATATCTGACATGGTCATCCCGAGAGCGGTAATATCGTCACTTTCATCCTGGAAAGACCGTGCCCCCAGTCTTTATGCTAAAGCCCACAGAATCCGAACTTCGTTATATGTACTTTTACCCCTACGATTCTTACCCGATTTAACCCTCTCTTGCATTTCGTTCCCAATTGGGGACTTAAATTTCAAATGTTCGATAGTAAATTAAATATCTCCTTGACGAAGCCGCGAAGAACATTTTCGCAAAGGAAATACATAATTTTTGGAACACTCTTTTGGAACATGTAATAAATTGTAGGATATCGTTAACGAGATAGAAGTTATGATTATCATACGAATGAAAGAATTTGTAAGGCAAGTAATGAGCAAGTAGCAGCATTGAAAGCCCTAGAAAACGATGTCGAGTTTGGTACTGTCTATAATATCTTTGCTTTATCACAACCGGCCATTCGGTAACGACCCCGAGCGATCTGAAAGTTGCATGGAATTTATTCCAAACGCAATAATGTAGACTGGCTAAATTCGAGTTTCGCGAGCCCGGGCTATCACATAGAGAATCAAATGGTTTCCTTGGTCGGCGGGATCGAGTGCGGGTAACAATCTTTCCGCGGGCTTCGGTGGATTTGATAAAAATGCACCCGGTCTGGCAGCTGCAGATCCTGGATCAGCTTCGAGCGGCTCGCGTGCTCGCCCCTTTTTCACCTCGCAAATTGTATTTCGCGTTTGATCGCGAACAGCCCGTCCCCGGTTGGCCCGCGGCGCGATGCACGGTCGCGATGCACCGGTTTGCAAATGGGAGACGACGTGATATTCAGTGGATGCAGAGTGAAAGAGTGAGAGAGTAAGAGAGAGAGAGAGAGCTGGTGAATATTTATCGTCGACGCGGCGGTAAATAGTTTTCGTCGGTGATAATGACGCCAGTTTTTTCTGGTTGAAAAGTCCGGCATCGCCGCCGGTATCTGTCTCATTTACGGTTTTCTGCTTTTGCACGCTCCATTCGCTCCTCTCCTCTCCTGTCGTTTCGTTTCGAATTTTCGAGGCTGCTCCGGGCTCGTCACTTGGGCCGGATATAGCGCTTTCGACGTGGCAGATATGCCAGCCGGTGTGGCTGCTTTCACAGACGGCAGGCGATAGAAAACTAGGGGAGGAGACGCGGGAAACGTTCTCGTCCGAGAAATTATCATGGATAGGCGCGCAACGCCCCACCCTACGCTCTCTACGTACCAGCGGAATACGCAGCTAGTCCAGGCTACAATGCCTCGGCGTGTTGCATTCATCCATCGCAGCCTCTCGGTTGTTCCTCCTCTCATTTTGCTAATTGCAAAAAATCGGCTGCCGTTCTGCCTTCAACGTTCGCCGATATTCTCGAACTCGGACTCGTCCTGGAAATCCCGTTTTCGGGAACCCAGCCCTTGGCGAACGCCATTCCGCGAGCCATTCTTTTATGCGCCCGAGCCTGGCTCGAACATCACCGGATATCTGAAAAAAAGACGCCTCGGTCATGGGATCCGAGCACACTGCTGTACCAGCAGGGCGAAATCCCGCGGCGAGTGGGACTAGCGGTGACTCTAGAGGCTTCGTCAAATTTCGTCAAGTTTGCGTAAGGTAGTTATTGGATCTAGGTGTTAAAAAATGCACACTGGTACTTTTGAAATAAAACAATTCTTTATTTCACGGCGCGGCAGGAAGCTCTTCACCAAACGAAATCTTAGCTTCGACTCTAAGAGGAAAACCGTTGGAGCCCCAAAAGAAATCAGGGTCCCCTCGTATCTCCAGACTGTTTAGGTTAGGCCCCCACAATCCAGCTCTTGAAACAAAGTATCAAATGGGGTACCTCGAAATTTCTATTTATTAATATGATACTGAGATCGTTGATTCATTTTTGAAAACGAACAATAAGTTCATTGTGCTGGTAACTTATTGATAATCCAACAGTAGTCCTGACGACTGGAATTCACTTCCTTATTTTTTGTGGAATTGTGAATTTGTTTCTCAAAGTGTAACTCAACGATTCAACTTTGCTCTCATCTTGCAGAAACTTAGTTTTCTTCTGGGTATAATGAGAAGACTCCTTGAGTTCATTGTATCGTGTTATACATGGTGGGGCAATAACTTTGTCCACTTTGAATATTTCCAGTGGAGAGACCATTAATTCGAGCACCTACTAGCTTCCAGGTAGTATCTTGATCCTTGTCTCTCGATCCTAGCAATTTCAAAATATCTGCTCTCGATTCTTTCTCCCAGATGGTTCAAAATTCTCCGAATAAGTCGAGCTGAATTTTTCGAACATTTTAAATGGGGGTTCGCTCGATCGAATTCCACGTATCGCTTCTCGATTCACTTTTGAACACCTCGCGGCTGTATTTACTTGTATATTTATATCGCGCGTTTCGCGATTCTATTCATTTCTGTCGGCCATTTCCGTTTCTGTACATACCATTTCTAGTTTATAATGTATTCATTTTTATCAGCATTTCCATTCCCATTCCTTTCACGTTCCTCGCATCTGCCATTCCATCCAATCTAACAAAACGCAGAATAAAACATGTCGAATAATATATGTGCGATCATACATTCATATTACGAGAATATATTAGTTTACGTATGGAGTCGTTTGCGGCTCTGCCTACATATATTTTGCATGTGCTTCTTCTATAAATACTCGCTTGATTTTTGTGACAGGAAAAACGTTAAAGAAAACATCTTCCTATTCAAAGAGGCGAATATTATGATAAAAGAACATTTTTTTCTCAAGGTAATGTTTCTAGAGATTTCATCAGATTTTAATGATGCCTTTCCCTTGGAGTTAGTTCCCATCAAGGTGAATAGTTCTCTTTCAATATTTTTCAATAGTTTTCATTAATATAAGACGTTTTTGAGTGAGTCGAGAGGTAACCGGTCCCATAAAGTTGCTTGGCAGACCATGAAGTGGTCGATATTGTTGGAAGAAAAGGGGGTAGAGATTTTCTCGTTGCGGAAAAAAGCATCATTGTCTTATATCGAAAGAACACACATACATGCGCACGATTCAACACGAATAAACTCGTGAACTGACACATCGAAGCAACACAGATAGAACACCCACCGAAATCAAACGCAAACGCAGCCATGGTACTCGGTACAGAGAAAAAGATAGGGAATAAAGAAAGATAGAGAATAGGATAGTTTCGGCGACGCGAGACGGGTCGAACGGTCCGACCGGGGGCGGGCCGTTATCATCGAAATTCTCGTGAACGTCTGACAAAGTAGTTGCTTCGAATAACCGGCTAATGGTCGCGAAGGCTGAGTAGACGGCGATATAGAATCGCACCGGGAGCATTTCGCAATGGTATCGCGGCCAACAAAGGGGAAACCCTTTTTCACTAATGAACCACGAAACGCGGCAACGTCATAGAAATACTTTGAAAGGGGAGCCGCACAGCTCGCTCTTTTGTTGCCTCTCCCTCTCCCCCCCTGCCCCTCCACCTCCGTCCCCCGACCTCTCCTCTGTCCATTCCGCCCACGCTCACGCCCACCATCTTCATCTTCTGCTCCTTTTTTCCGCCGAAACCGCCCCGCTGTCCTCGCCACCCCCTTTCGCTGCCATCACCTTTCCCTAGGCTCTAGCTCTCACCCCGTTCCTACGGACTATCGTGACCACGTTTCAAATCCCGAGGTTCCGTTCAACACTCTAGTCTACTCTAGCCGATTCGATTCGAGTCTCGGTTCGATCAACCGATACATGACGACGACGACCCCCATTCGATAGACCCCCGAAGACCCCGAAGGAATCCGCTCGATCGCTCCCGGGCTCTGTCAGGACTAGACTCTTAGGCTTTTTAAATTCTCTGTTCGCAGGGCTCAGCTCCCTTGCCACCGATTCTCATCTTAACCCTCTCGTTACCAATCGGCACCCATCAAAACCTTGCATTTCCTAACTATTTACTTAGCTTCAGTTTACCATTCACCCTTCGCACTTTTCGCAAACAGTTCCCGTAGACCATGGAATTGAAACGCGAACCCAAATAATTACATATATAAATTCTCTAAAATCGATAGTTCTAAATCAGATTAACTCCTGAATTTATACAAAGTAAACATTTTCTAGTTGAATCGCAACAAACTGGAGTGCAGTAGAAATTTATTTTCTTTCTTAGTTTGTATAATAGATTGACAATGATATAACAGTATTTTGAAATTTTTATCGCTATCTAAATGTCGTCTATCAATCAATGATTAATAGCTCCAGCAAATTTAAAATAATAATTGTTCTTCCTCTTGGTCTGTCAATGTTCACTACAGTCTACACGAGTTCATTATAAACAGATTATTTCAGTATAACAGTGCACTAGCCTGCGAGTCACGGACTAGCGAAAACTGTCGAATAATCTCTCCCAGGCACCGCGTTAATAAATATCCAACGACGGAACGCACTCGGCAAAGCGAGAGAGGTCCCTCGCACACGCGCGCGGTCACAGTAATCAAAAGGGTTAACAAGGTCCTTTGAATATCACGACGCCCCCGCGGATCTCGGTGGATTTCTCTCAGCCCTCCTCCACTCTGTACCATTCGCGGTTAGGGACACGGTCCGCAGAAAGGGACAACTCTCTCTCGTCCAACATAACTGGGAATTCGATCGAAATCGCCTGGTAAGATCTCCGGAGCGTCTATTAGTCGAGCAGTCGCCTACCGGGCGGGATTCTCGGTTTAAGTACAAGGTTACCAGGTTCGGGGGGGGAGGGGTGGTTGAACACGGTGTAAGGGGGACGACGGAACGATTGACCCGGCACTCGGTGAAATTTATCGTAAAAAAGAGCCTCCGGAGTCCTCTCTCTCTCCGCAACGGCTTTCAGGCCCTTCCAGACTTCTTCGCTCGGAAAGGATTCGTCGACCCTAATTCCCGAGCGTCGAACGAAAAAGGATGAAAGTCGACGACCCGTTTTACGCTTTCGGGGAGCCGAATCGATATCTCGGTGGCTCGGATCCAGACGCGCCGATCGGTTCAACGGTTCCACTCTCTCTTTCTCTCTTTCCTTTGCTATCCCTCGCGACACCCTTCTCGTCTTTTCAGCCGCTCTCGCCGAATTACCGTGTCGCGCGAGTTCGAAACCTCGAGCCCTCGTACCCTCCTTGCCCGGGAGAACCGGCTCGTTAAAGTCGTATTAATACGCCGGGATTAATCAGCGTGAAAGGGAAAGAACGGGGACGGACGGTTTTATATAACACGCTCGTCGCCGTCGTCGCGTCGTCTCGCGACTATCCAACCCACGGAAACGTCCTACTACCCCTCTTCCCTCTCCTCATCCTCTCCCTCTCAATTTACTTAAAGAAATATTCGAAGAGATTGCGATACTTTCGGGAAGAGAACCGAGGATAATCGTTTCAGCGAGCCTCCGCACTAGAGTTTCCGTCAAGGAACTATAATAGTTCTTCATCAAGCACTAATTTATGATCAACAGACTGCGGATCTTTATGCATTTATGAAAAAATTGGCTGGGTGAAATATAATACAGTGATAGATTAGAAAAATTCAAGGATATTGTAATGTTGTCTTTAATATAACAAAATCATTAAGGGATGAAATCTATTTGTATTTTATTCCTGGTTCCCGCAATCAATGCAGAATATTTTTATTTTGCATAAAGATCCGCAGTCTATTGATCAATTTATGATTACACTCATCTTTGTCATAAATGCATAACCTAATAAATTGGCCCAGCTGAAAAAGTTGTAAAATCAATTTTTACTATTGTTTTTCACAATTCCGACCAAAAAAGTTGTAAAAATCAATTTTTACTATTGTTTTTCATATTTATTAGACGTCATTCACTAAACTAATTCTTCTAGCCTTACAGAGAAATTGAAATCGTTTGATCCATTCATAAAAGAGTTATTTTGATTTCAAGTGTGTGTAATCAGTTATGTTCCTAACTGTATATCACTTTCTCGCTTCTTCGTTTTCGCCGTTAACGATCCGCAGGAATTTATTCCGGGGCAAGACGCGGCTGAGAAAAATCGGATGCGGATAGGCCGCGGCCGCCGCCGGTTCAACAGTCCTGAATGGACGATGAGATCGGCGAAATTCTATGATTTCGCGGTGCACGTCCGCGAAGCTACATCATGAATATGTAAAGCGATTGCGGTTCGTCACGTCACTGCGCCACACCCGCCCCCGCGCAACCCCCGTGCTTCTCCCCGAGACCGAACTGTCCTGAATTATCCGGTCCGAACGTTCTAAATTATATCGTCCTCGATAAACAAATTACTCGTTAGCGCCGATAATAACAATCGGCCCCGGGGCGATGCGGCGGGTGCAGAGGGCGACCGGCGAAACTTTCGTTTAATTAACACGACGGGATCTTCCGCTTTTCTCCGTGTATAATAACGTCGCGGCGAGCACCCGAGAGAGCCGATACCACCGCGATATACAATTTAAATCAGTCGAACGATCGAGCTCTGTCGCCTCTTTCTCGTTACCTTCGTTTTTTCCCGGGTTACTCGAAAGGTTCGAGGACAAGCTCTCGAACGGGTACCTCTTTTATCGGCGTTTAACTCTTACCCGCGGTAGTCGCGCGCTAACAAGGCTGCCGCGGTAATTCGTTTCGATGAATTTCGGGGGGATTTCTTTCGCGACTGTAACGAGAGCCGAGCTGACTAGTTCGTACGTTCCCAGGGAAATGAGATTCGGAATCGCTGAATCTCTAATGTCATTGTGGGAATTTGTTAAAATCAAGTGTCCAAGGCAAGTATACTTGTATTATAGATTTTTTAATACAGATTCGAAGCAGTTAATCGATAAGACGAGATTCAGATGATAAATCACAATTCGTTGTTTATTTCAGTATACAAATGAAAATTTTCTTACGTCTTCCAAAATATTTTGTTTGAGGATACCATTTTTTAATTGCTGGAACGTCAACGGTTTAATTTCCAGTTTGATTAGAGCATCGTCAGTGGTTCCATCGGATGAGTAATTTATTGTTTCCATTGTCTAAAGATTCAGTAGTGAATTATTACGGAATAGATTTTGATTAAACGAAGTCGATCGCGTACACGTCTCCGACGAGGTAGATTACCGGTTAACGACGGCCGATTTCGGTGCGGACGGGCTCGGTCGATGGCGATGACTCCCCGATGCAGCGAATAATAACAGTTATAGATCGGCGGTGCTCGTTTCGTCGCGGGATCTCGTTGGATGTCCGCGCGACGGGACACGGCGTTCAGATCACGATCGTTGGACAAGCTCGTCCGTCACGCTGTCCGCTTTTTTCACTGGCTCCGGGCTAGTATTCTCTTTTATTTTTTTCCTCGGCTCGTTTTTTGTCGCGGGCCTGAAACCTCTCCGAAAGAGTAAGAGAGAGATACAGAGAGAGAGAGAGAGAGAGAGAGTGAGAGGGTACGTGACGCGCGGGGACGACAAGTGTGACGGAACAGCGTCTATATAACACTTTTATATTGGAATCCATACGAGCCTCATAAATCTATCGAGCGAGCGCGTTTCAACGGTCCGACGTACGAGCGAATAGAGGTAAATCTGCCGTCGTGAGGGAGTTTCGAGCCGCGATCGTTGTAGCGTGAAAATCGTCGAGAAATCACCGGTGTCTCCCTCTCCTTTCTCTCACTCCTGTCTCTCTCTCTTTTTTCCGCTTCCGCTTGCTACCGTACCACGTCTCTCGTTCCGCGTTCTCCGGTTTACATTCTGTCGCGCACGAATCTCGCATACGTGTTTTGATATTGTTGAAAAGTATCGGTGGTGTTTCGCGTCGCGACGCTCCGGCTCCGGCGTCCTCGAGGAGCAGGCGAGTCGTGAAACGCGCTCGCTGCACAAATCCGATGCGCGACTCCGGGCTCACGTAATTTATAGCGCACGTTAGACACTTTCAATGGACAAGACGAGAGCTGCTTTCAATGAAAACCCACCCACAACCGTCCTCCCATCTACTCATCCATCCATCCATTCATCCATCTAGCCGCCTGCCTGCCTCCCTGCATGTGCCGGCGCTGGACGAGTCTCGCTTCTTCTCTCACTCTCTCCCATCTCCTCTCCAAACACATCAACCTGATTTGCGTTCCGCTGAAAAGACCGCGGAACAATCGATACGAGCGATCGATATCTGTCGGATGAACGTCTTGGCCCCTCCAGTAAGGCACCACGCGCCATTCAATTTTGATGCGGCGATCCTCCATGATTGAAGGCGCGTCGACACTTCGCGGCAATTCCAACGTCGTCAGACGACCATGTATCTTGGCTCGCAGTCGGCGTTGAAACATTCGTTGCCATTTGCTCCGGGCAACTGGGAACTTCAAGCTGGAGGCACTTTGAGGTCTTCAACATTGTCAAACTACAGCATACCGAAGTTTGTAATTGGTTTTGGTGTGATTCATAACAATTAGAAGACATTTGCGAGTACGAACACCATTTCGAACATTCATTACAATCAAATCATGTTTTTTCTTCATCAACCTTCCAATCGCAGTTACCCATCGCGTTTCATCATTTTCATTCATTATGTACAGACCGATAGTCTGATCGCGCAATATCAGGACTTTGCAATATCAAGACTAAGTAAACAAATATCACAATTTCTTGTTTGTAATTACTCTATGATATATCACCTTACAGACACACTCAAGTAATGCCAAATCCGATTAATATTAACACAGTTGTGACATGGTAAGACCATCTATCGGGAGAATACCAAGAAACTTTTTCCCCAACCCAGTATTATGTATCGTTGGATTCGTTTTGACCTTAGCTACCATATCCTGCTGACAAACAAATATAACCTTAAAATTTAAAATAAAGCTGCACACAAAAAAAATGAAAAAAAAATTATAAATGAGAAAGATCGAATGGAAATATTGTAGGCTGCAGGAATGTTTGAGTTTCGAGTTGAAATAGTTCCGAGTGCAAAGGGTTAAGTCCGCCCAATCGAACCAGACATTTTCACTATTTCCCACTTTTCCCACTGTGAAAAAAAGAAGCTAAGCTAGGACACCCTGTATGCCCGCGGAACGAGCCCATCCGATGGGAAAGCGTTCAGAGCCCGGTAATTGAGGTTTAATTCGCGCGACGCGACGGTTCTGCACGACCTTTCTTTTTAAGCTCGCCCAGAATTTTTGTTCCGTCCGCGCGATGAGCGTAGGCCGTTCGCGCGATATTTCACTCGTCGGATTTTCCAAACCTGCAAGAAAACCGGCACGAGTAAACCAGGAAGCGAGAGAGAGAGAGAGTAGAAGTTGCTCTGTTATAGAACCCGCGGAGAGCTGGGGAAAAAATTGCAGGTGCGAGAGCTGAAATTACGATTTTTCCGCGGCCGGTCCCTCCACGCCTCCTCCCTCGCCGCGCTATAAATTTATGTGGCAACTTTCGCCAGGAACCAAATGCACGCAGATCCGGATATTATATATAGCCGGAGCGAAGTCAGCGAGACGATAGTTTATCCCTCGGCAGACACCGGCTAGACATTATGGCCAAGGGAATGTACCGAGGGCTCGTCCTTTCGGGGATCGACTCTGCTATACTGAAATCCTTCGAGTCGTTTCGCGGAAATTATTTACGAGCGACCGTCCGCGATCGAACCGACAGAAACCCGCGAGAGATCGAGACTAGTTCGGAACTAGCACGACGTCATTATAATTTGCCTAGCATACAAGCATTGTAATTGCCAGAAATCTTTTCGTGTACCCCTGAAAGAGACATCTGAGATACTGAATTGATTTTCTGGAGAGATAAAGTTTCAAGCAGGGCTTCTAACCAGTTATGATATCGGTCTCGGTCTTTGAAACAGTTATGAAGGACCGAAATTTTAGTTGATATCGGTTTCGATTACGGTCCTTCGTATATCGGACATCGGTCCTCATATCGGTTCTAGTTCTAGGACCGTTATTTTTTCGGTCCTATATCGGTCCTCATATCGGTTCTAAGTTCTAAGTATCAAGTTATAGCAATCAGGGCTTGAAACGGGTCCGAAGAAAACTACTAAAATTAAAAACTGTTATATTTCGGTCATAATTGAAAATTATAACAATAGATATGAGTATACATTATTCACTATTTTTACATTTACCTTTTCATTGCAATTTTAATTTTTATTATCAAACTTAGGCATGTTTAAACGAAGTAATAATATATCATCTAGAATATTTGATGACATACTCGAGCGATATGCAGATAAATTGAATTTTAGTGCGGAAAATAACATTTCCACACTAACCTGAGTTGGCGGGGTTATTTCCAGGTCCGTTTCAAGCCCTGGTTTCAAGATGGAAGCTCTTCATTTCACAGGCGGAGGCGTCAAGAACATATGAAGATCTATTCTATTTTTTAAAATGGAACTGTATGACGTTCTATTTACATTCTGATAATGCATGTTTCAAGACGATCACAATGACCTATCAAGATCTATCACACAAATTTGAAAGCGAAAGCTGGAGCCGAGAGCGGAAACGCTTTCCACTTGATTTTCCGATCGTCCAAGCAGAGAGTTAAAAAGGGGTGCCGCGACCAATCCAGCACTGGGAATTCGCGCCGCTTAAAAGATAAACCGCGTCGCGTTTAAACTTTCCTGGGATCGCAGTTCATTGTTGCCGTAGTCGGAGCAGTACGCGGGCACGGGAAGAAACACGAGAAACACGGCTCTAATGGACAAGCGTAAATTCTCCGCGGTTGTCGTCGTCGCCGTCGTCGGATGGAATGCTAAAGTGGCCGGGTCGCTAATTTCCGCGCGCGGTTTGCAAAAACCGGCTAATTAATTTTGCGTTCGCCTCGGCCCGACGAGAGAGCGCAACAGCGCGCGCGGAGACAGAGAACGAGGGAGAGGATGAGATGGAGAGATGATACGCGTTTCGCGTCGGGCTACACGCGGACCGATTCCTCTGAATTTCGCGGGCACGTATAGTCGCTGCGCGTGACAATAAGCGGGAACAAGGATTCGAGCTTGTCCCGGAGTCAGGCTCGCGACGTTTATGCAAATGCGAGCATGTGCTCTCGAGGAAAGTTCCTAATTCAATTCGGTTTCGCGTACAAGCCGGTTACTTAACACGCCCCCGCGAAATCCATCCGCGACGCGATCCTACTGGCTGAATCCTCGTTCTCGTTTTTATGCGAAATCGGCCCCAAACTAAGTCTGCTTACTAGATTATAATTTTTAACTACCACCGTATGATTGAAATTGGAAAATCATTTCAATATGAATGTACACTATTCTCCGAGGTTTATCGGCATGGCGAATGGGTGGCTGTAAACTGAGATTGGAACTCGGAAATTTCTTTGGCAGTGAGCGCAATCGAATGCAAGACGTCGCGAGGTCTCGGGAAATAGGGAGAAGGATTTTTTAAAAGTGGCTCATGTCCCCGAGGAGAGATGTAACTGCGAGACAGGAGTCTTTAACATTACCAGGGCCGGGCGTCCGCGATTTTCATTTTCATTTTCCGCTCTCTTTGATCTCTGCCGCGAGTTCTAGGTCCCGAGATTCGTTCTCTCTACGACGGAATGAAACAAAAATGCTGCGCGATAGCGTCTTTTCGCGCGAATGGCGCGGCGGCGGCCTCGTCGAAATCTCGTGACTCGGGACCATAGACTTCTCGCGCTGGCGTCGTTCTCCTTCTCCTCTTTCTCTGTTCTCGTAAGGTATACCAGCTGGAACAAGGGTAACAACGAAAGAGTAATGCGCCCGAGCGGAGACGAGAAAGGCGAGCTACGCTTGTTACATGAAATAAGTTCCGCGAAGCAGCTTGACCTCGTTTAAATAATATATTTCTATCTGGAAATTCCAAGGGGCCGCGAATTCCTGAATCACCGGGCGCAGATGTTGGCCACCGACGTCGTTTTAACGCTGCATCGTTACCCTACTTTTGTTTCGTCTTCGTTACCGACTCCTTGCTCGTTAAGTGCGCGGCGACGTGTTTTCCCCGCAAACTCCCACACACTAACACTATGTACTCTCTCCGGTTTCTCGGTTTAACGGCTCGCCGATCGCGCGCGATAGTAATTCATCGGCTGTCGGGATTGTTCGCGAATTACCCACTATTAAGGACAGCATGCGGAACCCCGTTTACGAGGCACGCGTACGCGCACGGCGCGAGGAGCTCGCGATCCACGCCCTTCTGTCGATTAGATTCACTCTCCTCTGCTCGTTCGACAACAAGTCTCTCGAATTCGAACAACGTGTCAGGTGTTTGCGAAAGTCTCGTCTTTCTCCTTCATACATAATGACTAGACAGCGGATCTCCATGCAAAATAAAAATTTTTTCCAAGGCATTTTTTCCATCACCCTTAACAAAAAAAAAAGGTAGAAAATCAGTCAACACGTCGAAGCAATTGAAATATCTTGTTGGAACCGCATGTTTCCTAAAGATGGGACCATAAGTGATTCGCAACGTCTCCTCTCGTGGTACCAGGAGAAGCTTGCGGAGTTTCCGCGTGGGCGTGGACGAACGGAATTAATTTCCCAAGGAGAGGAGGACGGAAACGCCGGAAATCTCGGCTGTCGTCGGACTGCGCTCGAATCGAAGGGGACGATCTCGTCGTGGCTTTCAGCGGGTGATTACACGCACTCGTGAAACATCGATCTCCGACACTCGCGGAGTGTTCTGCGGAGGCGTTGCGAACCTGAGGAGGACGACAAAGTCAGCGAGAGAGAGAGAGAGATAGGGTAAGAAATGTAAGAGGGTGATTTCGGTGTTGGTTGGGCTCGAAAGAAGACTTTCTAGGATGTCGATGACGGGTCCGGAGCCAAAGGAAATTAAAGAAAAAGGGAATAAGGAAATTCAGGTAGGGGCAGGAGTGGAAACGGAAAGCAGAGAGGGAGGGAGACACAAGGAGAGTTGGGGGTGACTGAGAGAGAGCAGAAGGGCACGAGGGGATGGAAGTCGCTCTCGAGGTTGGCCGTTCCAGGGCGACGCGACGATTTCCGGATGATTATTCTCTTCGTGGCTCGGTTTTTCGCGAAGGGTACCTATTACGAGGCGGCTGTGTGAAACGGTTGAAAAGAGGCCTGCCTCGACGGGGTTAAGATCAAAGGAAGTGGCTCGAAGCGGCGCTGAAGGGTCGGAGGCTGCTACTGGCCGTAGAAAGAACGAACGAGCGGCCGAGACTCGAGACCAGAGACCGTTCGTTCCATTCCGTTCCGTTCCGTTCGCTAGGTTGTTCATTCGTTCCTTCGCTCCTTCGTTCCTCCGTTCGTTGCCCCTGAATAAGGAGTCGGAGAGATTCAGCGGCGGGCCAACAGGACCAGAAAACCTAGTAGAGCTAGCATAACCATCTAGGGCCGCAAGGGTCACCGTGGAAAAGGACCGCCGTATTCTACACGCAACGTTTGCCTAAACAACCCGCGAAGGGCCGGCCAATCCGATTAGCTTCTGCCCACTGACTCGATCTAACGAAGTGACACGCATCGAGACGTCTCCAAGGACCTCGCCCCTGCAATCCTCCTTGCACCCTCTTCTTCGTGGACATTCCGCCACGAGGATGACCTCCCAAGTCCATTCTCGGAGACTGTGGTCGTCTACCTTGGAATAGGAATGGCTATTATTCCTGAGAGAGCAGACGCTTCTGACCACTGCATAGTTAAACGTCGACCTCCTAAATCATGTTTTTAAAGCAATTTCTCTGGACGATGCTCGAGCTTTCTCGTTAAAAAATATTTGAGCACAAAATAATAACGCACGAGCGTTAGAGTACAATGTGAAATTGACACGATAGTAAAAAAGTCAGTGCAATATAGGAACACAAATAACAAACTCCGGTCCCACGGTCCAGGTCCCATCATTCGGAATTGGAGTCTGAGGGCAGAATGAGACGAATCTGAATTGAAATTGCTCGCTCTCGTTCAATATCCGTAAAAAACCTGTCACATTGACATGAATGGATGAGATTTAGAGTTGAGCTAAAACCGGAAATTCCAGAATCTTTGGTGCAACTATTTCCGGCAATGCGGCAGCTATTCTGAGTCATCGAATTTCGGAAATAGGAGGCTGAGAATCTCGCGATGAATCGAGACGAAAGAGGGAGAGAGACAGAGTAGTCTCGCAAACGCGTCGAAGCGAAAGCTCGCGGCAGTGCACGTGTCAGAACTCGGCGTTAAAGCCGACTTTACTTAGAGCAGGGTTCGTACGGCCGCGATGCATATTTATGAATCACCGCCGCCGTCGACGTCGTTCGTCGTCGTCGTCGTCCTCGTCGCCGTTGTGTCGTCGTCGTGTCGAAAGAACCGCCTTCGTTCCAGACGATAGCATCGATTATACGTCGTCCGATATTTTCTGGCGAAGAAATACCTGCATCCTCTCCTCCGCGTCTGTTCGCGGGAATCGCTTCGCGAATCATGGTCTCGACCTTCGATACTTCTACTTACCACGAGTTCATTGACTCCTCGTAGACACGCCTACAATTTAATTCCCCGGTAAAATGTTATTTGAGCTGTTCAATACGAAAGTGATCCCAGTCAATTTTTTATTAGAATTATTATTTATTTTATTATTAGGATTATTACTAGACTGCGGATCTTCACGCAAAATAAAATATGTTAGATTGCAAGCCGCAGAAGTTTTTCCAGGATTGCAAGGGTCCGGATTCGCGTTCTCATTTCTCGATAATACAAAAACGGGGTTATTCAGTAGTCAAAAACACTAGATGAAAGATCGATCTAGGACGCTATCGTCCTTAAAAGTCCTATTTATCTACCGCTACCGCCTTAAAAGCGCATCGCTGAAAGAACTAAAGGCTATCGATCGAGTTACCAAAGATCGAGTTCCAGAAGTTTTTCGGGGATTAGAAGAAGCGCTGGCATAAGTGTGTAATATCTAATGGAGACGATTTTGAAGGGGATAACATTCATGTTGACGAATGAATCAAATTTTCTCCGAAAAATGAAAATTCCCGTTATATTTTGAACACACCTCGTAATGTCTACTCGAATCCACAGCGGACCGGCCGCAAAGTCGTTGGAATCTTCGGGCGCACAGTGTCCGCGCGTAAAGGAGGAATCGTTCGCAAGCGTAACGCGCGTACCGAGCAATTCGAACGAGCTCTTAGCGAGTACTCTCGCGAGGTGAGCGTCTCTTAGGACGTTTGCGTACACCGCGATTATCGTCGCGGCGCGCAATGACCACGAAGTTCTAACGATAACGACTGCGTCGAAGCTTCCGCCTGACCACAGGGTCTTCTACTTTCCGCAAAAGGGTTTCGGACGGGTTGAACGGGTTGAAGGGAGGCTGCGAACGAACACCGGACGCGATAATACGCGCGGAGGCTCGTTTGACGATCTTGCCGGATACGGCTGTCGTAACAATAATTATTTACGGCGCTTCTAGGAGCTGCCTTGTCTCCCATATATGAGCTGTACTGGCAGTGTTACCACCGAAACAATTTTGAAACAATTTTAGTACTGCGAAAATGTACACTGCGGTTCATCTTGCTGTTTGTACTGGGTATACTCTTGGATAACGCTTCCTGTAGAGAAACATCACGATAATACAACATGATGGTTTTTAATGCCTTATTGCGCATAGAAACTTCAAGGACGAAGAAATGTCCCTTGAAAATTAACCCCTTGCCCTACGATTTATTTTACTGTTTTGAGTAATTAGAATCTATTTGTAGATCATAATTTCCTAAAAAAGGAAAACAGCTATTGTATGTCTATACGTTCTCCAATAGCTGTACATTAACAAAACCAAAATAGAATTTTATTTCGGTTTAAAGGAAATTATTAACATACATTTTTGTCAGAATCTGTTCGGAATCTCCATCACGAGTCAGACACGATATTGTAAGACAAGGGGTTAGTATAAAAGAAATATCATTCGCATTTTTTCATCGACATCATCGGCTCCTTTTCATACAAATTTTCATAAAAATTCTCTGCAAACTTCTTATCTTTAGAAAGATAAAAATTTGTTGAATCATGAAATGCTTGTCACTTCTCAGCCGATGATCTCGAAATTAAAAAAGACTTGTAAAATAAATTGTTAAGAGATCATGGTTGCCACGTCTAGAAGAGATCTTGCTCCGCGCGCTCATGCTCAGATTCATACTCGGCGAGTCCGCGTAGCGCCGATAATTACCGAACGAGCGAGTTCCATTGGACCAAAGGTAACCGGTCGCGAGGTTGGATGACGGACAGGTGTAAAATTGGACTGCGGTAAATCTTAGGCTGCTGTCGGGCGTAGCTGGCTCGCTGAAACATGGATTAATTACGCAGCTTGACAGTGCTGCGGTCGGCCGGTCGGCTGCGACCGCCGACACCGGTTGACACCGGGGCTCGCTCTCTCGCTAACGGAGATCCTCCTGATTGCGAATCTCTTCCTCGTCCTTTCCGTAGCCGAATCGCGCGGAAACGGCGCCATCAACGTCCGCGACAATTCCCAACGGCCCGTGACTGCGGTGGATATCGCGAGATAGAATTTCGGATGAGCTCGGCGCTCGCGGACGCTCATTAATAGACTGCGGATCTTCACGCGAAATCAAAATTTTCCGCGTCATTTGACACAGGAGCTAAATGGAAATTGCACCCTCCCGTTTCATTATGCTGAAAATAATGTATCAGTATTATGAAATTTGTCATATATCTCCATTTCAAATTTTGCCAATTCATTTCTGTCATAAATTCCGCTAATAATATTCATCGACTGTGAATTGGACTTCAAGTCTGCTTTAGCTATGTAGTTGGCTGTGATTAATAAAGTGCTCCGATCACAATCTTAAAATGTTGAAATCTTGCGTCACCGAATCTTTTCCAAAAGAAAGAATGACTTGGCAGGATTTTTATAAAAATTGCAATATACAACTCAAGTGCCTCAACAAGATTGCACACGGATTGTCGCCACCGTGTCGTAAAAAGTGGCCAATCTAAACCGACAAAAAGCGATCTGATCGGGGCGCGAGTGGATAAAAAATTGCAAGGACTCGCCAGGAATAGATTATGCTCTGTCCGGCGTTCCCAGTCGATTAGAATCGCGCGACCGATCGAACGAAGAAGTATAGCCCTCTCGCGCGCGCGAGGCGTGCACGCGTACTATTCGTCATCCGACTGGTAAATTACAATGCGCCGTGTGCAGTTCATTGTACCGCTGGATGCGTCTATATACCCGCTTTATTACGTAATTTCAGTCGGCAAATTATTACAATTCGTCCCGGCGGTTTGCACTGTTAACGATGTTTGTATTATACCTACCCGTACACACGTGCAACCGCGCGGTGTGTTGCACGTACGCGTACACGTACACACGCAGACGTAGACATTGTCGTCGGGTAGAGCGGCGTTGCACGCGTGAACGAGTGACAAATAGTGCAATCGATAGAGGCCCGCCTTTGGTATTCAAATCAAACACTTTGCGCGTATCTACATTTATAAACGTCTATTATCGTTCGCTGGATAATGAATCGCCAATTGATTACCATGCAATCAATGGGACGCATCCAATAAGTGCAACGGGTCATTTAGCGCGGGTCCGTTTCTATCGAGAAACGACCTCCTACGGCGGGATCATCAAGCCAAGAAAATGCGATCATTTCCGCATCGTCGAACCAAATGCTTCGCGGGAAAGTCCCTTACCAATGATTTCGAATTTCTTTCAGGAGAACTATTGAAGTTTTTGCATTAGCATTTTGCGCAAATTTGCAAATTTTTATAGGAATAATCAGAATTACATCGACTACATTTGTAGTATAAAAATATGGTCATATTAATGGTTACTAATAAAAAGTAATGGTCATCCGTCGTAGGAGTGAATCTACACCTCTGGATCGGTGGACATTTGTAAAAGAAACTTGCCGCAAAATTGTTTATAACAAAGAAAATTGTTGTTAAAGTTCGTTTTTACATCAATACCTTTTACTTATCGAGAAACGGAACAGTTACGAGCGCTGCTGTGGCAGTGAACGTGTTAATAGGATTCAATCGAAAAAAAAGGGGGAAGCTAGTTGCGTCAGCGAAAGGATTGAGTTTCTCTTGGACCGCACTGTATCGCCTGGTGTTCGGTGACGGGGGAGTCCCAATGCGTAGGATTCGTAGGGTGGGCCGTAAACTTCCTGTAGCTGGAAAATAAAGACCGTGGATATCCCGCGTGGGAATCGTTCGTTATTAGCCGGCCGGCAATAATTTTCCCTTATTGCCGCGTAAACGATGCACTCGGTGGCTGCACGGCGTGCGGCCGCCGCAGAGGGAGAGTTTAAGGGCTGCTTCGCCACTAGACACGGACACGGGACCGGAAGAAGAGTGCCGGAGAGTTAGCGCGGGAGAGGGAGAGAGAAAGAAAGATAGTGGGGGATTGTGTTTCGAGCTGGGTAATATACAGACACCATTTTTAAAGTTAAGTATCGCCAAGCAACGCGATTTAAATGGAGATGGACGAGAGACCATTGCCGGATGTGGACCGCCGCTTCACCGCAGGCTCTTTTCGTCCCCCGTTCCTCCACTCGTTCTTCTTCCTCTCCGGTTAGCTTTCTTCCCACCCCCCGAACACTTTTTTTCTCTTCGTTAGTATCTCTCGGCCCTGTCTCTCCTCTCATCCCGTTGATCTCTCGATTTCTCTATATCTTTCGCTTAAAATGACGTTTGAAATAAACCAGCAAAGTTTCAAATTCTGAGATTTAAGCAGCCGCTGTAAGGGTAGTTTTCTAAAAACAGTTTCTCATTCTCATCGCAACAATGCCTATTGCGCAACATGATTAACCGTGAATAATAGTGATTGACGAATTGCACAACCTCTGTTGTGTAAAATCAGAATTTCCTGATATTTTTTGCACAACAAACGGGTTGCGGTAACGATGGCAGTGTTGCACAAATTTTGTCACACGAATCTCATCACTGCTGCTGCGTGCGTGTGCCCGGCTGTCTGTCTATGTGCCTGATTGTTCGAATTATGTGTCAACGTGCATACAATTTGGATTTGCGTAACATCATGCTGCACAATAATTGTTTGACAATACAACATGATTGATGGTGAATAGGCCCCTTATGTAATACCAGAATCGAATACTACGACTCCAAAAACCCCTGAAACCGTTCTGTTCGCAATTAACAATGCGTAATTAACAGACATGAATTTTCATCAGCTTTTTGGAACGGTCGTCTCTTCCCTGGTTCCTTGGCAATTCCTTGAAGACTAGACTCTACTCTCCTGCTCCTCTACTGTTCTGTACTCGGCTCGATGTAACGACCCCTCTACGACCGAGTCAGACCCGGCGAGCGTTTACCCCGGAGCGAAGCGGAAATAAAATCTCTTCGATCGGTGTGTATGAACTTTCCACGGGAACCGAGTCGCCGACAAAGCCTTGATCCGTTCAAAGCGACCGGGATTCACCAAAATCTGCATCGACGGCTTATCTTGATAACTGGTTAACCATTTCTCGGGTGTCTTTCGCTCTGAGGAGACTGTCTAGCTCTCCATGGTGTCGTTGTTACTTTTGTTGCGTTTGTCTTTTACGGCTGGCGTAGATATCGATCTTACTATGATAAGGTGACGGGGAAAAATCTTACGTCAATTTTTATAGCCTCATCGTACAGAAACGACTTCAATCTTTTGGTTACTCGTGGTTTGAGAGGTGGGAAAAAATTGTTCAACCCCTCAGACGTTTGAACTTGCAGTATACACGATTTTTAATATTAATAATATTTAAAGATCAAGACCTGACTGTCCAATCTTGCCCAATTCCTTGCTTCGATAACTATTATACTTAAGAAAATTCTATAACTATTATTTAACCCTCCGAGTGCTGTGCCGGAGTCATTTTTGACCGGGAACGTCCTAATTGTCATTCAAGTACTCAATTTGTGGCAATTAAACTAACTGAATAGCTGTTTCATTGAGGCTTTCGGAAAGACTAATGTATCTACACGAGACATCATCAACAGTAAATTTTTAAAAATTATTAATTAGAGCTGTGAACGGTTCGAAGCATTGCCAATTATATAGCTATAAAAATCGTCCGTTGTCCCAGGGTTTGAAAGAATTCCGGATCTAATAAAATCGGTCAGATTCGGCAATTACATAAATGCCAGTTCATCGTCCAGAGTCAGATATGGCGGAACAGACTCTGGAAGGTAGCATTGCGGCAGCGTATTTCGGCTGGCAGTCGGTTTTAATCATTCTTTAGCGGAACATCGTGGCCGTTGGTTCCAAGCCCGGTACATTTATGCCGAAAGCGTTTATCGCGGGCACGCCGGCGCCGTATATCTTTCTGACGCGCTCGAAGCGTTGTCCCCCGCTGCTACAGATACATTCGCCGGACTCATTTAATTTCGTTCACATAGCGCCGTTTATTTAGCCGGTCTGCCTCCTTCGGCCTGACTCTGCTGGCGGCTGCTCTTCCCGGTTCTTTTCTATTTCTCTTTTTTTTTTTAGGGGGAGCTCCACCCCTCGTCCCTGCGCCAATGGAAAATGTAACCGGGACCTGGGAATGGCCCTCTTCGCACCTGCATCTCGCCAATGCGGAGATCCATAACTCCTCGGTCGGGGGCAATTCGGTCGATTCCCTGAATACGTAATTGCCTCTTCCTCTTCTGGCTTCGTCGCACGTTTAAACCCCCCTCGACGCCCCTCTGCCGCTACACCCCTGTCCCCTGATGTATCGCCGATATTGCGTCGCCGAGATCTCGAAATCCCCAGAGAGAACGAGAGAGAAACAGAGAGCGAGATGGGAGAAATATTTCGGCAAATTTCGACGGACAGGAAATCCCACTCCGATCTACAGAGATCAGCCGCGGATTGACGATTTTACTGCACCGATTGGTACGAGGATTAAGGGTGCAACAGATTCAACCCCGGACGGCGGATCTCTTTTATAACGATACAATTGATGATGTTTATTAATTTTTTTAAATATTGGATGTAGATTAGATAGATAATAGATAATCCGGTCCCTTTTTAAAACAAAAGCCCTTAGCACTCGAATGGCAACTCTGAGGCGCCACTAAAAATTGCTGTACCATTATTCAAAATATTGTTTAGATTATGAAATATATAGGTATCTAATCAATTACTAAACATTTAGGTATTGTATGAGGTATTTATATCAATTTCATATACATAAAATTTAAAAAATCGTAAGAAATGGAAATATTCTAAATCGAAAGAAATGTTTAATTTTCGAGTTAAAATAGCTTCGAGTGCAAAGGATTAGTATTTATTTATACATCTTATTATGTGTTACTGCACCTTCACCCAAAGCAGAACAAATCATTTCAGCGGCTTCGGAAGCATTTTCTTTAATTGAAAGTGCAAACAGTATGCAGTGCCGTATGTGAATCTTGTCAGACGCCGCCATCTTGTTTACTAGTAATTTTTGTTTTGACTAGATCTCAAATGTTTCATAACTGTAAGTGTTGGTACTTAAACGTTACAAAATGGCAGGCGATTATTTGCATTCAAACCAGAGTTATTAATAATTTAATATCACAAGGTACCGAATCAATTTTTACACCATATTTTTAAGGGTAGTTCTTATTAAGCTTTATAATATTCCCAATGCGACAGTTATTCGTTTAATTCAGTTGTCAAAAGTCGACTGCATAAATATTGATGCACCGGGTCAAAATAGACCCGGTGTCGGATAATCAAGGTCTTGCTGTATCGTGTTCAATAAAAAAATTAATTTTAGGATTTGTTCTAGAGGATCATCCGACTCGATCACATTGAAATAGATAATTGTGTCGGTGGGAATCTTACGCAGTGGAACCGCAGCCTAATCCGTCTAGGTTTTCCTTGACGAGAGAACGACTGGGCAACATATCCTCCAAAGACGCGTCCTTCCTCGAAAAGCTTTCTGTATAGCCATCCTCGTGGAGGATGCGGAGAGCCCGCAGTCGCACAGACGTAACTCGGGGGGTTCAGACTTTTATCCTCAAAGGAATCGCGAGGGTAACGCTGAGCTATGCATCCCGCCGCGTCGCCCGTATACTTTCCCATCTTCCACGACCATTTGCTCCTCGAAACCGACCTCCTCCTCCTCCTTCTCTACGGCGTCGAGGAAAGAATGCGTCAGATCACACCGGGAGGAACGCGTCCTCTCCCGGTGCACATTCGAGGCGTGAATAAACAATTTTCTACCTTTCTTTCGTAAATCTAAAAGTCCTCGATTCGCGAGAAACCGATCCAAACAAGAATTCGAACGAGAGCTGAGATTCGATCCTGGGTGCTGATTAATCTAATTGCACGAAATGGTGATCGCCTTCAGGAATTTAGTACAGGAAAAGTGGAAGCATGTTTTGATTGTGCTTGATGTAGACCAGGAATGTCGAATCTAATTAGATAAGTACGATAAGATAAATACGAGTAGTGGGACCCTGGCTGCTCTCCTCCTCTTGACTACAAAGGAGGAAACGGATGTGAGCCCTTGGGCGGTGGGGTTTTAATAGGTACGGGTAGGGATAAGTCCCGTTCCCCCAAATTCCATCTTAGGAGGAGCCGAGCCCCACACTATCCCCAACTTTCATCTTAGGGAAGTGTGCATAACAGCATTTCCCTACCGCCCCTAAAAAAAAAGAGGTCTGTCGCATCTAGCAAGCTCGAAGGAAACGTCCAAGTGCAACGTGTCCGATCGATTGAAAGAAACAGGATCCATCATCCCGAAGATCGCTCAAGTCAAACAGATGAAATCGTTGAAGAAAACCTGGTGAGCCAGGTTAGGATTGATTCGGTCGCATTACCAAGAAATGAAAAGAGACTGACGGGAGTCGGGAAAGCTGAAGAAACCGGAGTTAGCTCCAGCGAGAAACGATAGAAGGGTCCAGGGGCGGCCCTTCGGACGAATGGAGGCTGCAGCCGAAGCCCTTCGCAGGTTCGCCGATTTCCGGTTACTGCGTGAATACGAGAGGAAGCATAACCGCGGAGGTTAGCGTTCTCCTCGACGCCCGTAAAGCTCGCTGCCTTCGAAAAAGTTCCTGGCTCGCTCCAGCAGGGATCAGCTGTTATCGGTAGCCGGATAACTGGTCGGGACTCGTTCATCCGTCTCCCTCCAGGTAAGCAAAGAAATATCGTCGTCGACGTTCGGGGCATTGTTTGCCGAAAGGGCTGACGTTATCGCGAACCACGGGAAATAAAAGGAAGTAGTCGCGCGCGAGTTCGCCGAGCCGGACGAGGAAGTTTACGCGCGCGCGTTCGGGCGGGTTCCGGGAAAACGGCCTGCAGCGATTTCGGCCCTGGCCACATGCAGGAGGCAACGTTTTTATTCGACAGACTCGATCAAAGGCCTCTCGCTCAACGAGAACACCGCTGCGTACAAAGAAAAAACAGCTTTGCAAGGAACTGCGTCAGGGCAACGCGGAACGAGGCGGATCGTTCGTCCTGCGATTCCTGAGAACTCTTTGTTGAATTCGATGGAATTAAACTCTACGGTTTAAACATGCTTCTTCGACTTTTTCTAAATCGATCTGGCACATTGATGTTTCTCCTCGATACTTTAGATTCCTCCAAACCCCCCAGATCACGCCTGGCCAATTGATGCTCCGAGAGTCGATACGTAGCCGAGTGGGGGTAGCCGATTGTATGTATGTACATCAGCGACTTTCGAAGCACCAATTGCCCAGACAAGTCTTAGATATAATATACCCAAAGAATTAAATTTGTTGAATAATAATTCCTCATGAATGTGTCTTTACAATCTCGAAATTTGTAAATTGAAAATATCAAATTATTTTGACGGGTCCCGTAAACCTAGTGTTAAGGAAGTGGATACGAAAATGGCTCCCGGAAGAGAATCTGCTAGGACGTGATATTTCTGCGCGAGAAACAGTGGGAAAAATTGAATCGTTCGAAGTAATTACCAGCGATCTGATGCACCATCGTTTGCAAGGAACGTTTTTTCGATGCTCGAGGAAAACGGCGGGCAATGGAAACACAGAAGAACGGGCGCACGATAATCGACGTCCGACCAAGAGTCTCCCTCACTCTCTCTCTGGTTCTCATTGGTGTTCTCTTTCTCCCAGTCGCGGCTATCCTGTGGCTTATGTTCGCCGTGGAAGACAGGAAGCAAAGGAAGCTCGCGATAAGGGTAAATGTACTTAACCGCACGGCTCTCTATCGTTCGTGATGGCCGTCGGTATGTCGAAGTTTGTGGTCGCGAAGATGCCACTGTACGGGCCTCGATCGCCACCTATAAAGCACAAAGATCGAAGATATCGGGCCGCGGCGAACAAAGTCGACCGGAAACCTTAAAGGCGCCGTCGGTAAACGTTCGAAACACTGCTTCTTTGGCCCGCTGACTAAAATGACTCCTTCGCGCCGTTCGAAAGGAGCTGTTACCGTGTCCATTGTACTCGAGATCTTGCCACAGCCATTCTTACTGCAGCGAGTCAATTACGTAGTACGGGTGAGCTTGAGTAAATTTGGTGCATCGACGAATCGTAATAAATCGAAATAAATGCACAATGATTTTAATTGAGCAGCACATATTTTTCAGGGAGAAGAGGATGAGAAGCCTGAGCCTGATAAGCGTTTTCATCGAGGAATGTAGGAGATGATCTAATGGATCGAGATGTTTTCAAAATTTTTAGTCAATCATTAATGGCAGAAAAAATTTGCAAATCTAACTTTATAATCATTTTTCTCGATCAGAATACGAGAAAATCGAACTCAATCACATATAGCAGCTACACGCTGACTTCACCACGTGAATTTTTTGCAGAATTTTAGGTCAGTCCTTAGGGGTAGAAAAATATAACTGGTCTGAGAGTGTGTACTTTCGTAATAGAGTTTGGATCTCAGATAGTGTGTGAGAATAATGTACCTCGATTTTTGGAGCGGTGGACAGAGAAAACTGGTCGAAGGACGACGAAAATCCTGCTGTCGTCGAGCTGGCAAGTTTATCCTCCGAGCGGATAGTCGGTGCGAGTAGAATCGAGGCGGTTCTCGGCCGCAAACCGCGACGAAACGGTGGGACAATTTACAGTTGATACATTCGGGCCAGTATCGCGCTTACCAGTAAAATACGATGCGGTTCTCCCGTAGAATTATAATTGCGAAAGTTCGGCGCATAAACTATCAGTCGGAATTTCGCGGAGGGCGCGTAAGTGCGCCGGAATAAGTTCCAAGTATAACGGTGAGCCAGAGAGAGGCGCGATCCGTTCCGTTTCGCGGGAACACGTACCCGCCTTGTACTCGCCGTATACCCGACTGCCAGCTAATAACGGACAATTCCCCGATGAAATCTCGGATCGTTGCGCACTCGTAACTCGATATTTACGAAGCGCCGTGTCTCTCAACGGAGCGCGCTCTCCTTCTCCCTGTCTCTCTCTCTCGGTGTTCCTATCAGCGGAGCAGATTCAAACGCGAACGTAAACCCCACGCCAGGCACTAACGTCAATAATATATTTGAACGAAAATATTTGCACGGCCAACAGGTTGTTTCCTCGATCGATCCGTTGCACGCAACAAGAATAAAAGCCAGCCACCACACGCCGGCGACCATCGGGAGATAACGGCGCAAGTTCCACAATCTCCGGAGCCACCGAGGTCAGAAGTTCTCGTTATGGAAACGTATCGGGCCCGGCCACTAATCACGAACGATTTCGCCGCGGAATCCCGGTGTTTGCGCCCCTGTAACTCGATATTTACGGACCTGGAAAGCTCCCAAGCTCGGCCGAGCAGACACACTTCGCGACAACTGCTACGACACGCTGCGCACACAAACCGAGGATTTTAACACGTTTCTGCTTCGAAAATCGAAATCTGTATTCTACATTCGCCCTTTCTCTCTCGTTAGAAGAAAATACGGAAATTTATTCTGGCAACAGGAGCTTCTCCGTGGAAGAATACGCGTTCCCTTAAGGAACCCGAAAAATCGCAGGTGAACACCCTTAGAACACCGTAAGGGTGTAACCCCTTAAAACTTTCCGAGCTCTGAACCAGGGAGCTCGGAGTGCATTCGAGCGGTCGGGCAACCAGGCCAAATTGAAAATGAAAAAAAAAGCTCGGGCGGCAGGCTCGAGGAGTAAGAAGTAGCGCGTGCGCGAGCGTGTCCACCGCCTTCATTTTACTTTCCAAGCACGAAAATAAATGCAACAATGGACGATAATTGCGGAACGCGGTTAAAACGCGCGAGAACCGTCCCCTGGAAGAAAAACCTGGGAACCTTGTGCCCGCGCGAGCGCGCGTTTTCCTTTTTCTCCGGGAAAACCAACGCCGTCAACCGGATTTACGCGAGAGCAATAACAAGATTTCTCGAAAAGTTGGCTCTCGTTTGCCCGTCTAATTGCGTTACACGCGGATCCGCTGCAACGCCGAAAGATTTCGCGAACCGACGCTGCTGGTGTCCAGCCACGCCGCGCTCTAGCTACTACGTTCGTTATACTCTCTGTAACTGTGAAGAAGATCTATAGCATAACTGTTAAAATGTTAGGGAAACCCCCAGAGAACCAATTACCGAGCTAACGATGTGTGGAATATTGGGGAGACTCACACTAATGCAAGCGAAGCAAAAGATTGTATTTTTTCGAATTTTTTGTTTTCTTTATGAACCTTTTAGCATATTCGTCTCTTCTGTCTTCTTAACACGTTCCGTGCCGCGGGCGGTATGTGCCCCACGCTGAACTTTCCATTCAGGCCGATTGGAATTCTCATCGGAAAACGAAGACCTTTTCTATAACTGTGACGGCGCAGACCCGAAGTTTCCACAGGTAATATAGTAGAGCTATCATTGTTTGTGTATAGCAAGCTTCGACTCGATTGCACCGGTCAATCGTACATACATTATGGTATTGTAAACATCCGGCACAATATGGAATATAGCAGACTCGGTAAACACCGAGCATCATATAACGGATGCGTTCGAGTTTGAAAGCGCTGCTGTTCGATTCTTTATTTTATGAGATAGAGATTGTTCTCGGCTCGCGAGGAAATACTCTCTGCACGTGCAGAACATCCGCCAGACTGTCATTAAATTGTGCGAAGCGTTTCAGAGAGATTGATCATCATTTCAAGCAGTGACAAAGTCGAAGCAGCGAATACAAACCTTAAATTATTACATGTATGTACCCGGTGGTCTAATAAGATTTAATACTTGAATATGTCCGTTATTGTTGGAGATAAAAAAAAGCTTTATTAGCAAAAGTTGCCTAGTATCAAGAGGATTATAATGTGACGATAGAGCGTTTCTCATGGGTAGAGTAGTTTCAGAGACTTTAAGGTGGCCTTCACCTATTTTAATGGAATCATATATCCTTTTATACGGTTGCTGGTGTATCCCGGAATTTTCTATGAAATATCTTCTTTATTATTCCTTTTATGGATACCATAGAAAAATGCATATATGAGCCGTTTATTTCGAAAGTAGCCTAAGTCCATTTGAGTTTAGATTGAGATATTTAAGAGTTTGCGTTTCAATGAAATTAAAAATATACGTATAGAATACCAAAGTTAAATCTACAATTCCTATTAAAATAATAGCAATTATTAAGTGAATAATATGTGTCTTCTTATACCAAGAATGGACTTGAGCCACTTTCAAAATTAACAACTAGATTTGTCATAAAATTTGAAACAGCCCAAGTCCATTCGATATAATTTAAAATGCTTCAAATTGAAAAAACAATATTCAATTTATTTTATATTTCATTACAAAACTTGAAAAACACCATTTATGCAATTCAGGAAATCTTCTAACTATATAAATTACATAACAATTTACTCCTCATTTACATTTTGTGTATGCGGAAGGGATTTGGGAACCCCTTGATGCAATAGTTTCATCCCAAATGTACATGTGAACATTTGTCAAACAACTGACAAATGGACTTAGGTCACTTTCAAAATAAAAATTTGTATCATTCTATTAACCAGCTAATTTCCGTTTTACAAAATCTTTAAGATTTTAGATATATTAGTTACAATTTGCTTCAGAATGAAAAGATAACGTAGAAATGTAAATATTAAAATTGCTAGCATGATTTTTCTCTTTTTTTAGGCCAATTTCAAAATAAACGGATCATATTCTCCAGCTGGAAATTAGCGTCTTGCATAGTGGCTAGGCGTTGCGAGAGAAAGTGGTGGAAAATATTGAAACAGCCTTGAACAGAGGCCGTCACACGGTGTCGCGTCTCGGGCATATTTTTCTGTGATTTCATTGCGTCGGTATGGTTTTTTCCGGGGCGTCAATCATGGCAGGTTGGCTGCAATAACACCGAGCTAGCGGCGCGTGCAGGTGCAGTAACAATAACAGCTGCGTAGCATTGGACCTGATATCAAATTCCTGTCTCCGCGGCCAGACGAAATCGATAAATCGAGAATGGAAAACGAAGGAGAGATATTGAAATTAACGTTTACAGGGACACGAAACCGCCCCGGGTGTCAGCGTCGCGTCGTCGATCGGCTAATTCGCCATAAATTCGACCGCAGATCGGTCGCAATCGACACCGCAAACAATCGAGACATCGCGGGCTCGATTGATCACAATCTAACTACCCTTAACTTTGTGACTGCGTTTCTCGATTATTACATCAGGTAATTCCATACCTCCAGTATGAAGGACCTCTTTGTTTCGTCAAATTTTTTGAAAATTTTCAATCGGTTGTGTGGGGTTGAAAAAATTGTTTTATGGACTATATGAGGATGGATATCTCATGATTTTTTGAAAATTTTCAATCGCTCGTTTAGGGTAGGAAAAAATTATTTTCTAAACTCCTAGAACAAGACAGGCGCGAGTTCGCAGATACTTGGCACATTTCGCGATTGAAGCTCGTCTGACGGGGCACGCGTCCTCGGCCGATTATGGTCGTCGGAGGCGGAGATCGCGGCGGCCCGCGTTTCATAGCGATTCCGCGGGCGTCAGTTGTTGGATGTGGCGCGGGGGTGGTTCCCGCCGGAATAGTAAAACCGTATTCCAATCAAAAGTTATGTCGCGCGGGTATGAACGGCCCTAAAGACAGCCATGAATCCAGTAATACATTGGTCGAGCGACGTTCGCAATAACCTTGGAAACTACTGGTTCCAGCGACCGGAAATATTGGCTCGACGTCGGTATAAAGGACGCCGGATTGCATCGCGTTACGGTCTCCTTGAAATTAAGTCTAAATCCACCTCCCTTCACCCCCCAAATAGTTTAAACTTATTGTAACTTGTAAATGTAATCCAAATATTATCCTAAAATTTCATGACATTTTTTGTTACTCCAAGGTCACCTGAATGTAACGACTTAAGCATATTCACATGTATTTTTTCAGCCGCTACAAGATGGAATAAAAAAAGAAGTTTTCCCGATAAAAAATAACAGTGACCTTAAAAAAACTGTGAGAAAATAACCTGACAAAAAAATTGTTCTTCTATGATATTGCTCATTCGATACCATTTAAATTATGCCATAAATATTTTTTGTGCCATTAAAAATAAAGGAGATATTTAGCTAAGACACCCTGTAGAAATGAAATATGATTTATTGATTTGAAGCGTGCTGCAAAAAATGGGTGAAGTATTATAGTAGGATCTTTTATGCAGGTATATCCGAGGAGCGTGCGAGAGTTAAAGTGCACGATGAGCTTTACAAGCGAGGCAATTCATTAAACATGTGGACGCACACAATATATCGTATTCATCGGACGATTTCGGCCTCGCATAATGTTTTCCGTCGCGCCCCCGGAGCCGGGATTGATATTTAATACGCGATTAGAATGAAACACGGTCCGGCGAGGATTTCGGGGAAAGAGAGAGGATCGGCAGCGATCGGTCGACCGACTGGTCGGTCGCAAATTTATGCCGATCTTTAAAATTCCGATCCGGTGCGGTCCCGGGCAGACGTGACCCGCTCGCATCGCTCTGCGAATTTCACTCAGTCCCGAATTCCCGCTTCGCGGAAAATCGAGCCGTGTCCCCTCACACACTGACGCATCGATGACGAGAACAACGCCTGGATGTTCATCAACGGCCGTCTCGTCGACCAACCATAACTCGTCTCATTTCGGCGCGTGCGACTGAAAACCCGAACGAAAAAGTCGACACGGCTGCGGAGCGGCTCGCGAGAAAAATCCATACGGTGACTTGTTGTTGTACGTGCTGCATGCGTTCGGGGATTTGAGAATCACCATTTCGAATACTTGCGGAGACTCTCTGGCACCTGGTGAATTATTAGGATGTTCTATATTGACGCGATTCGTCTATAGATATATCGTACTGAAACCATGAATTCATCGTGGTGCATATTTAATACTTTTTCTTCATCATTTCGTCTCGTCTGAACATTACTTTCCTCTTAAGAACCACTATTTGCATCTTTATGAAGACCTTCTGGCACACGGTAAATTTTCAGGTTGTTGTAATGAGACTGTTGTAATGAGCATATGTGATCCCATTTCAAATTACAATAACTTCCTTATAAATCGGGAAGTTAAAAAATCTTCGATGACCTTGGAATCTCGGGAGCGTGACCTTGAGATATTTAAGATAATAAACATATTTCGTATATGTCGAAGAAGAACGATTTTTGCAAGTATCATTGAAGGAATTAATTTGTTTCACCGACCGTTATTTTGTTTTAGAGTCCGCGAAGTATATGCGCAGGATCGAGGTGCAGAAAATGGCTTAAGGCAGGCATGCACAGGTCGTAGCTCTCGGAGCGGCTCTCGAGCTGCCAAGCGGCTCCGTGCGGCTCTCGGAGCCGAGACCGAGCTCGAACGTATGGAAGGGGATCTCACTAACTGCCACTAAGCATGTGAGTGTAGCACAAGTTCACACGCACACTGTTGCAGTTATCCCCCACCCTACATGTGCCAGCCAGCTCCGACCCGGCTCACGAGCCGAGCCGAGAGCTCCCGCTTCCAAATCGTCCGGCTGTGCATGCCTGGCTTAAGGGAACGCTCGGGAATCAGGTGTAAAGAACACTTGGAAGTCACCTACCGGGTTTCTGCGGTTTCATGAATCAAGTTTATTTGGTCGTGACAATTACCGTTCGCCGTAGGTAACTTAATTTATCGCGTATTGATCTTGCAGTGGAGATATTAATCGGCAAACGCTTGTTTCTCACAGGAGAGAAACGAGTCGTCAGATGCCGCTCGATTTTAAAGATTCGCTAAGACAGTGTAATATTCGCGTGTACTCGCAGAGGAGGTTACAACGGAAGAGTTCGAATTTCGGGGGTCCTATTTACACGTATCCGTGAATGGATCCGGAGCTCGCTACGAGGTGTCTAATTGCCGCGTCACCGTCGAGACGTCAAGGGGGGTGTTCGCGGCGCCAAGTATTCGCAGGATACAGTTGAACGTGTCTAACAAATTATAAATTCATATATGTTATGAAATAGGTTATATTTATTTGAAATTTGCAAACATAATTATACAGTAATTGTGAAATTAGGAATGAGCCATAACTTGTTATTTTCAAGCGTCGAGCGAAAGTGTATAGAGCGTTATTTGTACAACTATTTCCGAGGAACGTATGGCGGTTAATAGCGAAAATTCCAAATCGCTGTGTTAATATCGCGCATGGAATGTGCTAATTAAAATTATGTATTCGCGAATGGCAACTGTTAGGTTGAATTATGGATAAATTCGATTTCAGTATATCAATTTTACGCATCGGTCAAAGAAACAAACAATCATATCTTAATTAATTATGTACTCGCTTTGTGCCATTTACCTGGTAGTTGTATAATGACGAATGAAAGGAACGAACAGAGTAGAACATTTCTGTTATTCGATAAAAACAATTAAACACGTCGCTTTAGTTGCGTCTAAATGTTTCTGCTATACTGTCGATAATTACAAGGGGGTCACCTTGCCAACTCTATCCTGATAGTGGTATGACCAGAGACGCGTGCAACCGTAATCAAGAAGGTTGGAAGCCTTGCTGGGAGACGCGTGGCTGTCTGGGCCGATTCGACTCGGGCTGAGTGCAAAAGTGAGAGCAAGAGAGAGAGAAGGAGAAAGAGAAAGAGAGAGGAGAGGGTTGCTCGAACTCGATACGGTAGGGTGCTTATTGGTGGGTGGTGGCGTGCAAGTCGAACGAGGCTACGCGGGCCGGCATGCAACCTGCCCCAGCCCGTTGCCGACACTATCATCCCACGGAATAGATTATAGAATAATACCGAGATTCGAATCACATAATGCCCGCGAAAGCTCTCTCGAAATCGATCCCCACCCTATCGCGTCACGCGTGCCCCCGTCGCGCTGCACGAAACCCCAAACCCCCTTTGAGGAACCCCTCTGTTTAGCTCCCTACTCTCTGCTCTCTCAGGGTTCTGGATTAGCTCTGTTCTGGATATCTCTCGGAGCGATCGCGAGAGCCTTGCCACCTGATTTTCTTCCGCGTTCTCCAGATCGTTCGCCGAGATTGCAAAGTTTTGCAATGTACTGCGGCCACTATTGCGCTACCGATATTATGCCAGCTACTGCGAGAACCACTATTACAGGCTCGCGATCGGAATGCTTCGATGCCCCGTTTGCTCGGCCGAACTCTCTCGCGATAAATTCGGATCCCTACAGGTTGGAAATGGATGCGATGTTTGGATGATTTAGACACTTGCGGGACAGCGGACGGATGATCGTTTCGGCCTGGCCGTGATCTAGCTTGTGTGCTCTTCAGGTTGTATGCACTCTATCTATCAGGTGTGTACAGGGTGAACGAACCGGCTTGATCTCCCCGAACACCTCCTTTGACTTTAATGATAACAAGAAACGGGAGATAAATAGAAATAGAGGTAGAAAATAATTCTCAACGTTATATTTTTCAAGGTTATCGATGTTCTTCTTTAAATGCGAGTACATGTTCTTTTTGTTTTGGAGCAATAACTGAGGTCAAGACCTATCCGATGACTTTTAACGCGTAAGTAACGCTGTACATAAGTTACTTTACATTCTTAACAAAAATTCGACGAACTTGAATCGACTTCAATACACAATTTTCAATTTACCGAAGCTATTAACCTTCGCAAGGTAATGTGAGGTCTCAGAGACCCCAGCTTCAGATTCTTTTATCCTGTGTTATTCTTTATCCCAAATTTATTAAAAACGAGGCTATTTATGAAATTCATTTCTCGGGGTCTAAGTATACTATTTATGTGTTATTAGACCTCAGCTTGCGAGGGTTAAGGAAAACAGAATTTTGACTTCGCAGCAGAATCCCCGATCAATTATTTACCGACCACCAGTTAAACAAGTTGGAACAGCACGAGTTCGGCCGAGAGCACCCAGACACACCGACTCGTCTAACATCAATTCTCATTGTCGTGAATAATCGCGCAGGTGGTTTTTCGACGATTACTCTCCCGATACCGGGGCGCTCTCTAAATATCGCGGAAAGTACGGTCGAAGTGAATGGTAGCGGAAACGGAAGTGGATCACGTTCGGGGAGTAGTCTTGAACAGATGAATTATGGGGGGGTCGGGCATCGAAAATCCATAAGCTTCGAAAAACAGGGGAAACGAGGTTCCCGGGAGTTTCTTCTTTGCCAATTAGACGAAACGAGTGGCTGTGAGCGTGGTGGGACTCTCGAATTCGCCGATAAAACTGGGTGGCGAAAAATAAACGCGTTTCGCCGGGGAATACGGTACACTATTGCCGTACGTACGGGGTGTGCGTGGATATTGGTGTCGGTGTGCGGGTCGAATCACGAATGCTTTTCGCATTGTCGCGAGAGGAACGGCCGGCGGAACAGTCGGTTTACACAGTGTCAACGATCTTTTGCGTTGTTTCGCGGTTCGCAGGGAACAAGGAGGGCAGTAAAACGTTTTACGAGCGTCCCATACAAACTGCGCGCGGCCACGTTAAAACAATCCACGCCGCGTTACAATTACAACAACCGACGGAACCGTTGTTCCGCGAAATCCACACGGATACGAGCATTGTCGCGCTCCAATCGCGCTATCTCGCCTCGACCGGAATTTTCGTTACGGCCCTGCGCGGATGGACTTCGCCGGCAACTTTTTCCATTAATCGGCCGATGGGTCCGCTGAAGATCCAATTGCGGCCGCCGGAATTCCTTCGAATTAAAGACCGGCTTGTCTAACGCGGTCGCATGATCGTAAACTGCGGTCGCTGACGATCTACGCGGCAACGAGACGGTTTCGCGTTTAGCAGCCTCGGGAACGTTCGGCTCCAAAAATGGAGAAACTTGACAATTCATTTTCTATTGCAGTCAACCTTGCGTGAATGACCTTCATAATAAGTCATTGTCAGAATGTAAATAAATAATTCCATGTAAAAAAACAGAGTTGATCTTCATGCCTTCTTAACACCTTCACGTCAAGTAGAAAAAACACGCTTGCCCACGCAGGCTTGAAAAAGTGATCATCTTTTTAATTGCAAGTAACGATGCGTATTTATTAACGATTTTCGTTGCCGCGGCATGGAAAAGCGAATCGACGACCGAACCCGATTCAAGGGCATTTTTGACCCGCTTATCCGACCGAATACTTTTGCGGAGATGATGGTCGGTGGTTCGAGGCGGATCGAAGGTAAGAAGAAAGTTGGAAAAGGGAAAAGTTCGCGGTGGTGGGGCGAGAAGAAGCGACGCGTTCCACTACTGGGCACACGCGATCTCCTCGTGACGCGATCGTTAAACGGCAAAGATAGAAAGAAGAGTGGTCGACAAACAGAGTGGGCGCAGCACGCGGCGAAATCGTTTCGCCAAGAGTGGGAGAGAAACAGATAGAGGAAGAAACACAGAGACAGGGAGAGAGAGGGAGAGAGAGGGAGAGACAGAGAGGGGCAGAGGGAGTGAGAGAGGCAGTAGGTCGTCTGCAGTTCCCCGAACCAGTTAGGAAAGGTCGAACGGTCGACGGAGGGCTTCCGGTGAAACCAGACCGTTGATCTTGGGGATTCGTCCTGGGATTACGTGCCGGGTCGAAACTGGCCAGGGATCTTTGCCCTCGGTCTTGGCCCCGGATTCCTAGGTCGGAACCCATTGCCTCGCCGAGAGAACTCCATTCCAAAGTCCCGATCGAGGGAAAGAGAGAGAATCCTAGAACGTCGGGGTGTGTGGCCGAATCGTGCGAAACTATTCTCGCAGATCGGACATAAATTTCGTTCGTCCTCTGTTCACCCGTTTTCATTTTCCACCGGTGGCTTCCGCGGCTCGCAGACGCGATCCCCCCACCCCGTGTCCCCGAGATTTATTCGCTCGCGATCCAAGCTAATGGAGAGCCACGAACCACCACTCGGAAATCTGCAGGTTGTACCATCCGCTGCTCTCCTGGATCGGGAGGAGCCTCGATTCACCGAAAATCTCCAGGGCAAACCTTTCAAATATCACAAAGAGCAGTCGCAGCCTGCGCGGGGTTATGGGGCACCATGATGGTCAAGGGTCACAGAATGTCGTGCCGGTGCCGTTCGTCTTTGAAAAGAACTGGTCCATCTCTGCTCCAGAGTTTGATATTAAAAAAGTTGAATACTAACTTTGCGATTTTGTTGTGCTCGCATAACTGTGACTAATCCAGTACTGACGGAGAGAGAGAGAGGATAACTTTTTCCCCTCTGCGTCTCGCGAAGCGGCAAAGGACTTCCCGATTGTTATTTGCGTGAAGAATACGCGGGTTCCATGATCCCATATTCTTCGGGTTGCGGCAGTTTTGTGATCGGTTCTAGAATAGTACCGACAGCGCCCGCTACGGCAAACAGTTAGTGTCGCTGGCAATCAACAACGTTCGCCGGAGGTTTGCGCTGCGTTTGCACAATAATTTGTACTCGGCCAGAATCGGGGTTAGCGCGTTTACAGAGATTTAACCATTATTATACCTATGTACCCAGATCTAATCAGATTTATAGTTAACAGGCATAAATCTGATTAATTGTAATTACTGTAATTATCGGTGCTCCGTGGTTCGTGCGGGTATAAATCACTCGCGTTACAGCAGCGGCGCGCTCGCGCGGATACTGGCGGCACGGGAAAAATAAATGGACGCCGAGGGTCGCGCCGCGGCGCCGGAAACTGCGCGGCGTTGCGCTCGATTTCACCAAGATCAACAAGGGAAAAAGCGACCCTTTGTTTGCCACCGGCACGATGGAACGGAAATTTCGTTAACTTTTCATTTTAATTCGAAGCGAAATCGAGCGAGCGAGCGCCGCGGCTCTATTTTAAAAATCCAACAACGCTCGGCACGGATGAATCGTTCGCGAAAGGTGCATCCATGCGATTTATAAAAATAAAAGGGAGCGGAAAAGATAGAAAAACCGAAACGACAGAAGACGGTCAGTCGCGAATCCGTATCCCCATTAAGAACCATATAAATCAGCACCGTGTCTCCTACCCATGTTCATTCCTTGCAGTCTATTTCTCTCCTATCTCTGATCCCCGTGTAGCATGGCGGTCGATTCTATGAATCATTCCACAAAAATGTCGGAATCAATTGTTCGCAATTCTTCCATATTTCAACCGGCGAATAGCCGAGCGTCGAAATTAACTATTTAACCCCCCGTAGAGGCCTGCAACTTTGATGTCACACGTTCATTTCCATTTTATCGGTGGAGTTTAGAGTTATTGTTTCACCATCTCTTTGTGGCCGAGGATTTTTCTTTATGCCCAGTCTACTCCCATTTCTACATTTGCGTAATTCTTTTCATTCGTTCCCCGATAATAGCGGTATCGACGCTTCGCAATTCTGCCATGTTTTATTCGCGAACGAACTGTCTAGGGAGTAACGTTGAAATCACATGAAACGCAATGATTCTGTGGTTTTCTCAAACCTGTTTGTACTCCATATTTTTCAGAGTGAAGAGAACATTAGCGAAAAATTAGTAAATTACAAATTTCACTCTAGAAAATTTCTATTTTTCACGGAGACCCGCCGTCGCATTTATAACTGTTTTAATCAGAGCAGATATGTAGAACAGTTTGGAACAGTTATTTTCGGAAACTTTTCAGTCTCTGGCCAGAACGTGATGCGCCGCGGTAAACCGCTGACGCTAAATGCGACGTCGACGAAAACGTACTCTCTGCCATCCCGGGTGGGATGCACGCATCTAGAACCATAACCCCCATAAACCATTCAACCCGTCCTTCCGGACCCCCGTCGAATCGGCGCACAGTGGGCAATTTGGTCGAAATCTGGGACAAAATCAAAAAACTTACGATAGAAATGAGATAGAGCGATGAAATATTTTTTAAATTAAAGCTGAAACTTTGCGACCCCTTATATTTTATTTTTAGAAGTTGCAAAATTCGTTGACGAGAAGTAAGTTAAAAAGGTTAAATACTTACCTTACTTCCAGTGTAAATGAAAATATAATTATGGAAAATAGATATCTAATTCAAATTACTAACTATTTTTCTCATATTCTGCTAAGTTTCAGCTTTGATTTCAGAAATATTTCATCGCTCTATCTCATTTCTATCGAAAGTTCTTTCGATTCGAACGCCGACGCGATCGATTCTCGCGACGCAGATGCGGATGGATGAACTGCAGATATTTCGATAACACGTTTTTTATTAGACTAGCAATATTTCTGGTCGATATTGGTTTTAGGTAGTTATCCGAATTTCCCTTGTCTCTTGTTGCGCCTTCGTGTCCACAATGGCAAGTTAAACGGTCAATAAAGAAAGGAACTCGCGCGAAACCGGTTCGATAGTATATCGCAGGATAGATGAATGAAACGTGTTGGGGTTCGAAAAAAGCCGGCTCGCGATCGCGGTTTAAACGACGGGACGGATCGAGGGGCTTGGAACGAACGACCTTCGAGGCGGTAGACGCGTTTTATAGGGGGACGCGTTAATTTACATTTTCCTAGCGGCATTTACGAGAGGAACGCGCGACGGCCGCCGCGCCGTCCTGGAATATGGCGGCAAGAATCGACAGCGCATCCCATAAACGCGACACCGGTTATTACCCGCGGCGAATAGCGTACACGCGTCCCGTGTAATCGAACGATACCATAACTTTCGAGTTGCAGCTTATCCGCCATACTTTCACCGAACGACGTATTCGCGGCACAATGAAATTTCCTGCCGCGAATGCGTTTCGTATCATGGCGAGATATTAGATTACCTTTCTGCGCTCTCTCTCTCTTTCTCTTTCTCGTCGCGCTCTCCGGGGGATTTTTTCTCTCGATCTTCGCGGCGAAACGTTCATTATATCGCGATACGTGGTTTATGGTTGTTTTACCCGACGCGCAGAAATTGAAACGGTTTCCATGGAGGTATTTGGAAAAACAGCTCGGCTCTCGGAAGCCGGGAACATAATACGACGATCGAACTGGGCCGGCCCGTGTCGGGCCGTTAGGTATAGCGGCGGAACAATTTCGAAGATGTTCCCCGCTCTCTGGTTCGTATCACGGAACACCGTTTACTATTTCGAAACAAGATCCACAGCGTAATGTACATACGTATACGTGCACGCTGATTAGTCTCTCCGAGCTGCCATTAACGTTTCATCCAGCCTAGTTCAGCTGCGAGTTACACAGCTCCTAATCAACCATTTCCCGATTCTCTTCCGTTGATCCTGTTTTCGATGCTACAGCATTTTCTTCTCACTCTCTCTTTTTCTCCAACCATGGCCTAATCGATCCCTCTCCCTCTCACTCTCTCAACCCGGGTTTAACTGCTTCACAGGGGAACTATGCGTTTAGTCGGACGTAAATTATGGGCTAGATGCATGGACCCCGAGGTCGGGTTTCGCAAGGTGACCCCTTGAGATCCTAATCCGCGTCTTGACCCGGTAACACCTTCCCGGCCCCATTCGCCCTGAGCGTTTAGCCATACTCTCGATCCCGCTGAAGTACAGGCTCCCGACGAACCCACCGATTCCCCAAGTCCGCCTGAACCCTCAACCCTTAACCCTCTCCAGACCAAGGTGCACTTGTTTTCGAACGTTGATGCCAGCGAGAGAGTAAATGCCTTCGAGATAAAGCCACCCTCTCGTACGGTAGACTCACCACTCTTAGTCCGCCATTATTCAAAGTGACGAATAAGTTTGATTTATTATTACATTCATTTCTAAGTTTCAGTATGCTTCAATATGAAATCTGTATTTTTCCGAATTCTTTCTGGTTTTCCAGTTTCTACTCCACCAGAGTTTGCATCTAAAAATTCGGAAAAATTCTCGAATATGCGGTTCGATATTTTAAATGTCAGATTTTTAAAAAAATTTTTAGATGCTATTAAATGGGGCTAAAACTCAATTTCACTTTGTTCCCCGTAACTACCCTTACAGAGCTATCGTCGAGCCATTCCCAAAATTTGACCTCGAAAATTATGCTCAGTCAATTTTGCGGCCTATGATTTCCAACAACTCGGAGATGTCGAATCACCTGAAGAGTCCATGAGAATTTGCTACGCCCAATTTATCGCTGCATTCGAATTATTGATTCTATGCCTTGTCGTTGTGCTGAAATCATAAAAAAGGAAGGTGGCCCAACAAAGTATTAATTATTATATTATATAGTATTATTAAATATGTTATTTATATTGATTACATTGCAAAATAAAATACATTCAGCACATAAATCTGTATGTCCCTATTTATATGGTCCCCAAAAATTTTCTTATTTTAAGTTTGTTATTTGTTTTACTAACAATTAAGCTGAGTTAATTATCAAAACCAGAGTTAGCTTAAGGATTACACTCTTAATATGTGCAAAGAAAGAAAGAGACATAATAACTACAACTTCAAACGAATGTGGCATGCATTGACCGGCCAATTTCCTTATTTATTGTATATGCCCGCCACTGTGGGTGGCTCAGCCTGTATAACCGCGCTTCCCTGGTTCAGGTTGGCGCACGCGAGCCGGTCTTCCAAAGTGATGGGTAATCGCAAAACTATTTCGAGGGCTGTCCCCGCAGGTCCGCATTTATTCGGATAAAGGTTCTCGGGGTCGTTGCAAGGAGAGGGTACGCGTAAATGTTTGGTAACAGGACGCGATGGAGTAGCGGCATCGACATCGGGACTCAGGACCGGTGCGTGTGTCGTTTACCAGCTTGCCACGAGAGCCCCGGGCCCCACTCTGACAGCGTACCCTGTTCCATGCGCCGTGTGTTTGGCGGCGAGCATAGTTCGCATACCGACCCTTCCTCGTGCTACCGGTATGTTATAATTAGTGCTCCCTGCGAGAGCCACCGAGCCAACGACCCGGCGCCGTTGCACGCAACATTGATATGTCCACGAGCTTCCGAATACTTCCCTAATGAGATGGCCTCGCAAACAACGGGCCAAGTGCCCCTGTGCCCCACCTGCAACCTCCCCCTCTCCTCTTTCTGTTTCTGTACCACGGAACAGGAATCTCTCGAGATGACACGAGGTGGTTCGGTAAAGTTTCCTCGTGACCAACCTGTGTCGGCTTGATGCTATCAATCGGGATCTATTTTGGATCAGTTTCGTGAGATATTTGACGAAGTTGCGCCTCGGGGTTGAAGCGGTTCCGAAGAGAACTGCTGGTTGTTGTCCAAATTTGTATTCTAAAATTTTTGCTCTGAATGGTTGTACCAAAGCTCAATCGTTTTAAAATCATTTTAATAGATTAAACATAACATATCGTTATTTTTTAATTATTTTAAATTTCACCTACCCAATGTTGTCATAAATGCAGAAACCCGTACATCTCCTTATGCATTCGATGAAAATCAGAATGAATAATATTTCGCCCGTTGACAAAATCTTTGTTGTAACCCCGGGCGATGTTTAATGTAATCAATTGTAATAACGATTACATTATAATTGGAATGATCGGTTGTCGATTAAATTCAACAATTAACTTTTCAATTTAACTGATGTATGTTCGCCTCGTCAGTAAAGTAAGTATTTAATCGTTGATTAGATGGATATATTTAATTGGTTAATGGATCAAGCATTAATTATTGAAATTTCTGTTTACCATAAATAAATATTTGAGGATGCAACTATGAAACGTTACAATATATTTTCATGATTTTATTAGTACAATGTAAATATTTACGAAGATGCGTATAATTTACTAAACACGCAGAGCGCATTGAATTTTAGTAAACGAAGACAGACATTTTGACGGATTTTATTCTTTCACGACAAAAATTAAGTGAAATGTCAAACAGATTATTTCTCGTTAAGATTTTTAAAAGGAGGAATTAATTTTTAATTGACTTCCGTTTCCGGCAAACCAACGCAGAAAATTTGTGTTTCGCATAAGAGTCCTCAAGTCTGTCATTAATTGCATTAATTCGTCTGAATCGTAATTGCTCGATCAAAGAACTATGAATCGACCGCTATGATCCACAACTCTGCCTCATCGTAAACATAAAGCGGAAATACTATTGATTTTTACTAATGCAAATATCCTCTCGTATTTTTAATCGAGAGCATTCAAGCGGGTGTCTCTGGAAAGTCACGTTCTAAAATATCACCGCATAAAAATAGGAACGAATCGAAAATATCTACCGCCGAGTTTCTCGCGGCAAAAATAAAATAAAAATTAATTTCCGTTCAAGTACATACATACACGCACATTCTCCACGATTTCGCAAGCAAGATCTGGGGACTATCGATCACATTCTAGCACGAAATGAATAAGCAGAAATAAAAACGAAGCACAGAGCTGACGCGTGAACACAGCGAGTGACAGAGTCCGGGGGCCGATCGAACGACAGCGGGAAAGTAAAACGCGGGAAATTGTTCCGCTTGGAACGGACCGGTTAATATTCCGCAGGAAATTGCTTGTCCAGCTATTCCTCGACTGATCGAGGCAGCTCTTTGATGGCCGAGTGGCGTCGGGCCGAGTCGGGCCGAGTCACAAGAAGTCGCGCGCGGCGATGCAATTTGCATTTCGAGATCCGATTATTGCGGAGCGATTTAAATTTTCATAAATAGGCAATTAACGCAGAGAAATGAGCGCGACACCCAGCGGCGACGCCGTAGTGGTCCGACTCTTGATTCGAATCGCTGAGGACATTAATTACGAAATGACTGACAAACGCAGCTCGAACGTCCTCTATAGTCGCTTTCAACGCCGAGCCTCGACCTCCGGGCGTCGTTTCCGCTTTTGTACCGTGGTCGTCGAGCCCGGCCGTTTCGCTCCCGTTTCTCAACGGACGTCGACGTCGACGACGATCCACAAGTGCGCGCCGTCGTCGTCGCGATGCAACGAAGGTGCAAACAACGATAATCTCGTGGAAAGCGTCGAGGGACGAATAAAGAGCGGATTAAACCGCCCCTCCAGCTCGGGTCGGAGCGAGGAAAGGCTGCCGCTTCTTCGCCCGTAATCGTTACTTTCGATGGTCTGCGAACTGGTATAACGCGAGAAAACACCTTGCCGCGTCTCCTCTCGGATGGCTGGATGTCTTTATCGAGATGGCATAGCTAGGCGGCGTCTTTCAACGGAGAGGAAACGGACCGATTGGCACGCCGGACCTTTGAATTTCGTTAACTCTTCGGACGCGACATCACCTGTATTTTTCTTTTCCCTTTTTATTGAATTATTTAGTTCCGTCGAAGCCCCACAATCCCCACCATCAATCAGTCTCTTTCCCCACTGCTTGAGGAAGTAGATTCGGTTTTCCAGGATTGCAAGGATTGTTCGCATTTCTCGATAATACAAAAATGGGGTTTTTTAGTAGTAAAAAACGCTAGATACATGATCGATTTAGGCCGCTATCGCCCTCAAAAGTCCTATTTTTTCATTTACGAGGCGTAATTTGCATTATTCAATTGCGTTGGCAAGAAAGTAATTTCGGTATTTTAAGGTAAAATAAAACCGAATTTTTTTAATCAAACGATGATCTTTAATCGATAAAATATTTTCTTATTTATCTTTTTTGTCAAAAGATCACCGAACAGAAGGGAAAATATCATATAGAAGAAACTCTATCCTTCTTCTTCTTTCGAAGTCCCCTTTCGTATTAAATGTGGAACGAAAGTCAACGGCTCCTAGAGGTTTTTGGTTCGAAATTAATCGCAGGAGTCAAGAAGATATCAATTAACCACGCGTCTCGTGGAAACGCCGCAGGACGATCGGATATCTTCCGACGTTGCAGTTACGTCGATGCAGTTGCTCGGGAACCAGTGGAAGCGCCTCGATGCGACGCGACACGACGGTTATCAATTATTCGCCGATAAAGCTGCCATTCAGAATTTCCGGGAACCAGAGCCCAGAGCCCACAGCCCAGAGCACCCGCGAGCCTCCCGCTCATCACGATGTCCCTACGACCGCCAATTGAAATTTATTGACACGCTATAATTACGTGCCACGAACTCGATTATGCGTCGCTGCGATCCTCATTAGGCGTGTACGCCCCGAACTGCTTTGCCGAGGAGCGTGACGGACGCGACACGATCAAGTCGTCTCTTTGACTTCGCCCCAACAACGGACGCGTCATTAGAACAGATCTGTGCGGGCTGGACAGGTGCGGATTCAGGTGTGCCGCTACAGATACACCGACTTATTGTTAGTTCTGAAATCGCGGACGTGTCGTTTCAATCGCTTTACTGTAATATACTTTTTAAGATTTTACTAACTTGCATTCTTATTTCTGTCATTTTTTATTTTTCTGCAGTACAATTTTCATGATTTGCACAGTTTCCATTTTTATTTCTGTCAACTTTTATTTTCCTGCAATACAGTTCCTAAGATTTCCTCAATTCCCAGTCAGATTTTCACAATAAATATTTTGTGCGCCAGTCGGAAGCAACAAGAATCAAGTAAAAAATTTTTCTTTTTTTATGATTTTATTAGGTAGAGAGAAGTTTATAAACATTTTTAAATTATTTTAATTTGACTAGCATTTTAAACTTCATCTATTTTTCTGATAAATGCAATTACTCTAATAATAGTTCTACAAGAAATAAATTGCAATATTCAGGATCCTGAAAAAGATTTACAAAGTCACCGGTGGTCAATCAGTTAATTCCTCTCAAAGCTTGCTCGCGATCCAAATTAACCAGTTAGTGTAAAATTTAGTTACCATCGACTATTTAAATTGTAATTTTAGCGAAAACTAAAATATATTCGTAAAGAATATGTTTAGAATATTTGTAGGTCAAGACGAAATAAAACGAACAAATGAGAAGTATAAATAATTTGAGATGGATTCATGCATCCCCGTATGCACTGGCGTCATCGCTTAATTTTCGCGTCACATATAGATGCGCGCTCTGAAAAGAGGTCGCCACAGTTAACTGATTCAATGAAACTGATATCAATTTCATTTAAAATACGCGATTTTCGTGTTTCATTTTACATTGAAACCTTCGCTTTAAACGCATAAATAATCACAATCCAATACCACCTATTACTCAAATTTGTTAAATGGCTCCCGTCGGTTTTTCACCTCGAACCAATAATAATATTATAGCCATACAAAAAGCAAGTGAACCGGAAGAGCAATGAAGGCCATCGTCAGAGAAACCGCCGACAAACCCACAAAAATAATTATTTCCTTGCAACGTTAATTGCCTTCGGTTAACGCACCGCAACCTTCGAAGTTTCACGGAGATTCGACGCAGAATTTGCATAATTAAAAAGCAAATAGAGGAAGTAGAGAGACACGGAAGGATAAGAAGAAAAAAGAACCATGGAAACGTGTTAATCAGAAAATGCTCATTCCCCAGGCAACTATCGTAAGCAGCTGCTTGAAAAATGATTCGACTGCCGGGATTGCTGTACCGAAATCTGCAGCTGACTGCGCCTCGAAGAAGCGAACGGCCGCGGCGGCGTCTAAACCGTACGAGTTTAATTGCGAAACTTCGACGAACTATCACGCATTACGGAAAATATCGAAAAACCAAGGCTAATATCGCCCGGCCGTCTCGAACTTCCAGACTATTTTTGTTTAAGACTGCCCTAACAGCGGAACTGCTGTTCCGGAAAGCTGTTTGAACAGTTGGCAACGAAGTCGACCGACCAATTTGACAAAACCTTCGAAAGAAATTCTACTATAACTATTCTGAATTGATAGAATGAAGAAAATATTATGCAAAATAAAAGTTCTCCAATTTCAAGAAACAAAAATTAAACGAAATAATATTTTTATTCAATTATATCCTCTTTTAATTCCAAACGCATAAAATCCGCGGTTTATCTACCACAATTTCCGAGCAAATGAAACTAAGCAAAACTGTCATCGAGAAATTTTAAAGAACACGTTTCCGACACGTAAAATATTTGCCCAGTTAAAGGATGATTCGAACAGAAATTGTACAAACACATCAGGCACGCGGTGACATTTTATGATAATTTTTGTACCTTTCGGACCCGTCGGGATAACAAAACGGGAAAAAATTGACTTTCCGGTGGAACGTCGCTAAATCCTCCGGCGGAAACCCACAGTGCGGTCTATGCGCTCTCTATACCGATGAAATAAAACGCGAACGATTGCGCCCGCGGCGCGTGGCGTCGCGAGAACGTTCCCCATTTCCATTCCCGTCACGGACGACGTATCGGTAAATAAGCCTGCCACGTAACCAACGATTAATCCGTATTGCGAATCCCTTCGATATACGAATCCCTTTCGACGAGATCCGCACGCGGAGGACAAACACCGCGTTCCCCGACGGAGCGCAAATAAACGTTGAAAACGCTTATCCCCCCGGTTCGGTTCGGTTCGTGCGGATTCCACAGAGCACCGTTACTGTATCATAGAACTGGAACGACCCCGCGTACTTTTAACCCCGTTCGCGTTGTTAACCATCCGGCAGCCACGTCTCGAATGTCAACGCAACACTGTTACTCGTTATGTTCCGAACACCTCATTGCTGTCCTTAAATTCTCATCCCCGTGTTCCAGAAAATTGGCAGTTCGTTCCTGTTCTTCCTAATCTTTTGTTCCTGCTTAAATTCACCGATTTAATGACCATGTCGTAACACATTATCTACCTTATTATTTTTTTTAATAAATCTTTAGCGGCGATTGATGTACCTATCGCGAGAGACAAGGAGGAAAGGAAAGGACGATTTCGCGTCCCGATCTCGAGCCCGCGGTGTTCGAGGCTCGAGAGGGTCGCTCTCAAGACAGTCGGCTTTAATTGCGCGCCGGGCCGAGCGAAATTATCGCGCGGAAGTCGCGGCGAGTCCAATTTAAATCGAATCTCCTCGGGCGCGACCCGCGCCTCGTTCTCGGCTCGGCCTGGCGCCTGGAAAAATCATAACGAGTAATCGGCCGAGATAATTGTCAATTAAGAGGACCCTTGTTCCCGGTCGCGTCCGTTTCTATCTCGAAAGAGAAACTCTCTGTGTCCCGGTGTATTGTTCCGCGCGGGGCACGGCCATTGTTTCTTCGATCGAGAAATCGCTTGGCCGTCTCGAGCTGTCTCTCCCTCTGTCTTTCTCTCTCGAGAACAGCTCGCAGGTTTGCGAACACGTTTAAATCGAGACGGCTGATTTTCAGGTTCGTTAGAGGGAATTATAGGTACGCGATGGGGCGAGATAATTATCAATTAAAAGTTTTCCGCGACCGACTCGATTAATAATCGTCCTTGATCGGAGTCGAGCAGCGTCGTCGTCGTCGTACTTGTTCCAGAAGCCGGAGGATCTCGTCGAAGGAAATCCGGCCCGGGAAATTCTCGGAAATTCAGGAAAATTCGTGGGGAGAGAAAAAAGGAGCGGACCAGAGCTCTCTCGTCGTGCTCCGAGAATCCTTTTATGAGAGGGCCTGCTGGCCGTGCGGCTGTTATTGCGGCCAACTCGGAAACAGGGGAACATCCCGCGCGTCTGCGAAACGGAATGCAGAAAGGAATTTCGAGTTCGAGTGGCGAGAGCCCGCCAGAGCACCAACGAACAGTGACGTACGTTTAATATCGCGGAACGGACGCTGTATCCGGAGTCATGTTGCTCGGCCGAAGGGCCACCGCCATATCACGCGAAAAAGGGAACAAGACGCGCCAAGGTGCAACCGCATATTAGCCGCCACCAACGAATTCCGCGGACGCCGAGCAGTTTTCTCGAATCGAATTCAACCGGGCCCCTTAAGAAGGTCTTCTGATCCTGAACCATGAAAAATTCAATTTTTACTTCCGCATTTTCTTGAAGCACTTTACTCTTTCATCGTTCGCTCCAAATTTTTCCCCGTTAATATTTTATACATTTGACGTTTCAACGTTTTGAGATAGGGACTTCAATACCGATTCAAGAATCTTTTCGATTTTTTCGAAAGCCGAGAACAGTAAAAGAATTTTAAGATTTTCCCAATTCTCATTCTTATTTAGATCCTTTACCATTTTCTACAATACAGCTTTCCCGATTTTTCCAATTCCACATTCTTATTTCTTCAATTTTTATTTTCCTACTACATAGTGTTTAAGATTTTCCTGAATTAATCATGATGAATAATTTTTCTTACTCGAGCTAAAAAGTATCTTCCAAAAATTCCAAAAAGTTGCCTCGGAAAGGCCTTTCGAACAGGATGTCGATCACGACTACACTGTGGGTTTTAATGCAAAATAAAAATTCTCTTTGCATTAATAACAAGTTACCCGATTACTTTTTTCTGTCGAGAACAACAGAATTTCTAAATTCCTCGAGTACTTTAACCATTCCGATTCCTGTCACAAATGCATGAAATCCCCAAGTCTGATCATGATCTTTTGAATCATGGTTACGTTTGGAACGGTTTGGAATCCACGATGTAATCGTGGATTTCCTTGGTGACCAGATTGGTAAACCAATTCCTCGCATCAATACATAAAATAATGGGCGAAGATAGCGGCTTTTATAAAATGGAAGAACAACCGATTACTCACGTGTACAGGGGTACGCCAGCCTCGTCCTTGAACCAGAAAACCATATGCAGGGTGTCCGCTCCGGGTGGAGTGATGTCGCATGGCAATTCCGCTGGCTTTCCTTCCACGACGCTGATATTCACCAGTGGAACTGCAATAGAAATTCCAATGTTAGAGAAAAAAGCTCCGACGTCTCCTCCGGAGCATCGAATAGATTTTGCGTGGGCGGAGTCTATTCGGAAACGCGGCGAATCTCGACGAAAAACACGCTTGTTTGCTGACGAACTATAGTTTTCCCGGTGCGGTGGGCGGGAGACGAGAACGATATGGAGATTCTGGAGGAGTTTGAATATACCGGGTGGGCCAATTTCTATGGGAAATGATGGGAAATTCTATCTGAAATGAAACGTTTCATTTATGACACATATTTTCATTTCAAAGCGCTCGAATACTTTCGTGACTCACTATACACCCCCGACGAGGTTGAAGCATCTACCTTTAAAAACGAGGCTTCAATCGTTTCAAGAAAGAGATAAATTTTTCTGCAGAAAATTGTTTGTATACTTGCAGGTTAAAAGTAATTTGAGAAATTGTACCGCAATTTCGAAATCGCGTCGTATCTCTTCGGAATCGGCCCGGCGCAATAACAATAACACGATTCGGTGGACGTCGCTGACAATTGCACGAGATTTCGGAGAAAATACGAGAACGAGGATCGATTCCGGGGGTAGGCAAAGCTACACTTTTGTTGATTAAACCGAAACGATTTCGTAGATTTCCGGATCGGTCGAGCAGCGTTTCCGATGCAAAACTGGAAGTCCGCTCCTCCTCCTCCCCGGGGGGCCGCGCGGTTTATGCTCGTTGGCAACGATCGGCCGCCGTTAAGCCAGACGTTACCCATCGAGCATGAAAATATCATAAAGACGGATCCGCGCGCGCAAAGTCGTCGTTCCGCCGACGATTCCCGGCTATAAAAGTCAGGCGAAGTCGTTTGCGCGCGTTCAACCGCGAGGATCGCCCACCGAAACGTTATACCCTTCGATATCCGAGAGAGAGCGAGAGCAAGAGAGAGAGACTCGAGCTTCGACTACCGATTCGAATCGAACCGGAATCGCGAAAACATCGACGAAATTCATATCGACGTCAATTATACGATATCTGGTGCAAACAGACGATTTTACAGTTCCTGGAATCTAATCCGGACATTATTGATTTGATAGGATGAAAAACTACCCTCGACGAGGATGTTTGCTCCGGCAAAATCGGAGCACGGCCCTCTGGGACTGCAGAAACATCGACGAAATTTATATAGACTTCAATTACACGCTATCCGCTGCGAGCAGAACAATTTCACTGTTCTCAGAATATTATTCACTTGTCAAAATGAGCAACTACCATTACAGAGAGTGTTTTACCCCCAAAACTTGAAAATTACGTCAATTATATTCGGTGAAGATAGACGATTTTAGAGCTCCTGCCAAGTAACTACCCTTACAGAATTTTTCTTTCTTTGTTTTTCAGAAATACAATGTTTTAACTTATTAGGGGTTATCAAGCAGAATGAAATGGCGTGAAAAATCGGAATAAAAACGCAGGACAACCAGAGTTTACAGTAGCGGCCCACAGAGCGTGGCGAACGATTAAAACGTGATCGCCAAGCGATCGATCCGCGTCATCGCGGAAGATTTATGAAAATACTTGGTCACGCTGTCGTGTCGCGGTGATCAACGACACGACACACTGGCAGAAGTTCCGGATGAGTTCGGTCCTCTGCCGAAAGTTCGACGGGAAAGTTCGCTAAGAGAGAAAGAGAGAGAGAGAGAGAGGGTGAGATCGTCGTCCATGAGTTTCGCTTTTTTTCCCGGTGACTTCGGTAACTTCTGTTCAATCTTCCCCGTGGCACGTGTGTCGCCTGACTCTAATGGAAAAGAAGACCCTCCGACGTTCCACGCACTCGACTCGCCTCGATTCCGGAGAACAACGCGTAGAATTCGTTCGCAGTCGCGACGAAACTTTCGAAACCCGGCTCGGTTTAAGGGAAGACCAACTTCTCCCGTGTTCAATTAACCCTTGATTCCCGAGTCCCGAGAACTGCGTAAACACCGAAACCGACTCTCCTTTCCGAATTTATTTAGACAAACAATAACCGTGGTAGACTTTTCCTGGCGCCGCACAATGTGTCGTCCAATGGAAATCCGAAAATCAAAGTGTAAGATCTGCAAATTTATGTATCCTAAAATGTTCGTAACAAAACGTAGTTTCTAACACTACCTTCAATTTTAACTGAATAAATCAATTCCGTGCATTTTCTTAAACATGCCTTCCTCGTAAGCTATTTTGTTTTTTAATTTGATTTTTACAGGGTGTATTTAGTATTATAGGACCTTCAATCTCCCAAAAATTCTTTTTTGAAATAATCGCAATTTGTCCTAATTTTTTATGTTTAACATTTATCCACTTTGATTCGAGTTTTAAAAAAAGTAACCCTATGAATTTTTTAACAATAATTGTACTTAATAATAATAATTGTATTTAACAATAACAATAGACTTTAATTTCGCGTTGGTTCTAATTTGCACAAAATGGAGAAAATATTAAAAATCCATATTAAGACGCTCGCGCTCGGCAGCTTTCTGCGTAGTCTTTCGAAGTGTTCAGACTAATATCTCCAAGTTTACCAGAGCTAGAAAAATGATACAAAGTATCCAGAATACAACTCGACACATCAGTTATGCTAGAAGTACTGAATTCTAGTTTACCAAGGTTTGAACATCATTGGAGGACGTTCCGGATGCCACGAGAGGGCACTCGAAAATTCTACGCAAATCCCGGGTTTGTCGAGTCGTCTTGGAAGCATCGGCTAGGGTTCAATCGCTGATTCCGGTCGATAACGAATACATTAAATGCGTTTGAAATGCTACACGAGCCCTGGACCCACCATTAGCACGCCCGTTGGACGATTCGAAGCGGCGGCGCGCGGCGGCGTAGCGTGGCGTGGCACGGTGGCCACCAGCACCTCGGGTCTTTGAGGGTTAATTGCGGACGTGTTGCGGAATTCCATTAATCGAAACGGCTTTCGGGGCTTCTCTGGTATTTAAACTACACGCGGACACGCGCGCCTTATTCGCCGCTGATCGATGCTCGCCGACTGTTCGCTTTCGTGTCCACCGGCGTGGAAACGCCGCCGTCTAAATAACCAAAATCGATAGAGCTCAATCGAATCCGTATTGCTCGGATTGCTAGAGTTCTACGCGACACAATAGGCTGGACACACGTTCTTCCTGACCAATGTTTGATTAATGCAAAATAAGAGATGTTAGCGGCATTTGCAATTCTTTAACGATCTTGGCCCTCCCATAGAAACTAGAAAATCCAAAATTCATTTGAAAGAGAAAGAGTACAATTCAAGCTAAATTGCATTAATAAAATAAACAAGTGTGAAAAAGCGCAATGGAGCCAAACTAAAAAATTCAAAATTTTAGAGAAGGGGAGCACAATCGAAAAACTGTCTACGAGATACAGCCCCGGAGCTAATAATAAAACCGCAATGGCCGGTGGAGCTTTCGAACCAGAATAATCCTCATTTTTCGATCAGCCGAACAAATAACAAGTCCGGTCTGAGAAGTAGTTACCCGGCTCGCATAAAACGGCGCTGATCGGGGTAGGATCGCAAGCACGGAGGGTTGGTTCTCTGGAGGGAATCGAAATATTCGGATGCGGACACAATCGAACCGGACCACCGTCATGCCACTCCTGTACGATTCGGTTGCAGAGCGATATGTAAAGCGCAGTCGGTCCGGGATTAAGAGATCCGCTTATGAAATTCGGGTTCCTGCGGGCTGCCGTCCGCAGCCCGGCCCGTGGTTGCGGAGACGATCGGCAGCCCCGGGCAGGTAAGTGGAAAGCTCGAGGGTTTGATATCGCCTCGAGAAGGGCAATTCCTTTGAGAATTTCCGGTAGGCTATCTCGAAGAAACGAGTTTCCATTCGATTCGGTCCGCCGCTTTCGTTTTCTCCACGGTGGACGACCGAAACAAGAATCGAACCTGCGCAGCCACCCCCTTCCATTCTTACCCCTTTTCTTCTCCACCCCCGTATGGCCACCCCCCGTGTGTTCTCTTGAGCGCGGTGGACTTTTTCGTCGGCGATCTATCCGCAGGAAACAGGACTGGGTCCCGCATCGTCGAATCTGATTTGTCGTCGAATTTTCTCTCTCCGTTGCTCCGCCTCGTTCCCCGACCAAGTCCGTTGTTTATCGAGCGTGGCGAGGCGCGCAAGGAACGCGGAAAATTTTCGTTCGCCAACCACACGAATCCCCCGACTACTACCGACTCCGAGATTCTAACTCTCTCTCCCTCACTCTCTATCTTTGTCTCTCAGGGAGAATCCCAGCAGCAGTTCGGGCACCGACGAGAAGACAAGCGCCGGGATTAGCATACGTTTCGTATCTATTTTCAAGGGTGAACCCACCGCCGCGCAGACGGTTATAAATATCGTTTAAGGCGGCCTCTTTATCATATAAACGCCGCCACCGTGCTAACAACCACCGCTCATTTGAATTCCTGGTTTTTCCGTGTCGCGACCGGCTACAGCAACAAGCAGCTACTTACACCAATATTCCTCGACATGCACCGTGGCAAGCTTGAAATAAGTATGAAAATCATTTTGTTTAACTACAAACTATTAACGTTAAACCTGCTGGTCAAATGATTTCGATTTCTTATTTTGCAATTGTTGAAGCTGTAAAGATGCCTCCACTGGAGATGGTTATACTTTTTTATTCTCATTATGTTCGCTTGAAACGAACGTCCGTAGCGTTCTTAATTTAAAGATGAAATTAAGATGTTTATTTGTAGATTTGTTCAATAATGTATTGTCTGTTCTATTACTTTCCGCCAATTTTTGAATTATTGCAAACTTCGTGGGATAAAATTGTATGACATTGTACCAAGGCTCCTTTTAAAGGGCGCAGTCTATACTTTTACGTCCTCGAATTTCGGATTTTTGTAAAGGCTTTTACAAAAACGAAATGAATGGGTGATGTCAGTTTTTGTTCCACATATTGTCCAATTTCAAACAATTTCACAGAGTTCAATGAATTTTTTCGCTTATTCATTTCCAAATAGTTTTGTAGAGGAAGCAGTTCTCTTTATACAGCGACCCCTGAAAAGTTGATGTACGATTTTCCATCGCCGTTTTATCACACGCTGAACGAAAAGAGAGGTAACATTCTAACAGGACGCTATTATGATCTCCTTCAAGGATTATGATCTCCATATTTAATTACTTCTCCTATTATTCTCGTAATTTACGAAATTCCTTATTGACTTCGATGCGTTCACCATTCTACCACAGAATAATACAAAATTCAGTATACAGGGTCACCTAAGACTAGCCATCTGAATAACTTCTACATTTTTTGAGATAGGAAGAAATGCTTTAAAAGGGCTACAATCGTAGGAGTTCAAAAATATGTGGTTCCATTTAAAAAAACTAAGTTGACCTTCTAATCTCCTAAGCACCCCCAATTGAAAAAACGTTATGTAGACCACGTAATGGGCCCCTAGAGACCAAACAACTTTTGTCTGAAGCATTTTTTCCTATCTCAAAAAATGTAGAAGTTATTCAGGTGGCTTGTCTTAGGTGACTTACCCTGTATTTACTATAGGGAAGATCTGCCTTATTTTATACGACGTTTAGGTGATGTCGTGCAACCTCGTAGAACAGATTCTTACTTTCTGGAAAGGAAGGGTGAAGAATCAGGTCTTTGCCGGATTCGTTATAATTTCATGCCGGTATTTTGTGGGCCGCGATTAAATGCTCGCTTTTTGCTCGCGAGCTGGATCCCACCGCCGCGCCGCCTGGCGGTTTTTCATAACCGTCTCGTTTCTTCTTCCCTTGAACCCGCGTAATCTGATTAGTCCCGAGCCACCGCGCCACCCCCGCAACCCTCTGCTGTTGCCGTTGCCGCTGCGTTGTCGCCGGCACCGCAGCCGCCACTTCCGTTTCCTCGAAATTAACTAGAAAACAGCTCGGTTTAGCCAAACGACCGCGAAATTAATGGAGGCTCGGTCTCACGCCGTCCATAAGAACCCCGTGGACAATGGGACCGAGTTAACGACGAAGCAGCCGGTGCTACGACAACGGCATACAACGTTCAAACAGCGGTTTCTATCGTTTTCGAGCTCTGTACCCTCGATATTCGACAGCGATCCTCGAATAATTAATCCGGGGTTGCAAACGTTCCGTCTGTGCCCATTATTGCTCATTGTCATTTTTTGAAAGTCTCGAAATGTTTATTCCATTTCTTACCTTGAACGCATTCATATTACATAAAAAAAAGCGGGTTTATTAACGTATTTGGGCACACGGATAACCAAATGTTAACGACCGACGTGTTTGTCGCGGGCGCTCGTTTTGATGTGCCTTCTATTTTTTGCAATTCGTTGGCGATCGTAATTTTACAATTCTTCTATTATTTCTGATTCTCTATTTTTATAAATTTACTAAATTATTTATTTCATAAAGATCCGCGCAATCTAGTTTATGAATAGAAAGCGGCTTTCCAGCCTACGTGGTGTTTGGAGAACGCCGCGGCCATGTTATCGACGCAAATTCGTGCGGAATTGCTGTTGCGGAGCAAATGTGTTCAGGAAATGAAAGAGACACGTTGCCCACCAAGTAATCACGGTTGTCCCTTAGAGGTATCCTCGAACTTGGCGAAGTCGGGTTTCGCGTTCCGGTAAGACCGTCGCAAGAAACTGTAGAACCGATTAACGCGACTTCTAATTTGCTGCGTCCGCTGGCGATGCCCCTCGAGTTAACGCTGCACTCGCCGAGGTAGAGAAAGGGGCGCGCGCTGTGTCGGCCGACAATGAGCATAGACAATGGTGCTGCTGATACGCTGCTTAGCACGAGGTAAACGGAAGCGGACGAGGACACGAGGACAAGCAAGAGCAATAGCAAGAGGACAAGAGGAGCAGGAAGAGCCGAAAGGGGTCTACTACAGGGTGAGGAAGAGAGGGTGGCCAACTCAGGAGCCAGAGAGCTAACCCTGGAAACTTAGCAGAAACGTCGGAGGGGCACTGAGTACACTTAACTCTCCGTAAATAACGAATTCAACCGTCCTCTCCCCTTCTCTCCCTCTCTTCGCTATCTTATCCCCTTTTCAGGCTCTCTCTTTGCACGTTCTGTCGCAAATCCATCCGAGCTCGCGAATTGCCGCCATAATGTCTGACTAACAACCGATCTTCCTCTGCTCGAGTTAGTTTGCCAGCGCGAATCCGGCGCGAGAGCCCGGCTTTGACGATCGCGACGTTTGCTCTGCTACAATGAACCCCATTATCCCCTCGGTGTCGCGACGCCCACTGCTTCTGAGAGACACGCGGAGAGTTAGGGAGAGAGTAGGTCTCTTGTCTCGTCGACTCGGCCTGTGAAAACATCGGAGGATGAATGGTCCTCGGGCGAGCACGGGTCGCGCTGAAAGCATCGATCTTGCACGGCACGATGCATCCCGACCGTTAATGCCCGCGACCAATGTTTCTTGTAAACTTCGCCCGACGCTCTTTCTTCGCGACGCCGCACCGCGCGACCCCGATACACCGCGAACGCTTAGCGGAAACTTCCCCGACGGATACCAACCCCGCAACAACCCTCCAACAATGTTTTCCGACGGTAACTTTAATATTAGGTGTGGAAACCGGTTCAGGTCAAATGGACACTCTGCTGTATTCCCGAGTTCTGAAGCTATAGTGATTATAAAACGCTGCTTGATATCGAAAATCCTTTGTATAGCTCTAGAGATAGTTGCAACTTACAGAATTTTTTAACATCTTTTATTCACATGCACTTGTTCTTTTTATTGGGTTGGCGAGAAAGTAATTTCGGTATTTTAAGGTGAAGTAAAAACCGAATTTCTTTATTCAAGCGATGAACTTTAATCAATAAAATATTTTCTTATTTATTCTCTTTGGCAAAAGATCATCGAACAGAAGAGAACATATCTTATTCATTAAAGAATAAGAAATAAAAAGTTGGGTTCTATTTCACCTTAAAATACCGAAATTACTTTCTTGCCAACCCAATATAAAAATTCATCTTCCGAAATTAAGTTCGAAATTAAATTATTTATTCAATTAAAAATTACATTATTATATCTAAATTAGATTATTATAGAAATTCTTCTGATATTCGTGCAAACTTGAAAATCCCCGTGAAAGACCTCGTGAGAGTTTCGTGCACAACTTTGACGCAAAATGTGACTATGCCGTGGTAAAATACCGACGTCACATTTTTCATCAGAATAATTCGTCTTTGTTGGACTATAAACCGCTAGAGCTCGCGTATAAACTCGGCTGTGCGAAAGTGCGAAATTCGCACTACTAAAACAACAGTGTTATAAACTATTACGGCTATAGCTGGGCTCTATCACACCCCCGCGTGCCTAGTCAAAGATTAATCCTCGCGGGGATGATCTCGATGATTTCGTGGTGATCATGGATGGATCAATTCCTCATGAATCAGTTTCTCCTTATTATACAATTTCTTCAGATCAACGTTCATCTTCTTATGACGATACGAATTGGCTACCAGAAAAATAGCATTCGGACGTTTATAAATTCTGGGTCAAAATAGACCCAGGTCTCATCGTTCGGGGTTAACAAAATTTTGATTTTGTTTGTATGAATGAAATATTGAAAGAAATTACACTGTCCAAGTATATAAATAATATCTATAAATAGTACGAATAATATAAACATGTTTAAACAATCATAATGTATTAGTATTGGATATCGCTGGATTCGGGAAAGTCTACAGAATCTTTTGCTGTAAAGAACAATTCAATATCTTTTATAATAACATCACAATATCTGTTTAAAATTGAAAAATACGTTTTTTTTTCGAAGTCATGTTTCTCAAAAACTATGCGTGTAGGAGAAAAATTAATGGCAGATTCGGAATCAGCGCAGAAAACTCTATAAGAACCAGCCAACAGTAAATGGGAAACATAAAAAAAGTTGAAATTTGTTGGACAGTGTTATTTTTAGCTTTAACAAGAGAAAGAGGGTTGCAAGGGTGTGTGGAATTGTGCATCCCCTGCAGGCCGGTCGCAATCCCGTGTTCTCCCCCATGGAATCTCGCGGCCATCGGTGGTGTTTCGCGCTATCGAGGCCGGTAGTCGTCACCCACTCGAGGAGAGAAATAGAGAGAGAGAGCCGAGAAGGGACCGGGTCCTCGGACAACAATGCCGTTCCCGAGGGATAAGGCGCTATTAATAATTTCGAGGCGACGTCGTTACGCTTGGCGTGCGAGGGTGAGCCTCGAGAGGAGCCGAGAGGAGCGGAGAGGAAACGGAAGTGGGGTAAGTCGAGCGATTCGCTCAACTCTCCGGGGACCGAGCTCTCTCAATTAGCCTGCTCGCCTGCAACTGCGATTACTCCCGCGATTACGCGGCCGAAACCGCTGCGAGAGAAGAGCAGAGTTTGTCGAACCGTTTCGAACAGTTCCGCGGAACCACCTCTAACCCTTAACCAATCCTGTGATTTCTGGCTTTCATCTTCGGTGAAAAAACTCAAAAGACGAATCCGTTTTCAGATAACATCCTCTAAGGAATCCTTTACATAATATAAAACAGATGTAACTCCCATCCCCCACTCTTCTCTTCGGCTTAGGCAAAGGAGAGTTACCCCCTTTACTTGGCTGCTGAACGGAAGTGGGGGTATCATGCCCATCACTCTGGCGTACTGGTTAGATCGGGAGAACTCTCATAAGGGAGCTCTCTGGCTCCCGGCAGGGAGTTAAAAAAAGGTATTATTAAAAATAGTATTAAGTATCTAGAATGATAGGTAAGTTCCCTAAATAGAAATTCTTTATTGTCGGAACACTTTCCTCAAAAAGTAGTCCCCTCGAAAACAATGCACATAGTACACGATTTATTATACAACCCGGTAAGGATTTATCTCAACACTGAAACTAAGTAATTATTCCTTTATCTGCGTACACATGTTCCACTATTTAGTGAGGATAATCAAAGTTCTACTGTACAGTGTATTAATATTTAATATACGTCCGAACAATTCATCCAACACATTCGCAACTTCGGTCTTATATTTTGCCTGGGTTAATGTTCTTTCCCTACCGATAAATCATGAACGAGGAAAAAAGGATTACTCGCAGCAACAGCGAAATGAATAACAGTGCGAGGGATTCGAAAAAATCGTAACAAAAATAGGAAATATGGAGGGGTTGAGCTTGCGCGAGCGGATCGGAGGTTTTACGAGGATCCGGTCGAAAATTTCCGGAAAGAGGTTAACGTTTCATCCGGTGACACAGGCTGGCACGTATCTATTATTTTTACGCGATGTACGAGACAGAGCCGGGCAATTAATCCGGCCTTTTGACGAATTTTACGAGGATCCGGTCTAGAGGGGCCCAGCACGCTCGTGAACGTTCCAATTAATTTAACGCGGTTCCGCTCCGAGCAGGAAGAAGAAGAGCAAAGCAATACTAAGCGGAGAGAAGACGTCTCGCCTCTCTTCAGCGTCTACTGCGCGAGATCCCGATTCGTTCGCCAGGATCTCCGCAATCGGAACAAGTTTAATTCCTGCGGTACGAAGTCTGCGGCTCGTGGCGGTACACCGTTCGAGACGGAACTGCTTCTCGTCCCGTTAAATCGAGACAATGCGCGGAGGCTTGCTTTCTTCGCTTCTGTTCCCCTTTGTTTTACGCCACCACCGCCTCTCCGTCGTCAGGGTTGCTAATACGCGATTCAACTGATTTTTCTATAAAAGACTATACCCGGGTTTCGTGGCGAAATTCGCCCCCGACCTGATTTTAATCAAGCTTGGACCATTCGATAACCTATCAAAAAGATCCCTCTCTGCCAAGTTTCACTCCCATATCCTATCTGTAAGGGTAGTTATTGAGGGAAATCGAAAAACCAGTTTTTGGCCTATTTTCCCCATTTCATCAATCCATTCCTCATTCCATCAAACCACATATTAGGTATCATTTCCAGATTTTTTCGTTGCAAACTCTGGTTGTAAAAATTGAAAAACATGGTTTTTTAATATTTTTATTTAGTTTTTACATCCAGGAGGGTTGGTCACGATTTAATCTGAGCATTAGAAGTATTCTATATCTATTTTCTAAACTCCGAAAAATTTGTATAAACTGTTACTGATTTTTATGTAAAATTTGGTCAAAGGACCTGGTCTGTTTTCGGATTTGAAAAATTCAGTTTTGATGGTGTCGTTCCTGTGTAGAATCGAGGGGGGATGTATTTATTTCACAACGCAATATCTTCTTCTACACGAAAATATCAACGATCGCAATGTCCATTTAAACTTTGACGAGTATCGTGAAAGGCTCGCAGATGAAACACAGTGATACGACGGGTTGATAAGATTTTTTAAGTGGATAAGCGAAATCGTGGAGTGGAAGGTGTGGCGAGGAGGGGCCTCGTGTAAAATTCCGCGTTGTTCAATTCAGAGAAAAGGCGACGTCGGCTCGCGAAAGACGTGGCGTCGCGACGTCGGCCGAGTACCGAGGGCTTACGCTTTATTGCGTATTTACATATTTTCACCGAATCCCCTCGACGTTTCATAAAATTCAACGTCTTTACAAGGGTCGGCGCGATGGCGTTCCCAGGACGCTTCGTCGACACTTTATGCCTTTGAATTTCCGCGACAAAGATTCCTTCTCCCTTCTTTGCTTGGCGGTACATCTCGAGTTCTCGAGTCCTGTGCTTCTTCGCGACTCGCGGGGAATCGTCCCCTCTACCCCTTATTTTTCGGGCGGATCGTTTCAGCCAGAGGGACGAACTAGACTCCTCCGCTCGAACGAAGAGACTCACGGGATTTCGGCGGATTTCAATTTCTTCGACGTCGGTCCCCCTCCTGGCCCACACAGTTTCGCTGGTAATTCCGATTAAGGGATTGTATACCTAAATGTTCAGCAAAAAATGCTTTTTTCGTGAAAAAATAAGTCATAGGAATGGTCCTGCTCATCGATTTCGATGACCTTGAGATATGTCGTCAAGGCCATCGTTCTGAACAACTCTTCATTTTTACTTTGAATTAGGTCTGATGTAATTGTCCTCACTTTGCTCTGTGCGGAATCAATTACTGGTCGTGAGCAGCGCCCAAATAAATGACGCTAAGTGCCCGGAAGTTTTCGGGGAGGGTTGTTTTCGATGTGAACGCGGCCTTGCAGAACGCTATAGCTAGTCCACGTTGTCACGAAGTCCGACGGTAGACTGAGGGCTCGGTAATCGCGGTGTAAACAACTAGCAATCCCCTCCCCGGGTCCCCCCAGTTTTGCTATCGAGTCATTGTTTAGCCAGCGGATAAAGCCAGAGGTAAATTCCAAACCAAATTCCAGGGGCGTTGCATCCGAGAATTCTTAGCTTGTTTGTACACCGTGAAAGCCTGCTGCGAGGATCGTGCGAAACGCGTCATTATGGAGCTTGCACCTTTCAACTCGGGGGGTACACATTTATTATCCTATTTAGGGCTTTCAGCTATTAATGCCTCGACACGGAACTTCCGCGCGGAATCGCTTCTCTCTCTCTCTCTCTCTTTCTGCCCTTCTCTATAGTTCTCTCTTTCTCTCTCTCACCAGAGCGATCGTCTTTTCTTTCGCAACCCTGTTGTCGCCGCGATAACCTTATTTCACCCGACACGCATATTTCTTCGCATACTTTGTGGGCAAGAAGGATCGCACGGTTTTCTAGGGAAATTGTTACGCGACAGCTGCTTGTTTATTTCTAACACGTTTTGTACTAACCCTGGTACTGACTTAACGAGCGCTGAATGCGAGTTCTGATTTATGAAAATATGTAAACAGGATTTATCAGGTTGTTGCATGCGGAATGTACGATTTTTACCAGCCACGTCAAACATTACTCTTTTCCTAAATAAAACTGATTGATCAAAGCAAGCAACACTGTGAGCAATACACAACGGACCTTTGTGGAAAATAAAATTTTTCTACCGGAATTGCAACAAACTAAAATCTGTTTTCTCAATACGGTTAACAGGTTGAAAATACTTTTAAACATTAACAGTGCAGATGTAATGTGAAGAGAAATTATGTAGGGGAGAGTTTCATTTTCTACAGTAATGATCGTTGATGTCGACGTACTTGTAGATGGTGCGTTACAAAAAATTTTGTTCCTTTTAATTTGTTGTTCTTTCATAGCTATAACTTCATTTTTATTATCATTTGAATTAAGACCCAGATAAAATTTCAGTGTGAGTTCTTAAATCGTACTGGTATTTAAGAGTTTCAATTGTGGAACGAAACATGGAATTAGTCCGGCACATCTAGCAGTAACATTGTCTGTATCCCGTTCCGCTTAATTCGATTGTACAATTCGAAATTTGATATGTTGCTTGGACAATTAAATGCGAAGCGATGTGTAAGCTGTAAACCCGCGTTGTACCTTTCTCGGGGAAAATTTCGTTTTGTTCGAAAATCAGTGGTACAATGCTGGTACGGCCCACGGTGGGCAAAATGGCTGTTCCAGCGAATCAAATCCAGCAAATTAACAGAAATCAAATTAATCCATGTACGGAATTTGAAAGAATACGGGAACCAGCAAAATTTCCATTGCGATTGTATTTACGGACGACAAATATAGAAAAATATTTTAAATTCAGTCTGTTCAGTCGTCGATTAATCAAACATTAATTATTATAATCATTTATTTGTCGTACAATATTATTTTAACATTGTGTTTGAGAGTATTAAAAAGGTTTTCGGTCCAAGCGATGCAGAAATCACGGAAAAAATGAGATTGTCATTTCCTGTGTCTCCGATTAATAGCGAGAAAGATTTCTATTAATCATAATGACAATATTCGATGCGCGTGGTGATTCTATGCGAAAAATGAACCTAAAGTGTGTAGTCATGTTGTTTTGTACGAGGCTTAATTTTTATAAAAACTGAGCCGCAAGTTGCAGAGATGTAAGTAGATATAGCCTTTCATAGTCAGACTGTGCCCAAGCATATAGGATAACGTTGGTGCGTATGAATTAAAATATTCATGAAACACGCTTAAGTGTGCCCAATTTTGTTAACACTTTGCCTACCGAAAGCCTATTAATCGGATTTTCAGTAATTGTGCTGTACCGAAAGGTAGCATAGAAATGTTCTGTTACATTACAATCTTAAATGAAAGTATTAGATGACGTGATTGAGGGTGACTTGTTAGTTCACAATGAAAATTGCTGTCACTGTTGAAGGTTCCATTAAAAAGTGTTTAACCACGAACCACATATTTTTCAAAATTATGCAATAATCACCAGTCGGTAATGTGTTAATAAACCCGTTTTGGCTTGTCCTTAGAAAATCTTTAAAATTTTCCAACAATATTAAATTTAATTTACTCCGCTTTGCTATAAAACCATAAAATCCGCAGTCTACACTTGTTACCAATTGCAAGTACCAAATTGGTGTTACGTTGAGCTTGGGTTAGGATGTTGAGCCTGGACGTTAAGTCAACACAATGGTAATTCAGCGGCCAGTAAAACGCATTATATCTCGCTAGAGCAGGTGTCCACGAAGGAGCAGGGAAGCTGAGGTGAAGCCGAGATGTTGGTTTGGTTTCTGGGTGTTCCGTCGAGTCGCGCGTTGCGTCGCGCAGGACATACAGCCTGTCTCGCGACGCGTCGCGACGCCTTGGGTCGGAGTCGCGTCTGTGGATGTCCGACGTCGGTGTTACAGGCTGTGCATTTGCCGTTGCATTGTGCAAAGCCGGCACCCGGCCGCGAGACACTGAGTTACGAGCCACGGAAGGGAGGTCGCGACCACTTCCGGTTGTAATGCAGTTTGCGCAACAATGGGAGCCACAATAGGCCAAGGGAGGCCCACGTAACGCCGCGCCGCCTCTCCCTTCGGAGACGTTGCCCTTTGACCGAGGATCAAAGCGTTCGCTCCCTCTCGAACGTCCGACCCAGCATTATCCTGCTCGAACCTGCTCTCCTCTCTGCTCTGCTCTGCTCTGCTCTGCTTGGAACTGTTCTGCCCTGCACGACCCTTTAAACGACGGATCCGATCTTCCCGGATTACGCGCCTAATGAAATTTCTTGTTATCTCGTGTTTGTCCTTCGACGTTCCACCGTAACGACCTGGCCAATGGAATCGCTAAATCTCACTCTGTCATCCGGCGGGGCAACGTTTCGCCGGCCAACCAGGCTCGGTCAAATGTAAACTGGATTGTGTGTCCAATCTTCTATTTCGGCGGAATTTTCTTGTGTCAGGATCTTTTCCTACAGTGAGTGTAAAATGTATTTAAGTACACCATTTCAGACAGAATTATTCTTTTGAAATTCGATCGAGTTTCTTTTTCCGAGATGTTAGAATGATCAGTTTACTAGATGATGTGGAAATAACTTTGATAATTATGCACTTTATATGTGATTCCTCATCGATCTCGATGAACCACTTTTCGTTTGTTACCGTCCCTCGACCTTGGTTTGTTAGATTTCATTTATTAACCCTCCGAGAGAACATCCAAATTGTCGTTTACGTACTCAATTTGTGGCAATTAAACTAAATGAATAGCTGTTTCATTGAGGATATCGGAAAAATTAATGTGTCTACACGAGATATCATCGAAAGTAAATTTTTTTAAATTATTAACTAGAGCTGTGAACGGTCCTAAGCATTGCCAATTAATCGTCCGTTGTCCGATGGTTACTTCATTTTTGGAGATCAAAGTCATTTGAAGGTCATATCGTAGTACATATCTGAATGTACATTTTCATGAGGTACACGCGATGCTATACGAAAATACACGTATTTACAAAAAATATTTTTGTGTAACACTTTTTTGTAGCCATTAATAAGCTTACTAAGACGTCATCTCTCGATGCCACATTCAATTGCACTGTAATATACCGGAGTTTCTCTACGAGAACAGAAAGGCCGGCCGTCCAGACCGGTTCGTCTGTCAGGCGATAATCGTCCGTGAAAATGCGGCATTATTTGACTGGCACCGGTTGGGAAATTCGATTCGCCGGCACTCACCGCGAATTCGGAATCCGGGTTTCTTGCGCGAATTACTTTGCCGGGAGTTTACAAACGTTATTTAAAGTTTCGCGAAGAACATTCGCAGCCGGGTCTCTAGTCTATTCGTTGGCTCCTCGTGCTCTGCTCGTCGTTCGCGTTCGTCTTTCCCCCTCCGGAACGAATTGTTCCCCGTCTTTCTGGGCCGGGTGTTCCGGGCTTGCTCGTACCCAGTCTCCGGAGAGAGAAAGAGAGATATAGAAACTCGCGCGCCATTTCTTAATTCAGGATTAATTCAATTTCACGCTGTCGGCCGACGTCCACGTTTATTTCGCCATTGATTCCGCTTGGAACTTACGCGACCGTCGCAAACAAAATACGAACGCAGCCGCCGGGACTGTTCCCGAGGAGTTTCACCCCCTGGAATCGACTTTTTTCCCAGCCCGAACCGACTCGCCAATCCTCTATCTTCTTCTTCTTGTTCTTCTGCGTCTTTCCGGAGACAATTTCTCCGCGGAGAAAAGGGTATGCGGCGTTTCGATGACAATTCCCATCGTCCGCGACGATAGATGAAACGTTCCGCCGCGCCGGGAAGAATAGCGATCCAAATTTTGCCAGAGGAAAATCGATTTGAAAATTTTCATACCAACCCGGGATGAACGTGTTCAAGTCGATCTTGTTGGAACTCGTGCGAGAGATCGTTCGCGAAAAAATATTGGACGTGTATAGTTTTTTATCGACCATCGTTCACGTTGACGGGATGATGACAGCACTCGAAGTCCGCTGCGGATACAGTTCTATTTTTTACGATGCTGTGTCGGACATTTTCTTTTTGTTTCAGATCGTGTGTAATCGAACGGGTAATTCGAACGCGTGGAATCGTTCGGGAATGTGTCCGAAATTTCAAGGAAATCATATATTGTTCGAAATAAAAATTGTCCATGTTAATTACTAGAAAAAGAAAATACAATCATTTTTTGAAACAAAAATGTCCATAAAAGAAATTAGAAGTTGTGACATTCTAAAATGTAAAACTGCGGGACAAGGCAGAATCAGTTTCCTAAAATCTAAACTATTGCATATATCATTCTGAAACTTTGTCGATTGATTCAGTTGTGTTTTCAGAGTACAAAGTAATTTTTGCGGTGAGCTCTATCCACACACCGTAAAGTATCACCATTGTAGTATCCAGTTACATTTATGTCAATTTCGCGAACCGAACAGTAAAACGGCAGTAAAAAAGGACGCGCAATACCGATTTCTTCGAATCCTCCCGGCAGATGTCGCCATGAACGTTTCCGCGCAGGCATTGTGCGCCAATAACCTAGTGGTTTGACGAGCAGTTCGGTGACGGATACGTGTCCGGTTTTAGTCCGAGCGTCACTTATTCCGGCGATCGGTCGGTCTAATGGTTTTACAACGTCCTGGATTGTAAACGGTTCGTTAAATCGGCGCTGGGCTGTTGCCGGTGGGAAACAACCAGACATTCCGCAGATAGGATTCGCAGGAGAGTACGGGTCGCCATTGTCGGCGGCATGCGGCAGGAGGTTTGATCGCGAGCGGCGGTGATAGTGTGGTAGTGGTGGTCCATTGATGGCAGATTCGGTCCCCTATCTAGCTCGCCTCAGCTTCGGTATTTGCTTGTTAAGTGACAGTATTGACGCGTGCAACAAGCAAATATCAATATGTCGTCGGCCGGCGTACGTATGTACGTCCACTAATCGAGGATCGGTTAATTGCTTTCGTTCGGACGCGACCTATCCCTTCTCCTCTCCTCCAACCTGGTGACTCTGCTTGCTCGCTTGCGCTGCGCTGCGCGCTTTGCGCTTTGCGCGATTACCGGTGTCGCTCGATCGAGCTAGACGCGACACTTTTATCCGCTGTGGCCCGGTTTATCAATTAAAGCCCGATTTAACCGGGTAACAAGTTAATTAACGTCTAGCTTGTTCGCGCAAAGTACTTAACCACCCTCGACTTCGGCGACAAGACGGATCAGCGTTTTTCATTAGCAATCGTTAATTAACAGTGTCGCATTATTTCTCGATGGGCGAACAGCCGAAACTTTTCGAGACCCGCTGGTAATTTGAAACGACCCTACCGCGACCCGGTATTTCGCCCCAGTTATTTTTCGTTTCGATGTGAATCTCTCTATAAATATACACATTGGGTATCCCAAAAATTTATTTTGTGTTATAATAAATCACATAAGTTACAATTTAACTTGATCAAATTTTTTAATCATAGTTCATAGTCAAATTGTTACATTCCACCCCGTTCTCCCCCTCCTGTAGAGTACTTTCCGGAGAGAGATGGGAAGCCGAACGCGAAGAGGTTTCTCCGGCAGCCGACGCATCAGTCTCCCGGAACAGGTCCGAAAAAGGAAAAAGAAGAACTGTCCGAGCACAGTTCGAGAATCGCATATCGTTGGCGAACACGCTGGCCGTCGGCGAATTTTCCGTGTGGCAGCTCGATGCCGACTGACAGACCGTTAAACGCTGGTATTAGTTTATGGAAATAACAAGCGCGAGCTGAGTCGATACGTAGGGAAATCGCACGGGTACAAACGGCGTACAACGTCACGCCGTGTCAGGAATATCAGAGTGCGGATAAAGCGTTCGCCAAAGAGAGAGCGAGAGAGAGAGAGAGAGAGAGTGTACACCGCGGTGCGACGGTTGTGAGCCATAACCGAGGGTAGCATAGCTCTCGGTGGTAAACGCTAGCCTGTCCGGTTATTCGCGTTATGTCTACGCAGAATGAATCGTGACGTTATCACCGGCGATGGAATTAATTATCGGAAAGCGCGAACGGTCAATTATTCACGGTTTTAATTAGCACACCGCCGGACGGACCGCGTCTGTCGGGGGGCCGATCGAACGTTGTCGTTTCCAAGAGCGCTACAATGTCATCCGCGCGGAACATCCCTCGCAGCCGACCGACTTCGAAAATCGCCTCACTCTGCCTCTCTATCTACCTCTATCCGCCTCTATCCGCCGCTATCCGCCGCGAATGCGACGCGACGCGTCAAATGGAGTTTCGACGTTCCCCGGCCGCTTATTTTCCGTTTTGCCCTCGATCGTTTCGTTAGCGCGGAATAAAACGAGCCGCGATGTCGCGCGCGCTCTCGCCATCGCTTCGTTGCAACTTCCGTCGAAACTGAACGATAACGGCAGATGCGCAAATTGATCCCGCCTGGGCTGCGTGCACACGCCTATGCACAATATCTATATGCGCTCATATATGTATATCTATGCATACAGGGTGAGTCACTTAATTTTACCACCTGAATTTACTCGTTTCAAACAAAAGTTCCTTCAAATGAGACATGGAATGTGTTGAATCGAATATCACGGTAACTATTACTTTTCCACACCGCGTACTCCCACTAATATTCGGACACTCTTATAAAGACGATAACTTTTTTAATATTGTACTATACGATTTGAACTTTTTTTGGGAAGCTAGAGCAATTAGTTTGTGGGTCTATATCGAAAATTTAAAAAATACGTTTTGTAGATCTGTGTCAATTAAATATATTCTGAAAATTTCGTCAAAATCGGTCGACGTTGCAATGAGCCACAAATGTTTGAAGATGGGGAAAATTGCAGATTTTCACGATTTTCGGCCTATAATTCAATGCCTGTCGTTATTTTTCCGCATCAACCGATTTCGATGAAACTTTCACAGTAATTGACACAGATCTACAAAAGCTATATTTTAGATTTTCAATATAGGCCCACATAAAAAGGTTGTAAAGTGCAACTTTTAGTATTTTTTCTACAATTCCGATCAATTGCAATTTTTAAAAAATTTCTTTCACATCCTGTAGCAAACTAATTGCTCTAGCTTCCCAAAAAGTTCAAATCGTATACTACAATATTAAAAAAGTTATCGTCTTTTTACGAGTGTCCGAATATCAGTGGGAGTCACTGCACCTCAATACTTTTAAACTCATTCATCCCATTCAATACTCAATACTAAAACTCAAGGTCAGCTTCGTATCTCGATAAAAAGGCGAGTATAAAAAAATTATTGTGATCGTATATATCGGTTAATATGTGAAAACTTTTGTTTGAAACATTTTTCGATGCAACAAGTAGGTTATGAGGAAATCCAGGCGTCACGGTTAGGTTCAGATCACCCAGTATATCCGTGCGTGAGTGCGTGTACGGACGTGTGCATGCGCGCGTAACACGCCGATCGAAAAAGTGGCTGACATCGCACCGACGCGATATTTTCGCTGAAGCGTTTAACGAAAGCGAGATCAATGGATCGCCACGGCAGATTCGAGATCGACGTATTTCGCCGCAAAAAACCCGCACAGAATAGAAAGAGAGAAAGAGAGAGGGAGAGAGGGACGGAGGTTGGACGCGTGTTTGGACCGATAGCGTCGCGCACGGAAACGGTCTTTTGTGCGGGATTCGAGTGAAATCGATCGCGAAATAGGTTTTTCACGCTAGTTACGGGTCACTTTGTTTTCAGCCGGTCAGCCGCGCTTCGCTTTCTATGGTCGAGTAAAATGGTTCTTCGCGATGCGCTCCGCTGCGCATTTCCGTCCGAAGTATACTTGCCGGCCGGGTCGGAAGTGACCGACACCTTCGCCGTGACTGCCCTTGAGGGAAGCAAGATCGGTGTTCCATTTCTCTACAAGATAATCCAAGAAATAGTAATCCTATTTCCATCATGAGTGGTCAAAATTATAACATATATGTTTCCGGATTTTTTAAAAATCGACTTCGCAACCAAAAATTCCGTAAAAAATCGCAGTCCTGTGTGCCATTAGGGCAGAATTGAAGAAATAGACCTTCCAGTACTTTACTGTATTACAGATCCTTTGATTGGCGTGTTTCGAGTGGTCCGTAATTTTTTGATGCGTCTGTAATTTTTAGGTCAGATCTGGGTTTGGCCTATAATTTTTGGGGATGCCTGTAATTATTCGGTGACGTCTATATTTGATAGTGCACCTATATTTCTCTGTGCATCTGCATCGGGCTGCTCGTTCTGGGCCTCAGTTCTGGCTGGTTTCCGTATCGTTGGCGTCGCGACGAGACGCGGCAGATGCGTTTGCGTCCGCGTCTACGGCCAACGGTGAACAGTTGAACACTGAACACTGAACAGTGAACAGTGAACCGACTAGCAGATCCCAGCGAGCCATGGCTGCACGTGCGCGCATTTCATCGAGATCGCGGTGCACCGTCGCGCGAAAAACTCGGTTGATACAGTTGATGCAGCGATGCGGCCATTAAGGCGGTCTCGGTTCAGCGTGGCTCTGCCGCGAACGAACACGCTCAAGTTTTTCGCGGATACGATCGCGCGATATACGATCTCACTCTCTCTCTCTCCCTCTCTTTCTCTCTGAAGCGAATGACAGCCATCTCCGAGCTCGCTCGCGACCGAACGAGCAAACAGGACACTCGGCCGACGCCCGCCGTAACGATAATTAGACGGGATATACCGGTTGTGTCATTTCAAATTGACGTATCCGTTTTACAATAACTTGTGCAAGAGACGCGGGCCGTTACTCTCCCACGCATGGCGTACAATACGTTTCAATTACGTGCATCGCGCCACTGAGAACTGGTTATTTTCATATATACGTATACGCGAGCTGATTTTGAAGCTACACCGTCGAGCTCGTTATCCCCCGCATCATCATCTGCTGTCCTTGCAGTCCTGTGAATCTGCTAATTTGTCGAATTTCAGAAAATTCACTGTCCATCCATACCGTTCCAACCACCTGGTTTCTTAATTAATTGTCTTTCAAATATCCCAGATTATTGTACCGTTATGTGACACCTGACTGACGTTTTGTGACTGTTGACATTTTCTTGAATGTCGCATTTTTCAACATACAGTGACTCCCACTAATATTCGGACACTCTTAAAAATACGATAACTCTTTTAATATTGTACTATACGATTTGAACTTTCTTTGGGAAGCTAGTGCAGTTAGTTTACTATAGGATGTGAAAAGAAATTTTTTCAAGTATTGCAATTGATCGGAATTGTTGAAAAAGTATTAGAAGTTGCATTTTATAACTTCTTTATGTGGATCTTTATGTTGAAAATTTAAAAAATACGTTTTGTAGATCTGTGTCAATTAAACATACTCTGAAAATTTGCACATAATTGACACAGATCTCTACAAAACGTATCTTTTAAATTTTCAATATAGGCCCACGTAGAAAAGTTGTAAAATACAACTTTTAGTATTTTCTCTGCAATTCCGACAACTTGCAAATTTTTTCAAAAATATTAGTCACGTTGTGCAGCAAACCAATTTTGTTCTAACTTTCCAAAGAATTTCAAATCGAATGGTCCAATATTAAAAATGTTGTCGTCTTTTTAAAAGTGTCTGAATATTAGTGGGAGTCACTGTAACTCTTAACTAGATCTCAAAGGTAAAAAATTTGTTTAAAGTTAGTAGTTCGAGCTAGGGTTATGCCGAAAAAAGTTGACAGAAATTATGAAAATTAAAATTGTTTTAAAATTGAAAAATAAAGTCAAAATCTGTGGTATAGTCTATGTAGTTTTTTGAACACGGTTCTTAATCAACCTTTGAAAATCGTGAATTGTCAAATCGCCGTGACCTTCGTATTGATTTTTAAAACAAATACTATGTGTCGACCTTGGAAAGTTGTGTAACGTCATACTTTATAACTGTTTGTTTTCATACGTCACCTTCGTACGAATGTTTATCAATCTATTAAGTAAACCAAAATATTTTTGGGATGCATAAGGTACAAGAAGGTTACATACGTAATTGCTACAATAAATCTTATCTTATCTTTTTATTTGTGCATTATGGAACAAGTTGTTTTGAATTCTTTGGCTTTTATGAACCGTGATACGATAGTGAACGTGTTGAACGTAACTGGCACACATCCTAAATATAGAATGTGCCATAGCTTTATAATTTATGATAACGGCATAATTCGATTTATTCAAGATTGGTACAACTCTTATCGCATGCTCTTGAGAACTTCGAAAAATTTCTCTCGTAAACACGCTTTTATCAGTGGATTTGATGCATTTATGACAAAAAACTGAGTTGCTGTAATTTGAAACAGTAGCAAGTGTCAAAACATTTGTACGCAGAACTTGATACTCTATCGCTTCACGACACAGTAGTTGGGTCTTTCCACCTAAAGAAATCAAGGTCACCTTGAAATCTCCTCAACGCTTTCGCGCGCATATACAATGTTTACATCACAGTATTTCCCCCTCACTACCATGCAACTTTTGTATATATAATTGTTTTCATATAGTGGAAGTTGCACCATCCCGAATTAGTTTCGATCTACTAAAAGTATTGATTTATAGTACTTGAAAGCAGAAAAAATCAGTGGCTTCTGTTCTCCGCAATCGATGGAGAAAATTGTGCACATAAATCTATCAGTCACGTTTACCAGATATTTTCAGCGTAAATTTTTGGAGCCAATCAGAGCCCCCGTGTCTCGTAAGCTGCCGAGCGATAGGTGCCAAGTGGTTCGAGCATTGTAAACGCGGTGCGCGTGAAAATTGCGGGCTGTTAACGCGCGATTAGGGTCTGTTGCGTCTCATTGGCGATCGGGTGGAACGTCTCGATGCGTAATCATGGGAGCCGAGAGAGATAGGGGCGAGAGAGAGTGAGGGAGGGAGAACCGAAAGACGGGTTCGCCAGGCGTCGATGCGCCTAGATGGTGCGGAACAGTTGGTTTACGAGCTGGCACACTTGTCCTACGGTGGACTAGCCCGCACGATAATTTGTGTTATCGCTCGTAATGCCGAGCCACCCTTCGCTCGAACAATATTTCGTGTCCCCTGGGTCCTGGTTACGAGTTACGGGAGCCTCTCTCTCTCTCAGCTTCGAGATCCTCTCCTCTCCTCATTTTTTACCGAGCCCCCGATTCCTGGCACTCGCTCTATTTCCGCGGCAGCTGCTCTCCTATCTTTTCCCTCTATTTTCTCTCTTTCCTTCTCCCTCGCTTTGCGTTCCCTTTCACTGAAATGTATTCACGGCCGCAGAACTACAGGATGATCCAAAAATTGCGCAAAATTACTTGACCTGGAACAATCACTAAAACGATCCGAGTATATATTCCGAAAAGAATGGCTAAAAATTTGCATAAATACATTCTTCTTATTTTTATAAAGTAAAACATTATTAATTATGTACCATGTCTTTCCACAATTGTTTCAAGTGTTACAGACTTCAATATCGATTTCTCTGACCACCTGGTATTCTAACGCAAATATGTAAAATTTTGTCGATAAAAAAAGAATTTCGGGGGAGCACGACAAGAAAGAGAATGTAAAGATGACGACCGGTGATTCCTCGTGGCCGTTAATGACCCGAGCCGGTTCAATAAACGGGACACCGTCGCGCGTCGTGTCACGACGCTCGTCGGTGTGACGCAATTGTCGACGATGTAGCCGCCGCGCACACCTTTACACACCTGACGCAACGGCTTGCGGCGACGCTGAGGTAACGAGAAAGATACCGGAACAAACGAGCCGGAAATAAAGGCTGGACGTTACAGCTCGTCACTGAGGCGGATTATGACGGAACGAAAAAGAAGCCTTGCCAACTGCCTCTGGAAACCTGGAAAGCGTGAAAGATCGCTTTCCTGCGCGAAAGTACTTTCCATTTAATCGCAAAGTGCTCTACCCCTAGTCTCTCTCTCTCGCTCCTCTCTCTCTTTCTCTCTCTCTCTCTCTCTACGAGAAACACTCCCAGTGGGAGAGGGAAGTGTAGAATCGTGCCGGGAGGAGCCGAGACAAGATGCCGACGCGGCTCTACCCTACTAATTCAATCAGAAGATGTAATTAACTATTTCGTTCCGGGAGCAGACTTTTCGCCGCGATCTTGCCGCTTCGACTGCCGATATTTTAACTGTTTGCTCTCTGCGTTTGAAATGGTCACGTATCTTTCTAATACACTTGTCTTACGATACGCTCATTCGATCTTCAGAATTCTTTCATTCTGTTTATATTGTGGTCGAAATGGTTGAGCATGTTTCTTTAGGTTTTATTTAACTTTATATTGGCTAGATAGGTCAATGCGTTCCAAGCAAATATTCCTGTTCGTCGTTTTACTTCGACTTAAAATACCACATTAAATTACAGACTAAGAAATACCTTGGAATGTTTCCCGATTTTTTGGAAGCTTTAAATAGTAAAAAATCAGACCTGGAACTGAGAGACTCGTTGCGAATTTATTTCACCCTTTAATAGTATTTTTACGTTGAAAACAATATAACAATATTCTTAGATTTTTCATATTTTTCACTGTTTCATATGCCACCCAGTTGGTTTCCTCATAAATCCATAAAAATCCGCAGTCTATTAATGAGAAATCTGAAATATTGTTGGCGAAGGGTTAATCACCCATCCGTCAATTTAATACATTCAGCTTACGATTTTATATCAAAATGGTTTTAACCCAACACCTTGGGTTAAAAATATTGACATGTATTCCTTGACGTTTTATTTGACCTTCATCCACCCTTTTATACGACAAAATTATTTTTATACATTCTCATTAAAATTCATTTGTTACATTTTCAGTAAAAACTCGAATGAATTTAGGTTGTGGAACAGATTTTAGGAAGATACATGAAGGGGGGCCGCATTATCGCCTCTTCCTCTGGTGTATTGGTTCGGCACGCTGCTAAATCGCGATTTATGGGAACGGAGGGTCTCGTACAGAGGAACAGAGGGGTGTCCCGTTTAAACAGAGATCGATCGCGGCCGGACGACCGATTATTTGCCCCGCGATTGTTAATTGAGTCGTCGGGGAAGCTTCCGACGCGCATAATTTCATTCGGGACGCGATGTTATCGGAATCGTTGGTCGGCGCAGTTGGAAGAGTCAACGGGAAGTCTATGCCAGCTCTTGTCGGCGCCGTTGCAATTCTTGGCCGACCTGAATCGTTGGGAATATTAGACGAATCATTGTAATTAAAAGTAAATATACCGGTAACGGAGAGCTCAGCACTAGACAAAGACCGTCCGACAGAGAGGAGCCGTCTCCTCCTGGTGAAAGAGCCAAAGGAGAAAGACAACCGAAGAATAGCAAAGAAAGAGACAGGGAAAGAGAGAAAATGAGAAGGTGGGGGCGAGCCGAGAGAGGATCGCCTGAATACCCCCGGACAATAATTGCGAAACCCAAGAGCCGAGAGCTATAATAATAATAATACTAATAATGTTTCCAGGCGAGCCGAGTGGCCGCCGGATCATCTCGGCCGATTTTACGGCGGGGCCGCCGATGTAATTCCGTTGAAATTTTTAACGTAATTACGACGGGCCTGGATCGTTCGATCCCCGTTGGCCTAACTGCAATTCGGTTAAAACGTGCGCGCGCACTCTCTGGAAAACTGTGACACTTCTCTCGGTCGAACGTTCTTTCTTTCTCTCCCTCCCTTTCTCTCTCGCTCACCTTACGTAATCGGCTGGAATCGTCGGCCGTTTCGCGCGTTAACGTTACGAGAGGACGAATAGCTTCACACACTTACACCACCATCTCTCTCTCTCTCTCTCTCTCTCTCTCTCTCTCTCTCTCTCTCTCTCTTCTTGCATGCTCACCTTCTTAGACGAGAGCTAATTACAAAAATGGATTCGCCATTCTTGTTCGAAGATTAACCAAGCTCCGCTCGAATCTGCTCGCGAATTCCGCGGCTGCGCCAGAATACATCATCTTTCAGTGCACGACCGATTAACGTATAATTATGCGATCCTTGAGAAACAACGCGGGTGAGTATAATACCCTAAGTTTGCTGTACAGTCTCCTCTATATTCCAAATTATTATGATGAGATTCTATCTCTTTGTTTTTCCATTGTTAAATAACACTAAACTACCAAGCCCTGCAGCGAAGCATACTAAACAATTTCTCTAGAAAATATTTCTACAATATCAGGAATTGCAAAAAATTAATTGCGTTCGAATAATTCAATTTCTCTTTCTGTTCTTTTTGAGAATTAACTAAGAACTTCAATCAGTAACTAATAACATTGAACACTTGATTTCACATTCGTCTTTCATATGAATAAATATTCTTTTCGTTAAGCGAATTCTGCTCAATTCGCTTCTGTGTACAAATTATACTTTCGAACAGGTATAAGGAGGTTGTGGACCGGCGTGCACCGTTCCGGATCCATAAAAGCTAAATGAAAGTCGACCTCTTTGGGAATCCATGAAATCTTAACCCGCCGCCTCGGAATATCGAGCCAGTCTCACTATCAACATTTCAAGCGGAGTCTACTTAGTATGAATGCCACTCGTTCCTTGAAATTTTTATCGGAGTCGATGTAGACGTACAGTAAATATTAATCCTCTTGTTCTTCCCGAGAATTATTCACGATGGAGCTGTTCTAATTGTTCTGGTTGGGAAAGGAATTGCAAACCGAGATAATGAATGTATAGACTACATATGTGTTGTAGTGTGTGTGATAGCTATTATGAATCACTACAAATTTCGTTTCAAAAGCCTTTACAATGTACAATATAATATAGTATACATATAATATAGTGTAGTAATATATAATATAATTAAGCCATAATAAAATTATAATATAATTAATATACAGAGTGTTTCGTAACTGGTGGCACAAGCGAAAAGAGGGTGATACTTCATGGAAAAATAAGTCGAAAATATAGAATAAAATTTTTCCATGTGAGAGTTCGTTTTCGAGAAAATCGACTTTGAATTATGCACATACATAGCACGCGTACCCAGCGAAAATTCAAAGTCGATTTTCTCGAAAACAAACTCCCACATGAAAAAATTTTATTCTATATTTTCGACTTATTTTTTCATGTAGTATCATCCCCTTTTCGCTTGTACCACCAGTTACGAAACACCTTGTATAATATAATAATTAATATACAATATAATATAATATGTATAGTACAGTCTATAATATAGTGTGTATTTTGAGATTGTTGAGATCTGTGAATCTTTACGCAGAATAAAAAATTCACACGGTGTCATTGAACCGCAAGCAATATAAAATATGATCGAGCTGTATTTATTAGTATGTTTCAGAAATTCGAGTTTAATAGCATCAACGTCCGCAGTTTAACAATCAATATACCAAGCGGGATGAATTAGTTGTTTCGAAAGATCCACACCACAGTGCGTAATCCCCTTCGATTCGCCAGTATTCCGCACGAATTCCTGTTTTGTCTAAATGCGGAGGGAACGCTCCGTTTACAAACTGACGCCTTCTGCCGCATTAGTTCAAACAGGCCGCGCGGTTTTCCAGACATCTTAAGCCGCCCGTTGTTCAAACTATAACGTTCCGGTTAACCGCCCTGGAACATTAGCTTACCTTCACCACTTTCCCCAATTCAAATACACACCCTTGTTCCAGAATTCATTTATTAATACCTCTTCGTTAACGGGATACAATGAGGTATCTCACCATCGCCTGAGATACGAGAAAAATACTGAATAATGCGAACAATTAATTAGCTTGATTCAAATGGAACAATTTTGGAAATGGATTCGATAACCCAACTGAAAAATTATAATCCTTTGTCTATCCTCTCTTACGCCAACTTCAATTTTATTTGTCTTTGTAGCAAAACCATTTCATCTTTTCTAAATAAATTTTCCTCAAAAAAATGAATTAGCTATAGATTTCTATAAAATTCTGTCAAACAGGAATGTATTATATAAAGTACAATAAGAAGCCACAGTATAGTTAAATTAATTTTTAACTGAACGCTGTTCACAGTTCTCTCTTTAAATATTGGTATGGAAGACAGCCAAACGAACTGCGTCTTAAATAATTCGTAGAAAATTATCTTTTGCAAAGCGATCCACAGGATCCTCGACGAAGAAATCACGACATGGTCCAATCGTGGGTTTTCGCGTCCGCAAACTAGCCTGACATAATTTCCCCGCGAACGAGTGGAAGAACCGTGCTCCCGAGTTCGCGGGATGGGTTTGGATTTATTTTAGCAAACCGCGTTGACTGCGTCGACCGACTCGCGCTCGGCTCCGTCTCCAACTTTCTTCCCGAGGAAATTATTAGATATTTACAGTAGATGGGAGGAGATACGCATAGACGGATGAATATTCCGGGAGTCCTCGAGCTGCAAGATTAACAGAGCCCGGCGAACTAACTTACCGCCGCTTTATTTTCACGGGAAATAGACGGGTAACGTTTCCGAACGAAACGGTCTCCGCTCCTGAAAATTTCTGGTTTCGTTGGGAACAAGATGAAACCCTCTGCCCCTTTTGTAAAATCGTATCGCAGTACTTGAAGGATTTCATAGAGTTTTTCATTATCAAACTGATTTTATTTTTCACATTTAGTAGACCAAGTTTGAAATGTGCGGAGCCAGTCAGACTCGTTATCGAACAGCAAGTAGCCATAACTCGTCATTCGCAGTCAAGAGGTTAAAGAGAGGAGTCGGGGGGCATCGATTCCGCGGAACTCAATTTCAAGTTGAAAAATGCAGTTTTGTCGATCTAGATTCTACCTTTCGGAACATCGGTGGTCGGAGAAATCCGCCAAAGAAAAAGTTTCTCCGCGGCGGCAGCGCGGCGCGGCGCGGAACTTCGCTTGAAACGACGACGCTCGAAGCCTATAGCTGCGCGACAGTTTGCTTATTTAAGCTCGGCTTAAGCAAAGCTCTCGAACTTGCCGAAATGAGTGAAGAAGGGAAGAGGAGAAGGGGGTGGCGCCTGAGGAACGGTGCAATTTACCAATCGTAAGATCGAACTTTCCAACTTAGCCCTCCGACCGTCTAACTACCGCAATTTTCGACCCGCGTGTGTATACATACGCGTGCCAGCGTGTATCCATCGTGTAAACTGACCCTTCTCCGAATTCTAGATGCAGCCGCCGCCGTCGCGTTACTTCGTAAATTGCATCGGCTTCGACTATCGATTCCAGTCGTCGGCACCACCGTGGAGAACCACCCCCCTGTTATTCGTACGCGTGAATCTCTGTGCGCGATCGACCGCGATCTACTGCGCGGTATTCCCGCGAAATTAATCATCCGGAAACCGGGCGGAGGGCTGAAAAAAATGCCGCGCGAAAAATCCGATCCCTTTAACACTTCACTGCCGAACTACCCTTGGAAAATCCAGAAAAATCAAAAACTAATTTTGCCATCGCTTTCAGTGCTACGTACACTACCGCTCAAAAGTATCCGGACACTTGCGAAATGTGTAATAGCAACGCATAAAAGCTATCTAAGCATCTAAAATAATGACTAAAATCGATCTTTATTACTATCTTATGGAATATCTAACGTTTTAAGTTAAAAATAAATTCTATTGTGCTATGATACCACAATATACATAATAATTACGAGTGACAAAATTGTTCTAAATATTTTCCTACTAACACAAACTATGTTTTGCAGAGAAAAAAGAAGTGTCCGGATACTTTCGAGCGGTAGTGTCGGTCTTATACGATTGGGGTCTTCGTGCAAAATAAAAAGTTTATGCATCCGAAGCTAAATGGAAATTTATATCTTCCACGAATTGTTTGAATATAATGAAAATAATATTATTAATATTGACTAAATTACCTTTTTGAGCTAGTGGGATTTTCAGGGAATTGTTTGTTAATACAGGAACGCCGTAATAGTCGAATTAGAACAGTGCGCCTCTGTTATTATACAATTTTCGTTAGACTTCATTACCATTTTGTCGATTGATGGACATTTCGAGGGCCCCCCCCCCGATTCGATAACAAGAAAATTGATTTTCCCGGGATAAATGTCACTAAACATCTGGATCGTGTGTCGGAGTGCAGGTCGTGATAGAATTTGGTTTGGTTCGGTGAATATTTTGTGTCGAAACAACCGACGACATAATACGAGCACCGGTTGCTGCTTTACCAGGATCCAGCTATGCTACTCTCTCCACAGGAGAGGAGAGGATGCGCGAGGAGAGAACGACTTGATGCCGTCAGCTCAGCCCGACGGTATACAAGGAAGTACACTTAGAGCTAGAAGACCAGGTTGAAGTATCGTACAAATCTTACCGCAGGGGTCGGCACACGGAGCTTCCGATTTCTCGCGGGAAACGCATCCGGCCCGATGCGATGGCCGAACGATGTCGCCCGAGAGCTCTTGCGCGTGCCCTCGGGCTCCTCGCCGGCTCCCGGAATTGTTCGAACCCTGTTCGTCCTCATATTCCACTGGAAATTGACGGTGCACCTATAGTCGATACCAACACTTAATTGTTGGCATTCTATTGTGCTATGATACCTCTACAACGTGGCAAATCAAAACCCAAATAGACACACAAGCTTATATCGAGGTTGGGAAATACAACATTTTTTGGGCACCCTATATATAGGGTTACAAGATGTTTTTTCTAGAATCTAATGGAGATATCGACTTCATTTTTGTTTTAATCTGATGGTTAAGGATTCAATTTTTTTAGGATATCTCTTGGGAGTCCCAAACATTTGCTTAAATATAGCAACTCTCATTAAACTAAATAGCATTGTAAAAACAGAGGAATTGAACGATGTTGTTATAGCGACTCATTTGTTCAAATTATTAACCCTTTGCACTCGGTTGTCCCCTCTGAGGCACCACTAAAAATTGCGGTACCATTATTCAAAATATTGTTTACATTATTAAATATATCGATATCTAATCAATTACTAGACATTTAGGTATTGTATGAGGTATTATACCAATTTCATATGCATAAAATTTCAAAAATCATAGGGAATGGAAATATTCTAGATCGGAAGAAATGTTTAATTTTCCAGTTAAAATAGTTCCGAGTGCAAAGGGTTAAAAGTGAAAATGCATTTTCATTTCACTTCTACCTCGTACAATTGACTTGGACGATTTTTATTTTGTATAAAAATCCGTACTCATCACTAGATTGAGGATTTTATGCATTTATGAGGAAAACGGGTGGATCAAATTCAAATCAGTGAAAATATATTCCAGGGTTTTAAAAATGTTGTGGTATCATCGTTGACTTATTAAGATAATCAGAAAAGGAAATTAATGTCTATCTAGCTCTATTATTTTGCGATGAGTAAATGGGTACAATTTTTATTTTCCACGAAGATCCACGGCTCGCAGCAGTGCGATGTCATTAGGCCAACCAAATCGTACCAGATCGATTAATTTATCTTGCAGTGCAGGGAACGATCGCCTCGATCCGCGCAATTCGTACGGACCGTGGTATTTCGTTGGAACAACGATACTTGAACTCTCGCCGTTCGGTAAGCCCCTTTTGCCAGGGATTACGAACTCATTAAACACCGTGTGTACACCCGCTGAACGTTGAACCGTGAACGGTGAACGCGGTCCCGCGAAATATCGCGCGTTCGAAACACCTTGAATTATTCAACGCGCGCATTTGTCACCGAGGCGGTAAGCAGTACATGCGGGGTGTATTGTTAGCGGAATTACGGAGCCCGTCATATTCGCTTTCTCGGCGAATTTTTCCAGCGGAAGATAGAATCGCGTCCGAATGCAAATTTACCCAGAACCGCGAGCGATCCTTGCTATACTATTCCGCGAAGGTGGACAAGCTCGAGGACTCGCACTGTGAAAATATTATCTTTGTCGAGCTTATCGGCCCCGGTGCCAGTGATTTCGATGCCCGGACCCGCAGGACTCGCAGAACTTTCTGCAGACACCCCGGTCGTATTTGCACGTTGCGAGCGTTCTATAGTGCGTTAATACCTGGACGATTCTGTGTGAGCAATTGTTTCTATTTCCTCTTTCCCACGAAGATGATTCCAGACGTTATTTGGATTAACTTTTTCCTTTGCGAAAATCTTCTCCGCGGCTTTGTTAACCCTTGCCTTACAATATCGTGTCTGACTCGTGATGAAGATTCTGAACAGATTCTGATAAAAATGTATGTTAATAATTTTCTTTAAACCGAAATAAAATTCTATTTTGGTTTTGCTAATATACAGTTGTTGGACAACATATAGGCATACAATTTATATCAATTTTCTCCTTTTTTTAGGAAATTACGATCTACAAAAAAGTTCTAATCATTGTCATGTTCTAATCATAATCAAACCGTAAGATCAATCGTAAGGCATGGGGTTAAGGAGTTACTAACGAACAACACTGATTCCGTGCCGGAATTTTTAACAAAGCCGCGGAGAACATTTTCGCAAAGGAAAAAAGTTACTTCAAATTACCCCAAGAATGATCCCTTTAAGGTAGCACGACATTTTTGGAACACCCTGTATTCCTCCATACATAGATTATGAAATATTTGTTTGAAAAAAAATAATACCGAAGAGAGATTAATGCAAACATCGATGTTAACGGTTCAGGATTCAAGCAGAGGTTCAAAAGATAATTGAATAACGAAACGCAGGTTTTTATCAAAAAATGACAAACGTGTTCCCTTGTCAACAAACGAAATGTATCAATTGCCAATGGCAAGACAGTTCGATCAATAAACATTAAATGCGGTAACGCCGGTGCAATAACGCAGCTACTAAAATGTCGCCGGATTACCCAATTCACCTGTTCCCGAAATCTAATAACGGAATTTTTGTTTTTTTACGGATCCGTGGAAAAGTTTTTTGTCCGCCGATTGAATGGTGGAAACGGATGAATTATGCTTCGAAATGGGACAATGAGCGATTTCACCCGAGCATGCACTCGGCGCCGATAGAAATAGGAAATAGTTCGGGGTATTTGCCGAGTACTATGCCGGACGATAATTGCGTGCCGGCACGGTTCGGTTGTACTGTACGCGCGAATCTGCGCGAAACAAACGGCGGGACAGTGTTTTGCGCGTTTGCGTAGTAGCCGATTGCTATCGCGCCGAGTAAACAGAGAAAGAGTCCGGCGAAACGCGAGGATTGATAACGAATACGCGGTTCGCGAGATTGTTGTGGCTTTATCCTTCCGGCAGGCTCTAGAGAGCTCCGGTATAATAATAGCTGCATATAGAAAAATGATTTATTAAATATCCTCGCGAATGAACACGTTTCCACGCTGATGGTGCGAGGCTTTGCACACAAATCTGTCGGTAATTGTTCCTCTTTTCCTGTTATTGGCGCGACATCATTTATTTCCGAGCGCTGGGGAGCTGGATGGGCAAATAAATAAACAAAAGCTTTCTCGGTTGCCACGATTACCTTGTCATCCCTGCTTCAACAACCTTTTCTCTCCTGTATGTACAAAATGGGTGCTCTGTTCTGTGTTGTATAGAGTAATAAACGTATGTCAGTTTAGTACAATCAGACAAGAGGTTTACATATTGTATAATTATACCATCTGTTTATGTACAGTTACTCGAATTAATATTCGGACGCTCTAAAAAAGACGATAACTTTTTTGATATTGTACTATACGATTTGAACTCTTTTGGGAAGCTAGAGCAATTAGTTTACTATTGGATGTGAAAAAAAATTTTTTCAAAAATTGCAATTGCCAAACGTACTTGTTAAATTTTCAATATGGGCCCACATAAAAAAGTTGTAAAATGCTACTTTTAGTATTTTTTCTACAATCCCGATCAATAGCTATTTTTTAAAAAAAAATTTTTCACATCCTGTAGCAAACTAGTTGCTCTAGCTCCTCAAAAAAGTTCAAATCGTATAGTACAATATTAAAAAAGTTATCGTCTTTTTTAGAGCGTCCGAATATTAATTCGAGTCACTGTAAGAGGAAAACATTATTTTGTTCGAAGGGGCAGGATAAAAATTTTTCTCCAGGTCATATTTTTCGAGATTTCAAGATCATCCGAGTTTCATTTCAACGGAACTACATATTTTGAGGAGGTCAAGATGTATCCAACCATCTATAATACTATGACATTCGTGTGACTTATACAAACTTCATAAACACTTATTATTTTCGACCCACCTATTTTCGTTATAAATGCATAAAATTGCATAAAATGCATAAATGCAAAAAAAATTAGTTGAATGATTGTTTAACAGGTGAAACGCGTGTCCCGCTTCGTCCATGCTAGTCGCAGGCGAAGTTTGTCCGGCATAGTAAGTCCGGACTCTTATTATTACCCGCGTGTGTGTCCAGGAGGTTGAACGGGCCGCGCGTAACCGCTAGAATTATTAATCGATCCCCGGAGCAAGCGGAACCGATAGACTGTGTCAATTTATTTTAATTAATATCCGGTCTAATGGAAAATGCAGGTTGACGCACGGCCCGGGAGCTAAGGAACAAAACGATATTCCCTCAGGAGAGAGAACGAGTGGGAAAGAGAGAGAGAGGAGGGTGGGGGCAAGGATCCAGTGTAAAATCGACGATTAGTTTTCCTGGTTCAATCTCGACAGCTGCAGCTGGCATCCTTGGCAGAAACGCTCTGCTGCCACGCCGGAGAATATCAACCGTGAACGATGTCTTGGACAACTCGAGGAGAGGAGAGCTAATAGGCTATGCAATTATACTCTGCGACCGATTTCTTCGGGACACTGGCTCTCTGGAAAACGATTCTTCTAGTATACCCTATTGTACCGATGCTAGCCTAGTGCACGTGAATCAACAAACGTCTGATTTGAAGTACAATCACAATCCTGATTTCAAAGCTTAATAGTATCAGTTAATCCTCGAGCTTCTGCGAGTCCTAGGTCTATGCCGGAGTCATGGAAGGGAGTAGATGAAGTACATCCGGTAGCAACGCGGATAGCGGGTCGCCGGATGTACGCTCTCATCTACAGGAGAGAGGGAGAGAAAGGGACCAGGAGGCCCCTGGGCGGTGGGGTTTTAGTGGGTATGCCTCCGCCCTAGTTTTATTTCGGCAAGATAAGCCCCACACTACCCCCGACCGTCATCTGGAGGGGGGTGTGCGTAAAATGCATTTCCCCGCCGCCCTTAAAAAAAAGGCCTATGCCGGAGTCATATCTGACCGCGTCGATGTTTCACTAATACAGCTTTAAGTGGTCGGTTGAGCATCGATATCTTTCGTTTGGAAAAGAATAGAATATTAGCCCTAACCCATACCTAATCCACGCCCTCTCGTTCTGACACTAAGCGATTTCGAAATAACTTCAAAAGAAAAAGAGGGGATAGCAATTTTTTCATTTTTAACCCTTTGCACTCGGAGCTATTTTAACTCGAAAATTAAACATTTTTTCCGACCTAGAATATTTCCATTCCCTATGATTTTTTTAATTTTATGGTGCAGCAATTTTTAGGAGTTTCAAAGTCACCATTCGAGTGCTGAGGGTTAAATTAACGACGTCGTCTTATATCGGAATAAAACTGTACATTGTATCGCTGGCGCGACTGGTCACAACTAATTCCGCCATAGCATACGGAGGGTTAAGTATAAATTTAATAACTATAACTATATATTTGTGTTTTGACAAATTCAAGTTTCATACTTAACGAATGATACAATGACTACCTGATGAATAATTCGCACAGTTATTATTCTGCTACTGCTGACGTATTTATCATTTTGTATTACGACATGAATCGACCGAATGCATATGTTGTATACATATGTACGTGTTGTATTTGTACACTCGATCGGATTCATGTTATGATACAGTAGGACAACCTGAAGTGGTCGCAAATAACGTGTACGAATGTATCCGTAACTGAGTGAATAAAATATTTGACTGAAAAGAATTTATTCATATAATTATTTTAGATAAATATTGATCTGCCGTAGATAGAAAATTTTCGAGCGAGCCTAGGTAAAAGGGCGAGCATCGAAAAAGTGTTAATAATGTACGATTAACAGAGTTACGGGAATTTTGCGGAGCTTTTCGCTTTTGATTCCTGTGAACGTTGTGTATGCGGAAACGGGTAAAAGCGAGGTTGTTCCTCTCACTATCTCTGCGGGTCGAACGGGGCTCCGGCAGTTTATAGTAAAAAAGTAATTAACCCTTACCGGGAGGTTTGGGTGGAATCGGGTCGCGCTTGTCGAGTTGAGTCGAGTCGAGTCGAGTCGGGGCGAGTCGTCGATACGCAGATTAAGCCGAAAGAGGGTCGTCCCGTCCGCATTCCATTAAACCAGTCCGGGGCTCAAAGGAAGAGTCGGGTTTGAGTTTCGTGGCGCGGTGCGGAGCGTTTCGAAGCGGTGCGGGAGAACCAGTTAAAAGGCACGGACGATGTCGCTGCATTTGGCTCCTTTACCGGCGTGTTTCCTGGTTCGTGTTTTCTGCCGGGCCCTCGCTCTCTCCCTTGGGAGTCCCGCTCCACGATTCCGACAAACAATTTTCCCTCCGACTACTCTACCCCCGTCTCCTCCCTCATTGTTGGTTCCCTTTCTAACGCGAACTGTTCTCTCTATTCCTCTCTCTCCCTCTCACATCCCTCTCTCTCTCTTCCTCGGTCTCGTGCTTCCTCTCGCTCGCGCGCGAGCTACGTAGCTCCATTCAAAGTCCACGGGCAAAACGGTTACTGGAATCGTACTTGTTGAGCCGCTTAATGGGTCTGGGAGCATCGCGAAAGTTGCTCCTGCAATTTTTCACTCGGCTAAGTCTCCGAAACTCCATTCGATTCCAGATTGCTCGACTTGTTCGAAGTTTGTCGCGCGCGCGCACGCTCCGACAACCCCTCCCACTCTCTCTTCTCAGCCAAACCATCCCCCTCGTTCACCTAACTCTTGCTCCTTTGCAACTGCGTCCCCATGTCTCTGACCCGATCGCCCTGCGGAGTACGACTGCCAAATGCACTGTCCTGTCATTGTCGGTGCCTTATGTTGACACATGAGCACTCCCATGGCTGAATCCTTTATTCCTCTAATGAGGCTACCGGTTCCCGAACGAGTACGATGCGATTTACAGTGGACTCCCAAGGTCTGAATTTTCGACTACCCTTTCGACGATGTTTAAAATTTTGTACATGTTCACTAGAAGGTAGCCTGTTATGGGGATGGTTCTGGATGGCGAGACTTTATCATTATAAAACATTATCCCGAATTGAGAGCATTTATCTATCTCCCACATAAAGAACACCCGGTTGTTGGTTCTTTAAAAATGCAATAAATACATATAGATAATAAATAATTTAGGAGCGATAATTGCAAAATTTCAAAGTTACCTGCGATTCATTCAGAATCTATGATCGATTAAGAAAAAAGCTTTTCATATTAAACATTAGCCATATTTCTTTTATGATTTTGTTGCGATGGGATATCTGGCAATAACGAAATTCGAAGCCCGTGAAACCGGCGGAAAGCTCTTTTATTCGATGTGACGGCGCATCTCCCTAAATACGAATAACTCGGGAGAACGAGGAAGAAACGGGAGGAGCGGCAAACACCAGCAAGCAAGCGAGCGCTCGATTATCTCGCGAAATTGCCCTTCTCCGTATTTGCATCCGTCGCTTTGAGCGGGTTGATTTTATCATTGATATTTTATGTAAATAATCGCGAGAGAGCTGGTAGAGAGTGTGTGCAGTCGCAGCAAGCGAGGGATGGATATGACTCTGTTCTTGTAGGAAATTTCGAGGCGTCGATAAAGCTCGTATAACCGGAGGTCGCGGTTTACGAGAGTGCGTTTTAAACGAAATAAATTTCATTAAAACTCGCTACAATTCCCAGTCGTCGAAACTTTTAAATGCGATCGGGTTCGCTGTTCGCATTCGCCGGTCGATTCCCACTTGCAGGAATTACACTGTTATTCCGGTGTTTGTGTTTGGAAACGTTGGTGCAATGATACAGCCAAATGCAACAGGAAACCTTATGAAAATCTTAGGAAATATCGAAAATATTGGCCCTTAAGATCCACGATGATCTTGAAAAACTGTGAAAAAATAAATTATAAATATCTTTTGTGTCATTAAAAGTAAAGAAGATATTTAGCCTCCTTCAGCTGAGATACCCTGTACTTTTCGTACGATGGGTCTTATAATTTGATGGTCCGCAGTAGTCGACGGTTGACACTGTCAAGTTTGACAGCGGTTGGACCGATACGCATCTCCGCTAACAAGAGGCCGTCGTTTATTACAAAATTTCTCAGTAATACTGGGCCGAGAGCGCTGCTAGGAAAGAAAAAAGAAGCTCGATAATGAACCAATTAGAGCGTGAAACAGAGAGAGGGCTGAAAAGAGAGAGAAAGAGGGAGTTGACGTCGCCACGAGGCTCGGAGGCCTCGTAGGAGAGAGCAGCGAGAGAAAATCGGGAGAAAAAGCAAGGATAAAGCCGATGGGAACCGGGCGGGTTCCTTATTCACGGCAACGGGACTGCGAAAAAAGAGTGTTCCCATTAAATGTACGCGAGAGGGAGGAAAAATGGCGCGTCTATGGCGAGAAGCACATGTACCTATATACGAACGAGAGAACGTGGCAGCTTGCATGCTGTGCGCTGTGCGCCGTGTGCCGTTTGAAACGGGCCACTCGTCGAACGAGAGAAACTCGACGAGGTTGGAGCTCGCCGAGGAGGAACGAGAAGGGCCGAGGCTTTCTTCCAGAAGAAACGAAATAATGCGAGAGCTTTCTGGCACGTCCTCGCAAAGTAGACCCCTCGAAACTTTCCTCCGAAGAAAGCCCAACGAGAGAAAAGAGGAGTGACCGACGAAAGCGGGAAGAGCCAAACCGAATTAGGCTACTAGAGCCGAGTCCGACCGGGTCAACGAACAAAATTGCTAACCACCGAGATTCCTTCCATTACTGTTCGAACTGTCAGTCGTCCGAATGCTGCATCGTCCTCTTGTTTGCTTTCAGATAATTTCAAGGCTGGAGAAACGACTTCGTAAAAACACTGTTATTCACATTTGAAAATAACTTTTTTATTGTATTACCACACCTGGCTTTGATCTGCAAAATGCGAGATAGGTGATTTGGTATAATTGTAATTTTCCTCCAAAAGAAAGAATCCATTCTTGCACTTGATAATTGGAAAAGTGAGCTGTGCAGATTTTTCTCAGCAATAATTAATCAGTGAAAAATCAAGATCCTTTAACGAGACGTTGAGCAGCACCTGAATGCTGTTTTCACATATTATTTATTACGCGAAGTTAGAAACCGTGCGCCACAGCTTCCCCTAGGGTTTCATTCGCTCTTTGATCCATTCATTACTTTTTCTTCGAATCCGTTTGGTCCTTTTGCCCGCGTCCTTTCGCTTTTATAGATCTTGCGTGTGCCATTCCGTTTCACTGCTCTTCTTTTAATAAAAACGTATCACCGATTGAATCTTCAGTAATATTATCAGTCCCTATAGGGAATTGTATATAATTCAGACCAGTGTGAAAACAAATAGAACTGTAAAGACAGAGCCGATAGAAGATTTTTAAATTAATCTCTGTTAAAACCGATTTAAATCAGCGAAAAAACCCTGGTGAATCGTTTATTTTTTTACAGATAAATCTTCTATTTTATTCGAATTTGCTTCTATTAAAAAGTCGATAGAACACCGTTTCGAACTGCATTTTTATTGAAACATTATATGTATATAGATTGCAGATGGTGAATGCTCAGGGAAAAATTAATCCCTCCGTTACGAAGTCGATGGAACATTATTCTAAACTGTGTTTTTATTGGAACAGTCTATGCGGATTGTAAATGGAGAATGGTCAGCGCGAAATTAACCTCGCTATTACAAAATCGATGGAACACCATTTGAAATTGCATTTTTATCGAAAAAATATAGTGGATGGACGATGGACACAGTGAAATCAACTCTATTTTTAGGGAATCCGTGGAATATTATTTTAAACTGCACTTTTATCGAAGCAACACAGATTACAAATGGACGATGTTCCCGCTAAAATTAACTCTGGTATTTCAGATTATGACTTATTCACCTGTCTCCCAAAATAATCGGTTACAACTTGCATATTGTACGTGTTGCTCAAGTCAAAAGTAAATTTCCCGATTTCGGTTTTAATAATTTAATCGTCTGGATTTGAGGGAATTTTTGGGGTTAACATTTGAGGAACTGTCCTGAGTTTATTTTCCCTCTAGCAATTCAACCCGAACCGCTTCTGTCGCGAAGAAACAGTTTTCCATGTATAAGATGGCCAATAAAACGACTATGTATAAACAAGCGAGACAATAGATGAGGCAGTCGTTTTGTTCGAGCGGACAGAGAACGGTGTTCAAGAATTTATTCCGGTGCTTAATGATATACGGGCACACCGAACAACTTACAAATTAGCGGACCTTTTACCGCGTCGGCACCGCTCGAGGCCGAGACGAATGGGAAAAAGTCGATTCGTCGGACAGAGCGATGAATAGGCGAAACCAGAACAAGTGCGAGGGGAAAGCGAGAAGGTGAATGATCGAGAGGTGAATTAATTGCCTAGGCTGGTGCTCCTTCCTATTCAGGGAACTTTGAACTCGAACCCTGCCGCGCCGCGCTGGGGCCGTAATTTCTTTTCACGGGCGCGGACCCGGGAAACTCGTTAATGAATTCCTTGTACGGATGTTTGCTGTCGTGGAAGCTTCCTCCCGATAAATGTACGGCCGATTTTTACGCCGTGTTCGACCACCGATCTATTCGGTCTTGATCATATCTTTCCCGCGTATCCCGTATATCCCCAAAAGGTCTATCCCCATATATCCAATAGATCTGAAAATTTTTTAAAGATCACTTGTTCTCACTGCCGCCGTTGTAGGAGGAGCGGTATCGACTGGGCAACTTCAAAAGAGGAAGTTGGGGCTGAAGAGTTTCTTGATGCGACAAAAGCATTGTCGTCTTATATAGAAAGAAAATTTAGATCGTAGTGAAAAGTGATCTTGAAGTTTGATGAAAACATCGTCTGGGCACCAGTGGCTACCGTGAATTTAATGAATTACTTACAAGCAACTCGGCAGCTAATTGACAGCGGGATATTCGAGCAAAATGCACATGTTGAATTCGCGTAAATCTGCTGGTAATAGCCACCGCTAATACGGCGGGTTCAGGGTCGCTGAGGGTACGTGTGCAGAACACGGATCGCGAACGTGCACGGGTGAATCGAAACGATGGCGGGTCCGAGTTGTTAATTTCGAACGATAACTTTCCGGTGAATGTCACAGATTCCCGGACAAAACATCTCTCTATGTGTGCCTCTCTCTCCGCGAGTGGTCAGTGCTTGCGCATTAACCCGACGGTAATGAAGCCCTGGGATCATCGGCGGCATCGCGAGCGACAGCTTTTGAATCCGGCACGGCGCAGCGTGGGTTCTCTAATAGGCGAGAGACCTCCTCGCGTTTTCGGCGGGTACGCGGGACCGACCCGACCGAGACCCGACATCCACGCTCTACGCCTCCCCACACGCAAAAACACCGCCTCTGATACCTCCGACCACCGGCGAACATGTTGAAAGCATTAGGAAGTTTCTTGTGCGGCGAGCAACCGCCCCGCCAGAAATTAGAGGCAATCATTCTCGGCTTAACCGATCCCGCGATTCGAAACGTTTTTACACCGGTTACCGCCCTCCTTAACCGATCCCGGACCGGTTCGGCCCTTCTAATAAACGGGAACACAAGGAAGTTACCTGCTAGGTGAAATCGATGAGTTTCACCGACATCCCCACACGCTGCGCCAGTGGATTCGAAAGCTGCTTTTCGTGGGCAAAATTGAATTTTTCCAGTTTTATATTTTCAACGAATTTTTGTATACTGTGGATCACGAAAGTGTTCCAACAGTATAACTTTTTAAAAATCTTCTTTTGGCAGCCAGAAGCGTTGGTTTACTAAACAACGTTTTAAGTAAGAAAGGCACTTTTAATTGAAATCGATTACAAAATCTGGAGTGAAATAAATATTTAATGTTTAATATGTTTAGTAGATCGAAAATAATGTTTTTGCTGTTACAAGTGCTTACAATCCTTGCAGACTGTCTCTGCGAAAAGTGACGAACAGTGTCTGTTTTCATGAATTTTATACGAACTTATAGGGTCGTGTTAAGATCGTTCGTGGTCAAAGACTGTGTCATGTTCGAACGAAATCGGGAATAGTGCTCGGAACAGTGTCCGACTTCGGATGAAACAACCCCACACCATTACGACGCAGACCACCGGAGATGAATAGCAACGCGAGTACAAGATGCACCGTCAATGCCATCGTTAATGCTATTATCGACAGACACAGCGAACCGGTTCCGCGCGAGAGACGCTTCAGACGTTTCGATGTTTCTCTGTCGAGTCCATCGTTCGAACGGGACTCGATCGAAGCTGTACGTGTACACTGCTGTCCATAAGTATTTCGACTGTGCAGTTGGTTCCAACCTCAGGGTTCTGTGCGCTGGATTAGCTCCAGTTTCCTGCGGAAGTGACGCTCGATCGAGTTAGGCATCGGCAGCGGGAGATTATCCACTCTCTGTGGGCGTGGCTTCGTTGCTCTTGCTCTCCGAAGAGCTGGGATGGGGCCTAATAAGGCAGTCTGTGATTATAGCTGTTCTAGAGCAAGCATTCAGGGGAAATATCGACTAAGAAAGAGGCGGAAGTGTCTGTAGTGCTTCCTACCTTTGTAACGTATAGGCAGTGGGCGTGGCTTCGCTGTTATTGTTCCAAATACAGCCAGGATAGTGCCCAATAAGACAAATTATCATTATGTTTGTTCTAGAGCAACGAGTCAGGGTGAATAACGAAAAAGAAAGAAGTAGACGTGCCTGTGTTACTTCCATTCTCTGTAATGAACCTAAAGTGGGCGTGACTTTGTTGCTCCTGGTGTAGGCAAAGCCGGAACTACCCACGGGAGCATTTTGTGACCTCGCCTGTTTCATAATGTCACTCCTAACGTCGAAGAACTAAAATAAATTATCCACCATTTTCTCCAACAATTAGTACAGAGTGCTCTAAGTGGGCGTGTCTTCGCTGCTCCTTAATGCAAGGCAGTTAAGACAGTGCCCCAGAGAACAACCTGTGTCCTCGTCTGTTTTAAAGTGTGGTTTCAAGTAACATTGCAGAAGGAAATAAATTACTATCTATCATTTTCTCTTACAATTAGTATCGAGTGCTCCGAGTGGGCGTGGTTTTAGTGCTCCCTAATGAAAGGGAGTCCAGACAGTGCCCAAGAGAGCTTTCTGTGCCTTCGTCTGTTTTAAAATGTCGCTTCCAATAACATTAAAGAAGCAAAATAAATTATTATCTACCATCTTCTCTTACAATTAGTATAGAGTGCTCCGAGTGGGCGTGGTTTTATTGCTCTCTGTTATGACTGTCATCAATCTGTATGAATCCGACTTTCTCCGCAATGAATTGAAAATACGAAGCTAAATAAATATACAGCCACAAAAGATTCAGCTCTCTCCATACAGAATATTTCGTAAACTTTGCAATTCTGTTTGAACAAATTCGCAAAAATGGCGTTCAAAGACGGCCTCCGAACACGAACGCCAGTTTAAGGGCACGGAAGGTTTAAATTGGTTTGAATGCTGGTGTCTGAATGCTCTCTGGACGGGTATAGCATAGTTTTGATGAAATACGTCGCCCGGATGGAGCACGAATTTATTTGCGGGTCGAAACGAAGTTTCAAACTTATTAATTCCTCTCTGCGGAAAATTCTGGATTATCCGGCCGGAGGAAATGAATACTTTCGGAATAAATTCCGTGTCTAAATTAAAAACTTCAAAAGAAACAGCATTACCTGTACGCGCGTCGTCTTTATGAAAATCTGCGCTTATCTTTTTTCCCCTCCTCGTTTCGAGTTGAAGCCACGCTCGCCTAGCTCGACCCGTGCTCTCAGCTCACTCGAAACAAGAAAACTTGCGCGAAATAAATGCTGCGTCGCAGAAATCCTTCCCTGTACGTCGGCGTTGCTTTCCCTATCGAACGCAAACCGGAATTCGATCGATGAATCCCCGGAAACGTCGATCGTTACACGTATTTTAAAAACTTCTCTATCCGGCACCATCGAACATCTACTACAAAAGAAATTTAATTTTTTAATTTATAGACTGTGAAATTTATGCACTTACGACAAATTCATGACATTCAAAATACATTCCTGAAGTATTTCTACGATATTTGTGAGCGTTGTTCAGTTCAAAATAGACGATGTAGCTAGCTGCATTTAATTAAGCGTTGTTACCGCATTTTTATGCAAATATCAAGTAAGACTGTTTTAGTCTTGCATGCGGTAAAAGTAAATGGGGAGGTATTGAACGTATGCAAATTGCAGTAATAAAACTAGGAAGGTGTTTCCACGAGCCTGTACAAATTGCATTTCGATATCCTTAACTGCAATTTATTAGTAAAATATTTAAAATATTTGTTGCCGTTTAAAAGAATGGTAATTTAGTCACTCTTGCATTTGCCCTCGGTGAATGTCACCGTAGATTTTATGCACTTATGATAACAATGTGAAGGAGAAACACAAAGTAGTTGAAATATTAGAAAAATGTATAGATACTGTCATAATATTTGCAAGCTCCTAAAACCATTATTGCAGGAAATAAATATCTATTTACTCTGGTTCGAGGAAGAAAATTTTCATTTTCATTTAAATATTTATTAATGTATTTTTTATTAGAAAAATCGATTTGTTATAGATACTCTTTCAAATTGATAATGAACATGTCAAGAGAGGATATTACAGTTTTGAAATGGAATTTTAGATTTAATTTGCCGAGCGAGCAGCGTGGTAGATTATTAAATTTTGTTGTTCATGCATAACAATTGAAATAGAAATTCTTGTTACGGTTTGTATATTTCTGCAACAATAATTGAATACCAGTTTTATCATATCATTCATTAAACATATTAATTGGAATGAAGTCGTGGAACCACCTCTTCATTTTACTTCTGAAACGACTTATTTCTAAGATTATTTGAATTTTGTGGAGTTAGTATATTTATGGTGTGCACTTTACATCGAACGACAATATTCCCATGGATCGATGTCGAGAGGTCGATATTAACAGTTTTGTCGAACAATAAGCCCATCCATTCGGAAATTTACACATCTACAGAGAAGCCGACTCCATCAGCCATAAAATTCTTATCTCGGAAATTGAATCTTTCTAGGAATAAACGATCTTCTCTGCTGGACTAAGCTTTATCATCGGTGAGCGGTAGAATTTCATAATTCTCGTTATACACATCATGACTTTCCAATCTTTAAAAATGTCTTTTATTTAACGTCCCTCCGGAGAAGCCGAAAAAAGTGACCAAATTGAAATGGTCATAACTCCGGTAAAAATGGACGTATCTTTATGATTAAAGATTGGTTTGAAAGCTTGAGATCTATACTTTCGAACGCTGTTCCAAAATTCCAGCTGCGACATTTTCCAGCAAAACTATACCGATTGAAAAACCATATGATTAGATGAATAGTCCTGGAATAATCGATATGTCGATATACGAAGAGTTCACAAACTTTCTTGAACTCTCTCGACTCGGAATATGGAAAGGGCTAAAGTGGCAGAGTTGCACCGTCTGATCTGTGTAAGCAATAGTCAGCCATACCATTTCAGGCAACAATGATAATTTTCCAAGGAAAAGTGGTCGTTGGCAGACTTTGAGCAACCGTTTCGCGTTTCGTCTAGCTCTCCGGTTGTTTCGCAGACACGCCAAGGCATTCGTAGCAGCAACCTTAATCGGCGAGCCATTTCTCACGCTAACGAGCCGAAGAATCGCCGCGGATCCGTGAAATGGCATTGTTCTGGCTCGGATTGCGCGCACCCGGTTCAACAGAAATCATATTTCCCGCGAAACTCGCTGCGCGCCGCTGGACAATAGGGTATCCGGCTTTTTCTCGGCTGTTTCTTCGACTTGTAAGGAACATCATCGAGTCGATAAAAAAATGTGAAATTAACAGTCAACATCACCTGCTAAACCTAGCTGTTTACCGATAAGAGAAAGCACGTGTAAATCTATTTTCGACAGACCCGCAAGCGTGCGAGGTGTTATCAGATCAGGCGACTAATATTTGAGCGAGATTCTTCGTTGGAGTTTGTCTTCGGTTGATCTGTCCAGGTGAAAAATTCGTTGGGCGCATTCGCGGTGCATGTGGTCCCGGACTGGAACGGAAGCCTGTAAGGCAAATCCAAATACTATAAATGTTATCGCAATTGTCGGCGCGATTGTTCGTCGTTGTCGGGCGGTAATTCATATGACGTAACTTGTTGAAACAGTCCGAAGCCTAACGCAATAAGGCCGCGCAGCCGATAACACGAAGCATCGCAATTTCATTTGCAAGCTCGGCACTAGACACGAGAGTCGCGGCCGGGCCGTGTCCCAAAAGGGAATAAGACTATTATTGGTCCTGTCCCTCTTGCCTCACCCGTTGCCTCGCCTCGACTCCCGACGCAGCATGCTTTCTTGCGTACTCTCCCCCGCACGGCAAATTAAATATTTGTTTGCCTCTTCACCGCCATCCGTTTAACGCCGAGCACTCTCGAGGATCCTGCCTGCTACATAAACGCCGAATTAGGCGACTATGCCAGATCAAGACTTGTCTCCTATTCTACCTTACCCCTTTTACGAAGCCACCTCTCTCCCCATTTCCCAATGTCACGTAAATAATCCGGATCAGATGTCAAAATCAAAAAAACCATTAATTTCCCCAACCAAAGGATAGAATAGAACGGACACCATAACCCCCACTTATAGAGTAACATCAAATTATTGCATTCCTCGCGTGTCTACTCGATTAACAGTTTTTCAGCTCGCGAACAGTTCTTTCGACCCCCATCTGCTAAGTGGTTCGCAGGAACAAGTTTTCTTGCCTGAGAAGCGACGAATCTAAACGAGTTAGGCGATTATTTCGCGCAGGACGATACCCGGCCCGGAAAGGGGAGGTTCCTCTTTCGCGAAAGGGTAGTTTTAAAGTTTTTACACAGGAAGAAGTTGCTGGTGGAAGCCTCGACCCATTAATACGTTCATTAATCATGGCTCGCGTGGAGGACGCAATAAACGCCGGGGCGATTATTTGCCACTTTTTCGTTTTCTGTCTCGGCGGGGCACGGAGCGCGGATACTTTCGGACGTATGTACTGTGTACGTGTAGATCTCTCCGACAATAGCTTCGATGACTCGCGGCTCGATGATTCGCCACCGTGTACGCAAGGTATTTTCCGTTTTGTCAACCGGGTACGCTCTCCCTATTGTTCCCCAGTACCGTGGATCGTCCGCTCGACAAACATAAGAGCCTCTTCAAGAGAATCGATACCGTATGATTTCGTCCGTGTGTGCCGTTTTCCATTCGAACGATAACGATCGTCGGGCCTTTCGAACGATGACGCATCGACGCATCCTGCGCCGATCAAACTATTGTACAGAGTCATGTAACAATCCATAACCATACTATCGACCGTGAATCTCGGGCCTGGCCGTCTAGATCCGTCTCGGAAACACGGTGCCCAGCTTTTTAGTACGCGACTCTCCCAGGTTCGACGCCCTCCAAATCGTTCACAAGCCTAATTACCCATTTCTGAATTATTTGTCTCATCGCCACAATTTTGATTTCGTAATTACCAGGACTAAAATTTTCTTGAAGTCTTAACTCTTTGAGGCATACGATTTTAAAAAAAATAAAAATCCAAGTTGCACAGAATTTTTTTTAATATCTATATAACTTCAACTTTTCCGGGTGGGTTAAAATATACCCCACTATGCATAAAAAGCTAAGAAGGTGGGGTACTATTTAACCCACCTAACCCCAAAGAGTTAAGAGCGAGAGAGCTGGGGTTATTTTTTTCGAGCAATTTCTTTCCACTTTTTATTATTAAACAATTTCGACTTCCATAAGGAAATTATTTTGCAATCTGATATTTTTTCAGTTCCCATGAGTTGCGCCTCTTTTAATTGATTAAATTGCGGTGATTTATTACTTCACAACAGTGGTCACTGCTAAACACTTTGCGAAAACCATTTATCATAGACGACGCGTGTCTTGCATACACTCGGTTACTTTTCAAAAATAACATTGCTGATCAATCTTGTGCGCATACTTTGTAAGATCCAGTGACATCCGTGGAAAAAGATTCATCCGTTTTTCTACGAAAATTTTCAAAGTTACCCAGTATAGTCTCGGAGCGTGCAGCTCGAGTATCTTTGACAATTAATTCTCTTTGACAAGAGAGGTAATAATGTTTCCATTAAAACAAGTTTATGCCAGTACATAACATCGAAGTTTCAAAGACAATTTGTTCGAAATTTGTGTAAATTCTGAAGTTACATTTTCAGAGAAATTATTATGTAGTAATTGTTAATCTTGACTTGTTATCTGGGCAACTAGATTCTACGCCATCAACTCTCTGAGCATCAGTTGCCTGGCCCTGCCACAGGGAAAGGGGTTAAAAATAAATAAATTTCTCAAAGTATTAGCTGTCGCTTTTCATATTTCACTTTTCACATATCTACAGGGTGTCTTAAAATGGTATAAACGGAAGGGGCGACTCTACACGGGAAAATAAGTGGAAAATATACAATAAATGTTTTCATTTGACGCGTCGTTTTCGAGAAAATTCACTAACAGTCCGTCAAGTTCGCGTGCCTAGCGTTCTTAAGCAGTAGAATGAGTCGGTGATGAACAGACGCGTCAGACGATTCTTATTCAATAGCACGCGTGTTCGCACGAATTTTGAAACTCAAATTTCTCGGAAAGAAGGGGGAGGAGGAGAGAAAGGAGAGAAATGAAAAAAATTTTTTGTATATCTTCTCGTGTAGAATCATCCCCTCCACGTTTATACCATCGTGGAATGCTCTGTAGACATCGTACCATTATACGATGGTATAAAAAACAATTTTGTCCTTGGGATTCAATGTTGAAGTCAATTTTGCGGTTCATTTTTGTAACAGATAAAATTTCCCGGGCGCCTGTGGGCGCCTGTCGTGTCAGTGGACCGAACCAGGTTAAGCGTCTACAGGCGCCTACAGTACCACAAGCGCAAGAATTCTAAGCGCCTTTAGGCGCCCACCGTAGTCAAAGGGTTAATCGGTACCGGAATGGGGCATTGGGAATTCGAATTAATCGCAAGATAGTCGCATTCGGTGCTCGATGCTTAGCTGTTAAGAGTATTTGTGATCCAGAGGCGACGCGAATTTCCATAATAATTTCGCGGCAACATTGCACTAGCTCCGGAGATCAAACGGCATTTACGATCCGCTTCCGCGAATGATTTCTATTCGTTACGGGCGCCGAGCAACAAGCATCAGGTTCGAGCATAACGTTATTGACAGAAGCATTGTTCCCGGAGTTAGACAAGATTGGAAATTACAAGCGGCGTGTGTGGGGATGGAATGAAAATTGATTGTTTAATATTGCCGCGCGCCGCGGCGGCGCAGCGATTCGAGAGAATATTATTATGCGAAACGAACGGACGCAGCATTATCGCTTCGTTCTCCGGTGTGTCGTTATTTAAGCAACGCCGACCGATTAACTCGTCTGCCGGCGCATCAAATATGCAAATGCGTCCGTAAGATTGAACGATACCGAACCGTTGCTTTATCTCGAAATCCTTATCGCTTAACACTCGCTCTCGGCCGAGAGTCTAGTTTATCCGCGTTGCGGCAAAATCACCGGAAATGCGCCGCACCGCGCAACGTTTCGAACGGTTCCGCAAATTACGAAATGTCTCGAAAACAGCACCGTTCAAAACGGTTCCAAACGAATTTTGGACACTACTTTTTGGAAAAGTTTCTATGTCTTTTACGTTATTATAAAATATGTACTTTACATGTATTTATTTGTCCGACAAAAGAGTATGGTTTAAAATATGTTCTTGGTAAAAGTAATAAATAATGTTTTATGTAAAAATTGTCTTAATTCATCGCTTGGGACTTAATCGGTTAACTAATATTTCACGGAAGAATATTGCACACGATAAAAAGACGGTGCAACGGATAAATAGTTGTTCATTAATTTCTGCGCGGTAAACATGTGTTTATGCGTGGCTTAAAAATGCTTAAATATGCAGACCAGAAACTGTTGCACTGTGAAAATAATGGTGGAAGAAAAATGGCGGTGTCCGGTCGGATTAATGCACTAAATTTAATAATTATGCCGCAAATGAGAAGCAAATAGAACGTTTATCCGCTAATATTAACGGATTAAAAATTTCATATTGACATTCTTAATATCGGTTTAATATTCCCATCGTTTAAATGAAATTTCGCTTACCTACTCAATTTTGTCATCATAAAATCCTCAGTCTATTAATAATGCAGCTCGATTAAATAATTTCGTATATTTTACAGTTGCGACGCCAATGACTCGCTACGTGGGCAAATATTCGCGATGAATTTCCCCCATAAATCTGCCAAAAAGAAAAAATACAATCCTCTGTTTAACTTTTTCTGGAAAATTTCGTTTTGAGATGAAAGTCAATTTAATATTTTTCAATGTGTCGGACGGATTTTTGTTTGACGATGACATCTAATATTGAATTAGGTGAAGCAAAAAAAACTTGCAGGATCCGCTTTCATCGAAAACAGTCTGAACAAATATAGGCATTTAAATATTTCCAAACAAAGATTACAATCGTTTAGACAGGAATATTTTCAGCTTGTGGATTTTGTACTTTTCCCACCGGTCTTTCACATCACTCTGTCTTTCTAGAACATCTATTTTTTCCACGTTCTTTTTAACACCATCAAAAAAGTGACACATTCGCCAGGTCTGTTTCTGTTTCACTAGTCTTTTAATCTGTTTCTCATTCTGACAAAATCGAAACTATAGGAGGCATGAAAATACATTTTTCTATTAAGGTGACCTTTAAATCTCCGAAACGTCTTCGCGCGCATAAAAAATGTTTTGTATCATAATATTTCCCCCTCCATACCATGCAACTTTTGTATACAACATTTTTTCTTGTTATTTTTATACGACACATATATGCCAGTTTCTATTAACCGTTAGCACTCGAGTGACTCGGAGAGTCGCCACTAAAAATTGCTGTACCATTATTCACAATATTGTTTACATTATTAAATATGTTGGTATCTAATCAATTACGACGCATTTAACAGTAGGTTTACTTATTTCTTAATTTGCGATTATTAAGATTGCAAAGATGCTTCCCTGAGGAATTATTTACCAAATTTATTTCCTTGGGTATATATTATTGGAAAAATGGCCAAAAATTTGGGCAGACACATTCTTGTTACGTTTATAAAATATTGTGAAATAGTTATTTCTAGATCCCTGTAAACCTAGTGTTAAGTATTGTGTAGGGTATTATATCAACTTCATATTCATAAAATGAAAAAAATCATATACAATGGAATTATTCTAGGTCGGAAGAAATGTTTGATTTTCAAGTTAGAATAGCTCCGAGTGCAAAGAGTTAAGCTTGAGTAGGTTTATGGTTAAACCGGACGCGATAGTGTGGGAGCAACGATGCAAATAGGTTCGGAAGTACAATAGACCAGCTCAGAAATACCGAGAAGCTCGAAATGTCATTTCGCCGGAGAATGATTCGATTTGGATGACTGGCAGTCCCGTCGTCGTTTTCGCTGGAAAATAAAATGTGGTCGAGTGCAGCGAGTATAGCTGCGAGGACAAGTCCGGAATCCCGTTTGCTCGCGGCGACTGGTAGACAATAATAATTAACGATCGGCCTGTCCGCGGGATTTACTTAACGTTCCATCGGACAACGAAACGATATTAGAGGCGGGTCGCAACGGGTACGCGGGTTGCGTAATCCATGGACAAACGGAATCGCTGGAAGCGTCTTTCGCGCGAGTGCCGGGGGTCGGTGTGTGTCTATTGTATTGTATATATGACGGATTATCCGCGAACACGATGCAACGGCGCGATGCGAATCGCAAACTCTCGGTGTCGCCCGTTCCCAGTTTTTACATGATGTCATCGGCATTTTCAGCGCGAGGCTATAACGAGACGGAAGAGCATACCACCGTGCATAGTGGGCCAAACGTTTTCGGTGGCCAAAAATTGAATTCTTCAGGATTCATATTTTCAACGAATTTTTGTACGCATGACTGACTGCGGATTTTTATGTAAAATAAAAATTGTAGGAAATCATCTCGGTTTTTGAAATTTTAATATACCGAGTTTCCCAAAAATATTGTACCTCCTTGCAAGGGGAGATTCCTGAGGTGATTTGAAGCAACTTTTTCCTTTGCAAAAATGTTCTCCGCGGCTTCGTTAAGGAGCTATTAGCGAGAAACACGTGCCAATCAGAGCGCGGCTACTGCGGACGGATTCAGGCTCGCCCAATGCCAGACGCGGATAAGTCCTTTGTGGCTAGGTAAGATCCGATAAGACGCGTCACCCAACACCACGGGTGCAAATGCAAATAGTAGGACCCCGGGTGTTGGTTTATCGGGCTTAGAGGAGGCGGGCTGGAGCGCCGGGCGGTGGGGTTTTAGTGAGTATGGGTTTTGGGATAAGTCCCATTTTCCCCAATTTTCATTTTAGGGGGGTGTGCGTAACAGCATTTCCCCACCGCCCCGAAACAAAAAAAGGCTTGCCCAATGCTAACCCTGCTTTTTCGTTAATAACTCCTTAACAAAGCCACGGAGAAGATTGTTGCAAAGGAAAAAGTTACTTCAAATTACCCGAGGAATCTCCCCTTTCAAGGACGTACAACATTTTTGGGACAGTATATTTTTGACTTCATAATGTTCTTTCCGGTGTCGACAGGAATTCAACGATCTATTATATTGTTGAGGAGTGGGTTACTAAAAAGAACACACGTAAATTGTGTAGTTTAATATAAGAGAAGAGTCGTGATGTACACTGCACGGGCACAGCGTGTGGTAAAAAGCAGAATAGAATCACATGAAATAAAACATTATCGAAACTCGCGCGGGAACGGCCCGCTTCTGCTGCGAACGCAACAGAGAGAGCGCAACTCATACGCAAACAAACGCATGAAGTATGTGTGACTCTACGTCATTCCAACATATACAATATTATAACCTCAAACCTTGAAATAATGTTAAAATAATTTTGTAAACCAGAAAAAAAAGGGTTTCTTGCCCTCTGTACGACACGAGGTGTAGCGAAGAGTGCATTGCGTGCCACCACCGATATTCGGCGAGGAAACATAACCGATGTTTGCAGGGCTATTTGCAATGGTCGGACTGTGACAGCCGAGTCGCCTTAATGCTCGTAACGTGCTCCACTAAACTGGACGAGTATCCTGCGAAATACGCAAGAGACGAACGGGCTCGCGAACGAGCTGTGCAACCACTTGCGTGCACCCGATGCACCGAGTTCGACGTCGAACGATACGCGACCTGGGAACGATAAAGGAGCCGATCGATCAGCGGTCGCTGATGTTAACAGCGTCGCAACTTGATCAGAATAATTCAGTGGACGAGTACGAAAATTTCAATCGGTAATGGAGACCCACTCATTATTATTAGACTGCTTCAATTTTTATTCCCTTCAATAAATTCCTTTGATTTAAATATTATTAAAGGCTAGTGTATTCTTGACCCTTCACGTCTTTATATCTTTAGCGCCGCGCCGTGATTCTATATTTATCGAGCAAATCGTGAAGAGGAAAAATATTATTATAAAAATACTTGATAATGATACAATTGTATTTGAAGTTGGATGTACCAGTTGAAACATTTAGTAGATCCTCTGCTGAGACACAAAATTTACATGCTGCTGTCGTCAGTTTTGCGGAGAAGATTAGTTATCTAGAGTTAAATACAATCGTACCGAGCCACGTGTAAACGATAGGATTCCACGAAGCTTACTCTACTACGGCGCCATTATAAATTGATAATTTAAAACAATTCTTACATTTCTCAGTCAGATAGAGTTCATACGTATAGCGTGTTATTGTCTGATAATGAAAACGACTTTATCATAATTTTCCAAGAGAACGGCTGAGTCTCGCATTGTTCCTTCTGCAGTTTTTGTCCTGGCGATGAATAGAATACGATACGATCAAAAAAATTTGTTGACCTTTTGACCGTGAGATTCAAGGTCAATGTTAAAGAAGATGATTTCTCTATTTCTGTCCATTAGACAACGCACTGTGTTCGAAAAGCCCGGAGAATTCTCAAAGGTTCCACTTTGATTTTCCGAGTTTCTCCGTCGGGTGTCATTGAAAACCTGCTCTCCCCCGGTGCGAGCGCCATGGCTGGCGGAATCGGCCGCGCCGGCGTTATAATTGCCAACAAATAACTGATTTAAATTCCGCAAAGCGCGAGCAGGAAATTGAGCGTCGTGGCCGAGCGAACAATGGCTAATGGCCCTTGGTCCCGCGATTGCTTGGTGGCCTCGACCACGGGAATCAATAATTAAACTTCAATTTTCACGGCATTACCCGCACTTCTGATATCCGAAGCCTGGTGCGTTGTTCTCCGACCGGAGGCGAGAGAGCTCCCGCACGCACCGGTTGCATAAACTATGGAGAATATCGCCGCGGTATGCGTTGGGAAGTCGTCAAACGAGGGAACGCGATACTGTTACCAAGAGAAAGAGAGAGACGAGAAAGAGAGGAGAGAGAGAGAGAGGAGAGTAGGATGGGAGAGAAGAGTTTCCTAACGGTCGCAGTTATCGTAAAACGAATATAACGCCGTTAAGCAAAGACAATACACTTTTCTCGGCCGGTTCGCGGTTCAGCGAACTAAGGGACTATAATTTTCGTGTCCCCGGATATATTAACCGTGCTTCGTTTATCTTTCCGACGGGTCCGCCGGCTCGCGATAATGGATGGAAGAGGAGAAGCTCTACAGAATTACGGAAATCCATTCTCGCGTTTTAAAAGGCGCTGGAGAGGGATCGGCCGAAAGGAAAGCACACGGCGAAATCGTCGGGAAAGACAAACCCCTGCTTCGACACGCCGACACAGTGGTCGATTTTTCGGAAAACTGAGACAAAAATCAGTGTCACTTGAATATTTAACCCTCCACATACTGTGCCGGAGTCTATTTTGACCGGGAACATCCAAATTGTCATTTAAGTACTCAAGTTGTCGTAATTAAACTAACTGAATAGCTGTTTTTTTAAGATATCGGAAAGATTAATGTGTCTACACGAGATATCAGCAAAAGTAAATTTTTACAAAATTATTTATTAGAGCTGTGAACGGTCCTAAGCTTTGCCACTTATATACAGTGGGTGTACAAAGTGTTCGTACACCTTTTAAAATGGAATAACTTTTTTATAATTGTACCACACGACCTGATTTTTTATAATCAATTAGAAGCATTGGTTTATGAAGTGATATGCAACAAAGATTTTCCAAAAATTGTAATTTACAAGGTTACATGCAGACTTAAAAAAGGCATTTTTTTAAACCTTTTTATTTGGGCCCTTAATGAAAATTTAAAATGTATGTTTTGTAGATCTATAGTAGTTACATACATGCAGAAAATTTCATCACTGTCCGAGAGTCGACACACGGCGAGGCACCCAACTAGGCACCCTTGGTTTGGTGGAAATTGATGCAACAAAGCTGCAGCAAAATTAATTTCACTCATCACAAGGATAAAAATTGCAGAAGGAACTATGTGCCAAAACTTTGCGCCAAAACGTTCTTTCAAAAAATTATGACAAAGTCGTTTTCATTATCAAATTGATTTTATTTATAATTTGAACTTTTACAAATACTGTGCGCGTCGTTCGGAACCCGAAAAGATTTTGAAAGGGTCTCCCGGCGTTCGATTTCGCGAATTCGTCGACTCGACGATAATAGGCAGGTAATTTCGGCGATGGCCATTTTCGTGGACCATTTCGAGCGAGAGAAAGAGAGGAGAAGGATCGGACGAGGAATTACCGGTCACGTATATAATATATCACGTGTCACGTATCCGTGGTCAATGAATCCGATTCAGTAGAGCTAAGTGAAACGCTGTTATCGGCCCGCACGGAGGACCGTGCTTCCGTATTATTATATTCCGGCCGTGTTCGATACGAAATAACTGGCGATTCACGGTTTATTAACGCGCTGAGAATACGGACGAGAGTCGTTTTCTCACGGACAATGTTCCAGTCGTTAGCAATTCCGTCACGGAGATCGAACCGAATCGTTCCACAGCGTTAGTATTTTAGTATTATGTGTGCGCTGGTATTGTGGCGAACGCGAGAGGAGCCCGCCCCATAAATATTTACCCGTATCAACTATCAACGCATCGCGATAGAAACCTCCTCGAGGTCCAGTCTATGGCTGAACTGTGTCCTCCTAGCGAACACTGTTTGCGCAAAGATCAGAGATAAAGTTGCTAGTACGGATAATTTCGAAGCTCACGGGAAGGACAACTGTGTTTCTCTAAATTGCATCATACATTTTTCTGAAACTGATTAATTCAAAAATAAATGTTGACGCAACTGCGAATCAGTGCACAATATTCAAATTCTCAAAATACACGATGTCATACACACAATACGGACATTGCCAAATATAAACACTTTTGCTGGAACCAGTAACCACAGACGTTTACTTTTACACTTCGTTGGGAACAGAGTTGTGCTAATTCAAATACATTGTAATTGAATTACGCAATTGAATTACATTGTATTTCATAGTAATTCAACTGCGTCGTAACCGAATTACATAATTCAAACCTTTCATTTAATTCAATTATTTTAATCAGATGTGTAATTGAAATACAATATAATTAAAGTACAGCTATCCAAATTATAGCCCAGAACTTTGAAGAAGTGCGATATACTTTTATGTTTTTCTATTCCTCGTCCTCGTAATTCGTAATTAATGTAATATAATTACAAAGTATTTTATAATTGTACTCCAACTGTAATTTAATTGAATGAAGATCTGAATTGTAAATTACAATATGACTGAATTACAATGTAATTTAATTACTTTGTAATTATAATTCGTGGAATAATTCAATTGTAATTCTGCACAACTCTGGTTGGGAATGGTTAAGTTTGCGGAAGGTCAAAATGGCGTCCGTCTGCTTCAATGTAAAATTAGAATCTTCTAATTAATTATTCTTGAATGTTTTCTATTTCCAGCGATCCATATCTCTTTATGCACATACTGTTCCGTCCCAAGACGAAACAGATGTTTTATTGCATAAAAAACATCTGGATGGCAGACCTCGGTCTATTCTAAGTCTGCCATCTTTCTAATTGCGCTAGCAATATAGGTAACGAGTCAAGTCAAGGTTTAACACCCTTACCTGTCCCAGATTTACAATGCCCACCGGGTCCACCAAATGAAGGACCACGGTCACCTCGAGCCTCTCCCATACACAAGGGGGTGAGTTCGCGGGTAAAGACTTCAACCAATTAGGAGACAGGGATTCTTCAAACAGACTCGAGCTAAAAAGAGTCAGTCAAGCAGTCAACAAGACATTTTTCTGTACATCGACTCCGTTAGAGTCCGAGTCGACAGTGTAATCAACACGCACAAGAGTGTCCTTGCACGCGCTGCACAAGTTCAGAAAATTAAACAACTGCACGCCTAAACACATACAACTGCAGTTATTTCACATTTTCCGATACTGTAGAGATCTAATAGAGCAACGACTTTTAAATGTCTCTACGAATAAAAATTTAGTGGAGTGTGGTCGCAAATTTTAATTGTCTCCAGATAGTAAATATTAATATTGTCTCGAAATTAATCCGAATGATCATTAAGGTCGTTGACTGTTATATCCCCGATACACGTATCGCCCAATCTAGCACAACTTTCAGTTTCATCATAATAAAGTAAATGAACAAGATATTTAGGTAATCGTGTTCATTTATTTAAACAGTGAACCTTGTTTATGTCATTGAATTGTGCTTTAATTGCTATTTCGCGATTTTACGCGTTCGATATCCTTGGTGTAGATACCGTATCGCTCTAATAGCTCGTTTAACATATCTCGTATGCTAAGTACTGAAAACGCTGCATACACTAATAAAAGTGCAATTTCAATTAAAGTTCTGTCGGAAAAATTAATGGTAATTATTTAGATGGGGACCCTAGTTTTCTAGATATTTGCAAAAATATTTAGGGGAAAGTTGTTCAGAATGATGACCTTGATTTTTTGATTTATTTCAAAAAAATCTCTGGAAGTTCTAAAATGATAAAAATGATAAAACAGAGAAAGTTTGTTTATTAATGTTCGTTGATTTTAATGTAACAAAGTCGTTAAGGGATGAAATCAATTTTCACATTATTCCTGCTTCCCACAATCGATACAAAAAAATTTTTATTTTGCATAAAAATCCGCAGTCTAGTCATAATTATCTAATAAGTTAATGCACAGTTCGACACCGTTTAATTCATGATGCATTTTTCAACAACAATTACTATCGAACGCTGATCGAAGAGAATCGATGGATTCGGGAAAATCTCGTGGTCTCGGGAAGCTCTCGCTGGGGAATGTCCGATGAGACTCGTTCCCAGATTCCCAGCAACCGATGATCGGGACGATCGAAGGCGCCGCGCGATTAGTCGATTCGATTTAATTAAGTTGTTTTATGGCTATTAAGCTGTCAGAGATGCGCGGCAGACAAAGAAAAGGATCGATGACTGTCATTGTCTATCCTGGAGGAGTAGAAAGGGAGGGGGGATGACAGTATCGAGGATCATCACGGAAATTACGCGGCGTCAACGATAATCTTCACCTTGGTTCCGGCACGATAATAATCATTTAGGCTTGAAATCGAAGGAAATCTTATGGTATTTTCATATAATAATGGTACATTATGGTTCATTTTTCAGTAAACTTGTATTTGTTAATTTACACATTTTATGTACGCATTTTCATATTACGTGTGTGCACAAATTTTTAACTGATTTTCCAATTTTCTTTTACCTATACTATGATTATGCAAAATAAAAATCTTGTATTTCAATTACAAAAAACAGACTATTCCCGATCTTAATAACAATAATAGACTGAAATTAGTGTGACAGTTGTGTTAAATCGTTCCTGTATTTTTACTATTAACTCTTATCACGAATGCATAATTCGCCTTGCAATTGACGCAGACAATTTTTACTTCGCATGGACATCTACACGTTTAAAATTGCAATCGGAGAATTCGCGGAAGAATTGTGAAATTGCTCCAAGAAATCGTTATCGTAGAGAGGACTTCATTTCGTCGAATACTTCATTTTTCACTTCAGCTCGGTTAGAAGCGAGCTTTTTGGAGATCAGGCGTCGAGGATGATCGGACGATAGTCGAAGGATTCGCGGGGATAGTCCTGGCCGATTTCCTCGGGGAGGCGGCTGGCAAACAGAGAAACTATGGCACGACTATGACGCGGAAAAGGGCAACACGGTGGGAGACGAATTATAAAAAGACGTTCGACGGTGAGAGGCTTTACAGTTGCAAGTCGTGCGCTCGTTGGCTGCGAGGCTGTACCTCGCCAAGCTATCACCTGCCCTATCACGCGCCTCGTATTGTGTTTATCTCTCTGGGTGTGCACATCCGCACGAGGGAGTGCGATATATACTAGCGTTTGATCGATCGTCAAGCGCCACGCGTCTCTAGTCAATCGATTGTCCGGTGATATTTTCAGGTAAGGTCAACGGCCGGCCCCCTCGCCGGCATTATGCAATCCGACAAGTGCGCCGATCGTGATCGCGAAAATCTCATACCTGTCACAGTTCGCGCCGATTTTCCAAAACCGCGGAGGAACGCGGAGTGTCTTACGGGGAGGTGTGATCTAGGATAATTTCTTGCCGGTTTTTCTTGGTCCCTTGTGATTTAGGATCGTGTAGAGTTTCCAGTTGACGTTGAATTAATCGTGGTACAATATTCTTCCCCAGTAAAAAGACTGTTTAAAACAATGGTGTGTACGTGTTTCATGTTGCAAATAATGTTATAGAATAATTTATGGTACATTTATCTGCAATAAAATTCGCATACTTTTGAAAACACTTAACTTGACTCGGATTTCTTTTTTGAGAAAGAACGAAAGTTCATACCGTTTTCAAATTCACATTCAACGATGACATTAAGATATTCATTCAATAACTTAAATATTTTCCATTTTGTTTTATTACTATTTAGGGGAGAGGTAAATTATCATTAGACTGCAGATCTTTATGCACTTGCAGCAAAATTTAGTAGGTGAAATTCGAAATTGTTGAAATATTTTAAAAATTGAAGATGTCAATATATTATTCCTCCTCTATTAAAATCATTACAAGAAGAAATACATTTTCTAACGGCAAGTTTTTTCCCGCATCAACCGATATCGATAAAACAGTGCATACATTGACACAGATCTACAAAACGTACTTCTTAAATTTTCAATATAGACTCACATAAAAAACTTGTAAAATGCAACTTTTAGTATTTTTTCTACAATTCCGATCAATTGCAATTTTCGAAAAAAATTCTGTTCACTACATCCTGTAGTAAACTAATTGCTCTAGCTTCCCAAAAAAGTTCAAATTGTATAGTACAATACTACAAAAGTTATCGTCTCTTTTAGAGCGTTCGAATATTTTTACAAATCACTCTGTATAAATAGCTATTATTGCATTTGAAACAGTCGACAGAACCATTATCTACAGTAAAGAGTACCATAACTTTCACGGACGAGGAATAATAAGTTTCTAATCTCGAATATATGAATTTTTTTTACATTCATTGAGGTTAGTTTATAAGTAAGATTTAATTTATGAAATGGAGCAAAACAGAGTTAACGATTATTATTTTTCGTCTGTTCGACTATCGATCCCCGCATTATTTTTTCGATTAAAAATCTCTTTGAATAGGAGCCCGCGGTTGAACGTAGCGTTCGTGTCTGAGGGTCGTCGGAAGCTTTATAAAAGGTCAGGCAACAATGCTCGATCGCAGCCTGTTTGTCCGTCGGCGATCGGAATTCGAAACAAAGCGGTTCCGGTTCCGAAATTCGCAACATTTTTTCGTGCGAGGCTGTGAAAATTGGCGGGTGGAATCCTTGCGGTTTGTCCGCGCCCGCGGAAAAGCGGAGAAGCGGAGTGTGTTCCCGTAGCAAACCGGGGCAAACAATGAAATATTACTAAATTGTGATTAACGTCGCGCTTCGGTTGGCTCCGCGGCTCGAGGCGGGATGATAAAGCGATCGTTGGATTTGCGAACTGGCTGTAAAAGTCCCGGCGTCGGCGTCGTTGTCGCCCGGGAAACGAAAACGCGAGTTAATAATTAACGTTCTCGCGCTTGCACACACTTTTTCCACGGGATTTGTCGCGTCAAATGTGCCGGTGATTATGAGAGTCGTATAAGTCATACATATGTTGCGTCAGGACATTTACACCATCGCATTTAAATATATTAAAAAATATTTTTACGGAGCAACAATGGTAAAATATATGGATAGACTGCGGATCTTTATGCGAAATAAACATTGTCTGCTTCAAATCGAAAACATGAACATCGAATGTTTTGAGTTACACCGCTTTCACAATTACCGACAAAAACATTATTTCGCGTGCGCGCGCGCAGTCGCACGATACCCGGCAAACGCGGCCACGTTAATTAGAGGTAAATTAATTAACATGGCCGGTTAGTTAGATGCGCATTAATTCGCTCGGCTTCCTAATTTATGTGAATATTTATTTCGGCGTGATTTTAATGGGAGGGGTTTACGTAAAACCGAACCAGAGAATTAGAGTTTCGACGCGTGCAGCACGTTGCGAGCGAGTGCAACGACGAGCCGAGGAAATAGACGCATCGGCAGCAGACCTGAGAGGCTTTTTATTTTCCGGCGAGAAAGTCCGAGTGCAAGTGTGTTTGCACGCGATCCGGCTGATTTCTGTTACGGCCCTGACTTGGATCGGCCAGCAACGGATATGGACATTAGCGGATAGCAAAAACCGGAGACCGAACGGAACGCGAATCCGCGAGTACGCACGCGAGCGATTGCTAACAAGGACCATGCCGATTTTAATGGTGGAAATGCCAACTATTAAATGTGACTGATTTCTATCGGTTGCGAGGAATAGAAACCAGGGACCATAACTATTATAACCAAAAAGAAAAGAAGTCATGGAATAACAAGTTTTTCATCGACTAAAATCACAAATAAGAATTATAAGTAACAGAAAATTTTTTCTCTTGTTGGTAAATGTTATCGTTGAGAGAAATTCATTTCGATCGCTTATAACAGTTATCAATGAGAGAAATTTATTTCGATCGCTCATAACAGTTATCGATGGAAAACGTTTATTTCGGTTGCTCATAACAGTTGTCGATGAAGGAAATTTGTAACAGTTATTATTAAATAGTACAACTTTCAAATGGTAGACAATCAATTATTTAATAAATTTTTTATTCGTAAAATTAGTTTCTATATTTAAAATTTAATGTGACAAACAAACGGATTGTGTTGTTCTTATGTATCTTCTGTTGATTCGTCTTGTTGTACGAAACCTTCTCAATGAATTTCACAGGCTTGCTCCATCCGAAAAATCGATATTTTTTAATCACTTTGTTCTTCGAATTTTTTGTGTAGATTATCTTAAATTTTAATAATAATCAACTTTTCATCCATGATTTGTATCGTAGAAAATTTTAGAATAACTGTTATTTTTGGTCCCTGATAGAAATCAAATAGAATATTATTTCTTCTTCCAATGACTTTAATAGATGAGATTAATAAACTTTTAAACGTATTGCCCCATTAAGGTCCCTACGGGCTCGCTTTTCCCCTAAGAGGTTCACCCTGTGCCCTGTGGCTAATTTCTGAAAAAAGAGACTCTACGTTCTACAAATACGTGTCGTACATTTCCTAATTGTTTTAGTATGCTCCTACTCATTTCCACCGCAAAAGCATAAAATTAAGCCTAATTAGTAGAAGTTCAATAAATTTGCAATAACCGTCATACTGGCGAATGTATGCACATAAATAATAATGGTAAAAAGGTCGAAACAAAGTCCTACTGTGTACCTGACAATGAGTCATGTATTCTTATCAGGTAGTAAACGACAGGCGATATTTATCTCTGAAGTTTTTGGCTCGGGTAAATCGAGCAAATAGTCCGTAGCGAATCAGTTCGTAGTCGCGTGACGAGTTGTCCGGATTCAAATCGGTCCAATTAAGTCTCGCGACGCGACGTTCGATCGTCGACTCGGTGAACGACACCGGCGAATAATTGCTGTTTTATCGGTCACAGGATGTCGTACCACGTGAATTCGCAACCGATGTGCCCGCACCCTTACCTCGGGCCTAGTCTCGCCTATGGTTGCCCCGGCCCGCAATTTCTGAACTTCATGACACTCTTGAACACCTTCGTCACCGACCAAGATACGATCTCGCAAATCTGCGAACGAGTCAGACCTGTCAACCCTCCTGCTCCTGTTTATGACTTCATCGTCGTCGGCGGTGAGTACTGCACACAGTTTTATTTATTTAATTGTACTAATTAATTCGTGGCCAATCGCTTCATTTATCACATTTTGCAAGATACCGAATTGTCGAATGAATTTTATCTTTCCAGTTTCGGTGTCACTATTTTAATTTTATGATAACTCTGGGAGGCTGTCACTCCAACTTCAATATACAATCACTAGACTGCGGATCTTTATGCGAAATAAAAAATGTTTGCATTGTTTGCAAGACACAGACCAAATAAAAATTTTATTAAACTGAAACTAATACACCGATGTCCTGAAATCTATTTAATATGACCACTGCTTTAAATTGTGCGTAGCCATTTTTATCATAAATGCATAAAATCCGCAGTCTAATAATCACGATTCTTTGATGTAATCCTAATTCGTCCCTATCCGTAGTGATTTGACACATTTGACACAGTTTTCTGCATTTTCGATGAGGTAGATTCAGCCATTGCCCTTTCAATCACATTTATTTTTATCGCTGTACGAACTTTAACCCCAGCGACATTTTGAGCTGAGGAAACGAAGACAGAATGAAGGTCGAGATGTCCTAGTGAAACTTTCATTTTTTCTCGGATGCGATGAAATATTCTACTGTCTATCAAAATCAGCAAGCCGTTCGTTAGACTGCGGAGCTTCATGTAAAATAGAAATTGTCCAAGTCAATTGTAAGAACCCAAAATTAGAAAAAAATGTATTTTCTCCCTTATCTTCTAAAGTCGAATATAAAATTTTTAGCTATTATAAGGGTATCCCATAAATGTTGCATTTCCTTGGAAGGGGTGATTCATGACGTCATTCCAAGTAACTTTTTCCTCAGAGAATGTTCTCCATTTTTAATCGCAAATTAAAAATGTTAGCAATATTGAATATTAAAATCAGCAATTTCTATCATTTCGACAAAAATTGAAACTCTCTTTCTGGCTTATCGGAGAATTTACACAACAGGTTCGAAACTCCTACAAAACGGAGAAGGAGTGGGGGGTTGCAATATGTCAAACTCATTTCCGCGAGCATAAGCGAGAAAAAAGGAGCGCGCTAATGCTCCGGCGGAAACCGGGTTGCAGCAAAGTCTCGTTTGAATCGGTGATTGACACTCGAGAGCGTACTTTCACGTGGAAAACCACGCGCAGTTTGAAAACCAAACCAGGTTGGGAATGTTTCTAAATGATTCGGCGAGGAAACTTATTTGGTGGTATCAAGCACGAGTTTCGGTGTCGGGCCGGGGAATGGCGGGGAATAGTAAGTGCCGCGACAGCTTTTAACCGATGTCTTACGGTGTCAGCGAATGTCCGTATTCCGTTCGGCGAATAATTAACGACGTTTCCTTATCGATTAGATACGGGATGGTTATAATAATACACCGGCCCGATGTCGGGCAGAAGATTATCGGTCGCGGGACACGCGAATAATTAAGAGCAGCAACCAACCAGCGAATGTTAATTTCAACGTCGTCGGACGACACAGAGGAGAGAGAGGAAGGAGGAGAGAGAGGACTGAATATTTCACAGGACACATCGATCGTTCCCAGTGCCCGTGTTATTCATCATCTCGCGAAAATCTGTCGACCGCAAGAGAGAAAGAATGTTTTGCCCTGCATTCCGATCGGCGAATCGCTCGAGCGTTTCGCGTCGCGCGAGTTCGTTTCCAATGCGGTTCCGGCTGAGTAAGAATAAAGAATTAACCACTCATACACATGTCTGTTTTTCGTCTATGATACTTCCCCGGGAGCCGCTCTATTACTGCATTATCACTTTATCGCCAATCCGCGAATAAATCGATCACTAGCTTCGCGAACATTTATGAAAGCTCGTAATTAATTGACCACCCGTTAGTATGGAATAACTCGTGCAACACTAAACAGAGCAGTGAACTTAACTGATACGAATTGTCTTATAAAAATAACTAGATTTGATTTATTTATACTTTGTACGATTTTTATTATTATATATGATCAATAAAGAAATCTATAAAATATATGAAATAAAAAACCTGAAACCGGTCATTTGACCGGTTGCAGTCCAGTGTTGAAACTGAACCAAACGACTCGAGATTTATTGAGAAGGCGGAAGGTTTATTGAATGATTACGGATTGCTATTAAATGGTTCGTAGTTAATTCACGAATAAACCGGTCAATAGTCTCGCGAAAATTTTTCTCGATGTAAACATCAATGCAGAACAATTTTTATTTTGCAGTATACCAATCAATAGACTGCGCATTTTATGCATTTATGGCAAACATTAATGGGTGTAATTTAAAACGGGAAAAGCATTACGAGTATTGAGAGCATCAATGTAGTATTTCCAACCTTTTACTATCACTGAAAAATGAATGAACTCTCCATTTAGCTTCTTTATTTTGCAATGAATGCAGAACATTTTTATTTCGCATGAATTGACCTACTGATCAAATCTTTAAAATCCAAAATTGAACGACCTGAAATTTTTGTAAAAGTCATTTTTAGCAATTATTTTATCTGGACCTGTAATGAATATTTTAAAAATTCAATGTAGGTCAGTGCTGGGCACATTTGCCTCAATTGAGGCACGCCGTCCCCTCCATAGCGCCCACTGTCCCCTTCCAGTAAGCGACGCTACCCGTTGGTGGGGGAAGCAAGCGTGTGAGGGGCCCCTACCGTGCCCAGCACTGGTCTTGAAAATATTATCTTTCCTTTAAAAAGTGTTCTCGCGGAACAGATGTATTAGGCATACAAATTAATTCGTGGCCTTCACAATTATTATTTGTAATTTTGTTTTATATATATCCGGATCTTTTACTGGGATCATCAATCACCTGTAAAAGGCTGTATGGAAAATCATGGGGATTATTTTCAAGACTTGAGTATGTTTTGGTTGTTTGTAAATGGTCACCAAGTATATGAAGACGAAGCCACGAGTTAATTTGTACACCTACTAATAAAAATTGAATAGAGACGTAAGACGGTTTACAAAATTCGGGGATAAGTGGCGCGATACGTTTTTCCTCTCATTTATGTTTCGCCAGAGTTGGACCTAATAATTATCGGGAATTACACAGCGGCGGTGATCGTCGATATAATTCCTGGAAGCTTAACGAAGCGACAATTTTCAAGAAAACAGCCGAGATTGGTTTTAACGAATGTAACGGCCGCGATGTGCGGCTGATTGCAGTAAAGTAATCAAACATTCAAATTAATCGGCTTCGCTATGCTAATCTCTTGCCTGGTAGGCTTCCCAGGAGTTTAAGGACGAATCCGAATAGAATAATTCGCCGAGAGGTGTCGACGGTAACGAGAATAAAAGACGAGAATCGACAGCGAATATGGTTCGTTAGCCTTTCTTATATTTAACGAGGACATCTTCTCTTCTCATGACCTGCTTCGAAAATAACATTACAAATAAAGTACAACAGTAACAATGTGGATAAAAAATATACGTAGCTTGTCTAGTTGATGCGCAAAAAATGATTAAAGTTGAAAATTGAAAGAAATTGTAAAATTGTGTTGAGATAGTAATTGTAAGAAACAGAAATTGAATGAAGATATTCTCGTTTTAATCATTTGCATAAGCTGAAGATAGCGTAATAGTGATTTGAAATTCTTTCAATATTTTTACAGTTCTCTTATAAATGCAAAACAATTTTTCGTTTCTCGTTGTAGAAAAGTATCTCTATTCCTAAACATTGTTTACCGATGAAATGTTGCCGGAATTAACCATGCAAGCTGATATTCTTAAATAGCTTCTTATCAGCGACGGATATACATATTTTGCAGACATCGATATGCTAATCAGCGATCCAAATGTACTCGGGAAATTGCAAATGTTCTTGCTCTTTCTGCGTTTCCTTTAGGCGCCGATTACGCTCGCACAAATGACTTTAATTTATGGCGGGTACGGTGATTATTGAAATATGTATTAGCGTGGGAGCAACAAGGGACCTTGCTAATCTTGCAATTACTAATTATGTGTGTTTATCGCGGCGAGTTCCGTGACGTGTGACTCCGTTTGCAACAAATTGTTCGATTTGTTTACTATTCCGTTGTAATTCACTCTGGAGCTAAACAAGCACCGAAATGACTCTACAGAGTGTCCGAAAAATTGTTTACTTCCTTGAAAGAGGTGATTCTTGAAGTAATCTGAAATGACTTTTTCTCAAAAAATTGAAAGATTTGTAGTTTTCCGAAATTGTTTACTATTTCCTATCATTGCAATTAACTCTGGCGTCTAAAAAGCCATCTAAATAACTGGTGGTATAAATTGTCGTGTCGATCTGTAAACAAGAGATTGAAAATTGTCCGTTTCGAAATTGACCGGGGAACATTAATTTTCCACGATAATAAACATGGTTCTCTTATTCGAGCGCATTTGTTTCTGGGAACTCCGTATCGTTATTTCGCATGTAATTTATAGTTTCGCGGGCGCAAAGGGAATTTCATCCAGTTCATTGAAACGCGCTCCTGATTGATTAGAGAATGGTAATTGGAGCAATACCCTCCTACAGCCTCCCCCTCTCTCCCCGTGTATTAGTTGCGTTAAACGCGATCGATTTGACTTAATTGGAAAGGAGGGCCGGCAAAGAAAGAGGGCGGAACCGTAATTGGTGAAGTTTCGGGCAGCGGCGCGACGAGTTAACTCGTCTTGCTCCTCGATGAATGAGCCTGTAAGGAAGCCCGAGACAGGCCTACAGGAAAAAAAGAGCCTGGTAATTGGATGTTTTACGAGGCTGCTGACGAAATCACCGATTTAAATCTTTATCTGGACCGTTTAGCCGGAGCAACAACGCTAATATTAATCCTGCCCCGGTTTCTCTTTCGGTGATTATTGTCGCTGCAACCGTGAAGGTCGTTTTTACGCTCGCGCGACAACGCGAGTGCCTGCCAGTTCTGCTCCGCGGACTCCAAAGACGGCAATCAGGCTTGAAATTTGCAAACAGAGAACCTGGGCAACCTGCACCGTTTATTTGTCTCAAAACTCTTCGCAATTTCCGCTCCAAAAGGTATTCAGACGCTTATCAAACTGTTCGTGAAGTCTCGTCACTTTTTGTCAGCACAGTAGTATTAGTAGATCTCCATGTAAGATAAAAATGTTCAAAGGAATATCGACTAAATATATTTGTCTCTTGAATCATTTTATAAGTTGAAAATAGTATATCGGTACTCGTACAATTTTTTAATCCTATTACATTTTAACAGCTCAATTTTTCCTCAAACGGAGAAAATCCGTAATTTAGTAATTAGACTGCGAATTTTGTGCAATTCTGACGAAAATGATGAGGTGAAATTTTACACTCTAGCAAAATTAGAAAAATTTAAGAACGTCGATTGAAAATTTATGAATCATATTAAAGGAAGGAATTAATTTTTAACTTGGTTCCTTTGCCTTTTGAAATTAGTGGAGGACATTTTTGTTATAAGGACTTAAAAACGTCGACGCGTGATTTAAAATTTATCTCTTTATCTTTAGCTCGCTGCTGAGATTGTAGAACCTATTGAACAACTTCTTCGAAAATACTAAATCATTAGCCTTCCAATTTCGAAAGACTGCATACGAAACAAATTTCTGATCACAATGAACTAATTAGAAATATAGATTGCAGACTGCTCTCTAACCACGACCAGAATAACCAGTTCTCTATGTTTTTGGTGTCACTTTATCATCTGAAACAGCTTCTTAATGCAGTTTAATTAAGGTACTCGAACGTTTCACCAAATAACTGCGCAAATAAATGCAACAAAGATGATGTAACTGCACTTACAGAGTGCACTTATAATAATTGTATAGCAAGGAAACGTGGAACGAAATTGATGGATAGATTTCGAAAGTGCAGGTACACATATCGAGAGACCACCTTGAACAGTTTTATGCTCAGTGTCAATCGTCTGGTTAATTAGTTTACTAGAGTTAGAAAGTTCACGACGACGGGGAACGGGACTTAATAAATTAAGATTTTAATTTCTCGACCGATTACACGCCGTCCATTAACCGGCTCGATTTTTTTCGGAATTGGAATGATCCCAGAGCGGTACAGGTAACAGCGAGGGAGTTAGACGAACGCTTATTGCCAAGGATAACTTGTAGAAATGAAAAGCCGATCCGAGATACGGCAATGACAGTCGTCCAAAGCTCCTGCAAAGCGGAGACACGCCTTCTGAATCTAGCTCACGCTATAAATTCAATGAATTCGTTAACGATTGCGCCGAGCGCCAAAACGACGGTCTACGTAAGAAGTTTGCTCAACGCTGCTAATGATTATTACATCGTGTTACAATTTATTTCTGTATTACCATTTGCTGAAAAGTATCAAAAACGAATAGTTCAGAGAATTCATTATTTATGCGGGTGATTATGAAACTGATCCAAGTCAAGATTCGAAACAAATTGATCGTGTTGCTTACTACAGTGAACCACGAAAGTATTTGAACGCACTTTAAAACAGTTTGAACGTCTACTATGATAAACATAATTTTTAACGGCGCAACGTTTCCGCGATGGACAAACGGAATTATCGCGGCCCGGATCGACCCCGGACCGATCGTAATTCGACGATTATCGCGAGGAAAACGTGACTCGACGCTCGCTCTGCGAGATCGCTCGGTCGTTCGGTGTTTAGACGCGATATTAATACGAACTGTTATTCATTCAGTGGGCTAGCGTGATTATTGCGTCATTAATTTCATTTCGAGTTCGCGCTTCACCGCTGTCCTCCCAGCAACGAGCCACCCTTCCTGCCCTGGCCGCCGTTTCGGTGCATCGTTGCAATGGCCTCTATACGGTGCACTCGAAAAGTTCGCAGACTGATGTGTAATAAAGTCGAGCGGCGAATTAAATTTTATTGGTCAGAGGCACTCTATTGCAAAAGTACTCGTGCGGCAAAATTTCCATATTCGAGGAGGAACTGTGATTTTGGTAGAGAGAAAATCGCACTCAGTTGGAAGGAGAATTTTGAGAGATTTTTTAAGGAGAACTTACAAATTTTTGTTCATAGAAAATAGCATATTTTTATAACTTACTGCAACAACTGAATGAAGTGTTCAGAAAAAATATTAGGAACTTATTGAATTCAAGAAAAAATTAATTCTGAAAGAGGCAAAATGTGTGCAACAAATGATCCAAAAGGTGCAACGAAGATCCCGACGACTAATATAGGTCCGAAAGAAATCCGGGATTGACTGCGAGCGCACAAGACGCGTGCAGATAAATGGTCTGAGGCAAAACCGGGGGCAGAGGAAGCGTCGTCGGGCGTCGCGACGACGGGAAGCGTCCCTAACGAGGCAACGATGACGACTCAACCAACGGAATCAGTTCCACCGAAAACTTTCGCGATCGCAATTGAATTATCCGGCCGGATAGAGGTCTTGAAACCCGATTAATCTTCTTTAGACGACGCTCGAAGCAGATGGCGTCGCGGCGCCCGCTAATAACTGACGTCCGTCCGATTAATTGGATAATGAAATGTCAAATGAAATTGGTCGAATCGTGACGGTGTTGTAAGAAATGCAAACTTTGCACCCTTTCTATATGCTCGAGGAAACTCTGCGGTCCGTGTCTAATGGGGACGTTCGGTAAATTGACGTGACAGAATGTTCGAGCGTGACAAGGAAACGCTCGTTCCGTCGAATAGTAATTGAAATTTTGGCTATTCTAACATCCAGTAGAGCGGCAGAACTACGTGCGGCTCCGTAATTATCATTCAAAATTTAATTTTCATAAGCCACTTCCTCCAAATCGGAGAGCTCATTTCCTCAATTTGTCCCTATATTTTCCTTCAGTTCTATATTCAGTGTAGGATTGATTCTGACTCCTTGCACTCGGGGAATTTTCTCAGGTCATCTAACAGCAGCACAAACGTCCTTACGTAGGGGAGACTATTGCTAGTTGATTAACTTTTAACATATTCAATTTTCAGCAATGAACCATTAGCATATGCTGACTTGTTGTACACCAAAAGTTGGCACATTGACTTGGGTATACAGATTCAATTTTGAAAATCGCTTTGATTGAATCTAGTTGTAGTTTTAAACAAATTTAGATTAGTCAGAACAATAAGTCAACAACCCCCGGTTGTGGGGTTAGTTGACTTAACAGTTACTTTTAAGTGTTTAAGAAAAAATAATAGTATTAACTTCAATTTTTATTAAATCTTTTTAAGTTCTCTAGAAAGAATTTTAGAGAATAGATTTCCGTTTGAATTTCGAGAAATTTCTGAAGATCTCCCGCCACTGAATTTCGAAGCAGATTTCGCGAGAGTTTCCTAGCGCGGCACGATGGAAAAAATCGGCGAGAAAGGAAGGCGCTGCTGTCTAAGGCCAATGGAAAGTCCGCGCGACAGTCTACGGTGAACAATCGTATCAGACACAGCGATTCGATCTCTTCTTTTTGCCGATGGGTATCGCTGGGAAGGGTACCACTATGCGAGGCCGACGCACAAAGCAACCATCCTTCGCCTAGGCTAGAGTCAGACTGCTATCCGTAGCAGAAAGTGTCCTCCGCGTTACATAAATTACACGACGGCTAACAAATGCGATAGGTAGCACATTGTTCCACTAATAGCGTAACTATCTACATTTTTCCTGTTATCTGACACTGTTTTCGCGTTTTGAATCTGACCTAGTCTAACCTTTCACTCATCAAATCTACCTCGGTTCTAATTGGGAAAATTTCTAATTGTAGAAAACAATACTATCTTATCTTTATACTTCATATTTCTGCATAGATCTTTTTCTGACAATTATTAAACCTGTAAGAAGTGTATGAGAAAAATTAGCAATCCAGGCAATCTTTGGGAATTTGTTTAAAGAAAACTATCGAGTATTAAAATTTCAAACTACATTTGTTCGTCAATATTTAGAGAATGTACTCAATTTTTTCCAAGCGATAATGACCATCGGAATTTCCAAAAGAAAATACCAGTGCATTTTGGGTAATTTTCGAACGCCAAAATTCTAAATGAAAAATGAAGAATATGTCGAAACTACTCTAAATTCCTTCAAGTTCTCGGAGTGTTTCCAATGGAGGAGTCCGGTAGAAATGACGCGATAGGATCGAAGGATCGAGGATCGACGAGACTCGTTACCGAAGCAGTAAGCGGGTATCGTTTGGTGTCGGTATCACAGTCCTCCCGGTAAAGACGATAAAATATGAAATTCGCTGAGGCGCGTACCGCGGAATAGTTTACGGTCCGGCGAGCCTGTATTTGCATAATCTCGCCGAATATTCAACGTATCGCGCGATGAAAACGTTATTTGCCCGGTGACACTTTGCTCGATTATACCGGGGCTGATTTTTCGCGTTTTTCTTTTCGCCGCGGGCTAATCGATGCGCCGTTGACCGCCCGCGGACTCGCTAAAACCCCCCCTCTGTTCCGCACCCTGTTTTCCGCAGTTCCGAGCGAATTGTTTTCAACGGGCTCAATCAAAATTTCATTGTTCGCGATCTTTCTCGCGGCGATTCTCCTCCGTCGCAACTTTTAATGCTCTCTATGCCGCCACGGCCGGAGCGCAGGAAACCATTTTACACCTTGGAAACTCGCAGACATCGAAAGGATCTCGGGATCCGCGATCGGGAATTACAAACGTAATTAACCCTTCGACGGGGTGTGAAAGATGAAGTTTTCTAATTGGAATATCAATGACCTTTTTTGAAGTGAAAACTTCTTTAGACGCACCGCGTACACAATTGCTGGGCAGTGAATCTGATCCGTCACGCTCCGAGGTGAAACGCTATTCGGATAAACTCGGCCTCCCGAGTTTACGCGAGCGAGCGAGAAACAGGCAGGTGTGCGTCGCGCATAGAAGTTTTCACTTCGGTGGTGCGGTCTTATGCGCACAGTATTGGTCTGTTTTTTCTTTCAGATTGATTCTTTCGGACTTCGCAACGCATTTAAAAATTCCATTCAGTAGAACCACAGCCTTAGACTCTTCGTAGAAGCATAAATAACATAGCTGCGTTAGCGTGGCGTCGAAGTTCGATTCCATTGTAGCCGCGTCGACGGAACGGAAACGAACTGCGCCGGACGCGCGCGTTTCGTATCGAAATGCGTTTCTCGTGGGAAAATGACGAGTCGATCTAGAAAAGAGGGTGCGCGGGGGTCTGTGTGGCGGGGGACACAAAGCTAACGGGAAATCGTGGAAAATCGAGGAAAACGGGCAGAAGAGAGAGAGAGAGAGAGAGGAGAGTGTGGGTGCGTATCGATCGAGACCGATCCAGACTCCTTTCGTCGGCCGCGTGTAAAATCGCTCGGCCGCTGGCCGCTGGCTGCGGCAATGCGATTATGCAACCGTGACGACCGCGTTTTTGCCATGGCAAACCGTTTTCTCCCGATCTAACGTTACTGTCACGCCGATACGCTCGCCGTTTTCACGAAAAAATGACATAGAACGCGCGCACGCGCACCGCCCCGAGGAAAAAACGCGCCGACAACGGGAAACTCATTTTCTTTCTTTTCCTGCGAGCGAGATCGACCGGTTTTCTTTCGGTGGCCAACGCTCGCCGGTCGATACGCTATTTACCAAGCACACTGGTCGATTTTGCGAAAAATCTGGACGAAATTCGTATCTGTAATTGTTCGACTGCGGATATTTGCAAAATAAAAGTTTTCTAATTCGATCGTAAGTAAACACGAATCACTATGCGAAATAAAATGTCGATACATCATCTACAAGTAAATGGAGCTATATAATAATTCATTTTTTACGTACACAATTTCAATTGTTTGAAAATAACATCTACATATTTTTGTTGCATTGCGTTGGAACATGAATACCTACGAGTATATTCAGTATTTTTACTATTAATCCCATCTCGTATAATAACGAATCAGAATCGTAATGACGATTCCAGAAAGACTACCAAACACAGGTCACATTCATCTCTTTTAAATCGAAATGAAACTCGAATATAATGAAAAATAAATTGAAGTGTGAATTTCGAAAATTGTGAATTTCGAGTGTGAAACTTGTATATATGAGTCGCTTATTTTGGAAGTGAGATATTTTTAGTTTCTAGTGAGATATTTAAGAGTTTGCGTTCCAGCGAAATTAAAAATATACGTATGGGATACCATGGGTATCACACTCCTTAAGTGTATCTAAGAGAGTTAAATTTACAATTCCTGTTAAAATAATAGCAATCATTAAGTGAATAATATGTGTCTTCTTACCAAGAATGGACTTGAGCCACTTTCAAAATTAACAACTAGAAAAAACAATGTTCAATTTATTTTATATTTCATTACAAAACTTGAAAAACACCATTTACGCAATTCAGGAAATCTTCTAACTATATAAATTACATAACAATTTACTCCTCATTTACATTTTATGTATGCGGGAGGGATGTGAAGAAGTCATGGTGCTCCGGTCGTATATATCGTAGTAAGTCCATTATATCCTTGTATTTCGCTGTTGTAATTTGTCTTATATTTTTATAAAGTGGTGTCAATACAATATTTTCGAATTTTCGTGGTCTATCCTGACGTGGTAATAAATCCAGTATTTTAAACTCTGCATTCTCTTTTTATATCTTATAGAAAATATATTTCTCAAAAAGAGCATCCAGCATATTTTTAACCAATTTATTGTTTCTCCGTTAGAATTCTTTGCCCTCTTAAAAATTGCATCCTCCAAAACAGAGCTACTACCTTATATCAAACAACTGACAAATGGACTCAGGCCACTTTCAAAATAAAAATTTGTTTCATTCTATTAACCAGCTAATTTCCTTTTTACAAAATCTTTATGATTTTAAATATATTAGTTAGAATTCTTTACCCTTTTAAACATTGCATCCTCCAAAACAGAGGTACTACCTTAACATCAAACAACTGACAAATGGACTCAGGCCACTTTCAAAATAAAAATCTGTATCATTCTATTAACCAGCTAATTTCCTTTTGATAAAGTCTTTATGATTTTAAATATATTAGTTACAATTTGCTTCAGAATGGAAAGATAACGTAGAAATGTAAATATTAAAATTGCTAGCTTGATTTTTCTCGAAAATCGACTTAGGCCACTTTCAAAATAAACGGCTCATATGTAGAAAAGGTGCGCGTAGGCCTTGGCCATGGCGCCAGGTAAAAGCAGTCACCCAGGAAAAAGCATGCGCCGTAGAAACGTGTTCACCATCAGATTCGCGGTGCTCACGCGGAAACGCTGCAGCGAGCACACCGCGCCGATGAAACCGGAAGTACAGTGATCAGGATCGTGTGTTCCTCCTCGGGAGGAAAACGTAACGATATACATGATGCAAAACATCTGGCTTGGCTTCGAAATACACTTATGTTTGAACGGAACATCACGTCTCGGCATTCTGTCCACGAGAATTCCCGGAACGATTCATCATAGAATTTTAACTTAGGTGGTTCCCAGAACGGACAACGCTTCTTGTCGATCGATTATGTGGTCTCACGTAACTGACAAAATCGCAGTCACGTCTTATCGTCTCGTGGCCGATAAGACTCCCGGTGAAACTGCAAACAATTAGAAACGCATCGTTATCTCACCTGAAGCGAACGCGCCTCGTGTTCATTTCTTCGCGAGCCTAATCAGAGACGGAACATTAAATCGTTTTCACGGGTAGGACCCCAATTATACGAATCACCTATAACATAAATGAAGTTCTACCGTGATAGCATGGCAATTTTCAGCGGAGCCTTAGAGTCCCAATTCTAGTGCAAGGGGGTACAAGAAAATGAAAACAATAGAAATACAACTCATCAATCTCACAGACGCAATCCGTGCACTGAAGGGTCAAGGAAAACTTGTGCAAAAATGTCGGCGGATATTTCAAGCGGTACCCTAACGACAAATACGCAAATCTCATGCATCCTGGGCACGCAAGAATGAAATTAGCGAGACGTAATCCCGCGTTTCGCAGACGTCCGTGTCTCGTTGCGTAAAAACCGTAAGATGTGTATCGCGGTTAGACTTTCCAAAAGGCTTTCTGAAATCGGGAACGCCGATCGTCGATTGTGCTTTATAAATTCTTGCTTTCACACGCCGGCAAATAAATTAATTAATACGATTATACGTGTGTATAGAGAGCTTGTGGTCGCGGGACACGCGTTCCGTTTCAGCATCAGCCACCGGAACGTTTAACCGGATCGCCTTGTACGCGTGAAAACGCCGAATCATTGTATCGCAAGGAAACGATTCGTCGGGGATCGCGTGTGCACGATGGCGCGGTCTCTGTCGTAACAGAGAATCAAATGCAACCGCCTGTAAACCCAGAAGTAGGCTCGAAGGCAGGTACATAATTAGCTTCCCGTTCGAACGTCCCGCCGACCGTGGAATCGCGGAAGCGAACGGGAAGCAACGTGTTCGATTTCTTCGATTGTGCTACGAATTTTTCAGACACATATGGGTGACCTAATAATACATTTCATATTATTCTATAAAATCAGCCCTTCGCACTAGAATTTTAGATTTTCTAATGTCCAGAGGTCCGCAGTCTGACAATGAATTTTAACTTTTGCGGATGAATATTCGGGACCTCGTGTGTCGCGATCTAAATTATTATTAATAATTTGCATGTTTTTTGCAGGTGGAACGGCCGGTTCTGTGGTGGCATCAAGACTCAGCGATCATCCGGAATGGAAAATCCTTGTGCTGGAAGCTGGTCCGGATGCACCGCCGGGTACAGCGGTTCCCAGTATGGTGGCAATGTTTCTGGGTACGTTTCCCCGTTGCGTCGATTTAATCCTTTCGGTGCCAAATGGACAGTCTCAATTTCTTGTTAACCCTTTGCGGTCCTAGCACCAGTTACCGTTCTCCAGCTAGACCGCATTTATTTGACCACTTTCAAAACTATACCACATATCATCGTACCATACCGATTAAAACATTTTGCGGTACTTGGGGTTGCGGGATTTCTTTTGTAATGGCTGCATTCACTTTAATGCTTAAATATGATGCTCTAATATCATTGTTGTCTACACACAGGCAGCGACATAGACTGGAAATATGAAACAGTGGACGAGAAGAACGCATGCCTATCGACAGGAGGTTCCTGCAGCTGGCCAAGGGGTAAGAATCTTGGAGGAACCTCGGCTCACAACGGCATGATGTACACTCGCGGACACGCGAAAGATTACAACAACTGGGCAGCAATGGGCAACGAGGGATGGAACTGGGAACAGGTATGTAGAAAATCGAAACGTACCTGCTACAAACCACTCATCAGAAAACTCACGCAGTCTAACGAGTCACGAATTGCGCCACGACGAATCGCGTGCCGTTCGCGAGAAACCGTTTGCCAATCCGACAGTCTGATTCACGCTAATAAACTGCTGGAATTACGAGCGCGACACCGATTCCTTTTTCTCTTGTTCCGCTGCCTCTACCTGTTGACTTTAGGCTGTTCCACTGTACAAATCTTTGAGAATCCTTGGCTTTGTTCAAACGCTCTTCAGACCACGTAACGTTATTACACCGTGTGATTATGCTACATAAATAATTGCCTTCGTTTCGAGAACAACATTTATGCTAGACATTGAAGATCTTCAAACGAAAGACCCAGCAAGTATAAGTTGCAACATTGAAAATTACTTAGATTGTGCATCTAGGTCTTCAATCACTTTTTTAAATTCTTCTGTGGTCCATCAACACTAAACCTACCACCACCGGTCAAAATGACCGGTTCCAGACTTTTTATTTTACAATCATTGAAATAATAAAAATGATTTCATAAGAAATGGTTGTATAGATATCTTTAGTAGAGCACGTATTACAATAGGGGCCGCACGAAGTCTGAAATCAATCTTGTCATTTTTATAATGTACTAGTTACTTTTAAGGCTCGATAGGTTTAGTGTAAAATTCTAAACTTTTTTGTAGCTCTGCCTGGACATGGTCGATTGTCTAAGATCCATTTTAATTGTTTACAGCGGATCAAAGATTATTTGAAACGGGCCCAGTTTACTTTTAATTTCTTCAATCTGATGGGCAGTCAAGATGACAGTAGAAAAATAAAGATTCTCGAGTGCAGTGCTCAATAAAACGATGACCTTTTACGAGACACGGTGCTATGCCGCAGGTCCTGCCATACTACATATGCTCGGAGAACAACACGGAGATCCATCGAGTGGGCACTAAATACCACGGCACCGACGGCCCTCTGAACGTCGGCAGGTTCCCTTGGATACCGGCCATCGCGGGTGATATCCTGGCTGCAGCAACTGAGATTGGTTATCCGTTGTCCGAGGACCTGAACGGAGACCAGTTCACCGGGTTCACGGTCGCGCAAATGATGCAAAAGGGAGGCGTCAGACAGAGCGCCTCCACAGCATTCTTGCAACCCCGCCGCTACAGAAGAAATCTCCAAGTTGCCCTAAACGCCACCGCTACCAGAATCATCGTCGAGAACTCTAAGGCCGTCGGCGTCGAATACATTCAAGTTAGTATAATTGCAACACTTATACAGTTAGGAGCATAACTGATCACACACACTTTAAATCAGAATAACTTTTTTATGAATGGACCAGACGACTTCAATTTCTCTGTAAGGCTAGAAGAATTAGTTTAGTAAATGACGTCTAAAAAATTTGTTGAAAAAATGCATTTGGTCGGAATTCTGAAAAACAATAGTGAAAATTGGTTCTTCCCATTTTTTTAGCTGGGCCAATAACGAAAAATTAAAAGACGTGTTTGGTCAACTCGTATAAATTATATACGTTCTGAAAATTTCATTGAAATTGGTTAATTGGTTTACGAGTTGTAAACGATCACAAGTGGTAAAAATTGTAATTTATCAAGATTTTCGGCATTTTTACCACTTTTGATCGTTTATAACTCGTAAACCAATTAACCAATTTCAATGAAATTTTCAGAACGTATATAATTTATCCGAGTTGGCCAAACACACCTTTTAAATTTTCGTTATTGTCCCAGCTGAAAAAGTTGTAAAAATCAATGTTGACTATTGTTTTTCACAATTCCGACCAAATACATTTTTTCAACAAATTTTTTAGGCGTCATTTACTAAACTAATTCTTCTAGCCTTCCAGAGAAATCGAAGTCGTTTGGTCCATTCATAAAAAGATTATTGTGATTTAAAGTGTGTGTGATCAGTTATGCTCCTAACTATGCTTTCAAATACTAAATCTACTAAATAAGTATGTTAATAACTTCCTTCTAGCCAAAATAAGCCTGTAATTATAAACTTCCTTCACTTTCTTCTAGGAAGTTGTGAACAATAAAGTCGCTTCTATCATTGTAACCATGTAATAAATTGTAGTGCAAGCAGTTTATAAAAAAAAGAAATAACTATAAAATCGCGAAGCTCTCGAGCGCACGTGTCGTTATCTCTAACGTTGCAAAGTTATGTATCGGCTATGTTCACCGAGTATCGCCATCGTCGCCGATGACAAATTGTTCCGATTCTACGTGTCCGATCATACCGGCACCATAAATCCATCTTTGTTTTTTTCTTATCGTTGTTCCTGTCCTCGAACACTCAACGATTTCCTGTTTTCGAGACGTTGAGGTAGGAGTTCCGGCGAGGTTCAAGGTTTTCGAGAAGGTGTAATCGATATACGATCCTGTTTCAGAGCGGTCAACTTAGGGTCGCTAAAGCTAATCGAGAGGTGATCGTCTCTGGCGGCGCTGTCAATTCGCCGCAGCTGTTGTTGCTCTCCGGGATCGGGCCAAAGGAACACTTGCAAGCCGTAAACGTCAGCGTCGTCAAAGATCTACCGGGTAAGCGGCGTTTCAGACAACCAGAGCCGATGCGGTTTCGACTGTTTGCTCGATCCGCCCCGACGAAATTGCTCCGGGCACTAGATTTGCTCGGGAAGCCCTCTACCTGATGGTTTATAGCACTTTAAACTAGACAGAATTATTTATAAAATTTGTGCTTGAATTTTTCATTGAGGTCGGTGGAATGCATTCGTAAATTGTGAATCCTTTTGGAATTAATTCTGAGGAAATGGAACAGAGTACAGTCTTCTCCTTTCGCACGATGCTGACTGATAAACTTGTAGTATACACACCATTTTTTTTTAAGTACCTAGATATCTTTTTATCTATTTCATTTATAAAAACCTTGTTGGTAGGTCAGCACAAAAATTCATCCACGATTCTTTGTTGTATGTTAATACGAAATCGAATACGAACTTCTGTACATATCTAATAGTTGTATAATACAATGGAACTCCTCACGAACCTGGCATGTTCCGCAGGTGTCGGCGAGAATTTACATAACCACGTGTCATTCACGGTGTCCTTCGACATCAACGAGCCGAACGAATTCGACCTGAGCTGGGCAGCAGCAGTGGAATACATTGGCTTCCAAAATGGACCCATGGCTTCGACGGGTCTGTCTCAAATGACTGGAATTGTCTCTTCCTCGTACTCCACACCTGATGACCCAGATCTCCAATTCTTCTTCGGTGGCTACCAAGCTGCTTGCAGTATCAATGGAGAACTTGGTGCCTTGATGAGCGATGGCCCTCGCAGTATCAGTATCTCGCCCACCAACATTCACCCACGAAGCAAAGGTAGCTATCGCGACAGTAGCCATATAAAATGTTATCTGGTTCAAACATGTGCACGCAATTATTTCCTGAAGTATCCGAGCAGGAAATATTTCAGACGAGTGTTTTACAACATCAAAGGAAAACACACCACTTTGGTAATTATTTGATTTTGAGATGACCTTAAAAAACCCTCTGATAGTCACACGCTAATTTCTAAGTGGTAATCTACATTTTGTGTTATATATTCCTACAGCTGACAACGACCTGTTTTTAAAATATTGTTTCCACTCGTACTTTGCATAAATCAATTTTAACTTTCTCTAGTGTAACAACACGTGTAAGCTTTACGAGTTTTCTGTCAAGCTGCAGTTGTTAAAAAATATTGAGAACCGAATAGTTTAGTAATAACCAATTTTCCGACTAACAAATTTTAGCCATCGCTCTGTAAAATTAAGAACAATTAAATCTTATGCGCAGAAATTACTGCCTGCAAATATATAATATATATAAATTAATCTTCATCATAATTAGATTTACAAATCTGGCAAATTTTATCTGAGCAGTTTAAATCTCCTTCACCCTTGCGTACCCGGATACCCATTTACTGCATTTCTTTTAACAACTTATTAATGTACCTCTAAAAATATTACAAACTTTCTCTGAATGTCTATGGCTCGCTAATACATTAATCTATAGTTTTAAAATGAGAATTTGTGGAAGGATATTAAATACAAAAGGTTTTAAATAATCCATACATTTTGGTTGGCTACATAAGGGCTAAATAAATTTCTTTAGTAGTAATTTCGTAGTAAACCAGACTCATTAGCTTGTTGGCTTGCACACGAAATAGAACTGAAACTAGTGCTCCGCAAAACACTCGTCTAAAACACATTCCAAGCAAGTTTGCCACTCCGGGAAATAATCGCGGGGGACATTTGAACCGAATTGAATGTACATGTATCGAAATGGACGATCGTCCTCGCTTTACCGGAATCAATATTACAAGCGAACCGTCTTTCCGCGTTAGGAACACTTCGGTTGGCCAGCAACGATCCCCTCGCTAAGCCCATAATCCATGGAAACTATTTGAACGATCCGCTGGACGCGGCTATTCTCGTCGAGGGAATTCAGATCGCCCTGACGTTCGCCAACACCACTGCCATGAGGAAACACAATATGACGCTTTCGACCACGGCTCTGTCAGCCTGCTCGCAATATGCGTTCTCCAGCAACGAATACTGGGCCTGCGCCGTGCGACAGGACACAGGTCCTGAGAATCATCAGGCAGGATCCTGCAAAATGGGCCCAGCCTACGATCGCATGGCTGTCGTTGATCCTAGACTCAGGGTGCACGGTGTCAAGGGTCTCAGAGTCGCTGACACGTCCATCATGCCGCAGGTATAGTACCCCTTTACCTTAGAAAAGTCTATGTGCTGAATTTAGCACCCCCTCTGTCTCAAATTGTGATTACACCTTTACTACAGTAAAGTCGCGTTATTTCTCAGCGACCGCCTACCCAAGATTTTTCAAGTGCCTACCCCCTCCACTGAGGAGCGTAATCTCATCTCGGCTCGGGTATATCGGTGTGAACCACTATTAATCCAATTACAAAACTTCATTATTTTTCATTATTTCTTTATGGGACTTTCACAAACTTATTTGTGGCATTTTTCTGATTAAAATGACACCAAACATGATATAATTTCAATTGTGTTTAGTGGTTTAATTGGCGATGATCCGTGTTTATATGCTGTCCTTTTCTACGTTCGGCTTCCTTTGTACTTTCGGCGCGGTCGGCGCGGTAGACTCAGTCATAAAAAGATAGTGTCCCTACACGATATTTCCCCGTGCAGCTGTTTTCAAAATAACGCGACTTTACTGTAATTGTGATACGATTTCGGTCTTATTTATGTTCTGAATTATAGTATAACTTCAGTCTTATTTTATTTCGAAATTGTGGCATAACTTCAGTTTTGCTTTTGTTTTGAATTGCAGTATAATTCCAGTCTTATTTCGATCACAAATTGTAGCATGCATAAAATGTTCCGCGAGGTTTATTTTAATTAAGTTCATTAAAGATTTTGTAACTTAAGCTTAATTAAATTCTGCATGATTTAAAGTATCGCGCGCCGCATTAAGAGCTTCTTCGTTACATTTTAACGTAATTTGCGCCCGAGTTTTTCTTCGTTCGTGTGGCTAAACTTGTGATGATTTTGTTTGTTGATTAGCGGTTAATTGGGTCGGTGTATTTATACATTTAGAGCAATGCTACGTTTTAATTTTCTTGCAGTCTAACTGTTGTCAAAGACATACTGTTGGAGTATAGTCACCTGTGTATTCGGTTCGATTAATTTGTATCGATTAGGGGGTCGTAGTCTGATTTGGATTGGCTCGTAAATTGGATGCAATTTACAATTTATAGTTAATTAATGTTGTCTGTAACACTGCGTGTATTCGTGTTTTTCACGGTGTAGGGCATTCAATTACTAATTGGATTTAGTGTCTAGTTTATTGGCAATTTATACTGCAAATATTTGTTTTGGAAATGTGAAACGGCTGAATCTGGGAATTAGTTTGTACTCAATGATTCTATTTAAAAAAATTTAAACATATAATATGAGACAAAGGGAGCATTTATGGTTGAGGAATAACGATTATTTGCCTGGAATACCATTTCGAGAAGTTTCCGACAAAAAAATAATTTTTTTCTATTTCTAATAATATACCTAAAATTTTGAAAAAATTACACACTGCGAAGCAAGTCTCTAGTTGTCATTTGGTTTTGGATTCGTTCAAATATCTCGCAGGATAATCGAAAGGGAGCCCTTCAAAGTGAGGGGTTCCATCAGTTCAAAAAACAATTTTTCCTAGGCCTGATAAATGACCTAAAATATTTGAAAAAGTACTTCAAGTAGAGCTAACCTATCATTTGCATTTGGATTCACTCGAGTACCTAGCAGGATAATTGAAAGAGCGTCCTCCAAAGTTGGGCGTCTTCAGCAAAAATTCTGAAACGTTTCGAAATGGTGGATCTCCGTGGCGCGTGCACAAGACGGTATGCACTGACAAATATCAGGGGGACTAATCGAATACGTTCTATTGGTATAGGTAACATCCGGCAATACGGCTGCACCGGCAATAATGATCGGCGAAAGAGCAGCCGCGTTCATCAAAGGGGACTGGGGCGTTGGCGGAACGCAATGGTACGGGCAGCCTATCCATACCCGTATGGGCTCGTCTAGCCCTCCATGGAAAAACTCAACCCCCCGGAAACGCTATAATTAGTCACTAGCAATTTGCCATGTTCCGTAGTTCCCGTTCTACGATCGACAACTCGCTGGATCTATTGCTTTGGGGGATCAAATACGTCGACTGGGACCAGGGTGTCTGGTAATCAACGATCTCCAATAAATCTAGTCCAAGATATTCCGGCGAGTGTCGCAAACGATTTGGCCGCGAGTTTACCGGTGCCAAGATGGCGGCGAAAGTCACCAAAGAGGCGAGATCATCCGAGCAAAGGACAATGCTCTCGCCGGCCTTTCTCTTCGCCGCCGTGATCAACGTGATCCAAACAAGATCGAGGGCCGATCGACTACCGTGGGACGGAAACTCAGCGAACCAACTATTGGACATTAGCGTACCTCCCGTTGCTTTAATTCTTTTTCGCGCGTTACCAAAACTGCGTCTTCTCATTCGATCTATCACACTCTGAACTTTGATTTTCCATCAAACTCGAGCCTTTGATCTACAGATCCACTGCATCTGTGAAATCTAGAAACTCTACTTTTCACATCCAATTGCAGAATATTTTCTCATAGATCTAGAAATCTAGGAACTTTCCGAATCCTAACTGTAGTCTACCGTTTGCTCGAATTTAACCCCACGTAGGGATCTAGAGATTCCGATCGAATGCGCTTGTGAAATGTAGGAACCTTATTTAAGATGCAGGATATTTTCTCACTGTTTTTCTTGTACTGGGAATTTGCAATCGATTTCTCAAAGGAACTGTGAGCGAACTCATCCATGCACCGTTTGGAGTAATGTTTCTTTTTAGGATCGAGACCTCAGAGGGAACTACAAATAAGTCTGCGAATGCGTTCTACATTAAGTTATGCTGTGTAAAATATTGTTCGATGATTTGTCCGTTATGTAAATGAATTATTGTGAACATTGTAATCGCGAGGGATTCGCGTCAGCTTTTACGTAGCTACAAGATTGTTGAGATGAATCGAAAGTTTCGTTGCACATATTTGGTTGGCGATAACAGCGATAATAAATGATTATCGACAGTATTCTTCACGCAATACAAATTGCATACTGTTCTTGGTCTTGTCTGTATTTGGTTGGCGATAATCGCTAATTATCTGACGTCGACTGAGCATGAAGTACGAAAAATTTTGAATTCGTTTTATCATTTTTCGTGTACTGCATTCCTGAAGAATCATGCTCCATTTGGAAACATTGGCTCGGTGACTTACTAATAATAATCATTGTTGCAAAAGGCTATCACTGTATTTTTGAATTTATTCTCGTTCCTGGCTTATCGGCTGTCATTGTTTAATAAAATGTATGCACTTGGTTTCTCAATCAAAATTGTAGTGCAAGATCACCAGAAACCAACAAATTTCATTTCCTTAGAAAATAGCAATTGCCATAACACTCTGTCCTTAGTCTGTTAATAAGAATAACAGAAATCCCCAAGTGGAAGAAACGAATTTCATTTATTTAGAAAATAGCGACTGCCATAACAATGTACCGTTGTTAATAAAAATAACAGAAATCACCAAGTGGAAGGAACAAACAAATTTTATTCATTTAGAAAATAGCAACTTCCATAAAAGTCTACCCTTGGTCTGTTAATAAAAATAACTGCGGGAGAAACAAACATTTTATTTAGAATACAGCGATTGCCATAACGGGCAACTGGAAAACACAGAAAATTAGAACGGAAAAGTGAAAAGACATATCTAAAAACTGTAGGTTGCGATATTAAATGCCGGAATACGTGAAATTATAGCTATTACTCATCGCATCTAATATTTTCACAATGTTAATGCTATAATAAAATCTAGCCTTTATCTCAAACAAATTCAAATTTCTTAATGAAAGGAGGAACACAACTCTGCGAACACACTTTTCCTATACTTTAGAGACTTCTTCTTTCATACTATCTAATTATGGCAGTCCTAAGTACTACTTTCATCAGTTAATTTACATATCAGTTCTTGGATAACGGTATTATAACAGTATGCGTCTTCGATACTGTTTGCCGTTTATTAAGTCACTCAGTCATGATAAAATAGCAATCAAATGCTTCAAAGATTTCAGACTGGACCAATGAATTAAAGAACAATTGTGCTAATAAATAAATTACAAAAGAATTTGAACATTTATATGACTTGTCAAGTGTCTCATGATGCAATAGCCAACCAACTGCTCCAAACTTTGTAGGCTGGTCGAATGGACTAACAAAGCATAAAAATCAGTGCCGAAACCAAATTACTAGACAGTAGTTAATATTTACAAGCGTTCGTATAGTTTCCCTCACGATCAACATGGCACACGGCGAAGCTGGACGATGAAATTGCATTTTATAGCACCAATTAATCATTGCGCGCTTTTTTATTACTACCTTTATTACTGCCTTCAGTGCCAGATAAGATAAAGGTCACCCAAAATCAGAAAATACCTACTTAATAGTACTAGAAAGAAATAGGAGAAATAATTATCCCATCGATTGTGTAATATACTCGCACGTAATAGGCTTGGTTTACTTAATACGCTCGTCATCAGAGTCACATGTCACATCATATTATATAAGGAAAAAAATCAAATTAATTTTGTGGATGACGTTATTTATAAGTCGACAATATATTTGTTCATATTTTACAAGAATATTTAATCCTTATGTTAATCTCCCGGTAATACCTGGGTATTTTCTTTTTAAAACTTCTTCTACGTTTTCGTTGACGAATTGTATTTGTTCAGCAATTTTCCAGCAATAAATTTGATCTTCCGTTTGATGATGGCGCAAAATTTATATAACAATAAGAAAATTGTACTAAAATTTAAATTTGAAGCTTGTCGAAAACAATTGAGACGCGGCACACAGAGTATTAACTATTAACTTCCGAGGTCTCGAGCTCGAGTATGATTTGTAAAGAGGATTGAATAGGAAAATGGCAACTGTCGCGCAAAGAAATAGTTAGGAAATGACGGACTCTCCGCGAACTGCCCCTGCGTGGCGCACGATTGTAAATCAAAATGTTGTAAATAAATAGTTTTTATGGCAGAGCATATCGGACACGAAGCCATCCTTCATTCCCGTCATGACGTGACAAGGTTCCTCCCCTGCAGCGAGTCGGTTACCGTTCGCACGTACTATCAAATGTGTAATTTGTCAATACCCGCGGAACACTAGATAACAGGCGACACTTTTTACGCACTGACAATTACACGCGCTTATCGTCTTCGCACTTGTCCCCGCGCATGAATGTCAGTCGTATAAAAAGGAAACCGTGAGGATAGGTTGTCAGTCAGAGAAGACTGTGGTTCCAGGGCTTTCGGATCATCCAGCAGCATGGTACGTCGTTATATTTCGCTCGAAAATATTCTATACGATATTCTGAACATCACTATACTCCTAGCGGTATTTTTAAGGGGTGGTTCTATTGAAGAATGTATACTGCTCTGGAAAGTTAACCCGTAATCACACAGGTTGAAATTTGCTACTGTTCCTTAAACAAATATCTTTTGCTCTGATTTCAATTTCTTTTACTGCATAAAAGTATATTATTTTTTAAAAATGGGGTGCTTTGTATCATAGCAATATGGCGTACATCATAAATAGACTAAAAATGTTTTACATTGATTGTGGGAAGCAGGAATAACATAAAAACTGATTCCATCCCTTAACGATTTTGTTACATTAAAAGCAACAATACTACATTTTTGAATTTTTTTAATCTTCTACTGTTTCATATTTCACCCAATCAGTTTCTCCATAAATGCATAAAGATCCGCAGTCTGATCACAAATATTTTAGAGATTTGATTGAAAGTTAAAATATTATTAAATATTCACTAAAACATTGGCAATGTTTAAAATATTATAAATTTTATGTCAAAGATTGATCGTCAACTCTTTAGGGGTTACCATGAAGAGGAAGCTTTTCTCTATTGTCATAAAAATTTTAAGGAGTGATTTTACAAATAAAAACATGTTGCTCTAAAAAGTTGAACAATTGCTAGATTTTCATTGGAAAATGTCAATTTTTGAACCATTACTTAATAAAAAAGATCGGACGTTAAAAAACTAAACAACAGCCAAATTTTCACCGAAAAATAGTTGATCTTCGATTCGCGATAACTTCGCGAAACAAATTGGATTTTCAGGAATCGTACTAACGGGGGCACTTTCCCTCTGGAAAACCATTTCGAAACGTATCGCGAAACAAAATTGTGTAAACTCTGTGTTGTTGTTGGGATTTGTACAATCTTTTTTAGAAAAAAATCAACTTCGGCTTCCCTTTTATTTCTTGTTTGTTTTTCCGTACAATCAAAACTTCTAAAAAATTCAATGTGGCGCGTTGTGTTCTCTGATAAATGTTTCGGTTTCTATAAATGTTTGATTGTTTTGGTATCTCTTCCTCTTGCAAAAACTACAGTTTAAAAAACGTGTGGGTAGAAAACGAACGCGCGGATGTGTGACGTAGAAAAAAATCGTGTTTGTTACAATCTTTGAGCGTCAATGAGTTACTTGGAAAATTATATTTTTTACGATCTTTATGTACGCGTCAGTAGCTATTGTTCTGTAGCTATTGTCTGAACATCAATACATGACATAGAAAATTATGTTTATTGCAGTCTATGAGCGTCAATGTATGACATAGACCAGACATGCACAACTGGACGATTTGGGAGCGGGAGCTCTCGACACGGCTCGTGAGCCGGGTCCGAGCTGGCTGGCACACGTAGGGTGGGGAGTACTGCAACAGTGTGCGTGTGAACTTGTGCTACACTGACATGCTTAGTGGGATCCCCTTCCATATGTCCGAGCTGGGTCTCGGCTCGTGAGCGGCATGGGGGCCGCTTGACAGCTCACGAGTCGCTCTTAGAGCTACGAGTTGTGCATGCTTGACATAGACAATCATGCTTGTTACAGTCTTTTTTAACCGAATTGGGCGGATCACTTCCGGCGCCGTCGTGCCCTGCGCCCTACATTAATGGGCCCCAACTCACCGATGTGTGCGCTGCAGGCAGCACCAATCTGTTTCTGGCGGTATTGAATGCTATGTTAATCGCGAGTCCTGAGATCGGAGACGCGTGTGACCGCATTGAAACAATTCGGAGACCGAGGCTCTCGTACGACTTCATTGTCGTTGGCGGTAAGCCCTCTACACGAATTTCTATCGGATCGGTTGCACATCTTATCAATTTCAATATTTATTTTTCTACCGAATCTGTTGTTAATCTATTGTATTATTGTATAGCTGGGGCAGCAGGCCCAGTAGTAGCTTCAAGGTTAAGTGAAGTGAATGACTGGTCGGTGTTGCTGGTGGAAGCGGGTCCGGATGAACCGGCGGGTGCACAAATACCCAGCCATCTTCTACTTTATCTCGGTAAAGAATTAACAAAAATCCCTATTATCGCAGTCGTGCACTATTGTTAGCGAAGTTAGGCTATTTCAGAGAAGGGAATATTAAGAAAATGTTGACATCGCTTTTTACAGGTGGTGAACTGGACTGGAAGTACCAGACAACGAACGAGTCGTTCGCCTGTCTGAGTTCTGGCGGCAGCTGCTATTGGCCACGTGGTAAGAATCTTGGCGGATGCACGATGCACCATGGTATGGCCTACCATAGAGGCCACGCGAAGGATTTCAAGAGATGGGCGGAGGCCGGCAACGAGGGATGGGACTGGGATAATGTACAGTACCCATAACTTCTTCGATTCTACATCCTCTATAAAGAATGATTCCTTTTAACATGATCGTTCTTAACAGGTTATACCGTTCTTCAAGAAATCCGAGGATAACAGAGAGATCGGCAGGGTGAGCGCAAAGTTCCACGGCGTTGGAGGACCCATGATAGTCGAAAGGTTCGATTGTCATCCTCTATTTCATCCTTATTCTGATCGTGTCTGACGCTCAGTGTTGACAATCCTTATTGATTATTTGATTGTGCTACAAACATAAAAATGCATAAAAATCCAGTTGCTAATAATCAACGAATGATCCGTATTTTCGACAGATTCCCCTGGCAGCCAGAATTCGCAAAATCAGTAATGGAAGCAGCTAAGGAGACCGGGTACGGTGTCACCGAGGACTTTGCCGGCGATCAGATCACCGGTTTCTCGGTTGCTCAAACGATCAGCAAGAATGGCGTGCGACAAAGTGGCGTCACCTCGTTCATCAGACCTTTCAGAAATCGCCCGAACCTCGACGTCGCTGTCAACGCTTTGGCTACCAAAATCCGCTTCGTCGGCAAGAAGGCCGTCGGTATCGACCTCGAAATGGCAAGTCACTATATCGAATCCTTCACAGCTACCTTAGAACCTAGATGAAGCACCTTCGCAGTTATGTTTATAAACTTGGGTTAGCAGCTAACTTTGTTGATTGTGACAATAATGATAATGATCTCGTGCAGAACGGAAGGAAGTACCGTGTCCGAGCAAAGCGTGAGGTGGTCGTGTCAGGAGGATCGATCAACTCTCCGCAACTGTTGCTGCTGTCAGGTGTCGGTCCCAAGGAGCACCTGAAGGACGTCAAGGTCCCAGTGGTCCTGGACCTGCCCGGTGTTGGCGAGAACCTGCATAATCATCAATCCTTCGGTATAGATTTCATGCTGGGCGAGCAGAAGATCGATGAGCTGAACTTTAACTCCGCTGAACAGTACGTGTACAACCAAACCGGACCCATGTCGGGCACAGGCATGGCCCAAGTGACGGGACTCCTCGCGTCGAACTTGACCACTCCTGATGATCCGGACATTCAGATCTTCTTCGCTGGATTCCAGGCTATATGTGACAGCAAGCTGAAGACCGCTGATTTAGTTTCCAAAGGCGCGGGGACGCCTGTCAGGTTCACATCTGTGAACGTGCAGCCGACCAGCAGCGGTCAGTTCAATGCCAATCTGAATCTGAAGTTACACGTACTTTCTAAACACTGGTAGTTTGGATGCAACTATAGGCTTCATTGATGTTCACAGGTCGCCTCATGCTTCGTGACAACAATCCCCATAGCCACCCCATCATCTGGAGTAACGACTTAGGTACCGAGCACGACCGAAAAGTGGTCGTCGAGGGTATCCATGTGATTTTGAATCTTGCCAACTCAACAACGATGAGGAATCTCGATCTGAAAATGATCGATGAAGACGTCGACCAATGCTCTCATCACGAAAAGCACAGCGACGACTACTGGATGTGCGCCATTACCTACAACACCAGACCCGAGAACCACCAGAGTGGCTCCTGCAAGATGGGTCCGGCTAGTGATCCCATGGCAGTGGTCAGCCCGAGGTTGAAGGTCCATGGAATTGAGGGACTTAGGGTGGCCGATGCCTCCATCATGCCCCGAGTAAGTTTAACAAAAAAATAGCATTTATTATGAATTTAATTCCATGCTAAATGCTCTGTATGAAACTAAACGATCACATCTTTTTAACAGGTGGTGTCTGGTAACCCAGTGGCAACGATATACATGATCGGTGAACGGGCTGCCGATTTCATCAAGCAAGATTGGAAGGTTTAAGGAACAGACATGGACTAACTGGAATAGAAATGTGTAACAAATGAGATAAATGGCTTAAATGTGTTTTAATATTCGGAGACTGAAGTGCTGATACTTACGAATAAATTATTTTTGCCTAACATAACGAGACGGCGAAGTTTCTACTGAGAATTCCTTGATCTCCCAATCGAAAGTGTTCCTCTAGATTATTTTACGGTAACAATTCCGTGCCAATCCCATGTAAACTTTGCACTTAAATTGCTCTACGGATCAATTCCGATACTTCAAGGGTCCAGCTCTGTCTAAATTGTGTCTAGCTGCAGTTTCGAAGCGAATCGAAGCGACATGTCGTGAAATCGGCTGGCAGTTTTGCAACGTGCGCTTCCGCGAAGCGAGTCAGCGTGTAAGCGCGAGGCGCGCACGACTTTAAGGAGGTCAAGAGCGCCTCTCCTAGCATCGCACTCGCGATTCCACAGCCTCTGCGACCTGACCTCTCTCTCTCCCTCTTCTTCTCCTCTTATTCCTTCTGCCGGTCCCTTTTTCTCTTAATCATCCTGCCAGACAATATCTCTGCGAGAGCTCGCATCCTTCAATTTCGGATGCATTCGGCGGGATTGTTATTAGTTTTAATTAAACCACGTTATTACGTTTTATTGCGCTACCCCCCCCCCCCCCCTCTCCTTCCCCCGAGCGAAATTAGTTTGCCCATTTCGGCTCGCGTTATGGCTCGCAACCTTTTTACCGGTTCCGAACCCTTGCAAGCTCTCTTTCTCTTTCTTGCCCTCTCTCGCTCTCTGGCTCTATCTCTGTAGCGTCCCCGGGCAAATATGTATTCGCTTTCGAATGCAAGAGTTAGGAGTTCGAGGTTCTCGGGAAATCTCCCGCGGAGAGGGGCTTAAAGTCTTCGAGTTTCAGTGTTTGACGAAGGATACGTCGACGACGATGACGTCGGCGTCATCGGAGCAAGGGAACTTTTGCTTTATATCGACTACTCGGGATGGATAAGCACCGTTTACGGAATAACTTAAGACACTCGGACTCGTACTGATTTCTCTTATAGCGCTCGACCCCAGAAACAACCCTCTGCTTATAGAGCGAACGGAGTTAGGCCAACCTCGTACTTAACCGCTTAGCCATTCTCGACGAGCTACTGTGGATGAATTGCTAGAGCCACTCGCATAGATTAACGATTGTACATTGGAACAGTCTCAATCTTAAATGTGAATCTTGGTACACTAAATGCTTTTTATTAGATTTGAATGGTCGGTACAAAATTGTAAAGACAAAATTTTTATTTCATAATCTTGTCATCATTTACAGTGTCTTATTCTCGAATGAATCTGTCGTGCAGAAAAATTCGCGTTGGCCCCCGAAGTAGTTCCAGAAGAGCAGAAATGAGGGAAGGGAATGGGGGCGCGAGCTTTATGGATTTCAGCTTGAGATTTCTTTCGCGCGGAAGGCAAAGGATGCCACGGCCGTTGACAGTCGTTAGCTGGTGCTCGAAACTATCCCTTTGAGTGGCCGAAAACCCTGGGATTACTTCGTCAACGGAAACTAATTAGTACAATTCGGAGGGAAGGAACACGGAACGAGAAGTTCTTCTTGTTGCGGTCGGCTCGAGTGCCGTGGCGATATATATGTAGCGTGTACACGTTCGCTCGATAATAGCCAACACCGAAAAAGGTTGCGTCGGATAAACAGAGAGAAACGGGAGAGAGAGGAATAGAAGAGAGACTGAGAGAGAGAGAGAGAGAAAAGAAACGGGCTGCGCCGAGAGATATGGGACTGCGAAGTCGACTGCGAATACGTTAATCCGTGGAAAGTTTATGCATTCAGGGCAACGAGCAAAGTAGTCCTTGATTTCTGCTTGCCTTACGGTGAACCGCCTGCTTTTACATTCACTCTGAAAATGGCAGCTCGGCTCGGTCTAACGCTCCCGGAATATCGCCCCGTATCTACACTCTGCCCGCCTATTTGTCGAGGCAATTCCAATGTCATCGCAGTTGTTCGACGGCTGCTTCGTATCGTTCCATCGATATTTCTTGCGAAACTGTTCGGGAGATCGCTATCGACCTCCCTCGCCTCGATGTGCCAGCTCTCTTCGATCCTCGAGGCGCGCTTTAACACCTTTCCTTCGTACGAGCATCCTATTGTCTAGATCTCACAATCGATTATTGCTCCCATTTTACAGAATTCCACTACCGAGTCATCGAGGCATCACAAAATCAATATGGTTAATCGAAACAGAATTTTTTTCAAAGATAAGCATTGAGTTTTTACTGATGGTTCCTTTTGCGCTATTTATTTTATCTACATAAAAAAAATTGTTGACCTTTCGACCTTGAAATTCAATTCGTAGAGGACATATGTAGGTCAACTCCGTTTTTCAGAATTATATATTTTTCTATGTACTATCTAAGAAGGCGTTTTGAGATGCGCTCGATGACCTACGACTCAAGGTCATTCGAGTTCATCGACCGCAATGGAAGTTTATATTATTTTATCAGACTGTGGTCCCTTGTGCAAAATAGAATTGTTTCGAAATGATTTATAAGAATCAAAGTGAAGAGATTGAATTTTTATTTTTACACTTGGCTGGAAATTTCTCTGTTCGCATTCGACATAAATGTACAAAACTCGCAGTTTCGAAATGATTTATAAAAATCAAAGTGAAGAGTTTGAATTTTTATTTTTACACTGAGCTGGAAACAGTAATTTCTTTGTTCGCATCGGACATAAATGTACAAAACCCGCAGTTTAGTTATTACACTGTTTTCGATACACTGCGGGCATGATCCAGATATGGCGATCCCTCGATCCGTAACGGATCAGGCATTCGAATGAAACGCGTTCGGCACTCGTTTTCGGCGGGCAGCGCGGTTTATCAGAGGCTTAATCGAATCGAGAATCGAGAGTGGTTTAAGCAGAGACCACTTGACGCAGATTTCGTCCAATTTGTCGCAAATTCAGCGGGAGCATTTAATTAGCAGCACACGCGCTGCGTCCCGGTAAGCGACACTTAATCCCCGGACGATCTATTAACTCGAAACTATGGAATTATTAAAGCGGATCTCCTCGCGAGGACTCGCGACGGATTCGCGACGCGGCGGCTTTCATCCCCGTTCCGCCCCTCTCCTCGAGGACGCAGGAACACTATTGCTCATTAATTATCGTCGGATCAGTGCGCCGTAAAATTCCGAACGTTCGAATCGTTCGGCGTGACTGCAGCCACGGTATTTGTCAGGGGGATTTAATTGAATCGCGACGCGCGGACCGTCGATCGACCGGTCCCCGGCCGCTTCGTTGATTCGATCTTCATTGCACCTGCATTTCTGGTGAAAGTAGAACTCTCCGTGCACCGGAGGATGCACTGGGTGGTTGCCTCACGAGGTGAGGTGAGATACAAGCCGATTTTCACGAAACCTTTAAGAATTTAGCCACATATCGTTCGTGTCCGTTTTTCATTTTAAGGATGAAATCAACCCTTTTATTCAGAAAATAGTTGAAGTAAAAGTTATATCTTATCTTTCAGTCCATAAATGTATGCGAAAACTTTAACCATCACTGATGGTACACGTTGACATATTTATTTAATGCGCTAAAAACATACTTTCTAGCAAGTCTAACACTGTAAAATATATTTCCGCCAAAAGAACGGGGCATTATAAAAACTGCAGTATAGAATAAGATACATAAGTTTGTTTATTTGAGCAAAAACGGCTCGGCATATATGTACAATATATCTCGCGGAAATAAAATTATTGAAATTAGAAGTTTATTAGCGGTTAATGAACTTTTTCTGCAATAAAAAATATAATTTAAAGACTGATTTTGATGTTATTACTTTTTTTTCTAATCGATTAACTCCCTTAGTCACCCAAAAGTTGTGATATTAATAACGATTACACCAAGGCTGTTCTATCTTATTCATTTTACATGTCTTTATATGAAAGCTACATCTGTATTTATGCATTATAAAATGTTTATTTCAATTTTTATTTTAAAGGAAATTTTGAGAAACAATGTATATTATTTCATCACATTTCTCTAATTTCTGTTTTATGGAATTAATCGTATTTGGCAAGTGAGCGGCTCATATTAAAATCGGTTCGCATCGAGAATCGCGAGGTGTATGTATAACATGCAGTCGAGGAGCAAATTGGCGGGCTCGGGACGACGCGGGCCGACGGGACAGTGTAGACTATAACGTAAACAAATTATAAATAAAACATCGAAGATCTTGGGGTAGACGAGTAACAGCTCGACCATGGTGTACGGCATTCGCGTTGTCTTGTCGCGTCTCGTCGCTTGTCCCCGTCGTCCTCTTGGTCGTCGACGACTCGTTGTCGTCGTGCCAGCAGCGTAACGACTGCTTTGAATTTCATGAGGGTGCGAATGAATTCATAGTGGGATGGCGGGGCGGTTTACCCCGGAGACTCGACGACTTCAAACGCTTCCCATGACCCTGCTCCCCCTCAACCCCTCTCTCCATGGCGCCGCGCGCCCACAAATTTACAGAAGTTCCCGTCTAATTCGGAAAATAACAACGATTTCTCCGCTCCTGGGCTCTTCAAGAAACCGGACGACGTTTAGGTAAAATCCTGCAGCCTCCCCCGTCGACTATGATGCTCGATCAACCGTTCCCCTTTAATCGGATGGAACTACACCGAAAGTGGATCAATTTGTTCCCTCGCCTTATTAAAAAATTATATATAGTTTGTATTTATTCCTATATGTATAATAGTAATAATTTTACCGAAGCGCTGAAAAGTTATTCAGAAGGATGACCTTGAAATCGGTGAAAAGGTTCTTCTTTCAAATAATAACTGTCGTTTCAGTTAAATTTTTAAATTGTTCGAATCGAAAATGATCGAATTTACACACACGAGTGGCTCTAACAATTTGATTGTATTTAGGCCGATCAAAAAATATTAAAATGGTTCTTCCATGGTCCCATCATCGTGGGAGGAACTCGGAACCCACGGACTTGGAGCACGACCTTGCCTGACTTTGTAAACGGTGCGAATTAAACAAAGTTAACTTGTTCTTTTGGAAATACAACGTTGCGAGATTTTCGTATAAAGTGGATCCAGTTGTTCTTCGTTAGAAGTTAGCGAGCGTTACTTTGGTGTAGTAGGAAGAAGTCTGCGACCTTGGAGTACATTTTACATCTGTTAAGAAGTTTTGGAATTGTAGAACAGGAGTACGGTCAGCTGAGGGAGTGAAAAGTGCCCATATATTTGAGACCATTGACCACATTTCCTCGGGACCAATCAGGATAACACTTCACCATTATAAAAATATAAATAATGTAATTTTGAGCTTTCACAGAGATACTTTCATTCTGTAGAAGGTTCCCGTGTTTTGAATTTGTTTGTAGGATTTCCAATCAAAAAATTGAAAAAGCTTTCCAAAATGTGTATCTGCCATGCGATTGATTTTTGGAATGTTTACACAGAGCCGAAAATGGTTCAAATTCCTATCAAGCTGCAGGTAACGAGAACTTCGCAAACAAACGTTTTCCTTGATAGCCAATCGAACGGGTACATCGTTGATTAAATTCACTTCAAGGATATATTCTAGCCGTTCGTTTTTCATCGATTTATCCTGGAGGTAATTAATGCAGGAAACGAGTGAACAAGTCGATGAAAAATAATAATAATAAAAAGTTCGAACTTGAAATTCAGGGGAAAATCGACCGAGTGGGCTGGCTCGTGTTCGAGATAGTTTGGGGGGAAGGTCGACCGAAAAAGAAGTTCTCGACGGGCCGGTCGACTGGAACCATCGATTACGCAAAGTAGTCCAATGAAAGAGGGCATTTAATTGCCGATCGGGCTGCTGGGAGTCGAACTAATCTGTCCATCGACCCGCTAAAAAACAGCTGCTGGCATTTGGCATTTGCCATCGATTAGGAGAACTCGTCGCATCGATCCATCAGAAAAGGTTCGTCGAATTGCCCCACCACTGCTCGACGAAGGAAATTAACCTGTTAGCGTCAACGAGTTTCAAGCATCATCGAGAGCTGTGATATTTTCGACAGACACAGAAAAGAGAATTTTTAGTTTGCATAAAGGTCTATTCACGACTAACTCTAAACAACATTCATCATATTACTCGCCAATAGACAGCGGATCTTTATGCAAAATAAAAATTTTCTAACCGATTTGAAATTCATATTATTATATTCATATTATATTCATATTCATATAATTTACAAGGTTAAAAATTAACACAACAGTATTTTTGAATTCTTTTAATAGTCATACTGTTTTAAATTACACCTACTCATTTTTGCCATAAATGCATAAATCCGCTGTCTACTCATCAAAGCCAAATCACAACCATTCTTTTTTGGTCTAACGAAACTCAATTCGAGTCGCTTCCGAAGATCGACAGAAAAGATCCTCCGGAAAGATCCACACGATCGAAGAAGAAGCTTACTCGCGGATCGAAGCGTTTTCGCGAGAAATCCGCTTCATTCGCACGACATCACGCGCTTCACTAATCCGAGGAATCCTCGCGTGTAACGCTCGCAGCTCCTGATGCGTGCAGCTGCTTTGTTTATCGGGGCTTTCCGCTGGATTCGCGAATGATCGCGAACGATCGCGAATGATCGGCTCGCTAAACGCCGCGGTTTGACGTTCACGCACGAACGCAAGCTCCGAGGAAGCTGCCGAGAGACGCTGTGAGAAACAACAGAAGTTTCCCTTCGAAACTGCAAACATTTGTCCGGAAACCTTATTCCAAAGAACTTTCTCCTTGGATTAGCAAAGTGGATACTTACATAATTTATTCTGGGAATGTCTCCGGGCTTGCTACTGTTTCCTCTGTACACTGTTAGGATTGCGCGACGATCTTTTTTTATACTTTATGGCAGTTTCTACAAATTTGAATTGCGTGGTTTTTCGAGTGGTTGGAATTGTAGAACCGTTTTAAGCGAGGTAACAGTGTATTTGGATTTTATTCCCCCCGAACGTTTAATGCTTCGTGAGATTTCAGATTCATTCAAGTTTGAGGGATGATCGTTTTATTTCCACCCTTTTACAAGGCTCGTTTTCATGCAAACAATTTTTGTGTGGATCTCTAACATGTCCAATTCATTTTTACATAATTTTTCACGTGTGTTCTTGTAAGTTTTATACAGTATTTCATGAATTTCAGATTTGTTTTCAGCTAAACCAGATTGTTAGCCTCCCACGCAGGTACTTGTTTGAAGAAACCGTTTTAAATCCTGTGAAAATTTTTTCACCCTCCCTTAAGCGTTCCTGGGTACCATGAACCGTATGTAAACCATAACGCGCAAGAGATGGGGTAGAAACAGCACGAAATTGCTCGGGCAATGATTTCCACCGCTCCAACGAATTTCTCCGGCTGTTCCTCGAGGTTCTTGTGTTTTCCACGGATTTTGTATGGAGCAGGAGTTAACGCGCGCTTTGGGTATAATAAACCTGGTCACTCGATGAACAGCTACCACCTCGAACCGCAATATGGTCGAAGCAAACTTTCCGTTTCTATTATTCTTCATTTTTACGACGCTACGACCACGCATGCAATTCATTCATGAACTTTTCTCTTGTGCTGCATTTCAATCCGCGAGTTGAACCGTTGGATTACCGTGCTTGGGTCTACTTTGACCTAAGGTTACAGTGACTCCGTTCTAATTCTATTTTTTCAGCTGCCAGTTTCAATCATCAGCTACGCACATCGAGTGATCAAATTATTAGAGTCACAGTTGGAAAAATATTTATTGCCTATTGCAATTTAATGTTTATAATGGACGGTACCGGAATCCCGCTTCTGATATAAAAGGTCTAAAAGGTCAACAATGTTTTTTCATCGAAACGCTAATTTATGCGACGTCGTCGATGGCTGCATGGCTTCCTCCAACAATGGACTCGTTTACAATCTGGATATCCCATCCCAGTGAGCCAGTCGGTGTCTTCTAAAAAGCGAACGGTTCCGTTGGTCGTCACGATCGTATCCGACTCGCGTAATTTTCAGCGCGGTCGTTTTGCACCGTCATACCGCATCCGACCGTTGAAAAATCCTCGCCTCGCGCCGCCCCGCCAGTAATGCCGGTTATTAAGAATAATGATTGTCGAGCGGAAGTCTAGAGACTGGCACGTGAATACATATTCATGAGAATAAGTGAATCGACCAATATCTTGCCGGGCCGCCTCGCCTCGCGGTCGCTTCTCTCCATTTATGCGGGAAACGTACACAGACGGCAATTTCTCGAGCGTGCTACGCCGCGCCGCCCGTTTTACCTAGACGCTCGCACCCGTTCGCTCGCGCGGTCAATACGAAGCGGACTCCTCTCGAGACGCTTCTCGCCGAGCGGAATTCGAGCGCTTCGACCACGAAACCAGCGAGTCCGAGATGTTAGCCTGCGACAATCACCCTAACTCGGGCCAATCAGTCGGAAACACAGCACAACGCGACGTCGCTCTGATACCGGAAAGATACCTCATCAAGATGTTTCGAGTTTAATAGGACACTTGGTGGCTGATGACGTACCCTGAGTAGGCGTGGCTTGCCTGCTTCTTCTTTCAACTTAGCCTGGAAAGTGCTTCACAGAAAAATATTTGACTACAATCATTTTACAGTGACGTTTCAAGATAAATATAGACAGAGAAATATTATATATAAAAGACCACCTACATTACTTTCTATTTCCACAACGAACCCCGAGTAGGCGTGGCCTCGTTGCTCTTTCCTCCAACTCAGCCTTCAACACAGCAGCTCACACAACTATCTTTAACTACATTATCTCTGAAGTAACCTCAAAGTAACGATCGCCAAAGAAGTCCATAAAAACCATCGATACTTCTTCCTGTCTCGCGAACGTCCTACAAGTAGGCGTGGCTTTGACTCCACCAGGAGCGTGCCCCGCAGAGCAATCCTCAGCCGCTCTACACCTGTAGAACAGCATTTCCTTGGGAAAGCTGAGGAGCATTTGAAAAATAGGCTTGTAGTCGTATGGCAGGCAGGGTTGTGATCGCGAGCAGCGTCTCCAGGGTGGCCAGATTCGTGGGCAAACCCCTCCCATACACCACCCCCCTTTTCCTGTAGGTTTTACTGCCGAGGTTTCCGCGGCCATCAGCGTCGCGGCGCAATATTTACGGCCTTGCTTATACCCTACGGCTTACACGCGTTTGCATTATTGACGCGGTAGGTAAGAACCCGTTCCCTCGAGCCCGACCATCGCCGGTAATGGTTACTCCCTTTCTCTCACTCTCTCTCCACTCTCTCGCTCTCTGTTGCTTTCTCCGTTTCTTTCTCGGTCGCTCCCTGTCTTCCCGAACAATTGCGAGATGGTAACGCTGTATTTGCACGCGCGTTTACTCGCGACCGCCTCGGCGCAAGAAAATCAAGAAGAACGTACGCACGTTCCGCCGGTAACCAGGTTAATTACCTATCGCGTTTCCCGGCCGCTCTTCCCCAGGAATACTAAAAGCGACCAGGCCGCCGCATTCGATCCCGGCCCTTTTCACCGACCGACGCTGGCAACGGAGGCTTTTGTATTCCTCGTATCGTGCTTTTTAATAAAATTCCGCCGCGTTATCTCGTGCCTTTAATTTCGGTAACCGATACGGACCCGCTCGCTCGCTCTCTCTCTCTCTCTCTCTCTCTCTCTCTCCCTGCACCGGCTCTGATAATAAAGTTCGCGAACTCGTCCCGGTAAAATTGCTACCCGCCCTCGTATACTCGACGAATACCACCCCCAGACAGACTCTGCCATCAAAGAATCTATCTGCGCGCCTTTCGAAACAATTTTTGAGACGCTTCTCCTGAATCACGAGATCGGAAATTCATCAATGTTGAATTAGAGGGGAGGGTAGAATTATGTGATATCAAGGTAATAAGAAACATCATGTCAGAAATATGAGAAAGCATTATTTGTGTACGTGATGCTGCAAAATGTAATACATTTTCTTTCTAGTTGTAGCTGTCATATTATCTATGACGATTTTAGTTTATGCAATTTCAGAATTTTGTAGAAAAATTTTAAGGGAATGAAATTAAATGAAATCTCAGTTTCAGTGGGATTAGTTTTTGTAGATCCAAAGTGAATAAAAATTGTACTAAATTTTATCGAATTAAAAATTCGAGTATTTTTTCAAAATTGTTACAAACCGCAAATACATAAAGATCCGCAGTCTATTCAATCATTTTAGATTTGCTTTATTTTGAAAAAGTAAGAAAATCAATAGATCTGTAAGATTGACAGTATTAAATCTCTATTCCGGAATTTCTAGTTTGAAAAATAAAATGGTTATCTCACTTTGCTACCATCTCCTCTACCGTTCGATATCGCATTTGCCTTTCGCAGCAAACGGGTCATCGGCTATAGAATGCTATGACTGTCAGCTGATCTCTTAAAAGTTACACTAAGGACCTTGGCAAAAGACTGTGTTACGTTTGATGTCTTCGTTTGCGGAATTCTCGACGAGCTGGCTAACTAGACGAACCTATTACATTTAATTCGATCAAGTTGTATAACACGATCAAGCATCATAGATGTCAACACCTTTTGCCTATAGAAACTAGCTCTTAACAGGTTTATGAAGCACTAAAAGCAACTATTTTACATTACATGATAAAAATAACGAGAATATGTCTATCCAATGTTATAACCATTTTTTATCTGATCCACACAAATAATCTACAGTATTATCGAAATAGTCTACACACGAACAAAGCTTTCGATCAATACCCAAAAATGATTATACTTTCATAGCTAGTTACCGAAACAATATCAACACCAAAATTCATCCTAACATTGACACAGCGAGAAACGTTGTTTCGTTTGCTCATCAGGATCCAAGATGCACCGCCTCAAGATGCACCGAGACTCGAGATGCACGTAAGAAAGAAGACAGCCTCCACAGCATCGGGCTCGCTAATTGACGCTGGGATATGGTAATCGTTGACGTAGCTGCTGTAGAGGAGAGCGGACGTTTGCAATCGAGATTACAAACGGTATTTAAATTTCGGCGTCGAAGCTCTCGTTCGAATTGCAAAGCGCGTTTACGCGTTACGGTTCTGTGCAGCCGCAATTACTCGGGACTGCGAAGACAACGACTGCTAGGGACTTCGCCTGGCCTTCAAATCCTAGTCGTTTGCAGAGGTAAACAAGCTGAGCGTATTGTCCCTTGGAGGGTCCTTGTTAGATTGAATCCTGCGATTTTGCGCGAGCCAGTCGCTGTTGTTCTTAAAGCAACGAAAATGTTCGGGATTTCTTACTAAAAAACAATATTAAAAGATTCTGTACAGTATCAGAAATCTCGAAGATTCACGGGAAACCCGAACAATTCTGGGAATTCCGAATATTCTCGGAAAACTCGAACATTTTCGGAATCCCGTCCCGACCCGATACGCGTCTTCCCATCCCGTCCCAAGCATCGGGTTTCGGTACTTCCCGGGATCTCGCACACCACTAATTTTCAGACGGTTCAATTTGGTGACAGCTTGGTTGAGAAGCGTGATTGGTAACACCATACCATTTTTAAGCTGAAAATCGTGCAAATGAAATTTTTATTTTATAAAAATTTGTTTCTGAATCTAAGATAAGATGATTGAAATATCTCTGAAATTAATCATTTCTCGACTTACATAGGTTAACACTTTTTTTTATAAAGAATGACGAGCTGCATCGAATAGTGCAAAGAAAAATAAATGTTTTTACTTAAAAACCCAAGGTTTCACTCACAGAAAATATTGTTATTGCTATATTGTCGTCTTTATACAGAAAAACTTTGGTTAATAATGTTTCTTCATATTTTCAGAAACAGCGGAGGTAACGCTGTGCTAGTACGTACTGGACCATCTCGTAAAGGATGGAACGTTCGAAAAATGTTGTTATATCGGCACGAATCATCGCAGCGAAAAGGAATGGAACATCGGTGGTCCAAGTCGAAGAGGATCGATCTGTAATCGAGCTCTCGAGCGAGTCTATTGTTCGGGGGATGGAAAAATAAATCGATCCTACCGCGATTGGGTCTCTTTCTCCCGGCTCGTCCGGAATGCGAACGGCGTGGAGTCGGCAATCGCGCGTGGATCCCTTCCGGCCGATTAAGCCTCGCGATGATCGTGATTGGATCTCGCAGGAAGTCTGGAAGAATCAATTATCCTTACGAGATTCTAGAGACTCGAAGATTCTCCGCTAAGTCGGATCAGCGCGCACACAGCGGTCCACAATAGTCGGTTGTTCCGCTCCTTCAGAGTTTAATTTGTACACGGAAACGGCTCGAATGAAATTAATTGATTCCGTGGAAAATTAGACACTTATTTGTGCTCTTCATTGGAACATTCATCTCGCATTTTAGTTCATGTACTCTTTTTTAAAACAACGTCTAACGAAACAAGTTTATTTGCTAGTTTTCTATGAGTGTATCTTTACAATCTTCATAATTGTAAGTAATAAACCTGGTGTGACACATGAGAATAACATAACTTGTATTGACATAACAATTACTGTACAAAAATTTTGTCGAAGTCACGAGACGCGGTGGCATCGCCAGGTTTATTCGCCGCAGCTAAATCCTGATTTAGGGACGAGGACAGTGCATGATCGAACGAGGCGAAGATCGTCGATTAAGATCTCGTTGCTAGAAGGGCAGAGTCTTTGTCGTGGTCTTTCGCGATGGTTTATTGTTTTCGCGCGGTGCGGCGTGGGCGGTCAGGTAGCCGAACTTTTTTCCCCCTTTTCCTCCGTCTTCATTCAGCGGTCTGGAGTTTTTTATGCCGCGGGATTTACGCCTGCAGCTTTATTTATTCACGCTTTAATTACCGTCCCGGGGCTTTCTGCCGCGGCGCTATGGGGGTGGGCGAGGCGGTGGGGGTGTGAGGGAGTGAAAGTGGGCGCGCGCGGGCACGTGGATGCACTCCGAAACGAGAAACTTCAGGGTGGCACCGAGATTAATGGGCTTGGTTAACGTTCTTCGTCCTACCTCCCCCTCCTATCTCACCCCCATGCATCCACCCCCTACCCCTCAGAACTAGCGAGCAGGGGTGCGTCGCGCGTGAGAAATTTGCGTTGTGTACGCGCCCGTGTATACACATATTCGAAAAGGCAAAAAGAAGAGTCCGCACAGGAGAGAGAGAAGGAAGTGAGGCGGGGAAGAGGGAGAGGAGAGAATACGATGAAAGTAACAGGAACGAGTAATGTCGTTATTCATCGGGAGCCCGGGTGTTTCCTACGTTGTCTCGAGATGACGTTGGCCAGGGCTTTCCAGGCTCTTCTTTGTTCCAGAAACAAACGGCCGACCCGTGAAATACTTGACTCCATTTCATCCCTCTTTACGACCCCGATTTCATCCTTCGTATAAGTCGGTTTGAGAAATTCCGTCCAAAAATTTTATCGTCCTACGAAATTGCTTTCTTCGGGTCGGCCCTCCAGAGCCAACCCCCTCTCTCTTATTTTCTCGTTTCATCCAGCTAATATTTCGCGGGACGAATTCGATTGTTTCGACGGTCTCGATGTTTATTTATTTACCTGTTTTTTGTCGGGCGAGCTTGTTAGATTTTCGAAATGTTCGAGCTTCAATTGACAGCATGAAGATTAATTGCCTGTTGGTTATTGTGTTTTTTTGTAATAGGATTGAATAACGGATCGATTTTTAATTTCGAAATCGCTTGTAACCTCTGACTGCTTACCCGCGACATATTTTTTTGATATAAATTTGACATATTTTTCAATAATTTTAATGAAATATTCGGCGGAGTTTTACGGGATTTTGAAAATTGTTTAATTAAATCTGATTTGGCGAAAAAGCAGAGGGAAGCTAGATTTCACAGTTTTGTTCCGATATAACGCGAACGCTCGGGGCCGGTTCCCGCCGTATTTCGGATCACCTTAAAATAATTTGAAGGGAGATCATGGGAGCCGGAGGGCCAGGACTCGACAGTCGGATGGCCCGATATGGGAAGTCTGCGACGACAGTGAAGATCGCGATGATGCGTCTCTGTCGTCGGGCAATCACGTATTTAGAAGGGAGCTAAATCATCTAGCAATGACTCGAGTCGCTATCTCTTGTCGGTAGGACGTCGGCAGCATCGAGGCCTTGAGGTAAGAGGCCTCGCAGGTAAGCGGGTGGCTACACCGGTGGCAACGGTGGATTTAACAAGCGATGTTATCTGCTCGGATGAATGCTACCCCCTTCACAGCTCCCTGACCCCCTCCGTCCATCGGCTGGCCTGAGACCAGTCGACACCGAGAGAAGCGAGAAGAGAGGAACTCGGCCCGATCCTATCTTCCTCCGGGGCTACTTGCGTCGTCGACGGAAACTTGCGTCTCTCCATAGGCAACGGGAGCGTCGGGACACCCCGTCAAGGCCTCCTCGGGCTTTTCTCTTTAGAAGAAGAGCCGGAGCAACGAGAAACGCTGCTGCGAACGATTCCACACTCTCTGGAGGCCAGCCTGGAACTAGCATAGCAAGCTTCACGGAGACTTTAGCTCCTGCGATTTTCAAAACTGCTGCAATTCTATACGGTAACCTCCGATTCCATTGCTGAAGAAAATCCTCAAAGATTCGGCCTTGTTTTAATTAACGTGTGCGATTGACGTGTTCATACCGGATTTCATTTGGCGCTAATTCATTTTCTATTTCAGTTGACCTTGAATGACCTTCATAAATTGTACTCGTTTTGGAACACACTATTAGAATGAAAATAAAAAATCATACCTTTCCTTGACGCTTCATTTTTCGAGATTTCTGATACTGTACGGAATCTTTTAATATTGTTTTTTAGTCTTTATCTATGCTACAAGAGACTCCTATATAATTTGGTTTTTCGAAATATCGTGTAAGGAGAAGTCACGCGTCACACAGATCTACAAAACGTATTTTTTAAATTTTCAATACAGGCCCACACATGAAAGTTGTGAAATGCAACTTTTAGTATTTTTTCTACAATTCCGATCAATTTCTGTTTTCGAAAAAAAATTTTTTCACTTCCTGTAGTAAACTGATTGATCTAGCTTCCCAAAAAAGTTCAAATCGTATAGTACAATATTAAAAACAATATTAAAAAAGTTATTATCTTTCTTAGAGCGTCCGAATATTTTTCCCAGTCACTGTATATCTTAGTTTTTGGTATATTAATTTCGATTAATGTCATAAATTATCAAGTTAAATAAAACTTCATGTTTTATTTAGATAAATCTAAAACTGTGGTCATTTTCAAAAGACAAGACACGTTTTCGAATCCCAGCATTTTAAGAAATCCCGAACATTTTCGGGAAACCCGAACATTCACAGGAATTCCGAAAGTTTCAAGATCCCGTCCCGACCCGGTCTCGCACACCTCTAGCTTATATTCCTTCTTTACTAGACGCACATTCCGAGAGAAATGATGCTCGGCTATTCTGGAGGCGAGCGAAGAACAACGTACCTCGTTAGCTGCTGGTTGCCGAAGCATATCGCGCAAAGTGTTCGAAAATAATGCGTAATTGCATACGATCATGGGATCGCGGTAAACGCGGCGGTTCTTGGCACGAGTTCCCGATAATATTTATTCGAAAAGGTTCTAAGTAGACATCAGAACGGAAGTGTTCGCTTCGGGGGATTCGCGAAAGACCCGGGGTTCGAAAGTTTCTTCGTCAACGCGCGGCGGAGTTTCCGCCAGCCCCGGTCGGACGTCCCCGGATGACTCGCTTTAAAAGGATTTAGCGCCGGGAGTTTCATAATAACGACGCAAAGTATGATGTATCGCGGCTAATTTCGCAGAATCGTGCGCGCAGACTATCGACGCGCGTTCGGCAACTGTTCGGCTGACTTGCGGCCGGGAATTTGAAAAAAATTTATGGACATGTATGATATTGGGTAGAACGTCTCTGATTATTTTTGCAATTTTTCATGAAGCAGAACCAAAGAGATGGAATCTATTCATACTTTCTATCCATACAATTTTTCGAATTTTTTAAAAAATTTGTTAAAAACCGAGTCTACACCGAAAAATTCGGAAAAAATTCAGAGTCGTGTATGCAATCAGGTAGAATCTCCGTGAATTTTTTCATAATTTTTCGTTGACCAGATCGGAAGAAATAATTCGGTAAACCGTGCTCACTCTATAACTATCCTTATGGTAGGGGTAATTTCTACAGATCCACATTTTCCCGTATATTTTCATTACAAATATTTATGGGATCTCTTCGCGATGAGTGTATCTCGGCGGTATGTTGATCGACTCGATTCGCGTCACGTGTTCAGCCGCCCACGCTCTCGGCGCGGCGTTTTCCGATATTTGCTCCGCGGTTATAAGGCATTCGCGTGTATGAAACCGCAAATAAGAAGACGGCGAACGCACGGAACACCGCCACGGCGAGGCACAGCCAATTACCCGACTGCTGGCTACCCGGTTTGCTCGTTTTTGTATAAACTTTCGCTAAACAAACTTCCCCACTTAACGCCGTCACGTGAATCGAACGGATCACGGCAGAGCACAGAGTGCAGAGTGCATAGAGCGCAGAGGCCTTCGCACGGTGGATATTCCCCGAAAAATGTACAGTGGTGCAAGATTAACACTTCATCATCAATTGCAAGACATAGGAGCCGAGCTAAAATTTTTTATTTAATCATTTTAAGAAGTTGAAAATTACAAGTTGAGATCCTCCAACGTAGGAGCCAAGCAGATCTTCCTTTAATAATTTGATGAAGCCGAAGATTACGAAAATTGGGGTCCTCTAATTCGATTAGTCTTAATATACGTATTTCGTGACTTGCAGTGGAATTGTTGATCGTAGTATAGATCCTCGTGGATTTTTAGGCATAGACCTTTCTGGATCATAGACGTCGCAGATCCATCAGACTCGACTAATGGACCCAAGGACTAATTACTGGGGCCGTATTAATCCGCTATCGCGTTATTTTCGAACAGGATTATCGCGGAACATCTCTTTGGAGGAACGATGGAGACTAATTATGATGGAATGACTCGCAACTCCGCGGGACGCTTGCGTCTGTTCCCGAGATCTTCCGGAGGGGGTGGAATGCACGGTATTCGAACGGGGGTCGCCATACTCCGATGGAATTATGCGAATACTTAATCAAGTGCGGTCGGTTTGCTCGGGAGGTGTCGAATAGCGACATCCGAGTGTCTTTTTAGTTCAATTCCATTCACAATTGTCGAAAAGGAAACCTGTCTTTTCTTAATAATTATTAATGTGGCCAGAAACGATTGAGAAAACAGGAACAGAAAGCTAGCAATTATTTACATTTCCCACAAGATTTAAAAATTTTATTCCATAAAATTCCACTTAAACAGTGTAGTTATTCTCTTATGTAATAAAGAAATAAAAGCGTTCAATTTGCTGGTAATCGATCAAAGAAATGTCTTTGACTTCAAAGAGATAATTGTATTTTGTAAAATCTCATTTAAAGACATTAATTATTCCGGAAAATAATAAAGTAATTTACCCGTTCGAGTTGCTGGCAAGTGATCTGAGAAAGGTCTTCGAGTTCAAAGAGATTGTTTCATTTTTATCTTTTATCTTGAATCATACCTTCTTTCCAGCTTTATTACACTACTACGAGGAAATTCGACATTTTCTTGCAGGCGATCGTATTTTAAAATCATGAAAATATAGAACTTTCTATTCAGGATAATATGAAACACGGTTTAATTACACACCAATTTCACCCTGTGCTTTAATTCAAGGTTCCGAGTTGAAACGCCATTTTATCGAACGCTTTGAAATAATTTATAGTGCTTTAAAATCAATGTGAGGTGATTGGCTGCTGGATAAGTTAGTTGATGATGCTAGGCTAAAAATGGCAAGGATTTAAATAATAATATAACAAACACTTGCCGATAAACCTTCTTTAAATGCCGAACTTTTCCCCGCTTATTTTTACGTCGTTTTTCCATTTAAGCGTCGGCATAGTTCTGCCGTGGCTCGGCGCAACATGGTTGGCCTGAAAAGATATTGCACGTTCCAGAAACGGGCTGTATCATGTTCCCAAAGATTGCAGAAAAAAAGGTTGACTTCCACCCCGGCAGATTACTGCAATAACACTGCGTTCTTATCAACCTGCATCCGTTCTCACGAATATTTTTTATTTCGCTGGGGGGATGATGAAGAGTTTCTTTTGACGAATTTGAGGGGTGAACTACTGGGGTGGGGGCCAGAGGAAAATCGAATTCCATAGGAGTGCACCGAGTGCGAAAAGTAGCTTGGCAAAGTACCCGCCTACTTACACAAAGCTTCTTTCAACGAGAAAATTTGCATCGGGAGCCTTCCTCGAAGCTGCTAGCCCCGTCGCGACTAATTACTCGTTACAAGAATCATTAAGTGCAATTACGTGTGTCGCGCTGTATCGGTCTGGCCCGGCAGCACCGTACTCCTCCTGTTTCTCCCCGACAGCAAATGCTAGGAGATCTCGCCTCGTTAAACTCTTGCCCTATGATTCCTTTCACGGCTGCCATAAGCAAAACTTCTTTGTCATTAACGATTTTCTACAGGGAAACGCTCCGGTCGGATACGAGGCACAACATCGCACGGAATTATCGAAATTCGCGCAACATTGCCTGCAAAGTTTCAACATTATTTTAATTTCAAAACTTTCTTCCGATTTGATGCATTTGAAGCTAATTCAATTTACACGTAGAATAGAAATTTAATAAGGTAAAAATATTTTTAAATATTTTTAAGATCAGTTTTTGTTCCCATTTAATTGCGTCTAAAAAGTTTGACAACATATCCGATATATTCTAGATCGAACTACGTATTAGAGAATTTCTTTCGAATAAAAGAACTACTGCATTCGTTTCGACTGATTGGAATTGTTAACACAATAATTGTCTATGTATGTAACTCCTGTGGCTTGTAATTAGTTCCGACAATTTTTATCTTGCATAAAAATCTGTTTTCTAGTCATAAGCATCGTCTCCAATTTGTTCCGATTTTTTATTTTCTTCGCCGATATTCCATTTTAGACGCAACAATATGATTTTGATGAATTGAGTAATAACATTTTCGCACGAACATCCTCAGCCCAGCTACGACTCTATCAATTTTTTTAACATTGCTATCAAACTCGAAAAATGTAAGCGAGCACGCTAGAACGAAAGCGACGCGTTTCAAGAAAACTTCCCGGAGCAGAAAACAAAAGAAGAGGAAACGGAGGATCGCGTGACCAAAGGCTTGTCGCTCGACGTTTCCTCGCTACCTAGATCGCAGAAGATCGCTCGGGGACTGCGAGAAGATTTCCAGAATCAGAGATATGGTTATTAAGCAGTCAGCTCGCCGAGATAGCCGATCCGTATGTAATGAAGCTTTTTCTTTTTGTCGGTCCGCGTTGTTCGTCGCGTGCGGAGACCGCAACGGCGAAACAATCGGCCGCAATGAATCATGAGATAAGTGTTATGTCGAAAAACAGAATATCGCGTAACGAGCTTTAGTATAATCTTGCATACGTAAGCAGCAGATTGCTGGTCGAAGCTGGCTCAGTCAGCGGGTTCTGCTCTTTCGCGGTTCTATGACCTTTTCAGATTTAATTGCCGCCATTTGAATTTACCGAGTCATTTTAAGCAATTAGCCACTGTTTTCTTTTGGCCTGCAATGTTTCTCCGATTCCTATCTTATAATATATGCCACCGATACTTCGGATATCAAATTGTTTCTTATGGTATTTCTGAAGTCGTTCGAATTGTCGCTCTTTGGATCCTTAAAACATATTTGCTAGATAAAAATCACGAAAATATTAAAAAATTAGAAAGGGAGGTTGTAAATGCCTTGAAATGCTAACATTTAATTGCTTTTTTGGAATTTTTAAGATTGTTCCAAGCGTGATTCTTCGCGACCCCAAGTCATTTTATACAAAATCACAAAAATATTCATTAAATGAATTTCATTTCAACGTCGATCAATGCCACTGTCACGTATTCACTATGTGATTTTTGGTCAAAATGAGGCGATTAATTAGCGTGCTATTCGTTGATGGTAGGAAGGACTACAAAATGGAGATAACAGGCAATTTTTACTGTAATGGAGAAACTTGATACTTATCGACAGAATATGATTACGATGGTGGTTACCTTGAACAATAAGTTCATTCAGAAAAAAATGTTACTTATAAAAATCGGACATTTCATATGCAACCTAATAATATTCAATTGTGTCCTTTCACATTTCCAGAACCGTTCAACTTGTGTCTTTTTGCGTTCACAACTCATTTGATCGCACCTTCAAGTGTTCCTTATCGTTACTTGTTCGATTCGGATCTATCAAAATTCGCCGGTGGAAGGTATACTAACTGGAACAGTCTACCGTAATGGTTAAGTACTCTTGTTTCGACGAAAGACGATACGCTCCCCGCTTCAGGTCTGACAATCAGGGTGTAGGAAGAGAGCATAGAGGATCCGTTACAGCGTTGGCGAACTGCACACGCGTGCACCGCAGAGACCGGCGAGCCCACCCATTATCATTATTATTGTTATCGAGTGAAACGCGATATTCTGAGATCTGTATCGGGACGATTACGACCGGTAATGACTTGCAAGTTGATTCGCCGGTGTGCCAATCGATTTTCGATAATCCTTCAAAGAGAGCGGGCCGATCAGCCGAGGTGCTTTATCATCGGCAACGTTGCTGGTTGCTACTCGAGAATGCGACCGATCGAAATAGCACCGGCTCGGCGACGTCCAAACTTTCCCCGAAATTTCGGCCTAGAAACCATTGTCGATGAACCACCGCGTTCGACAAAATTCGTGGCTCTGCTAATTATACTCTATTGATTACAGACTGAATTGTTTCCAGGGATTTCGGAAGCCGATTTCGGTGTTAATGATTTGCTAGGACGAGCAACGTTACAGAGACTCTTTTACTCTAACAAATTGATACTTTATTAGACTTAACTTATAATGTAACTTATTATATACTGTACTGTAATTTATAATATGTAACAATTCATTCGATTCTTCTGATGTCTACAATTTTATGTGTTCGACCCATCTATTATATTTTTTTCTATTATATTATATTTTTAATTAGATCCATTTATTATATTTTCTATCATATATATATATATAAAATTAATTTGTTTTAATCTACCGTATCAGACTGTAACCATTCATTTGTCTTCGAAAAGCATGGAGCTCGCTGGTCATAACACAATATTGAACTACGATTGAAATGAAACGTAAAAATCCAGACATTCTCGTACGCTATAAAAATGCATGATTAATCGCCAAACAAATACCCGTATAAAAATCTGATATATACCGTTCGAAACGATCATCTGCCATTTAACATATACGAGCGGCGCATAACGCGTATCTGAATCGAATATTAGCGTACACCCATCTAATTCGAACTTATTTCGCGACACGACGATTCTCGGATTAATTCCCGGGCAGTTTTATGGAACGGCGGTGCAGCCGGCACGGCACCTTTAATTATTTTTCGGGGACGGTGAGCCGATAATAACTATCGGCCGATAGGCGCGCATTCTCCTGGAAAACTGGCGCAGATATTGCGGCGTGGTCTCCCGTGTACGACTGGTGGTTATCAATTAACAAATTCCTGGGATCCCGGTAACTACAATCTCGTTCCGGCCCGTGTACAGCGCGCGAAATTCGCGGAAAGCGAAAGACAGAGATGAGAGGGGGTGAAATCGGTCCACGCAAGGCGAATAAAGGCGGGAATCGTTTCTCTCGGTCCCGATCAAATTGCAATTGTCGAGGCGAGCGTGATCGTCGAATGGGAAACGCAATAGCGCGTCTTAACAATCTCGATATAGCCTCTCTTTGTCCACTGTCTCTCTCTTTCTCTTATCCCCTTTCACCAGCGCTTCACTGTTACGCTTCTTTTCTTTGCTTTGACTTTCGCCGCGCGCGATCTGATAGAAATGAAGTGTCTCTCACTCGATGGGAATACCCGCCTGCTACTCGAGGATTAAACGTACACTGTAACCTTGAACGGATGTCATCCTAAATAGAGTAAGCAGGAGCAGCGCTGTATAATCTGCGCACTTGAACGATCATACGATTCGCAATCCGGTCGAGAAAGTACACCACCGCTCAAAAGTATGTGGACACTTAACGTTGAAATTCGTTATCGGACGATATTTATTGTTCACAGAGCTGGGTAAAATAGAATTTGAAGTAGTAATTAGTTAAAGTATGCGTACCACTGAAAATGTTTAGAAACATATTTTAAGGGGGCTTGTGTAACTTCAGTGAAAAAGTGATTTTTAAGAATTTTTTTAGAACAACTACAATTGGTTATATGGAACTAGGCGTAGAATTACTTGCTAATCGGTTGTCCATTGCATGCGGGACAGCCTGTATTTATTTTTCAAATAATTTATTTCGATGATGCCCGATCCTGGTACAGATGCCAAAATATCTATTGCACCAGAATATTTTTTGGAAAGGTTCGCGAAAGGTTCTTTTCGTAAAAATTTCACAGGACCAGATATTTTGTTGACTGAAACGTACATTACTGTGCAAAAGAAAGAACACCCAGTATAATTATAAGATATAATGACAAACAATTTAAAACACTTTATCTAGAAATTGTATTGTACGATGATTGATTTATTGCATTTAAAGTATTAGATAATCCACAACCACACATATTCTCAGAACTATTCAATTAAACAGCGGAATCCTTTTTCAAAACTTACAGTGTTCTTATTTGATTTTTTACGCTTTTCTATTACATATGACCGGGTGCTTCTTTATTTTGCAGAGCGGTGTATATGAGTTCGAACAGAATTTGTTTAAGATCGGAAGGTACCTGTTTATTTCGAGCATCGGTACAAAGCGTTGCAGAACAGTGACTGTTGGCGCACGATGGATCGAGCACCACCGAGAGCGACTTTCGACAAGTTGGATCGAGCAATTGGTATAATGCTTGACACGAGGGTGGCCCGTAGAGGTGGAAAGCAGTATTGTTGGTCGCATGCATAATCCGATTTGATTCTCGGGGTGCGCGCAAAGGGAGCGGCGCGCGATCGGGGTCGCAAACGAACGAACGAACTAGTGAACGAGGGAACGAACGAATGGAGGAACGGATGGGAGAGGAAGGAAGGAAGGAAGGAAGGAACGGAAAAAGCGAGAGAAAAAAATTGGCACGTTAATGACGAAGAGAATGGCTCGTTTGGGGCGAGAAAAAGGGTACGAGGCGGAGGTTACGCCGAGCGGAAGGAAAGTAAAGTTACCGAGGGGCGTACGCCTTTCGTTATATATGGAACGCCGAGAAAAGTGGGTCGTTTGCAGCGCCGCTTATCGTTCGGAGTTAGTGGCTTGGAAACGGCGCAGCTTTTTTCGCCGATACCTCCTCTCTCCTCTCGCTCTCTTTGTTTCTCTCTCCTCCCCCCTCCTTCGCTCTCCCTCTCTCTCTCTCTCTCTCTAGAACTATCACCGTTTCGTTACTTCAATTATGTTAAATTGCGCGGCGTTGGTCAGTCTCTCTCGACGCAGAGTGACCCAGAATCGCAAAAAGCTGTGTCAAAATTAATTTCTCTGTTAATAACACATCATTAGTGATTTTATGCATTTAAGAATGAAAAATCATTGCCCTATTATTTCAAGGGTGGGAATACCTTTTTATCTACTCTCTTCTCACGATGGAAGCAAAACATTTTTATTTGTTCCATACAGTATCAATGGCGTATTTCCCAGAATTCTTAATTGAAAGAATATATTCACTCGGATACAGAACGCGGCATTAACACACGGGACGGGAATAAAACTGACCGACATGCTATTTCAAGAGACTTGAACTTGACTATTACTTATTTATCAAATCAGATATAATTCTGTATCCTTTTCGGTCATCTAAAACGAGTATTCGCTCGCAGACCTGGTTTTAACGAATTTCGCGACAGGAAAAATTCTCGAATGAATTCCACCTGTTTTCATAGGGACGGCCCATTGTGCGACGGATTCGTCAGGTTTCTGCCGAGGGTCCCAGAGAAAACAGGACGGTTCGTTCCCGGTGCTTTATAAAATGGATTAACGCTAGCCGGTTTTCACGAGCGGAACACGGAGGTCATCGCTATTACGAAAGTTTGCTTGGAAAATAACGAGCAGCCCTGGAACAATGGCAGCGGGAATATATGCGCTCATTACATAAACCTGCGGCAGGAGTTTACGGCTGGCAATTAGCGGGCTCCGCGTGTATCCGAGAGATCGGTTATCGGGCATTCTTCGCGGTCGCCGCGATTTCCCCTCGATCGCCGATATACATACTCGTAGACTCGAACACACAAGCCTCTACAACCTTTTCGTCGGTTTTTTTGTTCTCTACTGCTCCACCGTCATCGAAAGGATGCTCTTAATTAAGCCTAACTGTTGCGTCCGAGAAGCCGCAGCCGCGGATACGCGAACTTTTTAATGCGCGTCAGTCGTAAAAGTCTTTATTACCCTGGAGTGGGAATATTTTTCAAATATCCCGGCTTCGCGCGGTTTATGAATGTTAATTACCAGGAGAGCTGGCATTCGTGCGGAAATACGGTGGCTTCCTACCGATATTCAAATAAAAATATCTACTAAACTATTCGCTTTCCAATTTTGTGTATCTATACTAATTGAAAGTGCGATCCCATTTAATCTGTATGCGATTTAATCACAGTAATGATCACGACTTCCGTATTCTAATTCTTACAAGTTTTTATGTGGGAATTATCTACATTAATCTTAAAATCCGCAGTCTAGCGATAATTAATGAATGACTTTGAATGACCTTCGAGACAAACATATTATACTTATGTAGATCAACGAATTCGCCGTGAAACCAGCTACGAAACTACCTGAATAAAAGCATACAATTCTACATAAAAGAAATGTTGGTGTTAGGGTACACAACAATACTTCGATCCTTTGACAAAATTCTATTTTTCTATCATCGATTGAAGATCATCAGATATCAGCCATTGAAACATAGATACAAAATGGACATCGATTTCGGTAACCATGAAATATTTTAAGAAAACTTTCAGTGGTTCGCGGAGGGAAAAACTACGGGTTCGGCTAGAGCAAACACGTGGGACACGGTTTCTGTATATTAATTCCGCGTCGGGTGCCGTGTCCCTCTCTCTGCGAACTATCGGTTATTTTCCCGGTGATCCGGTTTTTCGCGAGCTCTTTTTGCAGGTTACATTTTCGTTTAATTTGCGGCCGACTGGGGGAGAGAACCGTCAAAGGGAGAACGTCAAAGGTCGGCCCCGGTTGTTTTTAACCCGGAAATATGGATCGGCCGAAGAATAGCTCTCTCGGCGGATCGATCGTTTTGATACACAGTCCTCCCTCTCGCACTCACGCTCTCTCTCGCTCGCTCCTCTCGCGATTAAATGAAATTCGTTCGTCGAGGTCTAACGGCGAGAGGGGAGCATGAATTATGAATGCCTAGCGGATCCGTACCGAGGATTCAATGAACGAAGGATTTTCGAGAGCCACGCGATACCTTCGGGCTTCTTTTCACTAATTTCCTCTCGATCCAGGCGCGCTTCTCCCTATCGATCACGCTTAATAATTGAACGCGCGTAACCGGGACATGGTGGTTCTGCTCTCTAGGACGCCAGTCATGAAATCATTATCGAGTTCCTTTTCATTATTACGCTTCCTCATACGCTGAAAAATGTACCAGGAATTTTTTCCTCATTTTTTAAATCGAGAGCTAGCGATATACGTACCTATACGCCCTCGTGAATGCGTTCGATAAACTTCGAGGATACTATAACAATTTTTCTGCGCGGAAATAGCATTTTTTCCGGAGTTGCGATTATTTAGACCCTTGACTGTGCGGGTCGATTTTTAAAATAGGTCACGCGAGGTTTTTTTAACGTTGTATCGATCACACTGGCCACACTTCGATTTCCTTGCTTTTGACGGAAAGGTTCGCAACATGCCCGCGGGTTAAATATATATTTTAGTGTTCACGAAAATTTTGATGTAAACAGGCGATTATACTCGTGATACCAAGCTTGATTTCAAAATCAGGTTTACACTAATCAAGCGTTGCGTGACCCAAAAATGCAGTACTGAAGCGTACTGTTTCTATAAATAATTGGTTTGCGGATTTTCTGTATTTATATAATAACAATAATACCGGTGAAGTGTAAAACGGTAACAGCATTAAAGGTTTTGAAAATGTAACAATATTATTTTCAATTCATTGAAAAATCAATGGGCGAAGTCAATTTTCATTAACTCTGTTTGCAAGCAATGCTGAAAATGTTTGTTTCGTGTTGAGGTCGCTGGTTTATCCATAACATTTTTAGCGCAATACTGCACGGTTAACACAGGACCGATAAGTACCAGCAATTACTAAACGGCGAATGAAATTTCATTGATCTAATTATCCTCGCTGTGCGTACGTTTATTGCGAAATTAATCATTGAAATTTTGAAACGGAACAGCGAAGAATATTTTTAAAAAGCTGCGAGGCAATATTTCACTCTTTTAAGGCAATAGTTAATTCTCTTTTTAAAACGAGACTAATCGATACATCAAATTCAAACGCGTTGTGCCTATATTTATTAATCTTTGTGGAATATAAAAACAATTTTTATATCCGAAAATAGCGATTTAATCGAAAGCTAGGATTGTCCAACAATAACGTTGTACCAGAAATATACGGTGGTTCACAAAAGCGTTTCTGCACAGGGATAAAATTAAATTTTATTGATTTTCGAGCCCTTGTATGGGTGACCAAAACATACAAATAAGTTTGTCGCTGTAATATTTAAAAATTTTTCCATAAATATTTCTTTCAGCCCGTGTAAAAAACAACGCATCCATATATAAATCGACACGCCCGCATAGACATCAATAATATTTGTTGCCACTGAAAATAAAATTTCAAGTCGTCGTATAATATTACGGCGACTGTGAACCTAACTTTGATTTTTGTGCGAAAGAATACTTGCCTAGATTAATTAAAAAATATTGCCGACACATGGATATTTATTATTTTTCTTAATAATTTTAGCGAGTCAAAAATAATACATGTGCCGAATTGATTGAAAATTGAGTATCAACAAGGTACAAAATAACAATCACTCAATTACGAGAACGTTATATATAAGTGGCTTCTATTTAATTACAGTTGCATGCATTTTGTAATGATTCGCAATTATACCGTTCAAATTTACACATCTATACTTGCAATTACGTATACGGACGTGTTTATGTTACAACCAAATATGTGCAACTGCTACTAATATTCCATATTTCATTATTTTTTATATCATAAATCCATGGAGGATGGAATTGTTAGTAAAAATTCATTGACCTTAACGTGCCCTATCCACAAGAAAAACGTTGAGCAAAAATTTAAAAATAAAAATTTGTTGCTTAATGAGTGAGGAGATGAAGATTTTGACACTATTTAAACCGACAATTCACAATTTAGATAAAGTGGGCGAGTTTCATGCCGTTTAGGGGATCACAGGCTTTCGAAGACAACGGGGGTAGAAATTATTGCAAGGGGGAAGTTCGGGGGTTGGCTTGAAAAGGGGGAACATTTCACGAATTTTGCCGGTCGCTTAATTTCACCGAGGTTTTCCGAACACGGACTCTTCGAGCCCTCGAGTAGTTTAGGGATCTCTCTTTCACCGGGATATCCCTGAAGGGTATCTCGCCTGGATAGAGTAGCGCACACAGCAGCGCTTTATTTATTTTGCCAACATTTTATCCGTTTGCCAGGGGGGTTGGAACGGCAATGGCGAGAGGCCCGATCTCGAATTGGGGCGAAGCCGTGGCCCTTCGTTCGACGAATTGGCCCCCGGTTCTCGGCAACACGATTCCACCCTAAACCATTCCCTCCACTTATCCTTCTTCCGGCCAATCGAACGTTAACCGTATTCTTTCGAAATTCTTTATTTTTCTTACGTCCCGGCGAGCGTATCTCCCGAACCAAATCTGGCTGGCATAGTCGGGCAAAGCCGCGCTGACGTCCAATTGTTTGGAAAACAGAAACGAACATCCCGATGAAACATGCCGGAACGACTCCTGCCGCGACAGTAGCGACGATCGATTTCCTCTTCAACCACTGTGTTCCTTCTCTTTCAGTCTTTCTCTACTTATTAGGTGTATGCAAAAATCTTTTATTCTTAAATATTACCCCATCGTTTTATACTTTTGGACAATCGATACCAACTTTCTCAAACGCCATTTGTTATTACCAGATTGCGGATTTTTAATCCTTAATCTGGCGACTCCGGTCTTTCGCGTTTGAAAAACAGAGGACGTAAATCGGCGTGTGCGGTCCACAACGCGCAAAACTCGCAACAGTATAAAATCACGAGGATCATCTCTGAACAGAAAGTGTTTTTGTCGTTTGACGCCGAGCTGGAGAATTCCGTCACAATAAAAATCATCGATTTATTCCATCATGCTTTAAAGCAGCTCGAGCGCCGGCATAAATTGCCGCCGTCGATATCCGTCGTGTTGAAAAGAGAGAAGCGAAGTAAGAAAAGCAGGAAAAAGGAGGAAAAAGGAGGAGAAAGAGAGAGAGAGAGAAGGGGGAAGAAGAAAGTAAATAGGAGTCGAGAGGGTTAACCGCGTGACGCGTAACAGCTGACCCTAGCAGAAGCCGAAGCGGAAGGTGGAATAGAAGGCAGAGGTTTTCGCTGGTACTCGAGTCTGACAGCGGTCGATACTCGCGCTTTCGCAGTCGGTAGTCGGCAGTCAATGTCCGAGCCATCGACGGCTGTTTTGGCATCGATGGTCTCCCTCTCGGCTCTCGTCGCGAAAAGAACGGAACCGCTGCTGGCGGATTAAAACGAGAAGGGCAATCGCTTTTTCCTGGCTGGAACGTCGATGCCCGTCGATGCTTCAAACTAATAGCGACCGACGTAGGATACGTGTCCGCATATCGACAGGCAGCTTGTTATCGGCTTCCCTCGCCGACGGGAAAAAGGAAATTGGTATTTACGCGGGAACGGGTCCGAACCGAGCGCGCGCGCGCGCGATCTATGAAATCGAGGATATTTTCTGTGATTTTTTTTTGTAATCCCCTTCTCTCTCTTTTTTTTCAATCGGCCGGATAGGTCGAGATCCAACATTTATCGCACAGGTGATTAAAGGTATAATACGAGCCGAGCGGACGCGGACGATGTAAAAACGCCGAGCGAAACTCGAAACACTCGATTGTCCCTCTGGCTCGACGCATCGATACCTCGAACCCCCATCCCGCTGGATCTTTGTGACTTTTAACCGACGCTCTGATTGCTCCGCGTTTTTCGTCAATAACTCCTTAACGAAGCTGCTGAGCACATTTCCGAAAAGAAAAAAGTCGCACCAAATGACTTTAGAGTCACCCTTTTCAACGGAGCACAACATTTTGGGACACCCTGTATAGCGATGAGAGCGGATTATATCCGTCACAACCACTTTTAACACGTCCATCGCTTTAAGTTGTACGTACCCATTTCTCTCATAAATGCATAAAGTCTATTCATCAGTGCTCAGCCATTTTCGTCCACCATAAATAACCGTTGAGATATTTCATCGAGTTAGATCATCACCGTGATTGTCATTACATAAAACATCGGCTGTATACGGCACATAAAATATGCATTTTCTTGTTGGGAACGGGAGATTTAGGAAGAGCGAGCCGCAAAAATATAGAGACGACAGACGGCGGCGGCATGTCGTATCATTTTGTCCGACACTGTATGCTCCGCGTCGAAACGGCCGGTGACACCGATCGCGCGGAACAAATGCGCAAATATTGTCGCGTTTCGTAAATCGCAAAAACAACGGCGCTCGTCAAGCGGGGGGATTTATGCATGGTGGTGGTTCCGTCGCAGTGACCAACCGTCGCGTCCCGTCGCGTCGTCCCTGCGTGATCCCCGGTTACCCTTTCCATCCTGTTTCCGCCGTATCCGGTTCCGGTCTCGCGTAGATGCACATGTGCATCTGTGATCCTTCTCTCCCCCACCCTCTCCCCCTTTCTCTCTCACCCTCCCCCGGCAATTCCGCTCGTTTCGATCGTTTCGTTTCCTACCGCCAGCTCGTTGATTCCGCGCGGACAGGAGACGTAGGAAGCGAGCATTTCGCGCCGATAAAACAAGCACAGACCTTTATCCTCTAATCATCGATATGCACCCCCTATCACCTTGCCATTGAACCTGCGCAATCTCCAATCCACGAATCTGCGAGATACGACAGTGAAATTTCGATTTCATAGTATATGTTCATTCGATTTTATATATTTTTGGCTCTTTAATCCCTTGTCGTATTAGTTTCTTTACCGTTACAGTGATCGAACGTCTTTGTCCCCAAAAATGACGAAGAAGAGAAAAGAAAATTTATATTTTTTGCAAGGCTACATTAATTTTAATACTTAAATATTGATTACAAACGAACCAAATTTTAGATAATTATTTACTCAGAGGCACTCCTCTCCGATATGTTATAGATTTCGACATTTCGAACAACTTTTCCCTTTTCATATGCTAGGCTTAAATTTAGGTTACACTTTATGTCAATCTAGCTGGAGTGGATCTTTTAAGCAACCAAATTAACGATAACTGAGTGGGTGTAGTTTTAAAACCTCTATTTCATTATTAGTTTTAAAAGGTTAGGTTAGGTTTGTTTCTGCGCTTTCGTCAGCGAACCAGGATCGATCTAGTGCTCGAATAACAGTGGGATGAAATTTTCAGCGGACAGCTTCGTCTTTCGGAACACGTTCGAGCCGAAGACGGATTCCCAGGCCGATAAATTCGTCCGGCGGAACGAGTCGCGTCCTCGCTGTAACGCGTCCTGGTTTATCAATCATTCCACTCGGCCTGGGAGAGCTCGCTGGTGATGGGATAGAGTATCTTGCAAGCATTATCTTGAGTAATGAGCCCCTTCGCATTTCTTGGTCACAATGCTATTATACCGTTTATATGCCTAGTTTCGAGGAAACAATATATGCTCCATTTTGTTCTGTGATCTCTTCTCCTGTTCATGACATTTTTGTATCCTCTTATTAAATGATTAATTTACGTATTTACTGTTGTGTGATTTAAGATATTCAGTGAGTGTTTAAAATAGTAGCTCGATTTATTAAAAGATTGGGATATTTTTGAACTTCTTTCCTGTATGGCTTAAAATGATCTTATTACGAATTCAAGGTCTATAGACACACCGCCAATCAATTAAGATAACACAGGTGTGCAAATGGATTTGTAGCCGTCTCCTCGTGAATCAGCAAATGACTTGCAAACATACATATGTTCTAATCAAACTATTGATAAGAAAAATAAATTTGCATTTAGATTCCGTCGCCTCCAATCGATGCTTAGAAATTTTATTTCGCATGAATATCCGCAGTCTAGTTATTCGTAGACTATTTTACCCATTTATGACAAAATTATTGGATAGGTGCAATTGTGTGAAAACAGTAAAACATTAAAATTCTCTTCATTAAAATCATTAATGAAGAACATAAAGTACTTAGCACCTGCATTTTGCACTTGAGACAGATAATTTTCATTCTGCATAAAAATCTGTAGGTAATACCGATCGCTTCTGCGAATAAAATAGATGTGAAGCGCATAAATTTTAAAGGTGTGTTGGACACAACGAAACAGATTTTTGCGAAATCTGTGGCAGGTGTACGGTCTCTTTTGTTGCTTATCTCGGTAACAAACATATTGAACTTGATCCCATCCCTACCAGGAACGATCGATACGGTCTCGCGGTCGAGTTAACTCGCCGAGCGTAGGCGAGCAGAGAGCCCGAGAGCGTTGAATAACGAGCGAGATCGCGGGAAGAATGGCCCGATCCGATGGAATCGTTTAAAGTTAATTAATGATACCGGAGCATCGAGGTTGCATCGAGCAATAAAGCGTCTTGCACGAACGAGCAGCACAATGGAGGCATAATGGAAGGCGATCGACAAAAGGCGAGCCGAGCAGAGCCGAGCCCGGTTTATGATCGTTCCATAGATCGGGCCCGTCCGCGCGTGTGTCCATTTACATTAAGGCTCCTTACAAAGTACTTACAACGAACACCGAAACCCCACCTCTCCTCTCCACAATGTGTTCTTGCAAAACACTGTGCTACCAAATTTCTCTTCACTCCGGACTACCGAAAAACTGCAATTTGCACAATCGTGCGGATTACAATAATAAACTGTCCGCGATTCTTTATTCTGCAATTATTGTAACCATAATGATGCTGAATGGGAATTGTCAAATAAATTTTGATTTAAACCGCAAATATTAAGAATTCCTGGTATAGAAAATTATTTTATATTGCTTCTTATTTATATTTCGAAGCAACGTTGTAAGTTTTCATAACAGAGTTCCACATATGACTGTTAGCAACGGTGGTACATCCAGTAAGACCGACGGATGACCACAGTGCAGTGCAAATAGTGTTTTATTAAAATTTTCGTTACGAGTAAGTATACTTTATCGCTTTATACTACTACACTAGACTGTACTACAGATGTAATAAGTGCGTATATGTTTAATTATAAAACAAATAGCCTGTTTAACGTTTACTTCTTACTCTGCCAATGACTGTACTATTTGTCTTACGATTGTTATTCACTGAATACATTTTGTAATAAAGGATTTACGACTCGTAAAACTGTTTGACTTTTCTAAAAAATTTCTATTAGCTTATAATAATAGCAACTTAAGGTCGTTTAAACAATTCAAAAAAAGATAAAAAGATTTTTACTACGATTTTGGCTTAGGATGCCAATCATTGTACAGTTTACCGTAGTTCAGTCTTGTAACTTTTAATCGCACACAATCGAGCATCGTCATTAATAATGACTGCATTATGTCTCCGCGAGTTTGATAATTTTTCTGCGTTCGAAGATAGCCGAAATTCCGCTTAACGCGCGGACAATCGCGCGAGGGTGCAAATGCAGCGGAGGCATAATACGCGCAAAACGGCCGGCCCGCACAAAACGGAGATTAATATCGCCGTAATTCGCTGGCCAAATATTTATTTCGTGTTTAATTAATCGTTAGCTTTTAATGGCTCAGCCATATTTCCCGGCTTGTTTGGCCGTCTGGCTGTGTGGCCCGTGGCTCGTGGCCCGTGGATCGCGGCTATTCTATTATAAATTATAGCGGAATACTATTAGGTGCCTCTGGCGTTGGCCGGTTTTATCGGCGACCACGGTGAATTATCGATGCTAACCTTACTGGCGAAATCGGGGCTCGCGAATCGCGTTCGTCTGATAAAAATCCTCGCGCCGCGATCCCGCGACCTCGATCCTATCCGATCCTCCCTGAACTCCAGGACACTCCACTGGATGTTGTGTACAGATTCTGTAAAATTGTAAATGTAATATCAGTAATGAATTCTAACAATAAGTTCTTTCACGAGTAATTGATAAGTGGATCTTCAAAAATTTTTTAGACATGAAATGTGATCGTCCAGCTCTCTCGAAGACGATACAGGGTGTCCAGAGAAGCGGGCCAGAGGAGAAAGAGAGAGAGAGAGGAAATCGCGGGACGGCGAAGACGAATCGTCCGATTCGAAGAAATCTCGAGGCTCGGTTGCTTCGCAAAAGGAGGTCGAGACAGTATCGTGGCCGAGCTATATTCCCCTGTGGAGTACGCGGACGGCTGCCGGTCCGTAGTCACGCTAGCACTACTAATTGCATGTCCGACCAAAGTATATCACTACCACTGCCACCCCTTATTCCCGGGCAGCGCACCGAATCCGCTCGTTTTGTCTCGCCCGCTCCTCGCAACTCCTCGCCTCGTCTTGTCTTGTCCCTCGCCCACCTCTCTCTTCTCTCTTCTCTTCTATACAGCTCGCCGATCGTCCTGGAACTGCACCGTGCGTTTCGTCGCTCGCGAAACTTCTGCCAAACGGCTGTTTCGATTCATCCTAGTTTCGCGCGGCGTTCGAGATCCTCTTTCTGTCTTTCGGCGTTCGACAGATGGTCTGCCGACTCCGATTTGCTACCTGGTTCTGTAAATAGAGCTTCTTTGTTCCTTTTCTGATTTTAGAATATTTTCGGAACGGCGAAATTCGTGTTGGAAGACTCGGGATTATTTTTGCGTTTTGATTCAGAGTTCCAAAAGCACAGTTTAAACATTTCATTTCTCAAAGCAATCGAATATCAACTGTCATCTAATTTAATTCTTAAATTGTTCAATCAGGAACCGTTAATTCTGAAACCTTGAATTTTCCAGTTGTGAAGCTTTCAATAGCAAACCTTTAATTTTGAAAGCTTGAATCTTCTAATTTGAAACTTTCAATTTTCCAGTCTTTCAATCCTTAAATTTTTCAATCTTGAACCTCTCAATCTACAATTTTTGAAGCTTGAATCCTTCAGCCTTGAATATTGAATCCAGCCCGTTAATCTCGAACCTCTGAACCACGAACTTACGAAAATATGGGAGTGTTCGGCAATCCGTAAAATAATTCTGTAACCCGGAGTATAGTTCGCGTGCGCGCGAATATTTATGTAATGTCTCGCGTCCCCGAACGGACTGCGGACATATAATCGGATAACCTGTCAAGTGGTAGTTTACGCGAAATATTTACGAGCCGGCGAACACGCGTGGCGCGTCATCGACCAAAAAACCCATTGCGACTAACGAGCCGCGTTCAAATTTCAAATAACTCTGCCATCGATCTGGCGATGCCCGATTCACCAAGGGTAAATCGTGCGAACATTTGTCAGGATTCAGCGAGCTCGCGGGAACAACTATGCGACAGACCTTGGCCGGCTGGCTGGCTCTTGTTTATCTCGCTCGGAGGAACAACTTGCTCTTTCCAGACGAAATCTTAGAAGAATCTTCGGCAATTATGAAGAGGAAACTAAGATTGTTTAGGATTGAAAGATTCAAGGTTGTTCAAGATTCAGAACACCAAGTTCCAGCAGAATGCATGGTCTTCGTTACTCTGCACGCAAGTTCTGTAATCTGTATTCTGCGTATTTAGCACGACAATTAAAATCATTCCGGTTTTGCAAGTGTGAAGAACATACAAGTATTTCTGGGAAAACTCATTGCAGTAAACATCAATTGAAGTCTCGGTAACTTGATTAGAACGCTATTTATTTAACAAATGAACCGTTTAATGCAAAAATGGTGTAACTCAATATTTGCCTGGTTTAACACCATGTCTCAAGGGTTTAATCGCCATTACATAAAATAATTATTAACTGTTTTGACTTGCACCAGTTTTTAATTAAACGTCTGAAGTGAAGTCAATCAAGGTAGCACTGTTTCTGTTTCTCTGATTCATTCGAATGGCCGACGATCTACTATCTTTCTATCTGCAATTAATTTTGCAAAGATCGATAGTTGCCGTCGAGCAAAAATAGCTCACTCGACAACGTGCGATTTTTATTAGCGATCGCCGTGTTACACGAAGAAGCCGAGCGAACAACGGCCGCGTTTATACAGTCCTCGACAAAATAATTTAAATTTCTTATATTTAAAGGTAGAAAATGTACACTCCGTTGTATCCGGTATATTACATACTATCTCCAAAGTAAGCATGTAAAATGTTAGGATTAAAATGTTAATGTGCCACATAATTAAATGTGCGGATAGTACCGCATACCATAGCAAAATTAGAGAAAGATATGTAAACACGGTCTGACATTAATTCGACAAAAGTATAAGACACTAACTGAAAAATGTTTGATTAAGCAAATAAAAATACAAAATTCATACTTTGTGATACCTCCTTTGAATTGTATTACGTTTAGTAATCGCTTTCGAATAGTTTTATACAACTTTTTGATTCGTTTTTGTTCTAAATGTGTCCAATTGTGATTTATACTTTCTATTAGTTCATTTACGTTATTATATTGTCTTCCATTCGCGTAGACTCGTCTTGACAAATCTCCCCACACATTCTCTGTAGTATTTAAATCGGGCGAACGAGCGGGCCATTCCAAAATATTAATATTTTTTGCAGAAAAGAATTGTTTCACAGATTTTGGATTATGGATTGCTACATTATCCTGTTGAAAAATATAGTCACCGAAAAATATAGTCATCTCAATCATACGTTAATTTTCAAGCGAACGGTTCGTTTTTGACCCATGGTACCTTTCAGACTTTTGTTGTTAACATAAATGCCTATGAATGTTGTAAGGTCCAGGGGAAGGAGACCAGCCCAAGTGGGCACGTAGAATAAGCATCCTCCGCGGCGGAAGATTTCGCCGCTTGAATTTCTATAAATCGATTCCTAAATCCATTTATCGTTCGCCTCGTTCCGGATGCACGTCGTTCCTGCTTTATGTAAGAGCGGAACCGTGTCGAATTCTGTAGAATCTACGGTCCGTCAACGCGAGACACGTCCGATACAGGAGACGTGCTCGCATGAACCTGTAGATAGCGCGCCTCGTGGAAAAGAGTATTGAAAATCGGAGTTTCCTGTGGTCCCAGAAATATGGGACTATTCGGTGCTCTCCGAGTCCTAAAATATTGAAATGTATCAAAAATATGGGGAACCTCGAACCATGGACATACACCCACAGAAATGTTGCATAATCTCTGTATCTTTACAACCTCTATAGTCGTGAATTAAAGAATCCCATTGAATCGGTAAATAAAAAGTAGAATTATAATCTTGGCGAGGAGGAAACGCGATGGACAAGACATCGGAATAAGAAAATAGCTTAAAAAGGTTGGTGTCTCTGCAGGTGCTGCCGGCTGGATAAATAAAAAGGAGAATGTCTCTCCTCTTACGCAACGCTTGCCCGTTTCCCGATAGTTCGCCGCCGATTACGGGTGTCCCGATGATTTTCTTCCGTGGCAGTTGGTAATTAACAAAGCGGAACGAAGAGAGGGGTATTAATCGGCAATTTGTCGGGTCGACGCTCGCGAGCCGAGTTAAACAGACGGATCGTTGTTCGTTATATTACCAGGGGGGAGAGAAAGAGAGAGAGAGAGGAGGGAGAAGTGTGCCATAATAACGAGCAGGCGAAGATGAATACATTAATCGATTGTTCGCGCTCGGCTGCCGGAATAATCGCGATGTATGTCGGCTGAATGAAGCGGCAGAGGGAAGAGAAGGGAGAAAAGGTCGAAACGCGGCTGGAAAGAGATAAACGACCGCCGAGAGAGGAATAGCTGGGGCTTGCTTGCCTGGCTGGCTAGACAAGAAGAGGTTAGGAGCCCCTGTATCCAGTCTCTGTATCGCGAAGCACAGCCCTCTCTCTCCCTCTCTCTCTCGGAGTATATGGATTTGCCGGTGGAAAATTTCAAAGCGGAGGAAGACATCGTTGGTTGCGGTCGTACAGTTATTCCAACATTTCGGAAGCTCGTTGCATAGTTGCCCCGCGCCGGGAACATCGCGGATAAACAGAGAAAGAGAGCAAGGGCGAGAGGAAACGGATCCGGTGAGATAGGAGAACGAGGATGCCTTTAACGAATTAGTTGTACGAACGATATCATAAATTCGGGGATAACGAAGAGACTGCCAGCCGGAATATAGGGCAAGCCCGTCGGATTAATCGCGAAGAGAAGGCGGCCAAAGGGGAGGAAAGCTGTCGCGCGAGGGCTCCACGACATTAGAGGGGCAAAGGGGAACGCGAAGCGCCCGGGAAGATAACGCGTGTCAGCCATCCGGAGGTAAATCGTGACTTCCGCGAAATTCGACGCGAGCCTATTCCGGCCCGTGGCTCCGGGAACACGAAAGTACTCGTGGCTTCGGACTAGGAAGAACCCGCCAATGATACCCTGCGGTGCGCAGTCGCCTTTACCCACAGTTGCCCTATCCTCCGAACCTCGAGGATTCAATCCCTCATCGGAAACTCGACTTTCGCCCGTCGATACCCTAACCGGCCATTTTCCCCTCCGTTATCTAGCGCTCGTCTTGTCGGATGTTATCGTTGTAGCTTCATCTCTCTTCCATTCTTAGCCATCTTCTATAATATGTTTTCTTTTTCAAAGTCATGTTTCTCAAAAACTGTGCGTGTAGGAGAAAAATTAAGATTCGGAATCAGCGCAAGAAACTCTATAAGAACCACCCAACAGTAATTGGCAAACAAATTTGGTGTTGGACAGTGTAATTCATAGTGAGACGAAATAAATTTGTTGAATAATTCGGTATGCAATCTCAGTATGTAATTGTGAATTAAAAATGTTAGAACCCGTCAAAATGACATAAACCTAGTTTTGAATTTTGCGGTATATTCTGAGGGTGTCTCCGATTGTTCGCGACCGTTTACCGGCGACGAGTAGAATTCTAGCAGAAGTATTACCAAGAGAAGCGCGCAGATTCCTCGATAGCTCGGGTTTGCCGCGGTGCATATCGATAATAAACTCGATATTCATTGACTCGTGGCATGCAATCGCGGGGAAATGTCTGTGCGTGAGCATGCTCTCGAGATCCTCGAACGATGGTTGGGATCGTGTAGTGGCTGCATCGGACGAAAGAACGGTCTTAGCAGGCTCGATAAAGTATGTACTCGCGTTGATCGGGGTCCATTTTGTTCCCTCGGTCTCGGCCTCGACCTCGGCCAGGTGATTTGTGTTTGTGTACCTAGCGTTATGCGATGTGTCTATGTATCTGGCTCTCTGTGTGTATGTGTGTTCACTGTTCGTGCACCGTTTCACCGGTGTTCTCGCAGAACGATGCACGGTGAACACGTGACTTAGCTGAGAGTGGGTGCTCGAGAGCGCAACGCTTTATTAATGGTTCGCAAAGGGCCGAGTTACACGAATTTCTCTCCCAAAGTCCGTTATTTCGAGCGGGCTAAAGCCGCCGCGGAGAGCGGAGACGCGGTCGAGCATTAAATAAAAACAGAGAGCCAAGAGAGAGAGTAGTGTTAAACTACATCCCGCGACAGCTACACGTAAATTAGACGACACAATTATCGCGACGATGCGAATTATTCTGACACCGATTATAGAAATGCGAGAGCTGTGCAAACCGGCCAGACGCCTTCGATACTTAGGGGAATATTCCCTGTATTGGTAAACAAATATCTTCGTAAATCGAAAAACTGTTCATATTTTCAAGTATGAGCCCTATGTACAGTGAACCACAGTGATATTCGGACACTTTTAAAAGGACGATAACTTTTTAAATGCTGGACCATACGACTTGGATCTTTTTGAAAAAATTGCAATTGGATGGAATTACAAGGAAAATAATAAAACTTGTCATTTACAACTTTGTTATGTGGGCCAATATTGAAAATTTAAGAAATACATTTTGTAAATCTGTGTCAATTATACATATCCTGGAAATTTCATCAAAATCGGTACATGCGGAAAAGAGCTACGGATATTGAAAGATGCAAAAATCCTTAGATTTATTCCGGTAATAGGCTGAGAATCGTGAAAAACTGTAATTTTCACCATCTTTGAACGTTTGTACCTTATTGCAACGTTGACCGATCATGATGAAATTTTCAGAATATGTATAATTGACATAGACCTACAAACTGTATTTTTTAAATTTTCGATATAGGCCGCCATAAAAAAGTTGTAAATAGTCTTGTAATAAACTATTTGCTCTAACTTCTCAAAAAATATCCAAGCTGTATGATCTGATATTTAAAAAGTTATCGTCCTTTTAAAAGTGTCCGAATATTACTGTGGATCACTGTATCTAATTCCTACAGTAGCAAACAAGCAATCGAATTATAAAGAAATTGGTGAAATATAAAAAAGTAAAAGATTAGAAAAATATAAGTACGTTGTTATAATGTTTCTAACCTACGAAATCGATTAATAGATGAAACGAATTTTGGTAAAAAGATCCACGTTCTACTAATTATTTACAAACTAAATATCTGTACACGTTGTTTAATTGTTCTCTACAGTTTAGAACAGTGACGTACGATTTATTCCGCCGAGGAAGAATATTTTTAATATTTCGAAAAATCCTCGTCCACAAAGGACTAGAATGGAACTAAAAGTCACAGCCCCACTGTAAACACAAAGAAAGAAATTGTGAGTAGCTTTTATCCTGGCTCTGATCGAAGCTCTCCTATCTTCTATCGCAGCTCCGAGATAAACGTATCTTTACAAAGAAAATATTCACCGTCATGAATAAATGATTCGCAGCTGTTTATTTTCACAGAGCAAAGTACGAAAATAGGAATTTACATATAGATCCGCTATCTAATGATTACATTGCGTTAACGAAGATTCGATTGCATGTAGTAGTTGGGAAATTATACAATTTCAGTCTGGAATGGAATCTACATTGAAGATACCATAATTTTCTTTTTCCATGATTTTCAGGATTCTAAATTCAGTCTTTGATATATCCGAGTTCAACCACAGGTTGTTGTCGCAACGTAACAACGTCTGATTGGTAAAAGCGACACAGTGACCGCGGTCTCGTGTCGATTGCATTGATTACATTTGTATCGTGACAGAACGATGGCTGTCGCGTGTCGAGATTAAACTTCATTACAGGGATACGGAAAGATTGCGATCGCGACACGCTGCGGGAAAGAAAGAACATTGGTTGCTGCTGGCTTTTGACACTTACGATCCTCGTTCTCAACCCTCATTTAAATGCTGAACAGTTTCTACGCCATTCAGCAAGTAGACGGTAGGCGTCTTTATAATGATCCGAGAAAGTATAGCACACACGATACAACATAACAGTACAATACGAAATTTCACAAAATATTTTAATTATTTGTTTGCTTTAGCAGGAAGTTTGCAGACACTTCCTGTATGAAGTTCGTTCCGTTCCTCGTTGGAATGATAAATGAAAAATCGAAACCTCCCGGAGAAATGCTGTGTAGATAAGACCTTCATTTTTTGGCTGAATCTTCCAAAGAAAAAGATTCGAACAATTTTCGAAAAACGAGAAAGGAAAATCGAACTTTTTATCGGCCATCTCCCGCAAGAAGACTAGACAGTCGAATGAAAAATGAGGTTATTCTCGGGAACGAAATAAGTCACAGACTTTCCCATGTGGTTTCTTTTGACTTGGTACTTTCGAGATACTTTTTGTTCAAAGTTTGTTCCATTCTGCAGAGGAATAGAACCGTGTGAAAAGTCGGAACATTCCGGAGACGTAAGATCTGTGTTTTGAGAGTGAATTTCTGGAAAGGGAGATCGGTAGAAGATTATTAAAATGGGAGCAAGAAGAAGCTGTTAAATGGAGCAAGCGGGAGATTAAAAAGAAGAAAATCGAATTTTCAGCAAGCCTGTCTCAATAAACAGACTGATGGCGAGCGCGACGCATCCGAACGAAACTGTCTGCAAACGGAGATGATTAACTACCCCTGCAGTTCTCGAGCGTGGATTTCCGGGCGACGCGACGGGGCGGCGGTAAGCCGAGGCGTAATTTGCTCGGCGACGATTCGACTTCGAAATCTGAGTGGCGACTGTCGACCCGACAGCCAGCGTCCTTCCATCGGTTCACCAAACTGTGCTTCAACACCTGCGAGATCGCGGCTCAAAAAACCATAACCGCATTACAAGTTCGGCGTCGAGAGGATTCGGTGTCTCGCAGAACCGTTCGATGCGGTTAACCTACTGTTGTACGATCCAGTTTCGATTTTTCGGATTGTATCCTACCATTCCACTTCGTTTTATACTCTCTGCACTCGACGATGTTCACACAGAATAATTTCTATCGCTTCGATCACTTCTTGTACGATTATTTTCGTGGATATAATCATTTAAAGAATTGAAATAACGAGTAAAAAAGTAAATTCGCAGGATACAAGAGCTACATTATCCACTTTTCCTTGTATTCATCATATTGCATCATTCCTTGCATCATATAATAATAAAATTCACTTTCATTCTACATTTATATTTTAAGTTAGTAGACTGAAATCTCCGTGGCTGGAAGGCTTTATTTAAAAAATAGGACAGATTGACTCTATTGGTACTTTGTCAATGTCTGCCTTCACTGTCCCCGTTTATAGAAACTGTTTCGAACTGATATTAGTACGGTCAGAAGCTTCACAGATAGTTAAGCACATATTGTATGCGGGCTATTTTTGACAACTTACTGGAAGCATACTTAAAGAATCCTCTAATTATTGACACACTGTGAGTTCTCATTTGATCGTCTGCAACCCGTCATTGTAAACCGTTTCCTAAATGACATTCCATTATTAACAAACTACATATATCATAATTTGTCCACCGATTATTCTGTGACGAATGGACATCTTGTTTTCTGTCTACTTCATCATCTAAATAATTTATTCATCTAGTTATACAGTGATGTATTGTACACTTGACCATAGAAACGTTTCGGTACGTGTCCGACACATTAATTAATTAGAGAAGCACCATCTGGCTTACATTTACGAAAGAAATGCTCGGCAATTGTCGGCTGGATTTTGTCGGAAGGTGCACATGGCACTCGACCGGCTAAGAATCGCATGATCTCAAGGGGCGGCGTTATTTTCCCGCTCGGAGTTAATCACCCGTTTCATTCGCGCTGATTCACGGTCCGGCGCGGAATTTCAGGCGTTCATGGTTGGATATCTATGCAACGGGCTAAGTGAACGAGAGCAGCAACGACGAGAAGAGAGAGGAGAGGAGAGGAACAACAAGAGTGGCGAGGGTGTGAAAGAAGGAGCGAGTGCCAGTGGATTTATTGCGAGGTTACCGAGCCGTGAATGCAGCCGGACGAACGGAGAAAACCGCAGGAAACTCTGTCATTGACCGTCGGTAATTTCTCTTTCTCTCTCTTCCTCCCTCCCAGCACCACTCCCTCTCTCCCCCTCTCCCTCATCCCCGTTTTCACGATAATTCTCTGTTTTCTCGCTCGTCCCGTGTCCGGCGTTCGCCGATTTCTCTTTCGCTCGCTCGACCACGAAATATTCGCTCCTCGTCTCCTCCTCCGTACAATTGCGTTCGTTCCGAAACATTATCAACTCATAGGACAAAGCCGTATGATGGCTCAGCTTTCAGCCGACGTGAATTTCATTCGGCCGTGTCCTCCCACGCTCTTCCCATCCTCCCTCCTCTCGCGTTTCAGAATAACCGCGGCGCGTTGGAAGTGGTTTATCCGGCTGATATCTACATCGCGCATGAAATATTCCCTGTGAACGAGTGTCTCCAAAGCGACGCGGCGCGGCGGCTAGCTGAAAGAAAATTGAAATCTCGATCGGGGGGAAAACTCTCGTTCCATTACACTTATCGGCGCCCCATCGACCGTCCCCCTAAAATGGCGATGGCTTCCATGGTGTTCCAGTGAATGTCGTACCTCATTACCAGACTGCGGATTTTATGCATTTATGATAAAAACGCACAATTTAAAGCAGCGGTCATATTAAAAAGATTTAAGGACATCAATGTATTAGTTTCAGTTTAATAAGGTAATTAAATGATGGAACAATTTTTTATTTGGCACCTGTGTCTTGCAAACAACGCAAACATTTTTTATTTTGCATAAAGATCCGCAGTCTACTCATTACCGATGCGCTTGAGCAGCCATGCTAACCGAGAGAATGTTAGTCGACCATTGAGAGAATTGTACACTGCTTTAAATACGAGTTTAGCTTTGTAAATGTAATGATCACGAGAAGCTCGAACGATCTATTGATCGACCACGAGCATACTCAACAATTACTATGCTTGTGTCTAAGAAATTGTAAAAAAGCGTTTATAAGTCTTGGTTTTCGAATGAAGAATATCAGTATTAATTTTTTAAAATAGTGTTAATGGTTGGTACAGAATGCTGGACGCACTGTAAATAATAATAGTGATCCCGATAATTTCCAGTGTGCGTGATAATTTCAGAAGTGCAGGTATCCGTTGGAAAATTCAGTAGAATCGCCTTATAATCAGGCTGTTAAGCCAGGGTCGGTAATAGTCGAGTTCCGAACGCGAAATAAGGGACCGTGGCCCGAGTCAAAATTTGATATTCCTCTAATTAACGTCCGGAGAGAACCCGGGCCGGGGTTAGGAGACGGAAAGGGGATTCGCTCGGCTAGCCAGTATCACCGGAGCCAGTGGAAATAAGCGGAATATGTAGCAGGAGTCCGTGGCACGTACACGGGCTCTTCTCGGGCTCGGGCTTGGAACTGAAGCGAGGTTAAACAGGATTCTAGCCGGTGCTCGGCCGCGCCGAATCCCGCCACTCCATCGTTCCATAATTGAGCTTTATCACCTCTATTTCGAGTAGTTTCCCCTATCTAATTTTCTACCCCTTCGTTCGGCAGATTGTGTCTCGGACCCCGGAGTTTGTTCAGCTTCCGACCGAAAGAAAAAGAACGATCATCGACAACCTCGCGCGACGCGCAGTAGTCGATTTGTCTAGAAATTGGTAGAAAAATCATCGGTTGTAAAATAAAATAGTCTAAAATAATCTTTTTCATTTTTGTCCCATTCTGCATACTTACCGAACACTGTACCAATATGTGGGGCGAGCCCTGGTGTAGGCGAAGCTTGCCATAAGTCAGACGAAATTGTTGAAAGATTTGAAAAATGTGAGAAATGTATGTACTGAACGGGTCGCATATTTCCTTTTGTCACCGGGATTTGATTCGTTGTATCTCTCTACGTGAAGAATTCAATTGTGTCTGGGTTAGATCTGAGTACGCAGCACTAAAAATAGTTTCTTTTTATGGTAATCGTGCATGTAATAGCAAAATGATGTTACTCGTATAAGAACAGAAAAATCCGCGATTCGATAAGAATATTCTGATTGTATTTTTGGCTTGGATAGAATTCGCAAGAGCGAAAGCAACTTTTGACATGCAGGTCACGCGGCCCCATCGTTCCTTCAGCTGGACGTAACAGTATCGAGATCGCATGCTATCGAAAAAAGCTCGGATCTCGCCCCAGTTACCGTCTCTCGCCGTGAAAATTGATTCCACGATGACAAAAGCATCTGTCTTGTCGAGAAAAAGTACAAGCTCCCTGGCTCTTCGCTCGAACTGCCTCAGCTCCGTCAAAGTCACTGACAGACGCGTCTCTTACCGACGAGTCCTTCTATTCCCTTGGGTTCCGGAGTGCCCGTCGATTCCTCGGCATAGAATACTCGAGATCGTACGTCGCGTCGCGTTCGCGCGTACTATGTCGGTCAACGGGGATTTCTCACCTTCGCGTCGCAAATCGAACGTTTCGAGTTGCAGTATAGAGCAATCGTTGCGATTGTTCAGGGTTCCAGAGTTCCGGATGACAGGATCCAAAGTTCCAAAGTTCAAGCCTCCAAGATTCGAGGATCCAAGGTTCTAAGATTCGTCATTCTAAGGTTCAAGGGTACAAGGGTTGAAGGTATGATAGTTCAATTATTTTCAGGTTCAGTGTTGAACCCATGAATTCAAGTGATTTAGGACTCAAGGTTCAATGTGTCAATAATTCAAGGCTTCAGAAATCTACTGTTTCAAAGGTTTAATGACACAATGGTTCAAAGATTCAATGTACCGAGTCTTCAGGTTCAAGTCTGGCGCACTCTCAATGTTTAATATTTAGAGGTTGAACGCTTCGCGCATGTCATAATTCCCAGCACTCACAGATTTAAAATTCAAAAAGGTCCGGGAAGTGGGATTTCGTTAGCCACAGACAACAAGTTATCGAATCCATCCTGTCGAAAGTTGGTCGCACGTGTTTTACCATGACTCTCGCGATTTCACTTGCTAATATTCGTTGTATATTCATCCTGACCACGGAGTAGTCGGTTAGTTCATCTGGGCCGGAGCGTGGATCGGTAACGGGAGAAGCTCTGGGTTCGGTACCCGCTGTAATCAAGCGACACTCGATCTCTCGCAGGTGTATCGCGTCGATCGGTCGAATCGATGGGTGGTTCCGATGTAATTCCGAGACCGAACGGCCTCGGGAGATATTCGATTCCCGGGCACGACTCGGGAACGAAGAAAATCGAGGCGTTCGCGAGTTGCATGATCAATGGACCGGGTGCATTCTTCGGAGAGAGAGAGAGAGTGAGCGCGCGTGCTCTTTCTCTTTTCTTCGTGCACCGTCGTGCTACACCGAGGGATTAGGTTCGCATGTTTTTATTTCCGAAATAAGCACCGTTGCCGATCGTTCGATGGTAGTTGGTCCAATAGGTCCGAGATATAACGAGGCGTGCGACGCGATAAAAGCGCTCTTTGCTTTCAATTTCCAAGCAGTTTTATTTCGGTTACGCCTCTTACGTATCGAGCGGGAGCCGGGCACGGGGCTCCGCTCTCCGTACACGATGCTTTTCAATCCAGTTTCGCTGAGAACGCGACCAGCCGAATGGAGTTAGATTAGTCGCCGAAACGAAAAGTGCCGAAGAGAGAAAGAGAGAGAGAGAGAGAGAGAGAGAGCAAGAACGCGCGGACCCTCATGTTTAGTTGCATTTCCCTTCCACGCCACATTGCTTTTTTATCTGGTCCCTGCGAGCAAACATCGACTAAATTCACGGCTTTATCGTTTGTACCTTGATTGGTATCAACAGGGCAATTCTAGAGACTCTATGGCAGGATTTGACTATGATTCAATGGTTCAAGGTTGCGAGGTTCAAGGCTCCAAAGGGTTAAATATTCAAAAATTAACTCAACCAAGAGCTCAAATTGATTCACTACACAAGATTTCTAACATTTTCGAAATTTACAGATTCTACAAATGCATAATGATCGACAGTCTCCTATCATCTCACCCCGACATCTATCTCCCCGCCGAATCGGATCGACCGCAGCGTCGATTCAACTTCGAGGGTCGAAGCTAAGGGACACGAGTGGCGAATGAGGGTTAATAAACAGTAGCAAATGGTACAGTGGACAGTCGTTTACGGCCGGCGGAGTATATTACAAGTTCATTTAGGGGGAAATCTGTCACCGTAACGATACAATGGACGACGGAGGTAGCTGCTGGGGAGGGGAAAAACGCGACGCCGTCTACGTCGACGACGACGAGAACGACGACGACGAAGAGGAGAACGAGAGAAACGCGATCGGTCCAAGGGGAGAGAAACGGGAGCTGCGAGTTGGTCCACTTTCCTCGGTCTCAGCCCCGGGTCCTTCGTTCGTGGTCGTAGTTTCTTCGACTCGCGGGACTGTGTGTAAACGTCGTGTGTCTCGATCGGTCCGTGAGCCCCGGTTGAATTCTCCGGGCGAGGGGGTTTGCTTTCCATCCCCCCCGGCACCTCCTCTCATCCTCCTCCCTGCTATCCCTACCCTAGCAGTTCCATTCCATCGAAACGGGATCGTCCGATTCTTTCCTTCGGCAAAACGATCGTACCGCGGGCTGAGTCGGCGAAATATATTTCACGGCGATCCGGTAAGACGTGCCTGCGACATCGTTGTTTTTTGACCCTATCCCCCCACTCTCTACCTCTCTCTTCTCCTACTTTCTTCCGTTTTTCTCCCTACCCCTCTCTCCATCGACCGGAGTCCCCTCTCTGTCTTTTTCTCTTTCTCTTGTACCCACTCTACCACCTCCGCGCGGGGCAATTTTATCGCGCACCGCTCAATGTTATTGCGGTGTTAACAGGGTGCTTAAGGAAAATTAACCTTTATTGCACGGACTTTTAATCCGCCAGTGCTCCAGTTGGCCGGTCTTTAAACGGCTTAAGCGGTAATCGACAAAAGGATTGTTTAGGATAATGACCCAGCCGACGAGTGTTTGGATCGCCTCCGCACGGAATGGTTGGTATAAAGTAAAGTGCTGTTAGGTTAATCCCTTATTATATATATTTCTCTCTCGACTTCGTCTACTCCCCCCTCTCCCCTTCTCTTGTTCTCTTCGATGATCCAATTACGGGGAATCTTCTATAATTCGGTCGCGAGCCGATCGCGAGAACATTATCCAGGGTGCCGGCTACCTGGTATAGTCTGCTAGCTACCAGCACAGGTTACCGGTTCGTCTGTGCCGTAAAGCACAATCCGACCGAGCGGGTAAGTCGATTGCTATCTCGAGCCGATCTCCTTCGACTCTAATCCGCCATGTACAATCAGCCGCCGCGCGAGGATACCTGGGAAAAGAGGATACCTAGACTTTCGAGGACGGTTAACCCCTTCGCGCTGGAACAGCGTACGCGTCCCGGAAAGGTAGCTGATGTATTCTAGTTTATTAGAAATATCTTACTACTAATTTAGAGTAAATATTCCAAGCGGAAAATCATACTAATCGTTGTATACAGAGTGTCCCATAAAATTCATGGTACAAATTAGGACACCCTGTATATTGTACAATTCCAATCTGATGGTGTAACCAGAAAGGAAACTCTTCAGGACGAAGAAGAAGAAAAATATTGAATAAAGTTTGTCCAGACAATACTTCGTATTCGAGAAAATTGACTATGAAAGTTCGTCAGATTCTCGCGCAGTACTCTTTACAAGAAGTAGTATTGGCAGGTTATGGTCAGACGCATGCCGCTTCCTCTTCAAATTCCAATAGCACAACTAAAAAAAATCGTTTATCGACTTTCGAGGAGTCTTTTTAAAGGGGAAACTTCAATCTTCAAATCCGTAATGGGTGTAGACATGAAAACGCCTTCCCGATTTCTTCACGGTATCCACCTAAACATTTTTATCAATTTTCATCAAGGATTCAAGCATCCGGCAACTCGTTGGACAATTTCTAAGAAAAAAATCTGCACCGGAAGCCTGACTCAATACAACAAAACAAGGGGTTGGGAAGGGAAGAAAAAATTCGTCCTCGCCACGAAACGCCACAGGAAAAATTTTCCCATCAAACTGTGAAGAAATCGCGATCGAGAGGTGGAAGCCAGTCGAAGCAAGAGCCGCCTCTGGTAATACACGAGCGGTGTATTGGTACGAGTAAGAATACGCGTGTGGGTTCTCTCGAACGCGGAGCGTCGCGTCGCGGGCGTCGGCGTCGGGCGTCGGGGACGCAACTTTGGTCCTATCTGTCAGTGGCAGGCGAGGCAAGCCCCGAGGACATAAGGAACCAAAAGGGTGGCACTGGGAGAGGGAGTGGGCAGACGGAACCACAGTGAAGAAGGACGGAGACGGGGAAAATTGCCGCTTAAACATGACGCGCGCACCCTGAGAGTCAAACTGCGAGGTTCCCAGCGCGAGGAGGAGCGGAGGCTGGTTCGCCTCATCGAAAGTCCCATGCACACCCACGGCCCCCCTCGCTGAACTCGTTCGATAATATTGGATATGGCACCCCCGTACTCGTCCGCCCACATAACCACCGACTCTCTTCTAGACCCCGAGTCGACCAATATGCGGTAGAAGTTATGTGGTGTCGCCTTATCCCTACCACCGAGCCCCATTCGACTACCCGCCTGTACCGGGAAGATGCTGAGTTCTCGAGTTTCTTAACTTTCCTTACTTACTTCCTTCCTATCTACCCTTGCTCTCTCCTCTCCTCTTCCGCTCCGTCCTTTCCTTCCTTCCTTCCTTCCTTCCTTCCTTCCTTCCTTCCTTCCTGCCTTCCTTCCTTGGTTCGTCGTCCTTTCTTCCGGTCGTCGTCGTCGTGCTTTTGCCTATAAAGTCGGTCTCGTCGAGAACTTAATATCTCTAGGCGTGTCCCGGGCAACGTCGGACGGAATTTTATCAGTGAATCTGCGCCCGTTCGATTGCTTCATCGATCACTCTCCCGTAAATTGCCAATAACTCTTCTGCGCCGCCTAGTGTATGTAGTTATGTTTCGCGGTCGTGCCTTGACTACTTTCAGAACTAATTTATCGACGGGACCCGGCGAACAAGCTATGCCTCGACGCCTCCTGCTCATCCTCTTCATCCTCGTACTTCTCATCCTACGCTGTACCGCCGCTATATTTCTCGATTATCCTCGGGCCGGAATTTCTTCTTTGATAAGGAGAATCCAAAACGTCTCAGAGGTGTCGATCAATGTTCATCTCGTTCTGAACTTCTTGAATTACCGGCCTTTCCTTCTTTCTCCGGCTATCAGCTGTTTTTTATCCACCGGAAACTCACTAATTGGCTTTAGGAGCTGCGAAATCTCCCTTTCGCTAAGAAAACTAAAACAAATCTTTAACTGTAAGTCATTCAATTTTTAATTCTGCTAGCTGCAGCCCATACTGATAATTTTTATTTTCCACGTAGATGCGCAGTCTACCAATGAAAATACATCATAAATTATCTCCACTTGCGTATCTTTTACCAAACACCGCAGTCAAGCAGAAACCGTCGATAGAACGTGCGAATTAAGCACGCGGGAATATCTGCCGAAGCACCGTGCCGATTGGATATTTAAGGAAGCCATGGGAAACCCGAAAATACCGTGGACCACTTTGTTCAATATTGAAACGGAAGAGAGGGATCTATCCTACACCGGATCGAACATTCGGTGGAAGCTGTTCGACTGTATATATAGTATATTCGGGAGCCGGTTCGCGTTATCGATGCTCTCGGTAGTCGTTGGTTTTCGTGGGGCAATTTTACCGCGTTAAAATTACATATGGAAACGAGATTACTTATAGAGGCTGGGCCGATATGGTGCGGGCACAGGTTTACATAGACGGCGTTATTGCCGGGGTAATTATCCACGCTGTCCTCTTTTTCCGCTTTACGGCTAGCCCCCATAAAGGGAGCTGACTACGTGCTTTTACCACCTTAGGGGGCGTGTCGCTGGGGACGTTGCTCGTTCGGGCAATAAAAAAGCGCAGCGCCGTGTGATCGAGGCACACACGATCCTACATCAGCCCCGGAGAGTGAGACAGAGAGGCAGAGAGAGAGAAAGAGAGAAAAAGGAGAGAAGGAACAGCTTTAATGCCAGTGAACCGGCCCCGGGTTTTGTCCGCGTACACACACACATACAGTAACCGCACATAACGCTCGTCGACCGATGAGCTATGCGTTTTCTTTGCCCTTTCTAGCCATTCTCCCCTGCTTTCGCAAAGCTTTCGCAAGGATTTACCTATGCTCCCGCAACGATTCAGCTATGCGTGCTTTCCGAGCGATCACTCGCTAACTCGCGAGATTTCGCGCCATCAAGATCACATCCCCCATATGTACTCGATGTAATACACCACTCTCGGTTGAACACCTCATCCTGCAATGTTCCCTTTACTCCTTCCAAAGACATTGCTTGGCTATCATTGAAGCTCAAAAAATAGTGACCCGTCTACGATAAATGCATACGAATCCCCTCCGAGGCTTTTACGTTTATAGAGGATTTACTGTAGTTGCAATAGGGAAACTTGATTGAGTCCGATCTTCAGGGTGCTCTTCGAGTCCCGATTTCCCGAGCCGATTTTCTCCCCGCGTGCTCTTCGTGTCCCGAACGATCCTCGAGCGAGTTTCGAGCAGCAATCTCTGTGTGGTACACCTAAATACCAGAGACCCGTAGGACGAGAGCGGGTGCGCCTCTCGTTGATTGGAATCCCGCAAGGAGATATGAGAAGCTGATTAGTTCCATGGCTGAATAAAGGACAATGGTTTAGCTGCGCTATGAACGAGGAGAGAGATAGAGAGAGAGTGGCGTCTCTCGCACAACGAGCACATATAATAGGTTCTACGCCGCTAAAACTCGCTGTCGCGTCCCAACCGGCTGCTCCATTGCATCCGATGCATCGTCGACGGATCGCGACGTGTCCATACCCGCTAAACATAACATACCGTTCGTTCTCCCGGCCGTGTTCAATCACCAACGAATCGAAACGCCCTCTTTTCCGCTCGCAAAATGGAGCCATTGTTTCGTCGCACAAACGTCAGCGTCAACGACTAATTATTCAGGAGTCATCGCGGGACAGATCATCACCGATCGGACGATGAATAATGTCTGTCTGTCGTCCGCTGGGGAAAATCATTTTTCCGGTCCCCACACGGTGACAGGTTCAGTGACAAAAAAAAGGTTTTCTTTATTTTAACACTAGGTTTACAGGACTCGTTAAAATGGTGGGTTCTAATATTTCTAAATTATGATTATTGATACTGTGGAGATCACTTTATTTCTTTGGATGTATAGTATAAAGAATGGCTAAACATTTTTTAGAATTGGAGAAGAGAATCTAAAATAGTGTAAAATTGTTATATTAAAAGAAAATTGTTTTCATACTTATAACATCTAGCAAGTACATTATTTTCGTTTTAGAGTCATAATAGTGCCATTTATTCGAATAATTTACAGCAGGTGAACACTTATTACTTTCGTCCAGGATTTCGACGGAACTTATCACTGTGCGACGCGACATTCCGTTTCGTTTGTTTTCGATATTCGGGCGTTTGTTTCGGCGGTCCAGCGTCTCAGGAAATGGAAAACGGTGACTTACGGTCGCACGAACCAACGTTTTCTCGTAAATTCTATGTTCCCATTGGTTCCCCGTGGCCCGTTTCTCGTCGACATCCGATCCGGGCGAACTTGAGGAATCGAGGCTATTTTTGATACGTCTTCTCCGGAGAAGTAATTGTGCAAACCTATAAGGCCATCTCTCTGTTATGCAGAAGCAGTCACTTAACATTTTCACTACATATATGCCTGGCGCTTTATATATGAATTTATTATAGATTCATTATTAGACGGTGGATCTTCATGCAAAATAAAAATTGTCTGCATCAATTGCAAGACACCGAAGACACGTCAAAATTTTTGGAAAATGACATCAAATATAAATATGTATTCAATTTCGGAATTCAAGGTCATTTGAAGGTCATGTCGTGTATTTCCGATATGCTCAATGAAACAATTAGTTTAATTGCCACAAATTGTAAATGACAATTTGGATGTTCCCGGTCGAAAATAACTCCGGCACAGCACTCGGAGGGTTAAAGATTTTTTGGGCGACCATAAATCGTCCATTAAAATCCGTTCGACATCGTTTCACGTATCTTTCCAAAAATATCGTGAAAGACGTCGAACTCTTGCTCCGGTACTCGTCGATCGAGCTGGAGATCGGGAAATTGGATTTTTCCGATGGCCAGGTCAGTTCGAATTCAATTGAACCGAACAGTTTCCGTTCGTAGAAGAGCACGCGATTACGCAACGCTATTAATAAGCATGTCCGAGCGCGGGGTGTACGTGCAACGAATGTATATCATTTTCGAGCGAATTTACTCGGCGGCCACATGTGATATTGCAATAAATTAAGGAAAGTTATTAATAGCCCGGTGCCATGACACGCGATCGACGCTCGGGCTCTCTCGTTGCGGGTTCGTACACAGCAATGAGTAAGAGTGTAGTTGGTCTGGGTGGCTTTCGAACGATACTCTTTCGACTTTTCGACGGTTCACGTGAGCTCGTCGACGCCCGCGGAAATATCGCCGATTGGCATTCACGAAAGGCTGGGCCGAAATTCAGCGCGAGCGATTCGACAGAATTTGTCGAGCACGGCCTCGGCCCACGGGTAAAGCCAATGTTCCTGGCACTAACGAAGCGCAAAGACTAATTATCGAATACCAAACGCAAATTACCGTAAATGCCGCGTTAATATGCGTATATATTCGCTAGTGTTCTGGCCGTGCGCGGGTCCCATACATGTAGAGAAACGTATAAACACAAGCGGAAACCGGGAGTCCGCTGTCGATGTTTAATCATCGAATCACCGTAACAAGTTCAAATTCGACTGTAATACGAGTTTATCAGCGAACCGCATCGTCGCCGATAGTTCCTCTGCCCTCTCTCGAAGCCGCGTAAATTCGTTCGATGCGGGCGTGGTATTGCAATGCAAACAACCACCAGCCGCCCCCCAGGATAACGGGGAATACTTTGGTTTGCTTCGTTTCAATATTAAAATTGTACGGGCAATCCTCTTACCCTTAAATACACGGGTCACTCGAGCCTCTGAATGAAAACGCGGCCGGGCCGCGCACGCCGCACACGCCGCCACCGCTCGATGTTAATGGGATACACCGGAGGACCACCCTCGACCAATCGATAACAATGGATACGAATAATAAATCAGACATCGAGCATGCTGACCAGCGATTCATCCCATCCAAACGGTAAACCCTTCAACGGTTTCGAAATGATCGAGGCTTCCCGCCACCGTTCAATCCGTCAGGTTCTCTCGACAAAATTGTCTTAAAAAATATAAGTGCTATAAAAAGATGTTTCCGGCAAAAATCGTAGGTTACAGAGAACACTTGATTATTTGATAGTGCGCAGACCTTGAGTAGCTTCGTGAAGGTCACTTTTAAAATTTGATGCGCAAATATACAGGAAGCTATATGTTCGGGAAAAATGGAACAGGAAAAAGTTGTACTGCATTTTATAAGCAATGTAATAGTGCATAGAAGTTTTTTCCTGTTTACTCTATTTTTTCCAAGGTAAAGGCAACCTTCAAATTTTTTAAGTGGAATGGTATATGTATACTTTTCTACAACGACCTTCAGATACCCACAAGGTCAGAAAAGGACGAAATATTTCGAATACTGATGTACAGTCTCATTCAGATGATTACATGTTACGTTCAATATGACCTCCATTCGACCTTCATCATTTTTGCGCTTGAATATCAATCTTCCAATGAGAATTTAGTGCTTCTTTGATTTTGTGTTGCGGTGTACAATGAGCCACCAAAGTATTCGAACGCCATTCAATATATAATAACTTTTTCATAAAGGTATCAAACGATCTGATTTTTTATAATCAATTAGATGCATTTATGAAATGATAGGCTCTAAAGATTTTCCAAAAATTATAATTTACAAGGTTATATGCAAAAATAAGAAAGGCATTTTTTAAAACTTTTTTATTTGGGCCCTCAATGAAAATTTAAAATATATGTTTTATAGATCTATGTTAGTTATACACATGCTGAACATTTCATCGAAATCGATTAAGAATCGTAGTTTTACACTTTTGATCAGTTTCTGCTTAAAATCCACAGAATCATACATCTTTCAATGCGTGTCGTTTCTTCCTGCATCAACCGATTTCGATGAAATTTTCAGCATGTGTATAACTAACATAGATCTACAAAACATATATTTTAAATTTCTATTAAGGGCCCAAATAAAAAAGTTTTAAAAAATGCCTTTTTTATTTTTGCATGTGACCTTGTAAATCATAATTTTTGGAAAATCTTTTTTGCATATCATTTCGTAAACCAATGCTTCTACTTGATTATAAAATATCAGGTCGTTTGGTACAATTATAAAAAAGTTATTCTGTTTTAAAGGACGTTCGAAAACTTTCGTGGCTCGCTGTACATGTAGGAAAAGGTGAGGAGACAGTGTTATTTGCGAGATTTGGGGCAGTGAAAGGGTTGGTCCGAGGATGGAGAATGCGTGGGCGCGATTCTGGACTCGAAGATGCCCGGTATCTAACATCCAGATTCCGGCGCCTAGCCTCCAATACCGATCGTGTCATTGGGAGCATCGGTGGGCTGACATGTCAACACGTTCTGCCGTTAATGCAGGTTTCGAGCGGGCCCGAGTACACCGGCCTCGATAAGGACGGTTTACATCGAGGGGTTGGTTAAGGAAGAGTTACGAGTACGTGATCCTGAGTATCGAGTATCGAGGGAGTTCGGGTCGATGCCGGGTTCCGCTTCGAAATTAGGAACACGTTCGCGTTTAGCCGTGGTTTGCAGGCTTTTCCCACACCGCTTGGTGGGCTCGAAACCTGCTTTGCGTGGGCAAAATTGAATTTTTCAAGCAATCCGAACCTTCAAAACCCAAAAAATGAGCCTATTGAATAAATCAAAAGGTAATTATTTAGAAAAGGGTCCTCGTCAAACTTTTCGGCCTTAGTTTTTGGATGTTCGCAAAAATATTTTTTAAGTTTTTTGCTTTCATTTTGCAAAGCTGAATTCGTTTAGGGTCTAGAAATTGTTCAGAATGATGAACTTGACAACATATTTCAAGGTCATCGAAATAGGTGAGGACTCTTTTATGAATAATTACCTTCTAATTACCATAAAAATACCGAAATTTTAACGTAACGTAATGTTTGATTCAGTGCCCCGACTTTTCAATTTCCTTTCATGAAACAGTAGAAGTCCGTAATTTGTTTATCCGCGCAGCATCATTTCGTTACGCTTCGTCCCAGCTGTACATACATTTCATCCGTAATATTTCATATCCGAAAAATTTGGTAAGCTTCGAGTCCATACAGAAAATTACAACCGTGCTATGATATTCATCAAAATTTTCCCTTCGGTTTCGTATTTGCTTTCTTGCGTTATTATTATTTCGCGGAAAATAATAGCGCCGTGTTGTAATTTACGTGCAGATTCGCGCGTTCTCACCATGGCAAAAAATATTTCTGGGAAGGCGCGCGTGTATTGTAGAGTCAGAAGAAATGATATTATTTCACGATGGGAAAACAAGCAAATAAAACATTTAGCACATGATAAGCGTATAAACAGAGAGAGAGAGAAAGAGACAAAAGAACAAAAGATGGTGAAGTATGTGTATGGAGAACACGAGATGAATAATCTGAAGATAAACACGATAAATAAAGGATTACGAGTAATGAAAATAAATTACCTGCACAAACAACGGTGAAGGCATTATTACTCTATGTGCAAATCAAAAGCTACGGTGAAGAATACTGTTTGTTCGTAACATGTCGGATATCATACGGTATTGTGTGCGTTTGACGGGGCAAAAAGTCGGATCGGCACTTTGTTATTCGAAATTATAAAGAATAGCGAAAGGTTGGATAAACGACGTTTATTTATTAAAATTTGTTCCTGTTCCCGTGAACAAATATTATATTACATTTGGTAATTACTAGACTGCGGATTTCAATCATTTATAACAAAAATGGACTGCTCAAATATAAAACTATAGACATTAGAAGGACCGAATGATGTTGTCTTGAAATATATTAAATTCGAGCTTTCTAATTTCGGTGCCAGACTCGTGACGAAAATGTCGTGTATGCACGTTATTAATTTCCCCTTAAACCGAAATAAAATTCTATTTCTGTATCATCGATCAGCCAAGAAAATCTAGACAAACAACATATATATTGTATATATCAATTGCCTCTTTCCTCTAAAAGTTTTTGCACAAAGAAATTGTAATCACGGTAATCATAAAATAAATCATAGTGGAATTGCTTTGATTTCGTGTGGATTTGATATAAACGGCACTCGCCACTCTGACTTTCAGCAATATCGAAAAAAATTAACAAATTTCAGCATTCTGTAAAAGTGGTGCCCTCCGCGGAATAATATGCGCAAATATTCCGCGATAAAATAAACGCGATACAATAACCAACCATGGAAACCCGGTTTTTGTGGCCAAAATTTTTTTCGCCTTTACGGTTTAACGTTCTAGTATAGTAGGTCGTTGAATTACGAAGTCTAAACTATATATTAACATTTAAGAAACCTGGGTGACCTTAATTTTTTAAACGAGTCCACTCCTTTTTAAACACCTATGATGATAGCCCCTTTCATTAGGAATTCGGTGATTATAATTACTTAAGGTTATTCAAGGTCACAGACAGAGGAAACGTATAATTCTCTGTAATAAATTCTTAGAACAATTTTACTTTGAACTTCTGAATTTTAGATCTTGAAGCTTCAAAGAGTTAATAATTGATGTGTACAAAAATTGTTTCAAGATATGGAACTTCAAAAGTTCAAGTTTGGCAATGAAAGATGACTTTCGCCGTGCAACCAGGGAATTCGGATCGTTGCGCGTTGGTATCCAACGTTCCGCGACTGTTATTAATAATAACAATATCAAAGCGCGGGGAAAGCCGATGTTTGTGCGGAATTTGCCAGTGTGTCCGAGCGATACTTGGAGTTTCAGAAGCTACCGGAGCAGAGGTAAACAGAGCAAGCAGCCGTCCAAGCAGTTGAACACGTTGCCTAGTATCGGCTAACAGTCCGCGAGGGTAGCGATCATGCTACCACTCGCGTTTATTGTCGTATAAAATTACAATGCGAATCGACGCCTGGTCTCGGTGGTTCTCCGGTTTCCCAATGGGAAACGTTTTTGTCTAACCCTGTCCCCCCATCCCTCACCCTCCCCATGCTTGTCAGCAAACCGAACAACAAGAGCATTCTTCGATGGAACTTCTCTGGGTTCCATTAACCGCGACAACCATCTCGATTTACGATTACCACGGGAACACGTTGCAACGAACATCGGATCGAATTAACCCTCGTGTACAGTCCTCAGAAATCGACACGCTGGGAGATCTTTGCCGATGTTTCCGCTCATTCGCGGTCGGAATGTGCACCTCGTTTAAGTCGAACGCGTCGATTTTAATGAAAATTGCCTGCGGCATTTTCCGTCGAAAAATGTTTAGCACGTAGTCCATTCGATCCGTGATGATCTTTATTGAAGAGGTGGAAACTACCCTCACGTTGGGGGTGGAAAACGTTTGTTGAAGCATCTCGGAAACTAGAGGATGTAGAGTAACGAGACTTTCTTTACAATGTAGGTATTTCAATGAGGAACTTAATAACATAATGGAAGTTTAGAAAAAATTATTTGATTTTATTAAAACGATACTGAAGGCAACGATACTAGGTTGTAAATTGTATTATCCTGCGAAGAGAACGCCAGGTTAAAAAATGGTCGATTATGGTTGTTATCGTATACGTTCACGCGTCTTCGGAATCGCGGTACGTCCACTCGGGCCGATGGAATCAATATTCGATCCCGAGCCGAAGGTAACTTAGAAATATGAAATATCGCCTATCCTAGTTCCAGCTCGCAGCAGTTTTATATAGATCGAGTCGAGTTGGACTTCCGTTTCCCCAAACGTGTTGCACGACTGCATCGTCGATGCGGTCTAAATTCGAACCGTCGCGTCGTGCCGTCGGGCGTCGTGCCGTCGCTCTGCGCCGGTTCTCATATTCTGTGATCGGAATACCTGATCCTCCAGAGTATCCGACGGTGAAGAAAGGAAACAACGGAATGCCATAAGCACGATTCCACAGGACCACGATAGCTAGACAACCGGGGGATAAAAGTTTCGATATTTTCCCGATAACCGACTGAGTCTACGAAATAGCTGCGGCTGACTGACAAGTGCCTGAAGAGGGAATAAGCAGGTACTCGCGCGAGAACGTGCCGACGAAGTCGTTCCGAATCGGATCCGAGGTTCCCGTGCATAAGGCCTGGCGCAGTCCTTTGCACTCGAAATAGTCCTGAGAATGCTTAGAGAGCTGTATGAGCATCAGTTGGCTCTCGACGTTTCTCTGAAAGGGAATTCTTCTTCTCCCTTGCTCAGGTTCAATCTTTGAAAGTTGAGAACTAGACAATGTAGTCACGGACATTTATGCAAAATAAAAATTCCAAGATAGAAATTTTATTCTTTCTCTAAAATGATTTCAATCAGCTCGCCCAACACATTGACATTTTTAAATTCTCTTAATCTGCTCACAGGATTTAATTGCACTTACCCATTTTCGTCGTAAATGCATAAAATCCGTTTTACTCTATTAGTCGGCGATATTTTCACCATTTTTAATCTTTTACAACTCACGAACCAATTTTTCCAAAATTTTCATTACATATCGGTAGATCAAACGGTAAAGAAACGAAAGTGCTAGATCAGGTGGAAGAAGAGCTCTAGAACATTGTCCGGAGGCTCCCAGAGGGTATAGAATCCTTGCAGCTAGCTGCGAAGGGCATCGCGCCGGTAAATCCTTTCCGCGCGTGGATCCGTCTCGTCTGGCGGTTGCCCTGGCGCTTGCTAGTCTATGTATAGGTAATATCGAGTGGGCGCAAAAAGCGTTCGGCAAACTTTCAATCAATCGTCCCGTATTGGAGTAGTAACGGCCCTTGTATGGGCGGACAGGCGGCCCGGTCGAGCTTGCTACACGGTAGCGGCGGGCGCGCAGTAGTCGTGGATTTATTTGGTCAGACAGGAAACAGCGTCGCTTTACCGCAGCGGGGGAGCCAGCGAAACAGAGAAAGACAAAGAGAGAACCGGCAGCTCAACAAGAAAGAGAGCCGACAACTGAACAAGAGAGATAGAGAGAGAGCCAGTTAGTGAACTAGATAGAGAGAGGAAGGGCGACAAAGAGAGAGAGAGAGAGAAAGGGGAGAGCTTGCGCGCACGAGCGCGGATTTCATGGATAACGCCTAGGTACAGGCCCAGAGAGAAGCGCCGGTGGATGGGACAAGAGGGCCGGGGGGACGGGGGAGGGTGGGAGGAAGCAAGGACCAAAGGACGAGGACATGCATATTAATAGGGAAACAAGTACCGAAATGTCTGACCACGGTGAACGAGCCGTCGTCGTTGTATCGAACGTTCCATCCCCTGTCCACTTTACCCACAGCCAGGGTGGGGGGCTTTGAGTGGGTGCGCCCCCCCTTTCGTTCCTGTGTAACCTCGTCGATCGCGATTTCTCTCTCCCACTCTTTACGAGCTGTTCCACCGCGTTTCCTGTTTCAATTCCAACATACGGCGCCGTGTTGGAGGGAGGGAGGAGGGGCGACAACTCGCCGCTGATCCTGACGAACGTCACGCCAGCCAAACGCTACCGACCCCGGGATCGATTAAAGCGCAGATCAAATACGTCTACCGTCCACGTTCCCCGTCTACACCGAAACGATCCCCGGGTATAATCAGCCAGTTAATTATCGCCCCGTTAATAATGTCGCAGGAGACGTCGATTGGATACCGGTGGCCCTCGACGCTCCGCGTGGCTCCGCGCGGCTCTCCGGGGCCATTTGTGTTCTTATCGCGTGTCCTGAAGCATTCGGTGTGCTTCGCTTCTGTAAAGCGTCTCGGTTGTTGTTGACACTCTGCAAAAGGACAGCTACTTCATGTTTTATTAAAATTGTTGCGTATCTTTTTTATACGCATTGTGATGATTGTTCGGTGCTGGGTCAAACAATTTCCAAAATCTGGATTTATCCAGCCCGTGCATCGAGGTTTTGAACGATTATTTACTGTTCCGTTGTTCGCTTAATTTAACTAGTTTACGCTAGAATCGAGTGTACTAGACGTGTACCTAAATTGTACCAAATTTCAATTTAGCCCGCCAAGGTCTTCAATTATTATTTACAATTCTGTTTGCATAATTTAACTAATTTGTGGTTGGATTGCGTGAACAACGTATACAGGATGAGTTCGTACGAATTAACATCTAAAATAACTCGTAACCTGTCGGTGGTATCAAGGAAATATTTCAACGAATTCCTTTGCAGTTCGTGTGCAAATTATAAATGGAAAATTCATTTTCGTTTACAGAGTTATATTTTGACTTCCCGCTGAGAGTACCTTCATATTGCAATTGAGTCATGATGGTTTTGGAGATCGTATTATAGGATATTCGCCATGAAATTAGCCGATACGTTATCAAGAAGCGGTAATACGAGCGACTTTAATGAAAGCAGATGTTGCTTCTCCACCCCCTCCGCCATTACTCGGTTGGCTGGCTTATAAGGGCGATGGTAATAATAATAACGATAATAATAGTAATAATAATAAAAAAAAAATAATAATGATTAGCGGTATTTATTTTTATTATTAGCCGCGGCTAATAAGGGGAGCGAGTCCGCCGGGTATTCATTAATTAGAAAGGCACCGCGCGATGCATACAAGCGCACAGTATGCTCGCCGTGGATGGGAAAGAGCAAGAAAAGTGGTGGCGAGCTCTCTCGCCGTTTCTTTTCAACCCCCACGTTTAAACGGTTTTATTAAAGTACGAGGGTCGGTCGGAATTTAAAAGTAAACCGCCGGGAACCGCCCCTGTTTCGAGGCATATTCATGCGCGTGCGCGATCGCAAATAATAACAAAATCCCCCTCCACAATGGTTTCGATTCTTCCTCTCTTCCGTCTGGAAATCCGCCTTTTGTTATGTATACCGAAGGTCGCAAGATTTGAATTTTATTTTTAGAATGCCTTCGCCGCGAGATGTTTGTGGTTCTTGTTCGAGTCCCGGATCTGACGAGCACCCGAAGCTTTCTTCTTTGCTGTGCAAAGTCTTTCGATACGCAGAGGGCTCGTTACCACACCGAGTTCTGTGTATTTGTGAGTGGAAGAGACGCGAAATAATGAGAAGGATTTTGTTCACTTTCATAGAAAGGGTTTTAAAACTATTAAAATATTTTAAACGTATCGAATCTGTCAAAAAAGGAAATTCTTTAAGGTATGATACTCGTTACCAGATCTTTATGGAAAATAAAAATTGCCAAGCGGAACCAAGTTTCTTCCTTTCTCAACTTCGATAACCTAGAAATAGCACGTTTATTTAATTCTTCTATTTGTTCAAATTGCATCTACTCATGTTTGCCAGAAATGCATAAAATCCATCTTTACATTACAGAACCTGTATTTTCGAAATACTGCATTCGTTACCCATAGCAACGAGCTTGGCTTTCCCAAAATAAAATACTTTCTCGTTGTTACCCGTTATACCTTCGTGAAATTTACCATAGTGAATCTCCTAAAATTCGATTGTAATAAGGAGGATCCCCGGAAAAATGAGAGACGTTAATTATGATATATTTATAAATTTTCAATTCAACATGATGCTTCATACGTGTGCTCATTATCACTGGCCATGGTATATTGCGAATGAACATTTCCTGAAGTGTATGGCAATTGTTAGAATTTCCGACGTGTTTGTAGACTGAATTTAGAAGGGAAGTTATACACAGAAAACATACAGGGTGGTCCGAACATTTCTGTCATAAATTTACAAAATCCGGAGTCCACTCTTAACTTTGTCTCGGTATAAAATTTTGGGTAATTTTAAGGTTCTATACTTAAAAAGAAATATGATAAAAGAAAAATGGATTTTTTAGACAAGTTGCAGGAGAATCCCCACCTTAAGGTGAACGCTAGTGGAACGGATTCAGTTAGAAAATATTTTCGGCCGAAATGCCGCACAGTGTCTGCGACTGGCTGCGCGTTTCCCGTCGTCGGTAAGAAAAACAAACCCGGGACCGAAGAAACTTTCGCAAACGTTAACTAGCGTCGCGGCCCCGGCTCTTCTTGTTCCAACGAGGATGAGTAGGACGCAGGGACGTGACACGTAACCAGGAAATAAGGCGCCAGCCTCTTTCAGACGCGCGAAACTTGCCCGCGGTGTGGAATTTCGTGAAAGCCCGTGGAGAACCGTAGATAGAAAAGTGGTATGGGGTGTGAGGAACATGAGGAGGGGTTGCACGGAGTTCGTTCGGCCGGTCATTCGACTAGCAGCCGGGTGACGGCGGGTGTCTGCGAGAGAGCGAGAAAGAACTCGCGGAAATAGAGAGAGTAGCTGCCGCATAAATTAGTGGTGAAAAGTTAATTGGAGCGGACACTGGCTTGCGTTCGCACTGGTACAAGTTACACCCCTACCGACCACCCACACTCACCCCCGTGTTAGCCGCGCTCTCGCCAGAACCCGTCGCACACGCCCACTAGTCGCAATATACGAAACGCGGAGGACAACGAACGATAATAAATTGTTGTATTTAATAACTGGCGCTCTCCGCCAAATCTACTTTCTCGGATAGAAAGAGTTTGCACGATTGCGACGATTCGTTTCGAGTTGAACAACCGGAGCTCTGTTTCTGAAGCCACGTCCACTCGAGTCATTTTCCATGGAAAAGCTAAATCAACGACTCCCCTGTTTCTTTCTTTGATGACATTTGTCTTTGAACGTAACTCTAGAATTGGCATAAGCACAAATTCCAATATAGTACAAATTCCTTCAATATAGTGCACTGCTAGAGCAGTGTTTCTGAATCGAGAGCACCGAAGCCACGCCCACTCAAGCCATTTTGCATAGAAAAGATGAAATAGAAGCTATTTGGTCTGAAACCTGACTTCAGAGTATGTATGAATGCATATTGCCCTGCGTGGCACAGATTGCCCTATGGGTCGTTCCTCTAACAATCCTTCTAAGCCAAGAGCAGTTTAACCACGCCCACTCGTGCAACTCTACACAGGCAGACCAACAGAGACCAACTTCTTTCTTTTGAAATGAATATGTCGAAAGCATCGTTCACGAAGAAAAGAGCGGTCCAAGAGGAAAAATCGATTATGGCATTGTTCGATGAAGCTCGAGCCCCGGCAGGAAAGTCGCAGCGGGCGATGACGCGATCGAGTCGCTCCCCTGACCGCAGCCTGTGGTTCGACGTGTTCCGATTTGACAATAATTACGAATTCGAAATTACAAATTTGCGCGAATCAGCGTGTTTGACCGGACCGATAATTCAGGACACTGCGGCCGATTTTCGGAGGGTATCGGCTTTAGATGTCGCGTTGCGCCTCTCGCAGATGTCAACCGGGACAGGCGCGTGCTCGTCCTCCGTTTCGTGCCGCGGTTACGCCGCGCCGCGTCGCGCCGCACCGGTTCCGCTGGCCGAAGCCGATCCATTTTTACCTCGAACAAGGTGCTGCCACGCCGGTGTGCTCTCGTTGCACGGTAATTCGTTCAGAAAATTAATGGGGTGTCGAGCGACGATCGAGCACGCTCGAACAATTTCGCCGGCGAGGCCTCTCAGCGTCCGTCAAAGGTGCGCGACGTTGATCGATCTCCGAAAAGCCAACGATGATGACGACGACGACGATGTCGACGACAACGTCAACGACAACCGACCCCCTCAATCGCTCGATCGGTTCCTTTCGGCTTTGCGGGATTCCTGGTATTCCGGTATGCCGCAATAACGACAAATTTCGCAAAGGATTCACCCGGTAGCCAGCTGCTCGTTAATTTAGAACACTCCGCCGCAGACTACTCCGCACGCTATAAAACGCTTCATTCCTTCCTTTGAGCCGAGATTCGAGCGATACCTGAAAACTATATCTCGGCTAAATGGCTGCCGTGCTGCTGGCTACGACTCTGTTAATCATTATTAGACTGCGGATTTTGCTGCAATTTAAAACAATCAAAAAATCCGATTCTTAATGATCATTCAATTGAAAAAGATGTTTGAATATTTCGTGTTAATTGACATCTAGTAATTTTTTTACAACCCGCGGTCCAATCACGAAAATCCACGATACACGAAGGTACACGGAGATGGTCCCTTTTATAATTAACAGTGATATGGATTCGGTGCAGCTTTTCGCGATTCCGGCCCACAGTGCGCTACTCGATACCGAGCAGAGCGTTGCGGGCTTTTGGGTCGCGGGTGTGTACCATCGACGAGGATCGATCGGTTCGATTGTTGCGCTAACCTCGCTGTGTCCACCCCCTCTACACTCCCACAGCCCCCCGGAAACCCTTTTGCCAGTCTGGCCAACACACCCCGGGGGCTCGGTTACCGCCCTCCGTTGATCCCCATACTTTTCCCCCGAACAATGCGATTTTTACGAGTTCCGGAGAACTTTATGTTACGTTATGTTACATTACGTTCCGCCGAACCGGTCTAGTAAAACGCCGCGGTTAATTAAAACCGTGTAATAAGCAGTCGAATTTATCGCGCCGCCTCCACTCTTCGCGCCGAGTTTTGCGAATACATCCCCACCAGCCATTACCGAAATAGTGCGTTGCTGACCACCACGGTGCTATCAAACAACATTTCGGGCTAGACAGCGGATTTTATGCAATTTATGACAAAAATGAGGAGGTGCAATTTAAAACAGTGGAAACATTACAAGAATTTTAAAATACTATTACATTATTTTCAACATATTAAACATATTAAGATAGAAAATAAATTCCTGTTTCATTCCGGTTTGTTGCAATTCAGGTAAAAATATCCTATTTTGTATGAAGATCCGCAGTCTATTTCGGGCACTGAAAGTTCGCGTTTATATGGTACCCTACGCTAGGAGTAGTAACGGAAACCATTTTCAGGACACTGTACCCAGGACGTCTGGCAAATCTCACATAATAATTTGTTCGGTGGCAAAGCGATGAAGTGTTTTGCCGGCGAGTGGAAAACCGAAAGCGCTAATGGTATGCGCAACAATAAATCCCGATTAAACAAGCATCGGACCAAGAACAAAGCGAAGGATAGCCGAGCTATCCCAATCTGCCGGGAACTACTGTCAATAAGAGAGCTCTCTCCTCGTTCGCTCGATCGGGGATCCGATGGGATCGGATCGTATAGAATTCTATTCAGCAGGTCGGCATTTAGCATTTATCAAGCGAAGCCGCATAAACACGATTCTTTGTCGGTGATGATTAAACTTTCCACGGCCGTCCGGCCGGAACAATGGGCATTTAACGAGGGGGAAATCATGCGGTTCGGTAAAAAACACAAAAAATATTTTCACAGTGCTACGGCTGCGGTACGGCGCGGAGCAACGGTGCAACAGTGGATAACTTTGCGCGGGGAATAATTAGTTGGCCAATAACTTTGATTGCGCGCCGATACATTTACATTTTAGGCGCGGCCGCGTGCGTTATTATTTTCGCGTAATGAGTTATGGTGCGGTGTCGGATTTTTCATTTTCAATTGATACAGAGCCCCCCGTGTGAAAATCGTGCCTTCTCAGTGCAGCCCGATGTTTGAACGAACGACACGGCTGAGCCCGTTATCACCAGTTTATTTAATTAGCTGCGTGCCCGCTGCACAAAAGTTGTGCATCCGATTCAAACGACGATGTTTTAGAGAGTGAATTCATAAACGGTATGATAGTTTATGACTTACACCTTATCAGCGTATGATAGTATAAAACGCAAAATACAAGTAGAAAATGTTCTCCCCTTTCGAACCGAAGTAAAACAGACGCTTGTTAAGCAGAGAAATCTCCCTGCAAAAGATGCCGTTTCAGCTTGATTTCAGTCTGATTATTTTGACTGGCGATAAAAGACAAAGACTTGCACAGTAGAGCGCGTGGCTGTAGAACATAACGAACTGGAGTTTGTCGCCAAGGAGGTGTTTATTCGCGTATTAAAATAAAGACGACGATAAACTGCGAAACGGTCGTTGGAAGTGCAGCTTGCCGGACCGAAACCGGTTGGTTATCTTCGTAGCGTGTAACGTTTCGGACACGGGACGGCACACGGTGCCATTCGTTGCCTGGTTGTTTTGCGGCCGTTGTAAAGAAGCAAGAAAAGGATCGGAGGCCGGGGGAACAAAAGCCAAGCCGGGCGAAGAAAAGAACCGGGATAAAGATCGTTAACAGGAGCACGGCGTTGCGGAGGTCCTGCAGGATGAGGAGGACGACGACGACGACGACGAGGCGCCGAAGAATAGAGGCGAGAACGCGAGATAAGCGTTTACGAGACGGATGCCCGCTCGGACAACGATTTCAAACAATCGTTCGAGCCCTATCTGCTTCGTTCCGACGCCGAGCCATTCTCTCGGTGCAAGAAAACGCAGTGCTTTGAAACGTTTCGACGATGACTTGACGCTTCGTCCCCGTGGGATTTCCCTTCCAGGATCGGGACGCTCGAGCGTATCATAAATCAGCCCTTTGCCGATATGATAGTATGTGGGCACGGTTAATACGATATGATGAGGCTACAGGAGCTTGTAATTGTATTCGGTACTGTACGAGGGCATAGGATATGATAGCACATAGTTGACCGTAAAATTGTTCGATAATGGATCAAACCATCATACACAATCATGTGAGCTGTCATACACTACTATATGGTGTTACGTGTTTCGGCGTACTACCGTGCGGTAGTACTAATACTATTGTAGACTATCATAGGCTATCATACGCTATCATAAAGTATCATACACTATCATAGAGTATTAATCGGTCGCACATACCATCGGAAAGGCAGAACACAACTGTGTAGCTGGAATGAAAGGAGTAGTCGTATAACAGGATGCGGAACGTAACGAGGCTAGCGTTCTCAACATTCGAGACGGCGCGGCGCGGCGTGTTCCATTCGTTTCTCTTTGTTAGTTGTGCACGAGGAAACGACGACGTTACCGGGTGTACTTTGTTCGATTTCTCGGACCGTAATAGACTTTAAATACGTCTACGTTCTTTCCCCGACGATCATTTGATTTCGCCCGACCGTATTTCCTTTCGTTACTCCCTTCCAGTGAGCACGTCTCCGATACGAGCCAGCGCCGCCCCCGTAAGACGTCCGTTTACGAGCCCGTTACGTACTTCCGTTAACCGAATTATCCTTTCCCTAGCTCACTCTTCCTCTATTTCTCTCCCTCTCCCTCTCTCTCTCTCTCTCTCTTTCTCTCTCTGCGTGTGTGTGTCTCTCTCTACGGGATCGACGCATCCCTCCACGAAGAGAATACCTGCACGGGGGATAGAGTTCTCCCGATAATTTGACTTTAATCGATATTTATCGCGTCGGATCGGGCCCGCTTCCACTCGTTTCAAAGTGCACTTCCGTTGTCAAGCACCTGCCGATAGCTTGGGCAAAAAGACCGGAAGCTCGTTCGCCGGCAGTTCGAACCGGCGTATCGGTGGGCAGGGAGAGACGGGGAACTTGAAAGGAAATGTCCGATATACTGCGCCGATCCGACTGTTGCGTACCCGCGATCTTCGTTATAAGATAACCGAACGCGATTCTGATCGTCCGATAACTGGCTGGCTCGCTATTTATCGCTGCAGATAGATTGGCGGGCTGCAGATTGCGGTACGGTTTAATCACTATCCGAAACCGTCAATTGTTCTCACCACTCTGCTGTTTCTATTGCGCCACGGTACCTCGCCATTTCCAATTCCATCGAAACGGAACATTATCATTGGCTGTGACCGTAGCGGCGACTTTACCCGCGGTTTGGAATCCGAAACAGTTCCACCTCTTCGACATAATTTCGAAAGAAAATTTTAATCAACTACCATTCTATCAAGATTAGATCATTTCAGCTACTTGTAATCCTTATGGACGAGGATTCTTTTAAATCTTTATGGCAATTCTAAATTTTATTAATTATTTTATAACAACCAAGATGAGGAGCAAGTTCAGTTTATGAACCAGAACGGACAGAGATGTGATTAATGTTTGTTATTATACACATTTTCTAATATTTGAAAATTGTGCACATACCTAACATTTATTAAGAAAAGAAATAAATGTCTCAGCAGCTTCTGTATCCCGCAATTAACACAATTTTCATTCCCCTTAATGTCTACAATGATATTACTTGTTTGCTTATTCCGTTGCGCTGAAAAACAAGAGGCAGAGCTAAATACTCGCGGGAAATATTCACCACACCGTTGTCAGGCATGCATTCGGGTATTCGCAGCATCGTTACAAGGCATTACACGGGTCAGACGATTGCGAACGAACGAACGAACGAACGAACGAACGAACGGACGTGTTTCATCGGCGCAAGATCAAGGCTAGTGAAATATTTGGTTGGTTTAGAACGGTTTGCTGCCGTGCATATTTGCCCTGGTAAACACGTGCCGTACACGTGTGCGCGGCTCGCATAACTTCGCCTTAACACTAATAATCGGATATCCGTACACGCCCATAAATCCCGGCATCCCAATCAATTTGAAATATTCGCGGTGCTCGCCTGGCTGTGGATTTAATTGGTCTCTTCGGTCGGGATCGCGCCGATTCGACGAAACTCTCTTTTCTTCCTGCACGGAAAACCTCGTTGCAATGATTCCGCTTGCATAAAATGAATTAAAATTATTATTAGACTGTAGATTTTATGTAAAAAAGCGAAATTATACAGTATCATACAGTACAATACCCTATCATGTAGTATCATACATTTTCATATATATGCTAGTATATCTATCATGTACTGTCATGTACTATTACATGCTTTTCATACTTCCATAAGACACTATATGCTATCATACAGTATTATAGGATATCATACATGATCGTGAGAGCTATCGTACACTATTATTTGGAAGTACATGCTTTTATACACCTCTGTATGATATTACATCATAGAATATTTCACAGTATCATACGCTACCATACATTATCGTATGAGTCCTGATACTATTTTACATCTTTTAATTTTACAGTAAAAATCCTGGGGTCGCGAACGAATGAATAAAAAGATTATATGAACGATTTAACACAGTTTCTGGGGCGAATCCGCTGACAATTAGTCGCGTAGTGACAGCGAAAGCATTAAAACGGACAAAACGAGGACATAATCGTGGGAGCCCATTCCGAATAAAAGCAACTATGACTCATTATATTCCCCAAAGCGACGAGTGTCTTAAAATTTTGCGACAGTATAGGTACCCAACACGTTCAATCCGCGATTCTCGAAACGATAGAGGAAATTTAGGCCGGCGAGGAGGTTGAGGGTTGAAAACGAAGAAAAATAGAGGTTGCCTAGTCGCGAATTCCGTCGGCGGCGGCTCCCGCGCCTTCGGACGCTGGCGAAATATTAATTGATATAAAACAGCGGGAAGAATATTTCGTTTGAATCGATCTCGCCGCGCGAATAAACTTAATTGGATCTCCTGCGCGGATCGGGGGATGAACCGTGCGCCAGGATAAACTCCCGACAGGACACGGGCTCTGGTTCTGGCTCGCGGTGGTGGCCAGTTGTTTTTCCACGAGCTCGAATTCCAGTCGAGCGTATCGCTCTCTCGCCCATGGAAATTCATGATTTCCCGGTGCCCATGCGACAAAACCGAACACGAACCAAACTGGAACCGAACTGGAACCGGGAACCGGTGAAAGAGAGAAAACGAGTGTTTCGTGGAGAGAGGGTGGGGGTGAGAGAAGAAGCCTGTTCGTGCACCGGATACGTTAAATATGTATTTCGGTGGTGGAGGAGTGTGCAAGACACGAGACGAGGAGGGACCAGCCGCACGGTCGCGGCACAGAGCCTGATTTCGAATTCAGTGGAGCGATCGTTGAAAAAGGACGAAATCTCCTGGCAGACAAACAGAAGATTGCCTATACGGTAACCATCCGGCGTGCACGAACAAGACGCAAACCGGAAAACGAGAAAACGAGCCACCGGTATAACCGTTGCTTCTAATGTCCCGCCGAAACCGACCAATCCGCGCGACTGCTATCCTAACCCTTTGTGGCCTTAGACACGCGTTCACCATTTCATCCTAGCTGGTTCGCATTCGTTTCACTGGGACCGTTTCGTCTTTTATCTTTAGACAGCCTTGTATCTTAGCAGAATTCTACCGCATTTTGGCGAATACGAAGTCTATTGATAAAGATGAAAGAATATAAACGTCTGATCACAATTACAGAATATGTATGTACAATAACAATGTAAGAATATTTCCATTCGATAAAAATGAAATAATAAGTTACGTGTTGACATACATGTAAGACTAACTGGAGCGAAACGCAAAAACGTAAAGGGTGCGAGTGGGGCTGGACGACGGGGGAAAAAACAAAGAAAAACGAAAACAATTTGTATCGCGGGAAACGAACAAGTAATTGGAACGATCGTTTGATCCCTTTTACAATTTCACGTTGATTCAATTTCCGTTTTACGGGAATATCGGCGCGCATTCTATTAGGTCGATGGGATGCGACGCGTATGAAATATCGTGCCCGCAAATTTTACGATACGTTAACAATATTCGACCGTCGATCGATACAAGCGAATCGCTATAGTCCCGGAGATTATACGTTCCGAGGAGATTATACGCCTTGGTTACCTTCCGTCGGAAAAATAATTAATTTACCGCGGAAATTTCGCTGATGTCTTACGCGCGGGCACTGGGAAACTGTTATGGCAGCGATTTCGGATGTTGGGACGATTATGAGTATATTATACTGAATAAAAATTGTCTGCATATGTTGCAGGAAACGACACTTTGATAACAAAGTAAGTGGTATTTCTTCTGTTAATCATTATGCCTTTTCTTCTTGACTGAGAAAATAAATCTTTTATTTTATTATCCCTGAATTTTATGTTGCATTCAATTGGGATGTGAATTTGTGGTCTTTGTAGAATGATCAATGAGACTTGCAGATTTAGCTGCATCTGTAAATAAATTATTATAGAATGATTGCGAGCATATAAAGCTAAATTGCATGCTTATCTCAAATCATACAAAATTTAATGTTCTAAAAGCATATAATGGATGTTCTTATATTAAGCTCTTTCCATTTCATACAAATCTATTAACTTTATCCATATGAAATTGAGCGCATTCAATAATTGCACACTTGTAAAATTTGTGTAATCACGGACACATTTAGCAATGCGAGAAGCGCTTGAAACATTCAAAATATTAATAACATTTCACGGTAATTACATTTGGTAAATAACAAACTTGTAAATAACGATTTTAGTTTCGACAAATTTTTAGGTCGACTTCTTTGAAACCTCATTAATAATTAATGAACGTGGCTGAAATGTTCTGAACTATTTAATTTTTTCATTTTGTGACACTTCCAAAAAAGGACTTTTTCCTCGTTTCTCAAATAAAATAACCCACTGTGGGATCTGGTAGATTCAGCGTGAAAAATTCTTTACTACATCATACGAACATCATTCGTAGCAATTTGTACAATGACATGAAATCGTATTAACACTTTTGCATTTACGTAGCCAGCCTGGATATGGAAATGAAATTTAGCAAAATTTAGGTACGCGGCGGGTACGCGATGATCCCATCGCGAATTAGTTGAATGAAGCAAACAACAGAATTGCAAATAATGATGGAAAGAAGAGAGAGAGAGAGAAGGGGAACAGGTATTATTCGTCGTAAATCTAGAAGCTCGGTTCATCGAGAGATCACTCGAATGCGAGCGGTCCGACGAGCGTATATGTATACCGTCAGGATCAACGTCGCTTATTACTTTCGCGAACGACACCGCGTCTCACAATCGCGGATCCGAGCTCCCCGGATAAGCGGAGCGGATTCCGGGAACGGGTGAATGCGGCCGCCAGAAGAAAAGCATCAATTTCCGCCCGCGGAAAAATCGGAGATCTTTCCGCCGAACCTCCCCGGTGACGAAATGGAAATTGGACGACTACATCGACGAGTTTCGCTTACCCTTTCGTATCCTGGATGCTGGATCCTCTGGATCCTGGGATGAGAGGGATATATGCCGCGAAACCGTCCCATACGAATACCCGTGAGCCTCTGGCAACGCGTGCTGTAACGTCGACAAGCCCGGAAAGACAGATCGATTTCAATAATGCATTCCTTCTCGCTCCGGGAAACCATCATCCGAGCATTTCCACCGTGTTAAGGCCATCCCGTTCGCAACTTTGGTTAAACGAATATTTCTCGGAATTTTTCGGTTTTCCAGATTTCGAGCTCCCTCCCGGAGAAAAGTACTCTGAACGTACCCCTAAACGAGCTAGATATATCTCCTCTAATTGTTTACTAAAATTTTATGAATTGATGAATTTATGAACTGATCTGATAGATAGTATTACAAAAATGGGTAATGGTTCAATAGTAGGGCTAAACAATTGATTCAGTATTGATTACCTTAATATCAATAATGTTTCCTGTAATATTCAGAATTCCTATTAAACATGTATGAATACCTGTTATCTGCCCCAGGAGATTTTTACTCCTGATTATTCTCGATATATCATAGATATCAGTATCGAAGTTTGATAACAAATTGATACGGTATACATGTTTGGTAATAATAGTTTAAATAGCCGAGGTATATCCATTAATAAAATTATCCAATTACTATATTGCCAGAGAGATTTGATACACATATTTGTATTTGTATTGAAATGTATTTCACGACTCGGATAAGAAAATCAAAATTAATAAAAATAAGAAATTCTTAAACCACTACCCATTAAACATTTTAAAGATTATTAAAGATATTGAGAAAGAAAATAAATTTCTATTCCACTCCATTTTGCTGCAATCCAGGCGTACAATTTTTAATTCACATAAAAATCCCCTATACCCCGATGAATATTTTCAAATTTATGGCCCTTCGGAATTTATTTATTAAGATTTATTATGAATTTGCTTTACTGGATTTATTAAAATTAAGAATTCAAAAATAAATTCTATTCAAGAGTCTGCGAATAATTACCATGTTCACAGCATGACGTAGTCCTTTAAGAAGCACTTTCCATCGCGAATTTTCCCGTAGCTTCGACCAACCAGGTGCCAACAATATCTCCACGGGGGCTTGCACCTCACGCGAACCAATGGACAGTACACCGAACAGAACGAGATAATGAGTCAGAGAGAGAGAGAGAGAGAGAGAGATAGAGTGAGAGAAAGCGTAAGGGATGAGAAAAAATATGAGATTCGTGGAGAATAAATTTTCCGTTGGAATAAATACCAATGGACACGCCATAAACGTATAAATATTAGCAAACACCGAACTATATGAAGCGCGATACAGCAGCTGCACACCAAATAAAACGATCCGAATAACTTAAACTGGAACGGCCGGCGTCGAAACTTTCGGCAGCCAGATTAAAATTTGTCGACATTTATCGGCCTCGATGCTCGAACTCTGCTAACTAGATCCGCACAATATTGACCCTTAGTTCTAAACGTGACAATACCTTATCGTTCGGAAATGATTGAATGCACGAAGAATTAGATGTACGAATTAATTCGTGGATCTAGAAGTCAGTTGTAACTGTATATTAGGCCCAAGTCTTTCAGTCTCCGAATTAAAGATTCATTAATTATTTAAAAATTCGCCAGATTAAGACTTGTCTCCCCACTCTACCTTCCTCTTCTACGACGCCATTCCCCCACGCTTCCCCACGACCCAATCGCGCGACACGTTTCGCCTCTGTCGCGCATGTGGCACAGTATCACGTGACTAACCCGGCAGAGAGGAGTAACTGTTTCCCCTCGATTCGAGTCGGTTCCCCTGATCTGGCCACTATATCTCGGCGTAAGAAAGAAGAGGATCGCTGATGCGTCGGAGGATCGTATCGCCCGGTCTTGGGCGATCATCGTGAAATTCCCGATTCGCAAACAATCGGTCGAAAATTAAGCGGGGCAGTCCAGTGTCGAATAAAATTACAGGAAATTCTCGGGCGGCAGCCGTCGCCAGGAGACTGATACGGTCGCGGCATCGCGGTATCTGTTTTAATGCGATTTAATATGTGGCCCGCTCCGCGGAGCACAGTTAATTGCGATTTGTTCGTCGAACGTGAGATACTCGTCCAACTAATTTCAACTTCTCCGCATTAAACGCGCGCGGTGTGTGCTACTCCCGGTGCGTCGCTCTCTCCCTCTGTATACCTCTCCTCGCCTATCCCTGTTAATTTTTACTTTTTACCGTTTCCCGGTTATTCGCGCAAACCATCCGCCATTGTTTCTGGAGGCCGCATTGTTTCTTCGTCGATTTGTCGTCGATAACTCGCCGCGCGATCTGTCCAGACGGGAAAGCCTCGAATGGCTCTCTCTCTCTCCCGTATCGAGATACCGATCGGCAAACTTTTATTCAGGACAGCAGCCGATAATTCGAGCGGATCCGATAGTCGTTCATATTCTACGAAACGGACAGAGACGAATCGAATTTCAATTCGTAGCCAGGGAGTTTGCGAAATGGACGTTAATCCCCTGCCGACGCGGCGCGAAGCGGTGAGAGGCGGCGCGACTATTCCGGAACGAAAGCCGAAACAAAAATCAAGTAATCGAATCCTTTGGTTGGAAATCAATCGAGTTCTTCCGCTACGGAATGCGCTCTCGAATCCGGGACGAGGTGGAAGCGCAGAAGGTTGACCGCGACTATTCCCATTTAACCTGCGATATTTTGCACTGTTAGGAAGAAGATCCAAGATATTGAGAAGCTCGCGTTCCCTTCGTTACAGCCAAAGATTTTCCCCGATTTCCCCGAATTTTTCCTGATCTGCTAAATTTTAGCAAACGCAGTACGTCTATGATATCGTATGATTTATTTTTGGATAACATCCAGAATGTAGTACCTGACCATGTATTTTTAATTTCTCGATCTAATTAGTGGTTCAAATTTGGCTATCCCCTAAATAAAATTTCCAATAAGTTATGAAATGATGTCACGTTGGAAATGATTATTCTGTTCGAATGTGATACGACATGAAATTTTACAGAGACGCTACGAATACAAATTTTCAGACCTTTTAAATGTTAGAATTATCAGCAATCTTCTCGTGCCTCCTAAAGAGGCTTTCACGGATGTCCTAATAAACAATCCCGAGCAAAGGATTAATTATTATCTATGAAAACGGAATTGTGCGCGCGAGGCTCTTGCGCCGTCTAATAATAATAATATGACAGTGGAATATGGGTTATAAGCAGATTTAGAGGTACCGGAATTAAACAGAGCCCCATCTCCTTGGATTTTAGCGGAGCGAAGCTAAAATAAGACGGTATGAGATTTCATAATAATTCGTAGTCTCTCGGAGATTTTTATGAGCTTCACATTCGTAAAGGTCGACTCGGGTTAATAATAAAAACGACTCATCTATATGGAAGTAGAATAAGGTTAAATGCGTTTTATCCAAATGCAGTGTCGCTGTGGAAGTAGGGGAAAATTGTGGAAGTTCGAGTGCGAGTGGAATAATTCGTCCGTAAGGCAAACCTAATTTTTAGCGAAATCGGACTTCGAATAGAATGCAGAATTTGAATAGAATTCTTCCCCGTGGAGGAGCTCGAGAGGACGTTGTTTTCAACTCCCCTAACAGCATACCACGGGACGAACAAAAAATAGGTTTGCGCGTTACGGACGATTTACTTTACTTCCACACAAACTTTCACAATTTTCCGAGTTTCCGATTGCTTTCAGGGTTAAATGTGAAAGCCGCTGACTCCCGCACTGTTGTTATCCTCATTAGCTGACACATCTTCTTGCACCGACGAACCCGAATCAAAGTTCCGTTACTACTTTTATCATTAAAATATGGACTGAATACCCATTGTCTTTTATGCATTCTGCAGCAGCCACAGATCGCCGGTCGTTATGCATTTATTGCTGGTAAAACTTTTCCAAGACTCTAAGAGTTGACTAAGAGTTATTACAACATTTTATACAGTGTTATACCAGTCTCGATGCACCGTATTCATCGACCCAAGAACCGAAGCTCAGTTTAATTCCCGCAAACCTGTCTATGCTAATTAATTTCCGTAAGCATCTATCTATTAACAGCTTGTAAAACTTGCTCCGAAACTTCGTGACTCGCGTTGCCTTTATGCTTCACATTGTTTCGGGATTTCAGGAGAATTTGTTCGAGATACGCGTCAATGGATCGTCGAAGTTGAGATGAAAATATTTCTCAAATAAATCATTCTTTCCTATAATTTTATTTCGAATTCGAAGAAAGGATACTGACTCGATATCGTATAGCAAGGGGTTAATACTCTGTAATAATTCTTACAGAGCTTGATCGACCAATTCACCACTACCAAAAAATAGACTCGTCACGTTGCATCTGGAATTATAGACCGCTTGTCTCGAATGTTTTCCGATGAAACAGTTGCGTCCGCGGTGATCTCGGCGCAGTTCAAATTACACGACGTTCCGGTCGACGTAAAACGGAGTTAATGCGAGACCATACTTTTTTTATATTAAGAGTCGAGTGTGGAGCGTCGGGGTGGGCGAAGACATCTGAACTGTCACGCGTAAAATCTTTATAAGCAAATAAACGCGGCTGGGCTCGCGGCATTTAAAGTTTACGATAACGGAAGTATGTGCATCCGATCGAGTATTCGAGAGAGGCGTCGCGTCGCTTGTGCTAATAAAACCACCGCGGCAGTTTAAGACGCGCTTATGAACCGGCGAACGGACTATCCGCCGATGGGTCGGCTGCGATACGGGCGTAAGTGGCCTTTCCGAGTGCCTTGAAAAATAATGCTTCGACCAAGCTGCGAAAGCTCGTCGTATATCGAGTTACCGGGCTTATTCTGTCCAGTTTTACGTCGTCCCGGCGCCGGCTCTCGTAGCTTAGCCCGAAATTTCTTTTCCGCTTTATCCGAGCTTAATTTATCGCCGCTAGCGACGTCTTTGTAGTCGTGCAAACACAGGCAAACACATGTATTATATATGCCAGTGCATCGGTATGAATTCTCATCGGACGCATCATTTCTAGAGGTGTGCGGGAACCCAGGAATTCCCGAATATCCCGATGCCGGGAACGAAATGGGAATGACTAAAAAACTAACATTTTCGGGAATACCCGAACGGTTCAAGATCCCGTCCCGATCCCGAAGATCGTTCCCGTTCCCGTCCCGCACACCTCTAATCATTTCCATTTCCGGGTCTCTTGTGCTCGCGTATGAGAGCGCATAATAGCGTATAACAGCGTATGATAGCCTATGATACTCTATGATATCTCATGATACTCTCTGATAGCCTGTGTCTGATAGTGTATCACATTGTATGATTATTTATGATAATATATGATTTATATGAAAATGTATCATACAGAATTAAATGATATTGTATAATTTCTTACGACTGCGTCTGATAATGTATTATAGCTAGATAGTCCATAAATGATAACGATATTTAAACAACTCTCCAGCGTGTATAATAAAATATGATAATCGAGACGATTATATCGAGTAGACAATTAAAGTGGACACGTATTCTAACGAGCAGAATAAATTTCTCAGGATCGTAGCTTAAGAAATTGATACGGATTTGATGATGGACACGATCGATATGGATTGCCGGTACATCTTGGACAAGCCTCAATTAATTCAGTGTCATCATACCCTGAGAAGAGGGTGGTTGTCACGGTTTCCGAACGACGGATTAATTTCCGGGGTACAGGCACCGAGATCTTGATTATTTCGCCGGAAGTTTATTCATCGGCAAACACTCCGTGTCGAGATCCACGCGACCGGACGATTCTCTCTCTCTCTCTCTCTCTCTCTCTCTCTCTCTCTCTCTCTCTATCTATCTCCCTCTGTTACTCTACCTCGTTGGGGTCTCTTCGCGCGGTTCGAGATGCCCTTCTGTTTTCCAGCACTTTACCGCGCGTCCCTCTCGCTTCTAATCCCCCTTCCGTTTCGATCGCGTCGAGTGGTCTCTGTATTTACTCTCGTCGTCGGAACGACGTTGTTACCTGTCTCGAAGGTACTCCAATTATTTGAAGTCGTCGCACAAAAACTCTGAGACCAGCGCGAGAGGAGGGGGAGTTTCGGCGGTCATTGATTCTTTGCTGTCTTGTTCCGGTATCTTCTCGATACGTTTCGAGAGAGAGGAGAAGGGCCCCCGACCGACTAAGCTCACTGTCTCGCAGTTTTTGTTCGTTACCCCCGCGAAGTTTCCGCATTCTTCGGATATCGGAGCGGAGTCTCGGCCTCGGTCTAAGAAACTCTTCCAGAGGCCATTCCGGACCAGTTTAGTGGCTCGTTTTTCCCGATCTGGTAACAATGCCGCCGGCGGAGATTCATGGCCTGCCCCGGGGAAAACGGTACAAAGCCCGGCTCGGCCCGACTCGGCCAGCAAGGACCGCCCGTCACACCAACGACGACGCGCGACGTATTCGTCTCTTTCGGCTACCGATCGATCCCCTACAACCAACGACCCCTCTTAATATCGTTAACCCCTTCACGGCCAAAGACCAGGTCCCACGCGGAAAATATCCGCCAGCTCCTACACACCGATTTCTGTCAAGCCTCGAGAAATTGAATTTACAGTATTTTACAGATACAGAATTTTTTTTATTCTCGGAAAATTGTTGATATTCTAACTGTGCAAAAGAACATGGTACCATATGATATACAATATGATATACCATATTATGATTATATAGCATCATTCAGTATTACAAATCATCGCTAGCATAGTCCATTGCTATTATATTCAAGGATTTCAAGTATTAATCTTTAATAAACTAGCTGACACAGCATTCCAAACGATCATCAACGAAGCATCTGGTACGTGCAAAGATCGTCGTTGGTGGAGGATCGAGAAGCGATGAAAATTACGATTCGGCGTAACGACTAGGCGGATCCGCGCAATATTTGCGCAGCATCCTCGAAACGTTAGTGTACCGGCAATATCGAGCGATAATAAATTAGCAATGAAATTATTGCGTCGCGGGTGCAAGTATTTGCGCGGGCTACTATTTACCATAACAGAAAATTATAAATTCATGAGAATAAAGTGGTGCATTAATTATGGCTGTCAGTTACAGCGATCGGGGCGAGCGCGGTGCGGTGGTCCGAGCTGCGAACGGTCTCTATCCGCGAGCCATATTTCCACGAAACCCTGGGGATTTCCTGGATTTCTCTGGTGGGCATCGATCGGTACGCGATGTCGATCGCGATCGGAAATTGCTTTCGACTCGCCGCCCACGCCAGATGGACGAACATATTTAATCGAGAGAGAGGGAGAGAGAAGGAGACGCAGTCAGAAAGACAGAAAGAGAGAAGTATAGATAAAGAAAAAGAAAATCGTAGCCCTAGGACCGGCGACTGATTGCGGCGCTGAGAGGAAAGATATAGAAAAGAAGGTTGGAGACGCGGAGCGCGAGAGAACTAACGAGGGAATACGAGCTAGAGGAACGAAATTACAAGGGCCTTCTAACAGCAACAGTACCGGCGAATAAACCGCTGGTCCCTTTCCTGGGACCCTTTTTGATATTCTGATAGTCTCGCCGGGACTAATTGAGCTTGGTCCTTTCACGGGACCCATCTCTCCATTTCTTAAGTCCATTTCAATGATAGACTATGATACAATATGATAACATGTGGCATTGCCAATACTGCATGATCCTATACTATCATCATGGATCAGCTACTTTATCAGAAACTGTCACTTGTAATAATAAACTGTAATAGTACATAGTAGGCAATGGTACTTTTTGACAGTGTATGCTTTATCAAAATCTAGCACTTGTAATAAAAGTTATGGTATTAAACACATGCTAACCTATGATATTATGTATGATAACTAGATTGCATGTTTCATGCATTTATGATAAAAATGGATACATACAATTTAAAGCCGTGGACATGTTACAATTATGTAAGGGCATCAATGTATTAGTTTCAGCTTAATAGGATAATTAAAAGAAAAATATACAACTTTTATTTGGCTCCTGTGTCCTGCAATCAATGCAAACATTTTCTATTTTGCATAAAGATCCGCAGTCTAATGATAACATATGATACTATATGATAACGTATGATATTATATTATACTATATTACTATTTTTATAAATTACTGTAAATATTATGACATACCGTATATAATAAAAACCTAAGTTATAGTAGCCTATGATGGCCGAACATATTTAATCGAGAAAGAGGAAGAGGGAGAGAAGAAGAGCGATTGAGAAAGAGAGAAGGATAGATGAGGAAAGAGAAAATCGTAGCCCGAGGACCGGCGACTGATTGCGGCGTTGAAAGGAAAGATATAGGAAGAAGGTTGGAGACGCGGAGCGCGAGAGAAGCAACGAGGGAATACGAGCCGGAGGAACGAAATTACGAGAGCCTTCGAAAAGCAACAGTTCCCGGGGAGTAAACCGCTGGATGGTCTATTTCCTGGGACTCTTTTTGATATTCGACAATAAAACCGGCCACGCCTCGCCGAGGCTGCTAATTGAGCTTTGTCCTTTGACGGGAGTCGCCTCTCCGTTCATTGTTCCTTCAAGGAGCTCCCCGGAAAACAAAACGTCGCGTGCCTTGTCATGAAAATTGGCTGATGCACACTAACGCTCGAAACTCGGCGACCAAACGCGATCCTCCTCTTTCTATCTTTTGTCGTTGCTTTGACCAGAAAGCGAGCCCCTTCCCCGTTACAATAATTGATAGCGCGGGAGAAGAATGTATCCTGTATAAATTGCGCTCGTTCCATTGTTCTCGCAAGAAATTAAGTGGCGGAACATCGTGTGCCCGAGAGCCGTGCTCCGAAGTTTTTCCAAGAACAGTAAGAGAGAGAGAGAGAGAGAGAGAGAGAGGGAGAGAGAGCGATTGTCAATATCTCTGAGCTGTGTTCTCCCTTTGCTCGCGTTGCGCGGCTGGTAATTGATATTTAATATAGTTCCCGTGAACTTTGCTTTCAGAAGATTTAAAAAAGTTTCCGCCAAGTTTCCCGCAGGCCCCCAGGAATGCACGCTGCAACGCGTCGCATAAATCTCCGGCCGCTCTATTACCGCTCCACGTTCCAGCTCGAACGTGCGGATTAAATACCCGCGAATTCGCAACGGTTCCGCGAGAGACGATCTGTTGCGACGCGGTTTCGCTCGTGTGGAAAGACGTTTATTGCGGGGGCAGGCTTTGGCTTGCGAAATGACGGATTGCGCCGCGTTTTTCGCTCGTTCTGAATGTGGAAAACGTTTTCTAGTACTTTTATTTATTTTCGTTTCAGGATCACTATAAACAAGATTCTACCGTTCTGTCGATTTCTGTGCAAAATGTGTGTCTATTTGTGATTTTGTACCGTTTCTATATGGAACACGATGTGTTGCTTCTATTATTAAACGAAATTAAGATATATACATGTATAATGCCGAGCGAGAGTGTTGAACGCCGCAATATCATACAGAATGCAACGTTTCATTAAACATTTTTTTGAAGGATGGATATGCAAACCTTACGGCGTTGAGTGCATTGAGAGAGTCTAACGAAGAAATGTGGCATTTCATTATCGACCAGATGAAACATCGAAGACTGACAAAATTAATATACATTTTAAACAAAAAATTAGTTCAGCGCTTGAATAAAATGCCAGTCTCAAAGACTTTCGCATTCCCTATTCTGTAGTTATACCGTAAGAGCGATATCAATAACTACTCGCCAACATACAGAACTGACTACGCTTCCACACAGTCTCACCTTTTCCTCTGTACCTACTTAACCTCGCGAGACAGCAGGCTTCAAACTCGGCCGTAGCATATCATACAGAGTCACCCTATTATTTTGCATACACGCGTGGTCGCGTCGAGTGGGCTAATTCAGCTCCTAAATGAATTCTAAGTAATTAGGGCGAAGTGTCGGGATAGGCGTAGGATAAAAAACGATTTAATCGTGAGAGGGAGAGAGAGAAGATGCGTAGGAGTTTTCACGGCACGCCGGTTGATGAAAAGTCAATCGAATCGGAAGAGCGGCCGACGACAAAGTAAATCGCGATTCTCCAGAGGAAATTGGGTATCAGAAAGAGGCGAGCGTCGACCAATGGCGATAGCCATCGGTGAACTTGCCCGCGGACGATATATCAAAGTCAAACGTAACAGTCCCGAATGCGGGACGAAAGAATACGGAAAGTTCCGAAGGCCTGTAGAATCGAAGGATTTCTATCGTCTAATGGACGACAGCCCGTGGAAATAATAACGGTGTCCGGCGAATGTGACACTGGCGTCCGATCAAAATTCATACCGATATATCCGCGTATATATTTCTGTTCGCATTCACACGGCACCGCCGCGGACAGCGATAAATCTAGTTCGAACAAACGTGGAAAAAAATTTCGGAATAAGCTGCAGACTATCATAAAGCATCATAGTCTATCATAGACTATCATACGTCATCAGACTGTAACAGATTACAGCTCCGTGGGTGCCACGAATGTTGAGAATGTCACATTGATGATTGACGTTCTATCATACGCTATCATTAGACAGCGAATCTTTATGCAAAACAAAAATTTTCTACCTGAATTGCAACAATCCGGAGTGAAATAGACATTTATTTTCTTTCTTAATATGTTTAATGAGTTGAAAATAATACAATAGTATTTTAAAATTGTCCTAATGTTCTACTGTTTTAAATTACACCCACTCATTTTTGTCATAAATGCATAAAATCCGCTGTCTAGTCATCAGTCGCTGTAATCATACAGCATCTCATAGACTATCATAACATCTACAGTACATCATAGTTTTCGATCAAGTGACTGATTTTAAAATTATAAACTTTTAATCGTGGTGTAGGACTCGTTAATCGCCGGGCATAACTTCGAGTGTACAGACGCCCAGCCACGGATTTCCTCGGGTACCTCATCGAACCAAGAACTACTTGGCGTTCGTCGAGGCTCGGCCCGTGAACTTTTCCCGTCGAACTCGCACACGGGGCACACGTAATATAACGTATTGATTCCTTAAGCGGGGGCAGGGGGTCGGGAGAGGTAAAGAGGGCTCTGGTATCGATATCGCGACCAAGATTGTAAAAAGGGGGAGGTTCATATTTATACGTGGCCGGTCGAATTTTCTAATTGGGGACCGAGAGGCTCGGCCAAGTCCCGGCGGAGGCCGAAACTTTTCCCATCGTGCTACTTTCCGCGGAAGTCGATGCAGATTGTATCGATGCGGGGATGACGACGGTTTGCGGGGAGAGAAAGAAAGAAAGAAAGAAAGAGAAAGAGGGAGAGAGGCTCGTTTTTAAGGGAGATTCGTGCTCGCTCGAACTTTATTCCGCTGCGGTTCGCGCAACCTCCATCCCGGCGGAATCGCGTCCCGCTTATTTTCCGCGAGTCTCGCATTCACCGCTTCCTTTTTGCCCGGCAACCAAGGGATCGGACAAGAGGAAAAAAAGGGCAGGAAAGAAACAGAAAGAAAAAGGGAGAAGCAAGCGAGAGAAAGAGAGAGGGAGCACCGACGGAAGGGAACAGAAGCAGGATCGTCTCTCGCTCGGAGGGAAACGACCGAATCTATATTGCTCCTTCTCTGGAACTCTCCGGGAGAACGATTTTTCTATTCCTTTCGCCTGCAAGTTTTCCCTATTTTTTGCCTGGCCGTTTCCTTCCCTGATCCGCGTTACGAAACCTCCAAGAGCTGCGAATCTGCGAGCGAGTTTCGCGCCGAGCACGTCGGGAATTTTCGAACCGAACGCGCGCTCTTTCCTCGCCTCTGCCCATTATGCGAATCTTGCCGAGGGACGGTACTGCGATTCGACTGCGGAAGGGGCCCTTATTTATTACTTGATCAGGAATTCGTTAATATGGTGATTGCCGAATAACCAGCCTGATAAATCCTATAAAATGGAGACTACCTCTTGAACTCTTCTAGATCTAGTACTTCCGTTTAAGCAACTACGTTCTGAGAGAAATTAATTTTGAAAGATAGTCGAAGAATGGTGAACTGCAGGAAAATCGGAATTTCGAGACATCAGCTCGCGGGCATCCTTTCCTGTTGTTCGATGGAAATAATCCCGGCCACAGTGGGCGATCGGACCGGGACTCTCTACAGCTCGCGACATATTCGTAAACCGGCGAATACGAACAGAGGCGGGCTATGAATACGTCGTTTCATAGGTGCGAATTATTCATGATGCGTAAGGCACACACCGTTTTCGATGGATCGATGTTGACGGTGCCGCGTGGCGAAAGCCGACGTAATATGAATCTGGTAATATTGGAGCGGCGGTTGCCATCCGATCGGAACATGGCACCGGCGTTTTCGTACTTTGCCGCTGCGCGACGCCGACCGCATCGCGCTAGATTGATGTTATAGAGAGACTGTAATATCGGCAATCGTGCCGAGGCTTAATATTATATGGAGACTGGTAACGAGCAAGCGAAATTCGACGGGCGACCGTCGAAAACGTGGCATTAGAAACCTTCCACCGGAAAGGGAAACCAATCCGCGTCAACTGCAAGGCTGCGCGACTCGAACATGGTATCTACGATTAGCAGTGACGATTTTACTATGATATTGATATTTCGCTACTTTCTATTTTTTTTCTGGTATTTGAAGAATTTTTTAGATCTACGGAGCAGTGAAAATGACTATTTTATTTTATTTTTATCACAATATACATATACTCAAGGAAATTAATTTAATTTTATGGAATTTATGGATTTGATTCCGTAAAGGATTTCTTAATATTAGATGAAGATTTCTTGCTATGATAACATTTTTCTTAATAATTCTTTAATGATTCCTTAATGATCCCTTAATAAGTTTTAAATGTAGACCATTTGATGAGCGGGTTGTCGGAATAATTTTAAGTGAAAGATTCGGAAATAGATTGCCGACGGGAAATAGGAAGACTTCGAATCAAGTGAGGGAAAAAGAAGCCAGATAGAAATGAAAATCCATTAATAATGTACCCGCCGGAGACTTATTGATAATTCTATTAATACTTGCGCTATATTAAGTAGAAGTGCATTGAATTTAGGTTTCGCCACTGACAGCGGCATATTCCACCGCAGTTAAATTCTTATCGTTATCGGTTAATTCATTAAGAAATTCTAGATCTCGATAATAGATTTTCACAGTCTACCAAATAACTTCCGGTAAATGAATTAATTGGCTTCGGCGTGTTCCAGTATTGGAAGACTCATTTATTTGTCCAAATATGAAAATACGACAGAACTTCTTTGGGTGTATATTAGAAAATCGATAGATACATTTAAAATAGTTCAATTTTAAAATTAAGAAAATGGATTTAAATAACCTAATCATTTTTGATCTAATAAATCGTCTAAAATCGACGATTCTAAATGAGAATACCGCCTTGAGAAGCTTCATTAAAGAAAGGAGGACTAATTTAGCTGCGAAATGGAGTCACCCAGGGTTCAAGCAGCCAGGAAGGAAGATGATGATCGAGTCGCAGTTATGACTTGTAGGGTGGAGGAGGAGGAGGTACGGTATATCCGTGGATTTTCGCATGACAATGCTTGGAATATAACGCATTGTGTAAACAGGCAGCGAGGCAATCTGCGAGGCGCACGGTGCGTGAATCCTGGACATTCGGCGACGACGAGTCGGCGTCAGGGACGCGACGCGTCGCGGCGTCGTCCACATCGTAATCGTCATCCTCCGGATTCAAGTTGGTTGACGCCGCCTAACCATGGACAATAGGACTACGGCCAGTATGACACCATTATCCGCCTCTCGCGTCTATGACAACCCCATGAATTATGCAGCGTAGCGTAGACGGATACGCGGGTCGACCCTCCTCTGCACGCTCACGCGCCGCGAATGTTGTTCCATTACCGAACCTACCGCTGCTTTCAGCCGCACGATTTACCCCCTAACCTCGAGAGCCCGTCCCCTCGATTTATGCTTGTTTACCGATCGAGACACCCTACGGCATCCTACATCCTATTCTTAACCGTTCCCGCTCGTTCCCCGACTCCCTTAACTTTATCCTAACAGGAAATACTTGCAGGAACGTGATTATTCAACGGTGGACTCGTCGGAGTCTATACCTTGGACTACTTTTCCCCGCAACTCCTTCAATAAACGTGTTCAAATCGCCGGCAGGTCGTCCGCAAAAGCTCTCCGAGCGCAGGTTACTAATCCCCGAACTGCGACTGCATACGGACCCGCAATACAACTGCCAGGTTAGGCAAAATATCAATTTTCAACTTCTACGGGCGTAAATCTCGAAGGAGATGGCGTGGCGATTCGACCGCACGGGAATTCGAGTTTATTAAAACGTCGAGCGCCGATTCGTCAGGGACGATAGGGGTGCTGTGTTCAGGTGATCGTCTTAATGGCGGGGTACCCATGAGTTACGAGCGGGCAGGTGAGTCGGAGGGTATCGGGGCCGGTCACGAATCATCGCGTTTCTTTCCGCGACCGATCTTTGCTCGGTGGGCCTCTGTAATCGGAACGCGACGGTCGAGCGGTTTGTCTCGGATGGTTATCGTGGGGGTTCTAGGTGGCCGGAATGAGCGTCGGGGTTGCTAATTTTTGAGTTACTCGAGCCAGGCATGGCAGTGAGAGAGAGAGAGAGAGAGAGGGAGACCGTCGTCATCGTTCTCACGTGTCCCTTGACCGCGTCGTTTTTCTCCGGGTCCCGGTTCGCTTTTTGCCCACCCCTTAATCGGCACGCGTTATCGCGCGTGTTCCCCGACGATTAACACGTGTTTTTTTCTCTCGAGCTCTCGGCCCGACTTGGACTAGCAAGAGAGAGAGAGAGAGGGAGAGAGAGAGAGAGGGTCGTGCAATCTTCGCCTCAATATCGATCCCAGTACGGGCTGACTTGGCCGACGACCCTCGCTACTCCCGACGCGGAACGCACGGCCCGAGATATCTGATTACATCGCGGAATAGTCACGAACCGAAGCTACGAGTCCGAAGACGTAGCACGAATTCCAACGACTTCATATCTCCGCGCTGTGAATAGCAGCGAGGCAGGGTGAGGTGAGGCGAGGCGAGGCTTGATTCGGTGCAGTGAGGCTTCGAGGCGCGTGCACGCTCCTCTTATCTAGCTTAATAAGTTGATTGCGACGTCTTGTGAGAAGACCAACGATCGTCGAAACGGGCTCTCGCGACGATCTTGATCCTCGCTGGTGGTAATCGAGGCGATTTACGCGCGGAACGATTAAGGGGGACGTAAATGTTTTCGGTAGATTAGGCGAGACCAACCGCCTCGACTCGGCCCACAGACCAATTCGCAATTACGGAAAGGTTTCTCTCCCTCTCCCTCTCTCAAGCGCGTGCGCGCGAACGCGCTCTCTCGTTAGAACGGGCCGATGACCTACGGATAATAATGAAAAATGATACTGAGAGTCGCGTAATAGGCAGTCATTGCTCCCGGCGATAACAGGACGGATACAGTGTAACGTTTGAGTCGATATATCCCCGCAGGATCCTTGCGTGCCTGTTCAACAGCGCCGGTTCCAACGGTCATCCATTTGCCGAATAGATGACTCCTTAGGGACTGATGCTTTTGCCGATCCCTGTTACCCCCCTGGATGCGACGGCAACCGACCCGCTAACGATTCCGACGTTTCGTTAGCTAATTTCCTGATTTCTAGCTTTTATTGCCGGGAACGCCACCGATTAACGGCGACGGTAAACGACGATCATGGTCTCCGATGCTCGGTCTCCGTCAGGAAACCAACGTGAGGCGAACGATACTAAAGTACGTTTAATAGGTGCATGATACGTCGTCTGGACGATAGTGCACGCGAAAATTGCGCTTCCTGATTTTAGCGTTCATTTCTGCGTGACAGACTACAGTGTCTTTTTCGTCGTATTAATGTTTCATGTCCTATTATACGATATCATAAACCATCTTACACTATCATATGATATTACAGGCTATCATAATCTAATATACTATATTATAATCTATCACACGCTATCATAAGCCATCGTAGAGTATCATAGACTACGAGACACCATCATTAACCAGTTAACTGTGGCGACCTCTTTTCAGAGCGTGCACCTACAGTGGAGGACCAAAGTATTCGTACGCCCTTTAAAACAGAATAACTTTTTTATAATTGTACCAAACGACCTGATGTTTTGTAAGCAATTAGAAGCATTGGTTTACTAAATAATCTGCAGAAAAGATTTTCTAAAATTACAAGCTACAAGGTTGCATGCAAAAATAAAAACAGTATTTTTTAAAACTCTTTTATTTGGGCCCTTAATGAAAATTTAAAAAATATATTTTGTAGATCTATGTTGGTTATACACAAACTGAAAATTTCATCGAAATCGGTTGACGCAGAAAAAAATGACACGAATCGTAAGATGTAAGAATTTGTGGATTTTAAGCAGAAACTGACCAAAAGTCGCGAAACGCTATGACTTTCGCCACATTTATCCTAGCTCTTGGGTATGTTAATCGATTTTGATTTTGAAGGGCGTACGAATACTTTGGTCCTCCACTGTATATGTATCGCTTATACTTTTTAGTATAACTATATATTAGTTTAACTATATTTACACTATTTATACTTTTTATTTGTTCGTTTTATTTCGTCCTGACCTCCAAATATTCTAAACATGTTGAAATCTACGAATATATTTTAGTTTTCGCTAAAATTACAATTTTACGCATGATGAGTATACTCGTCAATCACAGCTAACTGATTAAACACCGTAGAGTATCATATGACATCATGGACTATCATAGACTATCTATCATAGCTTATTATAAATTATTCAGATGTTTATCTCTATGTGGATCATCTTCTCGTTACCGACTGTTTGTCGTAAAATAATATTCAGGACCTGGATCTACCCAGTATTTGAACGAGATGAAATTTATAATTGCATAGAATCCACAGACTGGTTATTACCATAGATTGTCCTTACAAGGTACCCATCGCGTGTAGTCGCGACCCAGCAATTTGTATCCATCGTAGCCTTTCGCGGATCGTGTAATTTCCATTTCGAATTTGCTGCAGCGTTCGAGGGCGTGGATTACCGGTGTGCTTTCGATCCGTGACAGCCGAGGGAAAAAAGCAGCAAAGGTCTCTCTGTCCCTTGTCGGCCCTTTCACCGTGTCCCTTTTTGTCGAGCTTGCGTTTCTCTCCCCGCGTGTCCACCAGCCACGCTATTTATCTGGCGGGCACTTGGCGTCCGCTGTCATATCGCTTCGGCCCGTTAATACGCTATTTTTCGTCTTGCTTTCGCTCTACGAATCCCATCGACTCCGACGCTGATTTCCGCGCGAGCGTTCCCCTCTTCTTTTTCTCTTTTATCCGGCAACGCGCTCGCGAGACCCGCCGCTGCCACCCGCGCGACGGGGTTTCGAAAAACGTCCCCGCGTTTTCATCGACCGTTTTCCCGCCGGAAAAAGGTAGCCGCCGCGCAAAGAACCCGCGATGAAAAATTTCCACGAGCGTCGTCAAACGCTCACTCCCACCCCCATACCCGCGCCGGCGATCTCAAAAGCGACCAGCGCGAACTTGTTCCCCGTGATCCGAGTTTTCCCCATTTAACGGGACACCGCCATAGAAGAGCGCGAGAAACTTGGCCAGGAGACTGCGAAGCGCGACACGACGACCGTATCTCGAAGATTTTCAAGCATTTTTAACAAATTTTTAGTCTCGTACCTCCTACTCGTTAAGTTGAGCTTGCGATTTTGTTGATAACACGATTTGGTAAGATTCATTACGATTTTATACAGTTTAACACTGATGATTTCGGAGAAAATAGTTTACTTTATGTATGTTGATACGAATCAGTTTTAATTATTCTTAAGTGGATGCAGAAAGCTATCACACTTTGTCAGACACTATCATACGCCATCGTACGTTCCAATATTTCGGTAAAGAGGGTTGCATTGGACGAAAAACATTTCAACCATGACTACGAGCAATTCAATAAAAATACAAACGCACGACAGACAGGTTCTGGGAGACGTGGGTACAATTGTAGCCCGAGATCAACGGCACCGTTTAGCTCAAATTGTTTCGAATCTTGTAGACAGCTGAGCAAAAGAGGATGGAATTCGTCTGATGCGCGAAAAGAGGGCGACGACAACGACGATAACGACAACGCTTTGAAAGAGAATCGTCTGCCGATAATTCGAGTAGAATCTTGGGGCGGGTATCGACTCGTCGTCGGTATCGTTCTCGCAGGGAGACAGACATTTATTTACCGGTCTGGATTTCGCGATACGGTGAGGGGTAGGGAGGGGATTATTTCATAAAAGCGAATATAGACTTTATTCAAGCGCGCCGACTTGTATCGGATATCGCGCGCAACCGAGGGACAAAAGAGAGTACCCCTGTAGTACAGTGGAAGCAGAAGAAGGAGTAGGAGGATGAGGATGAGGAGAAGCGTGCTCTTAGCCGAGAGTAAATTCGTATCCCGGCAGATCTGCCGGTGCGAGATCGGGGGCCACTAGCTTATATTCCCTCTCTCTGTTCATCCCGCTGCTCATCCTCCTTTTTCAACGCCGAAGCGAGACGGGGTGAGGCAAGGTGAGGCGAGGCGGAGAGAATCGGTGATAGGAAATAACTTGAAATCGCTCGACGAGACAACGCCGGAAGCGAAATCGGTTCTATCGACAAGATTCAATCCCGCCCCCGCGTCAACTCCCGCTGCGAGATCCTTACTACCCCGAGATTGCATGTGTCGACAATACGATCCTCGAACTGTCCGAGGCCCCCGAACCGATGCTGCACGGGATTTCAAGGACGACGACGTGATTCTCGAGCACCTCCAATTAATCGTCCGAGGGGACACACGATCGATCGATCGCGCGCCAAGCCACGCCGCGGATATCTCTCCAAGGGCGATCGAGAGTCTCGCACCACGAACCGGCCCTTCGAGAGAAGCGTGTCCGCGAGATCCCTGACCCGCTGACAGTTATAGGGCGTCTCGTTTGTAACTGTCGACGCGACAGGATCGAGCTTAAGCCCCTGAGATGCGTCCTGCGAAAATCAACCGGTCAAACCGACGACGGGTCCAGATACCAAAGAAAATATTGGATTCAACGCTTCCCAAGACCACAACGACCTTACTCGCCGCAGGAAAAACTGAATGAATGGTTTCTTTAGAGATGAACGTGCCACAATCTGTACATAGATTAGCATACTATCGCACTTTATCATAGCCTATCATGTGCTATCGGAGGCTATCAGAGGTAATCAAAGTCTATCATACGTCACCATGTGCGAGTATCATATTCTATCATAATTTATGATATAAGTCATCGTTGATGACTTATTTATCTACCAATAACCTAATAATTTTGCATTTTTCTTATAGTCGGAAAAATGATTTTTGTCCGCGTTTATGCATTTCAAGCCACAGTGAGACGCGAAGTGCCTCGGAAACTCGCAGCAATACGAAATTTACATCGCTTACAGACCGGTCTAGTACAATACAAAAGTTACTTAATTTCGAGGGGTGTATTTCGAGGTAAATGTAGTCGTTTAGGTGAGTTTGATTCGAGGCAGCGAGAAAGAGGATCGCGCGGTCGTCTTTCGCCTCGGAGCCGCGCGCGTCTTATTTATCGACGCAGAACAATCTGCCACCGGAACAGAAAGAGAAACACAGCGAAAACGAGAGAGAAAGGGAGCGGGTAGAAAGACAGCGGAAACAAGGGGGTATTATTGGCAGGAGGAGAGTAGCTCAGGGAGAAGGAAAAAGCGAGGGTCCAACGAACGAGTGGCTCGAGTAAATTAAGAAATGGAATAACCGGGGAAGAAGTCGGCGCTAGGAAACAGGTTGCGCGAGGGCGTGGGCCGAGGAAGAAACCTAGTCAAAAGAAGAGAGCGAAGAGTGAAGAGAAGAAGAAGAAGAGCGGTGAACGGAGGAGGGAGTAGTGCCGGCGAAAAAACCAGAGAGCGAAACGAACAGGTCCGTGCACAGAAAGGAAACTGCGGCGGATCGGTTCGTTAAACCTTCCCGGAGAAAGAAAAGTCGACGAGCTCTCGATACGCTTGCGTCCTCTTCACCCCTGAAGGTTGAAGGTGGGCTGTGTGCCGCCTCCCTTCTCCTCCTCCTCCTCTACTTCTTCTTCGTTGCCAGGTACGCGCCCCTTACGAAGGGAGAAGATTCGCGCGGACGTCTCTACGTGCTTTCGCGCGCGACAATTTCCGCGGGCCCTCGTTCCCTCAACGAACAAAGAAAAACAAAACCGCGCACCGCACACTGCACCGCACCGCTCCGCCACCGTGGAGCACGTTGCTTTCAAATGCGGTTCTAGATGAGCAAAAGCAAACAGATGAAGTATTTGCGAACGTCGTGTTTTCAGGCAAAGATACCCACTACGAAGAATTCATTTCTGGATTATTAAATACGGTCTACCTATCACTCGTTATCCTGCCGTCGTTCGTGAGTTGATATAATCAACAGTCAACACTTTATTTTTTAATCAGGTTACCTTTGGGTAGGTAAAATGTTAATAATACAGGGAAAATTTATAAATGTGTCTAGAGGATTGATTACTTATGTACTTATAAGATTATAAATGGAGTGCAGGATGGAGTTCCTACTATGTTCGCTCCACACCATGCATGTATAAAATTTATAAAATCATCCGTGCTGTAGTATTTAGTTTTCATCGTACTTTGATGAACACATTAACTGAATTTAAGCACAACTTGTGCCGTTTACTGCTGGTAACTGCGATATATATTTTGCACAGAGTGTTAGTCATATTTCAAAGAGACAGTTTATAGCATAGAGTAGATGCCTGTATAAAGCCATCAAAAAAATGTTTTGAGTAACAGCATATACAGTCAGTCTAAAAAGTTATTCGTACACCCGTTTTAAAGAATATTTTTTTTAGTTGTTCAGAATGAAGACCTTGATAACATATTTTAAGATCATCGGTGAGAAGGACCCTTATCTAAATAATTACCAAATTTAAAAATACTGTTATATTATTTTCAGCCTATTAGACATGTTACGATTCAGGTGGAAAATTTATATTTTGCATAAAGATCCGCCGTCTAGGCAATTTATTCCTTACCCCGTAGGTATAAATTATTTTTGGCCAGGAATATGGCGAAACTTGCTACTGTGAGGCTCTTGCTCCGGTCGAGCGCTATCAAAAGGAGGGAAATAGAGAGAGAGAGAGAGAGAGGGAGGAAAAAATAGAGAGAAAGGACTCGGCCAAAGGTGGCGGCAAGGGGCCAGCGAAAACCGAGACGCGGGGAGTGGCGAAAGCCACAAAACTTGCGGCGCGGCTGACTCTAATTTGCGGTAACACGATTTCGTTGGAGGGAACGCGATTAATTCTCACTCCGGTAAACAGCGTATCTCTGACGCGGAGCGGAGAGCAAAGCGAAGCGTAGTGTGCGTGTGCGTGTGCGTGAGCGTGTGCGAGCCTACGTCGCCAATGGGAAACGAACCACCCCCGCTAATGAAAGGACTTCATTATTCCCGCGGATAACTTTATCGATGACACTTCTCGCATCGGTATTTATCCGAGCGGGAACGACGGTGCAGAGAGAACAAGAGATGAGAGGAGAGGGGGCGAGAGAGGAGAGAGGAAAACCGACGAACACGCGCAATAATAAACGATGCCGTCGATAATTGTTGCGTTACAGGAATATATTTACCGTGTATCGCGCGAGGAACGCGCCACTCTTTCTCACTCTCTCTGAGCCTCTCTCTCTCCCTCTCTGTCTCGCTCTCCCGGCCCCCCGTCGCCACGTATATCCTCCACGCGATCATATTTTCGACCATTATTACCACGTCGAGTTATTGCCGCGGTATCAATAATTAATAACGAGCTCGATCCGTCGGTACCGGGCGTCCTGGCGCGGCGAGAGGCGAGAAACGCGGCGCCGCGCCGCTGCGCGATGCACCGATGCACCGATCCCGCTGGGAGTGCATCGCGCCGCATTCCGCTCCCGGAAGGAGCTCGATCCTCCACAAAATTAAAAACCCTTCTCCTTATCCACCGTTCTCTAACAAATATGTCTCTAATTCCGACGATGATCGCTAGACTGCCGATCTTCATGCGGAATAAAAATTGTTCGCGTCAACTGCAACAAAAGAGGACCAAATTTCTTTTATTCTTTAACAATGTTCATAAGATATAACTTATATATGTTCTTGAATTTTTTAAATCTGTCTACTGTTTTCAAGTGCACAAATGCATACTACGAGAGTCCACGACTTTCTTATCCTGTTAAATTGTTTTAGTAAATATTTCATAAAGACGGTACGTCGGATTTAATAAAACACTTTAACAAAGAAGGTATGCAACGGAACAAATACTTGGAGATAACGTGTTGAGCTTGTAAGCTTGTAATCTGCTAGAGTATTTGCAGTCTTGAGAGAGGAAGTCTTTCTCTTCTTCAAATTGTTGTAAAATACTTAATGATTTAAACGTAGAAAATATTTGCATGAAAATATGACGTCTATGGATAATGATCTAGCTGGGCTGATTTTAAAGATGAAGGCATCTACTTTGGTTCCCTTAAATTTTCTTTTAAAAAATAGTTTTTCGTAGGTATCAGGAAAGTAATGGAAAACCGAAGATGATCCTTTATATGTTCAAACATCTCTGCGGAACATCAAAAATTTTTCTCGCTACAGAAACCACAGTGGTCTTGAAGATTGAGTCTCCGCTTTGCAACGACACCATAATATTTGATGTACGATTTTTTCTCGCCGTTTTATTACACTGTGAACGAACTACCACTGTAGTAACTCGTGATTGGACTATTACACTGTTCGATGGGTTCTAACTCGTATTCTTAGAGAAATCAACCATAAAACATTTGCTATGAAAAAGAGACTTCGTTTTTTAAATACATGGTGGTCCGCGAGAAATATTCTCCGTGCCCCGCGGAGAAATTCAAATGTATAAAATTCGCTTTCCATCTCATTTTCTAAAGCCCTGAAATATCCTCGAAAAAAAGCGGAAGCAGAAAAGCTGTAATTTGTAAAGCGAGCACAGCTAGATTACTGCTCACATTTTTTTCAAGAAGATACAACAGGTTAAACAGCGTCAGCCTGTACAAGAATATCTGATTATCAGCGGTAATTCGTTCCGAAATAGAGACAATTATTTTATACCGAAAAAACAAAAATAGAAACGTCGTCGTCTACGAGCTGAAAGTGGAGAAACACGAGACAGTGAACAACGTGAAGATGTTAGATGCAATATCAAGAAATTTATATGACTGTGGATCTTTATGGCACGTGCAAATTTGTAAAATGATGGGAATCCAATTTCTATTTTATTTCTATTAAAAATTATATTAAAGTTAAGATATTCACTCATCGTATTATTAACTTATCGTATTATAACTTATCGTATTATTGAATAAATTTATGAATGTCTTAATTTTATTTATTTAATTTAACACTTTACCTAGCGGAAGTCTATTAATAGGATTTTCAATAATTGTGCTGTACCAAAAGAAAGCATAGAAACTTTTTTTTACATTACAATGTCAAATGAAACTAAACACTTAAAAAGTATTTAATCATGTACCATAAATTTTTCAAAATTATGCAATAATCACCAGTTGCTTAAGTAAGAAGTTGCTTACATGGAAATTGATTCGATTAATTTCTTTATCCAAGCACATATTGTATTAAAAGTTGCACTAAATCTAAATAAATAGAGCCTTGCAATTTTTGTAAGCTTGAAACATTTTAATCGTTTTTAGTGCTCGGTAGTTTTCGTGTTAATTGTAACAGTGTTCTCAACCATATATTCTTGTCCAGGAAGTTTAATATCATCAAGACTGCAATAAATGCCTAACATGCACAGTCTATTGGTAGCTAACCAAATGAATTACGATAGAGCATGGGGCACAGCAGTTGCATCGCGTTAAATTGGATCGACGCTTCAGTTTCCGAGGAAAATGGAGATTCCGGTGGTCGCGAGAGGGAAAGGCTCGCGGCGTCCAAGATAGTCGGCGGATCGGCCGCAATCAAACTCGCGTCACCTGTCCTTTGACTCTCGCGCATTGTCTTCGACGCCGAAGTTCTCCGACTTGCAGCGGGTCCGTTGAACAGCGCTGGGAATTCGATTAAGCGCTGTGTCCCGTGGCTCGGAGGCGTTTGCCTTGATCCGCCCGTTCCCGAAATCGCGCAATCGCATTCCATTGTTACCGCATCGCTTTAAAATCCGGTTCTGATTGACCAAAAATCAAAACGAGGCATCCGACAAATCGGATTCCGGTCAAAATACTCGGAATAATTCACTTCTACATTATCATTGAACCTACCAAAAGCCATTCAAATGTTTTACCGTGCGAAACTAACAAAGCTGTATTTATTTTTAATTTTGTGAAATTTCTATTATATTGCATTCCGTTTCCAATTGGGGGCTTAAATTTTAAATTTTCTATAGCAAATTAAGTAGACAATACTGAAGGCTCTGAGCATGTTGGTTCAAAGTGGGAACATTGCGCTTATGAATAAAACCGCATTTGTATAAAGTTCCCATACAGGAACAGTCATAAAATGCAATAAATAACATTTTCTAATAAAATTTTATTATTTATTTCATGACCACATTCATTTTTAAGTAGACTAACAGCCACATATATTTTTTCAACTCGTCATAAAAATTCATGCAATAGAAGGTTAACAATCTTAAGATGGATAGAATGAACAATGGCATGGGATAATTTTATATGCAAAATTAAGTAAAGTTGAGTGTGTAAAATTTTTTCAGTTCACGCTTCGTTTCCGAGAAAATCGAGTTCGAACATACGTGCTGCTGAATAGAAATCGTCTGACGCGTCTGATCACGGTCGACCTATTCTACTTCGGTGCGTATACTACATCACGCGAGGACGTTGAATTTTCGAGCTCGACTCTCTCGAAAATAAAGCAACAACCGAAAAAATGGAAGACTTGATGAGAATACATTCTAATAAACTGAACACATTTTAATAAACATTAATTTTCAAGGTTGATAAAAAGATCTACATTTTTAATCATTTTACTGTTTCAAGTTCGAGCTGCTCATTTTGGCTGAATATAACGACAAGTAAAACGAGGAGTGAAAATAATTTAGCCGAGCTGCGTGTTAAACCGCCGGGAGCTCGGGCCTAATTCGGGCCGGGCCTCTTCGAAGATGCTGTTTAGCCTCTGCTTGATCTCCGACTCATCCAAAGTCGACGAATGGCTGCGAGAAGAATATGGGGGGCGAGGAAAAGTTGCTTCCCGCTCGATCTCGCGCTGAGTTTCCGAAGTTGGTGGATTCGTGCGCGAGTTTGGGAAGGCACGGAGCCCGTTTATCGAGAAGTTGCGACGCGTCCTACAATCGCATAGGTGCTCGCGAGCATCATCGCCGGGCCCGAGACATTACCGACGCGACGCTTCTCACAGAGAGCCTCGTGTGCTCCTGCAACTTGCTCTAGGGCACGACGACGAACAATCATTGCGTCTCTATCGATGTTCTTGCCGTAACGTGCTCTAGAAACCTCCCATTCAACTGCCGGAACCTTGTATTTCAACTTTTGAATCGCAGAAAAATTTTGATTTCTTATATTTCTCTTGATTCTTATGTTAATACAGTTATTAACCCTTTGCCTTACGATTTATTTTACGATTTCTTGTTATTATAAATTACGATTTATAAACTTTTTTATAGATCATAATTCTATGCAATAAAACAGGAGAAAATTGATATCTACTGTATGCCTGTATGTTCTCCAATAGATTAACAAAACCAAAAAGGAATTTTATTACGGTTTATAGGAAATTAATAAAATACTATATATTTATTAGACTGTGTACAGAACCTTCGTCACGAGTCTGACACGATATTGTAGGGCAAGGGATTAATAGAAAGCTAGATATTTGTAGATAGCAGATCTCTATGCAAAATAAAAATTGTCCACTCAAATTGCAACATTCTGGACTGAAAAGGAAATTTATTTTCTTTCTCGATATGTTTAATAGGTTGAAAATAATATTTTTATCATTTTAAATTACACCTACTCATTTTTGGCATAAATGCATAAAATCCGCAGTCTAATATTTCTGTGAACATAAGTTCAGTGAAGATGTTTTAGCAAGATTCGTGAAAAATCGGCAGGAGGGAATAACGTCAAGCAGTCTCTAGCAGCTGCTATTAATTTCGGTGATTAATTGGTCGTGATTAAATGCCATCTGGATCGTCAGTCGTCCATCCAGGGATCGCGAGGAACGTCGGCAGCGTCTCCGAGGTTTGCAGGCATCGTCGTAACGCGAACGATGCGTCGCACGGTGAAATCAATGTCTAACCGGGATGGTGGAAAATTCAAATCCTACGTATCCGTCAAATTTGATTACACCTAGCTCTGCACTCGACGTCGCCGGGATGTGTACGAACCGTCTTGGGAGTAAAGGCGATACAAGCGAGAGAGTACGAGACCGCGTCTCCTGTATGTATTCGGTACATTATATAATGCCAGGGGAATACGTGTCGTCCTTTCTTCATACGGACCGAGTCGACAGTCACACATCGGTGTCAGTGAGCGCGTAAATCGGTTGCATCGCTGCAGAACGATGGATTCGTACCAATTCGCTGCAATACGCTGCAATACGTTGCAATTCTCGGCGATGCATTTTTTAATCGATTCCGGTGAAACCTTCGTAGAAAATTCTTTTCCTATTAAATTAATAATCTCAAAACAATTTATGATAAATTGTTTATGAGTAGACTGCGGATCTTCATGCAAAATGAAAATGTATTTATTGTGGGAAGCAGAAGTAAAACAAAAATTGATTTTGTCCCCTAATGACTTTGTTACATTAAAAACAATATTACAATGCTCTTAAATTTTTGTAATTTTTTACTGTTCTATATTTCACTCGATCAATTTTTTTCATAGATGCATAGAGATCCGCAGTCTATTTATGAGTGACGACGATCTTTATTAATCTTAATGCATGCTATTTTAAAACACTCATTGGGGATGACAAATTTTGTGGGTAACCCCAGTAAAAAATCATTGATGGTGGGTAAATAACTGTGGGTAAATTATTTCAATTTTTTTAGCACCTTTTCAACGCGTACAGATTGCCACCGCAAGCGTAGATAACATTGTTGACACTAAATTATTTAAAGAGGTACAAGCATAATATGTAAACCTTAATTTGAACCCATGCAAATTTTATGAAGCTGTTTATTTAAAATTTGTTACGTGGTTTTCAATAGAATTTACTTTTATTGGATAATAACTTCAACGGAGTGAAAGTGGAACAACATTGTATTCGATTTTATATCTCTTCATTCTTCGATTTCCACAAAAGATTTGTACAACCTATAAATACATAAAAATCCCCAGTCTATGAACGATGTACCGCTCTTCGTTTTTCAATAAATAAATTTTGCGGAAAAACCTGGGCCGAAAATGTAATATGAAGTTTTTTCAAACGAAGTTTCGTTACCGAGAAAACCGAGATTGAAAATTACTGGTAAAGCGTGTCTGTTTATGGCTGACCCTATCTACTTCTCGTGAGGACCCGGGCATATGTGGACGGAAATATTCGAAGCCTCGCATGAAAAAGTGTTGCATTTGTTTTTTCCTATTAATTAAAATTTGCTTTGCGAAGCGAAGATAAAATTATTGGCACAACCTAAATTATTCGAACATTATTTACACAAGCGTAATATATTTTATGAGCAAACTTTATGCGATTTAACAGAGTTTAATTTTTTTGACCAGAAAGTGAATTGAAAAGAAAGTAACATTGCACTGAATCTCATAAATTCTTTCGACCTCAATTTTTTAAAAATTTGTATTCTTCTCCTTTCTCGCTTCGGGTGCTCACGCACACGCGTGCTGCGAACTGATTTTCTCGAGAACGCAGCTCCCGTATGAAAAAACATTGTTCCGTGTTTTCGGATTATTTTTTTCCCGTAGAATCACTCCGTTCTCGCTTGTACCATGAATGCATCGGGCAGCTTTGCGTTCGAACGCACGCGGTTCCGATTCGTCGATTTATTACGTACGTACACCTTGCCGAAAAACTGCAGCGGTCGCCTGGGGCGAATCTGCGTCCTAGATACCGACGAGCGTGGTGAATAAAACCGGGAAAATAGTAATGCGAAAATACCCGGGTCCGCCGCGATTTTTCCCAGATTTTTCGCAGATGGACGTTCGACGACGAGGAATTACTCTGCTCGTTTACGGTGAAATTCTGTCTAGTCCGAAATCTAGACTCAGGAGGGGGCAATTTTTCTTGCGTTTGCTCGAATCGGCGCACAGTGTATCGATGTTTCTAGTATTGCATGTGGAAATTAATTTGTAGCCATCACAATTCGAACTTTGATTTAAACAGAAAATTACTCATAAATCATTTGTGAGACGAATGTATAGAGAAACTATTGGCGATTATTTTCAAAACTTGAATGTATTCTGCTCGTTTATAAACGAACAATAAATCCTCGAAGAATGAGTCACGCATTAATTCGTAATGTACTTTGCTTGCTTGTAAACGAACAATACATCCACGAAGAAAGAGCTACGAATTAATTTATACACCTAGTAAAATTGCACTCGAAGTTATACACACATACACAGTCAGTCACATAATTAATGGCACACATTTTAAATCGGAATAACTTTTTACTGAATGACGTTTCTCGGGTAAGCTGGATTAGTCCACTGGATGATATGTAATTACGAAAAAAGTAAATTACGAAAAAGATATGAAAAAATTGCTTCAAACAACTATTTCATCTGGTCTTGTAACGAAAAAATATACATCTCTAAAAATTTTATCAAAATTGAGTAATTGTTCAGTGAGTTATAGAAAATTGTGTTTCAATTAGATTATTCTGATTTAATGCATGTGCCATCAATTATGAGACGGTGCATATTTTAATACATAGCTGATTCTTCAGTATAAAATCTAAAGTGTCCCAAATTGTCATCGCCATTGCTGCTGTCAGCTCAATTATCTTCAGTTAAATTGTTATCCGCAAAAACCTGCAACTCGGTTGAAAAGAACTAGTTCCCTCGCCCACTCATTTCCTTCCAACGAATTTCCACCCTTTCCCAGCACACTTCCGGTCCCACCGCGATGTTGACAAACTTTCTGATCCGGGCGCAGCAACTTCAGCATCCGAGAAAAAGGTCGGACGCGTATATTTCGCCGTTGCAACAGGAGTTGGAACTAGAATCTAGCAAAGAGGATCAACAGAAGAAGACTCACCAGACTTTTCGTCGACAGCGGTGGCGATCCCGGCGACGTAGGAAACAGCTTTCGTTAGTACAACGAACACCAACACTAGTACACTCCACATGTTCACTGGTTATTCCTGGTCAGTTTCGGCGAATATCCGCGAGCCTAAGGCAAGCCTAGGGCGATCCTCACAGCGAGACTAAGACAATCCTTACGGCGAGCCTAAGGCAAGCCTGAGAGAATTCTTGCAGGGAGCCTAAGGCGAGGCTATAGCAAGCCTGAGGCGAGGCTGAAATTCGTCAGGGGTCCGAATCCTCTCGAGGTCCTATATTGTTACAGCCCTCAGCTCTCGGATCGGCTCACGTTGAGTGAGTTTAGCGCGGTGCAGGGATGGTTCGCGATCTTTCGCGCTGTAGACTCGCTCTCTGTCGTCATCGGCGGCTTATCTCGGCATGGCTGGCGCGCCGTGCTCGTTTTGGGAACGGCAGGAACGTCCATGGGTTCTGGGTGACGCGTAGAAAGCCGAGCGCCAGGCGCTCAGCACCACGTTCAGCAATTGCAAACGCGTTGACGTTCGGTCCGGGCTGATCCTTTGCCCTCTATACAGTATTCTGTGGGTCTCCTTTTGTGCTGGGTCGCACCTACCTAGGTCTCAATTCACCTAGATCTCTATTCACTTAAGTCTCAATTTACCCAAGTCTCAACTCACCTAGGTCCCCCTACCTAGGTCTCACTTTGTGGTGGGTGTCACTCACCTAGGTCTCACTTTATGCTGGATATCACTCACCCAGGTCTCAAGTTCTGTATGTCTCAACTCTCCTAGGTCTCAACTTACCTAGGTATCAACTCACCTGTGTCTCACTCACCTAGGTCCCGCCCTGTGTTGGGTCTCACTCAGCTAGGTCTCACCTCAGTCAGATCCTAACTCATTCACTAAGGTCATACACCCGGGTCTCACGTTCAGCTGTTAGTATTTCCCTTGGTTAAGTACTAATTACAGCAGGACACTTAATGCGACGCCACGGCACGCCGCGAAGTGGACACGATAGGATGTATCCCCGTTGCGCGCGCGGTCCGCTTGCTTCTTTTTTCCGCCTGCCTTTCATCCACTCTACGCCCGTTATTAAAGCGTCGGACACGCGTAGTAGCCTCCGGCCCGCTAGAAAACCTGGCGCACTTTCGATCTAACCGCGCGCCGCTGCTGCAGCCAATAACCTGCAACGACGAACATGATACCCGCAATCACCGGTGACCATGGTATGTCCACCGAGGCCGCAGAATTTACCGCACCAACGGCCACGGTCTCGTTCAGAAAATAACCCCCGGTCCGAACCCCGTCGCGATACACTGGGACACCGTTGCTGGATCGTTTCACGTTCGTCGGTTCGGGAACTAGGACCAGCTTCTTCAAATTAGAATTGGCGATTGATACTCTTTCTTTGGCTTCTACTGCTTTGGAGATTAGGCGATGGAAGGTCCCATGTGAATAGATTGGTTTGGTGTCGGGTTAGACTGTGTCAAAATTGCGCGAGTGTCAATCGATGACGATTTTTCCTTCCTTGTCCTTATTATATTCTGGTCGAGCTGTCAATGTTAATTTCAATGGCGTTAATAATGGTCAGCGAGTTGAAAGGTTAATGCTGATAGAAAAATGTCGAGCAGATTGACGGGATTCCCTACACGATTGTTCCTTAATGTTGATTAGCGATCGGCGAGGATTCAATTAGAAGTAGTTGGTCAAGTATAGAGGATATCTTCCTGGATCTATTCTTCACGATTCCCTCCGATACAGAGGTAATGAATAGCAAGTGATTGTAGAAATGTCGAATCGATTTCTCAGGAAATTACATTTCCTGTATGATCCTCACATATTTCTGTTGTATTTAGCGAAATGGATCCATCCAGTGCGGAGTTCTCTGTCTAGATTACCTGGAGGGTGAGTAGACTGACGACGCTACAGGAATAGGTCAATTGTGTTCAAGATCGATTCATCCTCGAGTACTTGTCTTCTTCGCCTTAACGCATACCTTTCTGCAGTCCCGTTCAATCAGTACATCACGTATTCCGGTTGGGTTCGGCGGAATGCGTCCACCTTGCAATTCCCTCTGTAGATTTGGTAAGCGGTGTTTGATGAATAGACTGACGCCACTGAAGCAACAATAATTGTCTCGACGTGTACTGTTCGTTGTTCAACGCCTAATTAAATCAGATGTACATTCCGAATCAACTGTAACACAGATCTATCCACTTTGCAATCCTCTCTGTTCGAATGATCCAACGGGTAGTTAAGGAACAGATTTCACGACGGTGCATCCATAACATCTCTTCTCTGCCGGGGGGCCCGCGTTGCAACAGCAAGACAGACAGAGAGAGCAAAAGGTTCGCGCGATTAATCAGCGTAGGTAGCTCTCGGCCTATCGGCTCGCTTGAAAAACGAGTCTCGCTGCGGAGATCTTCGATCACGCCGGGTCACCGCAGATTTCCGGCTCGTCTGGATCGGGTCCAAGGGAGGAAACGTGTGCAATCACGCTATACTCTCTTTCCCTCTCTATACTCTATACTATCGTTTCCCGAACACTGGCGAAATCGATTCGCAGGAAAATCGAGGAAACACCGCCACTGGATCATCACACACCGATCTTGAAAATCCCAAATCGCGCGCGTGACACTAACCCCGAGAAAGCGCCGTCGACGCTGCGAATATTTTGCCGCGCTTTCCCGACCGGACGCGCGCGTTCGAACGTGCAAGCTCTCGATTAGAACGATCGCGAAGAAGCACTGAGCGAAGATCGCACCCGAAGAACTTTCACCGAGGTTCCCGACGTCAAAGAAGATCGTCACGTGCGCGCGACGAGAGCTGCAACGCACCGCTTTTTCTTTCGGGATTTTAAAAGAGACAATATCATAGAGGGCTGCCAGAAGTGAGACACCATGCGTGAGGCAGTGTCTGTTCTCGCACCGGTTGAACGGGGTTCCTCGCGGATGGGCAACACGAGGCCTGATACGCGGATATGCGCGTGACGACGGACCCTGACGGCGCACGTCGACACCACGCAAGCACACGTGGTCCTCGACCGACGGCGGACGGCACACTGGCGGAGAAGACGATCCAACGGCGCGGCGACGGACGCGCAGCCTGCAAAACCTCCCGAGGAGGCGGTGGTATCGGAGGAAAAGCACCGGGTGGGGAACGTAGAGGGGACCAGTGGGTGCTACAGGGTGTTAGAGGGAGTTAGAGGGTGCCAGGGGGTGAGAGGGGCTGCTAGCCGGCCGAACGGAGTGAACGCTGTGCACTCTGTGCACCCCTGCACTCTTGCGCCCCTGTGCAACCCCCTGAGCAGAGGATGTGCTACGATATACCGGCCCAAGTCGGGAGATGTTTGCCCTCCACGGGAAACGCGTTCGAATAACACTCGTCGCCGGGTAAACAACGCTGAAACCGATGCGTAATCGAACGCGCACATGCGTTCACGGGAACCACCCACGAGGCCCGCTCAGCCACCCCTCTCGTTAAGGCTTTCGATGATACTGACTCGCTTGTGGAGAGCGCACAGCAAATCTAATTAGATCGTTGGGAGCGAAACATGCAACGTGTACAACAACCAAGTTTTAAGGTGCAGACGCATTACTATCACGTGTCACGTTACATGCGGAGGTACTAACAATGCATGATTGAGACATCTAAAACATGACACCTGAATAACTTGGTTGCTACTGGTGATAGTTAAGCTTGCTTGGTTAGGACGGTAGCATAATTTCATGTTTATGTTTTTTGATTGGCAGACGCATGGAGGACATGTGAAGGTCAACTCAGTTTTTTTGTTGAAATGATGTATTTCTGTATGTACTATCTAATGGGGGGTTTAAAGACGCGTACAGTGATCTACGACTCGAGGTCGTTCAAAGTCGTCGTCGCAGTTGACCTTCAACGATTTTGAATGACCTTGACTCGTAGGTTATTGTATGACATATATCATTCCACATTTTTCTTGCGTACTTCACAAACAATTTGTGTTCCGATGATCAGTCCCATTTCAATTCAATTTTATGAAACTCTGAATTAGTTTCGAAAAGTGAAATTAAAAGGTATTTGCTGCTTGAACTGACGTTTTGTGTACCTATAACATAATAAAAATCAAACGAATAGGAGTGGACAAATAACTGAGAGGATTCCTTTTATATTGTTTTTAGCAAGCAGAGGATTATCCTTTTTACCATTGTTGGTAAACAATTTACACTCGAACGTATCTGTTATCGAGCTTTTCCAATAGAATTCAATTCTATTCCACTGATATGACAGTAGAAACTGCTGTACCGTGTGCTACAGTGGAACACGTAATGCATTTCGAAAACGGAAAGTTTAATCTTCGCTCAGCTAGTACTGACAATGGGTCACTTGTGGTCCATTAAAAAATTTTGTTTAATATCACCCTTTCCAAATATATGTATATATATATATTTTTTTATTAATCGAACTTGTAAATTAACACGTTGACTTTCGTATCACTCATACTTGTGTAACGTAGTTATTTATGTTTGATGCTAATCAATTTTATTTCAACTCCTAATGAGCCTCCAGAGACGCGTTTCGTTGACATACCATTTCTCATTTGACATATAAAAGTTCATAATCTAACGGTAGTAAAATAAATTCTGGTAGATCGAGACTGGACGAAGTAGTATAAAGTAGGATAAATAAAACGGTAGTAAACTAGCTAAGAAAGAGAGAAACATAAGAGGGCGATATAAATGTTGAAGAAACGAATACATAAATCTGAAGTGTCCATAATAGAACAATTCATACAATCTTGATCCCTATAATAGAAAAATATTATTCCATTTTTCTTCACCAGGAAAATTGTCATTCTACACACTGTAGAAACATACTTCAGAAATATGTTTTAAGAGAATGATAAAGCGGTGAATGGTCCTACAACATCACGAATTGTATAGTTATATGAATAATAGTTAAATGGATTATGAAACCTTGAAATTTAATTTTGATCCACAAACATACGCGTGACTCAGTCGAGATACGATTCCCAGGGATAAATCGAAGCCACGATGAAAATAACGCGGAGCGGATAGTACACACTACACACGCGTATCTCCGGTAGCGTTCCAGCTAGTTTGTACTGTTCGTTTGTACAGCTCTGTCGCCGGTTTCCTTTCCGGGCGGAATATTTTCTCGATTCGCGTTACAGTGGCGCGCACCTCTGCGCAAATATTCCGGAAGACATTTCGCGGGGGATGCGATTGAATTCGGTATACCACGTAGAAAATTCGAAAACCCGATCCGTGGCTTCGAACAAGAATCGTGGACCTCGGCAATAATAAACTCCATGTAATATTGTATAACAAAGTTTGCAAAAATCTACATTCAATTCGTAGAAAATTCACATTTCGCTATTAGAATACAGTCCTTCAAAGGGGTGATACTTCAGGTCATTTGTAGGAACTTTTTCCTTTGCGAAAATGTTCGCTGCGGCTTCGTTAAGGAGTTATTAACGAAAAACACAGACCAATCGGAGCGACTACCGCGGTCCTGTATGACCTGTGCTTTCATTGGTCGTTTTTTCGCTAATAACTCCTGAACGAAGCCGCGGCGAACATTTTATGAAAGGAAAAGGTTACTTCAAATAATCTCAGGAATCCTTTCATTAGTATAAAAATTTTAATGTATAATTTATTTTATTGTTTAGAATGCATATAGCATGTTTTTTTACTTTTTTTCGTAAGAAATTATGAAAACGGAAAGGGGCTTCTACTCACTCAAACAATAAAATAAATCATAGTCAAAGGGGATAATGGAGAATGTAGAGACATACAATTAATATAGCACATTTTTTTTCTAAGAAATTACGAACGAAAAAGAAGTTCTATCCACTGTAATCACAAGATAAATCATAGTACACAGGATTGATATGGTGAATTTTCCTCAAGAGCCTGAGGGTAGGGAGCAAAATGGAAAATCGAGTAGCGGAAAAAAACGAAGGACGAAGAACGTTGGTCCAAATCGAACATAGCTCTCGACAGTCGCGTTTGGATGGTCCGCGGACAAGTGCTTGCTTTCTGTCGGGCGTCGAAGACGGTTTATAGTGTTCGGGTAAAGGGATGGGAATTCGAAGGGCTGCAAGGCAACGCAGAGGAGATCGAAATAGGGTGAGAGAGGGAGCACGAGGACGAAACAGCCGTACGGGGAACCAGATGCTCCCTGATTCCGGCGTGTCACGGATCATGGTCATCTTAAAAGCCCCTGAAAGGCAGCAGTGACTTCTCAAAGCTATCTCTTCTATCCTGATGGGGTGGTTCCACTCGATGCTTGAATCGCGCGTTTCCTCGATTACGCTTATGCAAAAATGCGAAAGGATTCCTCTCCTCTAGCTGATTAATTGCGTTTCTCATTACTAGGCCGGATTTTATGTATGAGAAAAATTAGCAGAATTTCGAAGCAGTGAAAATATTAAATTTCAAAACATTGTTATATTATTTTTCACTTATTAAGATGATTAAAAACAAGAAATAAATGTAGCTCCAATATTTTGCAACGAATGCAGACAATTTCAATTTTGCAGAAAAATCCGCAGTCTACTCATTACTGTGGATTTATGTGCAGATTTGTTGCAAAATAAAAATTTTATGCATCGACTGTAGGATACAGCAGTCATTTAGACGATTCATTCCGGTTTTAATACCCTTAAAAAGTTGAAGATGGTACATGGGCATCCATGAATTTTTTTAATCTTCCCGCTGTATCACATTGCACCCGTTGTCGTCATAAATGCATAAAATCTGCAGTGTACCCATTACTAGCCTGCTGATCATTATCCAAAATAAAAATTGCCCAAGTCGAAACTGAGAGAAACAGAAGCTCTTTTAATAACTCTAATAAGTCAACAACAATATTTATATACTCCATTTGCATACTCGGTCGTTTAGACGACTAATTTCTTTTTGAAGATCCTATATTAATATTGTATAATTTTTGGAACGTCAAATGTTTGAAGCATTAATGGAAAAAAAATATTACCCACGGATAGCTAATACAAATAAATAAAATTAATAAATATCAATATTATGTACGACAGGTCTGCATTTATCTATGATTGGTGTTTAATCGAATGTTTATAATTCCAACAATTTACAAACAAAATTCCTAGCCCTCCTAGAGTCAAAACTGTGGGAAACAGGAGCTCTTTTAATAATTCTAATGTGTCAACAAAAATATTACTCCGTCTACATACTGGGTCGTTTATGCTGATAACTAATTTCTTTTTGAAGATACTATATTAATACGTAATTTTTGGAACGTCAAATGTTTGAAAAAATAAATATTACCCACGGACAGTTAATATTGTACAAATTAATATCAATAATATGTCTGATACGTCTGCATTTATGTATTTATGATTGGTGTATAATCGAATGTTAATAATTCCAACAATTCACAAACAAAATTTATTTTCTTTACTTATTAATTATTTACAGAGCTATCTGTTCGACGAGGAGGTGGTTTCAGCCAAAGCTTAAATCACGGGTGTCCTCAATTACGCGAAAAGTGTAATTACAAAAATCCGAAGATATTTGCGTCACTCGTTATCGGCGACGCGTTTGCTCGATAAAGGTGGCCACGACAAATTAATAACCGAATTCCGACTCTCTAGTACGAGGACTGGCCTCGATCTCTCGTTCGATACATTCGTTTCATTTAGGACAGTTCCTGTATCGTCGGAATTAAATCTGCAGCTTGACGTTGCAATACCTTCGGCTACCAAATGCGATAAACGACCGCGACCGGCTCGTTACTTTATCGATCCGGATCTTTCCTGTTATCCCATAGCCTTTATCCCGGACCTTTACTGTTATCTGTTCGCTAGTATTTGCTGGGTTTAGACGGCTTTTGACAGCAGGTACATACCTCTTTCGTTCATTTTTAACACACTCTGTTTGCTCCGGTTATTTTCGGTATTTTTCTAAGCAGATAATTATAATCGCGTTGATTAACTTGTCATCTACATTTTCGCGAATTATTTGTCAAGACTTAATTCTTGCACAATACGCCTGATAATGTTTATTACGTTATTACGTACACGCGACAAATGTAAATTCAATTGTTCTTCATGTATTAATAGACGCGGTGGATCTTTATTCATGTATGTGCAAACTTCCAATCAGCGGATGAGATTTTTCCTGAATTAAATTTTTATAAAATGGAAATGGGTAATTGAGATCAGCGGTCTATATATCAATGAAGTAATAAAGAGTTATAAACGAGATTGAAATATATAGGAATTCAATGCCAAATGCAATCACAACTAAAATACAGATGGAAATTGTGAGCGGTCTCATAAAATCATAAATTATAAATCACAAAAATCATCAATTATTAATATATTTCCATAAAAATTAATCCGCGTTTGAGGTCGTTTGTCCATGTTTGTACAACGCTACCTGCGCCAAATTGCATCATACTGCAACAATAATAGCGCACTCTTTACAATACGAATAAATATATTGCGTAGAGTAAAAGAATTTTTTTTATACGGGTGTAAGCTTGTTATTTAGTTTGTTCGACGCCGAATTATGCAAATGCAGCGAAGTACTCTGTCGGAAAGTGGCCAAACAAACGCGAACTAGCTGGAACAAAACGGCAAAAGTTGCTGGGACCGCGAAGGGTTGAACGTTCCGATTCGTTGCGATCAGGGCACGCGATTAAAGCGCAGTTTCCTTCACGCGACGCCGTTTACCCGATCTTCGTAAAAAGCTCACACGAACGCGGCAATTTCCGAAAATGACCGACCACTTTCCGAGGACTTGCAGCCGCCGTCGTCGCGTTACGACCGAAAATCATTGTCCAGAATGTCCGCCATGAGCATTGACGCCGAACATTTACTAATTCAATGTTATTTCATCGATCCGCCGTGTTAGAAAGTTCCGAGATTGAATTTTTTCTCGGACGTAGAAGTCGCGTGATCTTTATTTCGCTGGCTGAAGTGGTAGCGTGAACCTTTTTCTATCGTACATATTAATTTCATCGAGATTCGCCGAGGCGTTCGTGAGTATTACTGTTCGGAGCTTAATATGCCTTTTACCGAACAATGCTTGAAATGGAGGAAAGGGATTTCCTGGTTCGAGTAGAATGAAAACTGCCATAATGTGGATGTAGAATGATTTGATAGCATGGTCTGCCATTTGAAGACTTCTTTGTGTCTAAGTTTAGGGTAGATAGAGAATTAATAATGTAGAATGGATTTTTTTGGAAGAGTATTAAAAGATTTATTTTTATTATTAGATTTTTTAAGCATTTTCTCTTGTGAAAAGCTTAGCGTAATAAATAAATCCTTAAACATTAAAAATCAAAAAGTTTCGGGATTAACAAAAATGAGAAATGTAACCAAATTCTGATGCAACAAAAACATACATAAAATAGGCATTATTAATGTGTGATAATTTCATTAAATATTTCTACCATGTCCGGTCGAGTAAATTTGGTTGTAACGATGAAAAATTGAGAATCCCAATTTTTTATTTTTTTTTAATTTACTTATCGCTCTTTGTACCGTCAGAAACGCCCACGTGTTCAACAAGTTTCCTCGATCGACCACGCGCGGCAGTAGGTACCAATCACGACTGGTTTCCCACGTTATCGACAGATAAACGTGATCTTCATCCATCGCAGTGAATCCAAAGCACCGACGAGAACCCTGTGCTATTGAGTGAAACCGGAAAGTGGGCGCGAGTGGGCGCGGGGATAACGGTGGAACTTACAGTGATCTGAAATACCACATCGCTAAAAGTTCCACCACCGACAAGAATAGTATCAAAATAGTGCCAAAACATCGTCTGAGATATGGCGGAGATTGTAATATTTAATAATAATCGATATGGTTTCGTGATGATTCGTCTTCTCACCGATGCGTCGCGACGAGAATCTCCTCAGTGGTCTTCTACACCGACGAAATGCCGTCGGTGGCCTTCTGTTTCTCTGGCTGGAGCCAGAATATATCCTAGAGGGCGTAAGAAAAATCGAAAATTTCGTGTTTCACGTAATCCCATAAGGCTGACAGTTTTTGACAGTATCTCGTCGGTGGAATAAACCTGACCACCGACGAGATACTACATATCACAGACGAGATATATCGTCGGTGCCACAACCACAATCGAATTGAGCTAACATTTTGCACATAAATTCATTTTACATTAAAAACATGCTTCCAGAAGTACCGACGAGATAACAGTATCTCGTCGGTGTCCAGGCTAAAGCACTCTCATTTACTCTCTGATTATAGTTACATTACCGCGCGTATTTGAATGCAGGAATAGGCAAGAACTCGTCTAGATTGACATTCCGTAGATACGTAGCTAAAGAATATCGCGACTAAAAGTAGAAGTAAGGAAAATAACAGGTAGGGAAGGCCCGTAACCAACATCCCTTTCGACGGGATTAGCATCCCTTAAATGAGAGTCAACGAAGGAAAGCGGACCTGACAACAACTCCCCAGTTCCTTCAAGGACTTCGAATCATAAAGTTCCGTCCCAAACAAAGGACCTTTGTTTAGAGGAATCGAACGGCGACGGTAGATACGAGGCATGCCGAGTATACGTACACTTCTAGACAATTTCCCGCAAGGTCACCCTTGCAAGTGCTCATGCACCGAGCGTTAGGAAGTTAGGAAAACGTCCACGACCCTTGTTTTGGCGGGCCTTCACCCTCGCGTCTACCCCACTCTCCAATCACCATCGAGCTGCAGCCGGAGGATGAATCAATGCCTAGGAAGAGATCCGAATTTTCCTATTGGCTGAGGAAAGGAAGCTGGAAAAGGATGTAAACCAATAAGATTTGATGTCTGCATCATGTCTGTACCGATTGTGATGTCGCTAATCAAAGCTGATCAAACCCAGCGCCATCCTAGGGAATATGAACTATTATTAAAAGATGTAATCTCATAGATGCGTAGTTAGAAATACGCGACTACCAGTTAGAAGGTCATTCGAGTAGGGAAAACAGGTAAAAAGAGGAATAAACCAGCGGAAAGCACTCAAAAAGGGATTAGGCCCCTTTTCCGAGGACAACTCTCCAGCCCTCTCCAAGGACATCAGTCATAAATCCCGGCCCCAAACAATGGGCCTGGCTACGAGAAATCTGACAGTTTGCGAAGCAAGCGCGCGCCAATCAGCGAAGCGCCTTCACCCAGCGACACGAGGAGCCGACAAGGTCCGGCTTCCAAATGGCTGTTATAAAAACTCGTCCAAAATGAATAAACCGCAGAATTGACTTAATCTCCACATAGCGCACGTCGTTACTTTCTTTGATAACTTACCCAGGCGCGAGTATTCTCGTTTCCTCTCTGATTTCACCCGCTTCTGCATTTAAAATTTCACTCGTACTTCTATTGGCTATTTTGCGGACATCATCGTAGCTAACTTCACGCGGTCACGCAACGTGACAAATCTTTGTCCGAATTCGTTTCATAGAAATCACCGTAAACCGGAGAAGTTCTGGTAACTGTCACCGCAATCGTGGCGTCGCTCCAGTCGCGTTTTTGTGATCGCCTGACGGTGATCCTTGTGTTCTGAAGATTTCCTCTCGATTTTCACTTTACGTGGAGCACATTTTCTTTCTACACGTTTTCTCCATGGAAATCTGTACTGTAACGGGAAGGGAAGTCAGCGTGTAGTGCTCGTTTTCCACGAGTCCGCGATACGAAATATGTGGTTGTTGTTCTTGTTCTGAGTCTCACGGTTCTCGCCATCTTAGTCTGTCATCAAACGTCCGGGAATAAAATTCGTGTGTTTCTTCTGCCGTTTTGTAGGAGCTGTTCGCGTGAATTTTCAAAGAACAAACCGGCAAGTTTTTTCCATAAACTCGTGAAGAGAGTTTCACGGTAAATTCGTGATCGGTTAGTGGAATTTTCTCTTTTTTTCACCTTATCGGTGACAGTGACGTTGTATGTCGTTGCCGGACGTATATTTAAGAACATTTTACCACCAAGAACTGTGAAACTTTTTCTCGTTTATTTGAGAAAGATTTCCTCGAGGACGCTTCTTTGATAGTGCATCGAAGGAAGTGGGATGATATACTGAGGAAGGAAGTTTTCCTGCATGGACCGTTCCGAAGAGTAAGTCCAATTTTCTTTATCGTTACAAATGTTTCCCTTCTTTCTTATTTTATATACTTTCTTTTGAGTACGTACGAAAGAATGCGATACCCTTTCTTAATCGGTGAATTTTTCCACTACACCTTCGATAGCCAGTTTCGACTGGATACAAATTAACCGAATTCATTTCCGTAAGATTCTACGGAACCATGACAGAAAATCACCGAGCATGACGACGATTGTCATGATAATTATCTATGTTTCGAAGCGTTCAGAAAGAAACTCGTTTTAACGAATTACTACCGATTCCCTAAGCAGAAACAAAACTCGATCGTGGATATCGTCCTCACCGTGTCACGGTTTTACTGTTATGTTTTCCGCGTATGTTATTACATAAATGCAGGTAGATAAACGCTGATTAATTACGGGTCGTTAGATAAGTAGAAAATAGATGGTCGGAGTAATTGGCATTCTACAGAATTGGTTATCAATATGGTGGCAAGCTTCTCCGTAGCTTTGTGTAATCAAACGTTACACCTATTTCAAGATTCTGATAAATATTTATCTTGTATAATTAATTCGCTACATCGTATTAGAAGCTTAAACTTTGGATTGTTTCTTAACGATGTAATTAAGAATCGAATCTCATAGCACACTGTCACAAACCGTTACCACAGTTTGCTACAGGAAACTCAAGACGAATATGCGACCGTCATACGATACGAATCTTAATCAGCGATTCAGCTGTTACATCTTACAAATATGGGCCGTCAATTGTATCACGTTGTCGCTCTATTCGCGTCTAAAAATTCGTTGCACCTGCTTGGCCTGTCGTTGACCCCTTTCTACTTTCGAAAATCCGATACGGAAATTTCATTCACGGACTGCTTATTACTCGGCATTCGATGCTCTCGCCGCGTTTATAAAAAAAAATATCGATGTCAACGTGTAACATACGTCTCTCAGCTGTATCTACACCAATTATTTACGTAGTTCGCGTCGATCCGCCGATGCACTTGCCCTTTCGTACTATCGACATGGATTTCTGTTGGAATTGGTATTTCATAAATAAAGAATAAAATCAATCCATTAGTTCTTTAGAATAGGGTCTCCTAAACTGTGCTCCGCAAAAAAATATTAATAACACAGCTGTTTTTCTACATTTTGACTAAAATAATTTTACGTATGAATTTTTCGAAGATTTATTGATTGTGTCATTACCTACCCTTCAAATTACACAAGTTGCTCCGTGAAAATTCAAAGACCCTTAAAGTGCTCCATCAGAGAAAAGGGTTTGGGAAACCCTGCTTTACAATTCTTGACCTGTATATACAATTGTATATTGTCCCCGGCATGAGACGTGCCTCTAGTACCGGTTTTGACTAAACTTATAGTTTTTCCACACAAAGAGTGTAGTCTATATTCCAACAGTTTCTGTATTTGGTCTGATTTTAGTCGAATCAAATTTCAACCGAGAAAAAATTCCAAAATCTTTCCACTGGAAGTCGCAAAATTTGAGAAAGCCACATCGCTTTGTGCACACAACGTTGCATGTAGTGCGCTTCTCTACGAGCGAGTGCACATGCTACAGCTACAGTACTTCCAATGTTCTGTCGTCATGCCATGAGTCATCGGCCACCAGACTCTACCAGACTCTAGCTATTCCCCTTTAAAGCCGAACGATTGCGAAAGCGGTCTATCCTGGTTCTTTTGTTACCTCCAAATGTTCTCGTGAGCTGAAATCGAATTAATTGATTGAAAAATAATTGCTACGTGAAATTCGTGCAGCTATTGATTGTATACATCTTCAAATTTCAAAATAATGCAACACGATTTTTCGACCGGATCTTGTGACTCTATATTCGTAAGAAAGAAAGTTGAAACAAAAACGGGAGAAGGCGATCATCGGTTTTAGAACGTATGTAGTGCTTTTTTATCGAGTAATTGGAGTTATTCTATACCTACAATATCTGCCGCTAGATGGCAACCGCTGTTCAATTTTTCCCGCTTTGAAAATGAACCTGTAAATAGTAGCGTTAATCGCAGAATCACGATCACGGTCGTGATTTTAATTTCAAATAACTAAGATACGATTTCAGTCAAACAGTCTGCTACAACGTAGATAATGGAGGAATTTTCACCCGGGTCATAAAGGTCCCTGTCGCGTACTCTCGCATGCATTTCCTCCCAGACTTCGGAAGGGAGATTATAAAAGGCGAACGAGACGATCTCCACCCTATGTCCATGATGCGTTAAGTGTCATCCACGTGTCACCTTTTCCTACGAGCTTCATTCATCGCACCCTTACGCACCCTCGCAGGTTATTCCCACTGACCGACTAACGCCTATATTTGCGTATCGTTACGCTGTGGACCGGAGGTACTCCAAAACCGCCGGAAAATAATGTAAAACATTAATTAATTCGGGAATAATTGACGTACACATAGACGAAATATTTTGTTCTGACAATCCCTTGGTATTGCTCTAAACTTGCAGAACGCATTACTCAACAATTTCTGTTTAGTTCATGAAATTTTATTGTTATATATTTATCTATAGATATACAGGGTAAACCACGAATCGTGATTCTTACCGAACTCGTCTTGAAATCTTCTAACAGATAGGCATAACAAAATTATAGGTGTATTTGCAAAAATTGAAGGTGACCTTAAAAAATCATGAAAAAAAGAGTTGACAAAAAATTTGCTATTAAGTAAGAATAAAATAGATAAGTTAAGAAAGTTAACAAAAGCTTACAATATCCAATCCGTCATTGTCATACTGCAGTTCTATTTTCTAGAACGTCCGCCTATCGATTTACCATTCCCTAACATTCCACCTCCTATTGAGAAAAATGAAGTATGAATATGTTGTATGTAATATATACTTAAAGCTCCATTTTTTTACTCCTTTTCGCGTTTGATTAAAATTAATGCTATCAATCGGCAACTGCGATAGATCGGTGGTCGAAATGGGATAGAAGATTAATACTTGCCATTTCACGCTTGGAAGAAATGGAAAGATAAATGGTAATAAATAATAAAGAAAGATAAAGGAAATAAATGGTGAAGATATTTCAAGTAAGCCTATACGAATTTTTGGATTTTCGTCCCGAATCCCTATTTGAATGCCGCAGTGTGCGCACGCGCAATCCACCCCCACTCGAACACCACCCCCGTTTCGTGCGAAGGATGCGAAGCCAAACGTAACCCTCTCAGTAAAGAATTAAACGCGATTCCGCGAAGTGCCCCCCCTTTAAATCTCACCATCCCGGGCAATTCTAGTGTACATGTATATATAGATTTAAAAATTATATTTTTGTACGTGTCGTTAGCCAGGAGATAGATGAATTTTTTACAACAGACTCGTTCGACTGAAAGTGACAATACGTCCGCGACTGTCCCCCGTCTAACGGTAGACAGATCGATATTAGTAAAAAGTTTCAAACTTTCTTTTTTGCTTGTACGGGATTAGGTAGGTCCGACAGAGTCCAACATTACCGATGGGTAGAACAGATATGTCAAAAACGCTGAACGCTTATAGAATGTGAGTAGTTCGCCCCTACTTACAAATCTTTACACACATAGACACCCACATATACAATTATTCCTTGATTGCGTTACTTTTTCATTCTTTCCTTTTTCTCCTTACACCATCGGCGCTTTCATGTAAATGTACCCGAAGCTCTAATTACCACGCATACTTTCGTTCGAAATCTTATATGGCGCATCTTTACCCGTTCCTTTCCATCTCGTAAAACGATTATTCGTTAGAATTCTCAATCTAGGAAAGATGTGCATTAGTTGCATGCGTGCGAGAGACAATTGGAGCAAATTATTCGATATTACGAGATTTCGTTGCATGTCGCACCCTGCTTCCATCAGCTGGAAAACACTTTCTCCGTTGGTTTACCATAAACGCAGGTCCCGTGAGAAATCGATGTTGCGGTAGGAAACTTTCAAACATTCTCGTACACGCTCCACCATTATCTTCGCTGGTAAAATCAATTCTCAAGAACTCCTTCGAAAGTTGTCGGAGGAAGTAACAATTAATGGTGGCGGCCAGGAATGATGTCATACGAGGGATTCATTAGGCGGTAGCATTTTAGCGAGGTCAAGGCTTTGGTTGCAAGGACGATTGTACGAGGTCAAGGTTTACAAATACGCACAGCTCTGAATTCCTAACCTCTTTCGATGACATTAAACATTTTACAGCTTGCAATATCAGTCGCACTCGCAGAAATGATTATCGATCCTCGCGAATATTCCTTTTCCTCTCTGTTTCTCTTGAAATTCTACTGTCTGTTATATCTATATACATTCTGTCGCATAAAAGAAGACGTCAACGACGCGCATGCGCCGAACTATCGAGCCATTGATTTTGCTGGGTTTAACTCGGATCTGGCATGGACCAGGTTTCCCCATCAAATCGAGTGCTATCGCAGTGACCTTTTCCCGTTTACTTTCGTAATATCGCTTCTAAAACATCTAAACAATTTATTCGTCGTGGTAACGGTAATTTTTATTGGACAATTTTTGTTTCTTTTTCTGAAAAATCAACTTTGCTTTCTGTGTCGCATTTGAGAAGCATCTCCGAGTTGCGCATGCTTGTACGCATTAAACCATTGATTTCTGCGAGTTTAACGCGGCCCTAACATGGGGTAAGTTTCACATTGAAAATAGTTCTGTTAAAATTTGCTTTGACTATGTGCAGAAATGTCACGAATCCTTGCGACTATTTATCGAATTAACGAGAGTTCTGTATTAGATAAAAATGAAATAGGTTTAGAGGAGAAAACGCTATTCTTTCCATGCAGCCCGTGTCCGGATACGTTCTGCTTGCTTCGACTGAAATACTTTTCGATGCCTATTTTTGATTGCGGTTAATTATTCGCGTGTATAGCAAGTCGTTCTAAATGTCGTTTACCGTTCGTTTACCCTTTCCATTGCGCTTTCTTCCCGAAACTTCGAGAATTTGCTAAAAATATTTTACGAACATTTTCTGTACGTTAACGCAATTTTTATATTTTCATAAACGAAATTTGTTGAAAAAGTTTCGTCCTCGTTAAATAATAAATGGATCTATGCTAATTGACTATGTTTGAAAGACAGTGGTTTTGTGAATTAATTTTACCTATTTATTTCAATTTCTCTATTTCCAGCAAAAAGATAGAAATCATTGGTAGAATGACGGCCATGAGTCAGGATGAAATTGTGGCTGGTGCCAGAACCGTGGCCCAGGGGTTGGAAGCCCTTCGTGTAGAACACGAGGGACTTCTACAGGGTCTACAATCCCAAGATGCACCATCTGCGAGGGACAAATCCAGCTTGTTATCGAAAAACATTGAGATGATAGAGTTGGGTCTTGGAGAGGCTGAAGTGATGATGGCTCTCGCCAACCACTTGCAGAAGGTTGAGGCTGAGAAACAGAAGCTTAGAACACAAGTCAAAAGGCTTTGCCAGGAGAATGCATGGTTAAGAGACGAATTGGCTGGAACGCAACAGAAACTACAAGCTAGCGAACAAACCGTAAGTAATAAAATGTCATGTTTGGATCGTATCAAGTTGTCCAGGGAAGAACGGATTACAATTATAGTACTTGTATGATTATCTTTTAGGTTGCCGCATTGGAAGAAGCCAAGAAACATTTAGAATTCATGGAAGACATGAGACAATACGATCCTGATCCTCCCGCTGATGATGAGACTTCGAAAGATAGGCCAAAAAGAGATCCTGTTGTCGATTTGTTTCCGGATGATGATGTGGACGACCGAAATAGTAAGTGTATGTTCACTTTTCATTTCTATTGTCAAGTGCTCGAATCTCCTTTAAGTCTGTGTGAAAGTTACTTTCGTATTTTATTGTAATTTCCTTGACCTTTCGCACTTGAAGCTATTTTAACTGGAAAATTAAACATTTCTTGCGGACCAAGAATAATTCCATTCTATATAATAATGGCACAGCAATTTCTAGTGGTGACTTCAAGTCGCCACTCGGGTGCCAAGGGTTCAAATCTGTAATCTTTGAAAGCATGGTTTAAAGGGTACTCAAAAACTTGTTGGCGGTGTAATACTGATTATTGTTCCAGTGTATGGAAATAAAATTCTATCTTCACATAGACTTAAGTCATTGATAAATCCATCTTTTGCAAAACTCGTCATTTTGATTATAGCAATATCACCGACACCGCCATCACAATTTGCACAAGTGAACGCCGGATATGAAATACCTGCGCGCTTACGTACACTGCACAATTTGGTTATTCAGTACGCAGCCCAAGGTCGTTACGAAGTGGCAGTGCCACTTTGTAAGCAAGCGCTGGAGGATTTGGAAAAGACTTCCGGTCACGACCATCCGGACGTGGCGACGATGTTGAATATTCTTGCTTTAGTGTACAGAGACCAAAATAAATTTAAAGAAGCAGCGAACCTGTTGAACGACGCTTTGTCTATTCGAGAAAAGACACTGGGCGAAAATCATCCTGCGGTTGCTGCTACTTTGAACAATCTAGCTGTTTTGTATGGCAAACGGGGCAAATACAAGGAAGCCGAGCCACTGTGCAAGCGTGCCCTTGCGATCAGAGAACTGGTTCTTGGACGTGATCACCCGGACGTTGCGAAACAGTTAAACAACCTCGCGTTACTCTGTCAAAATCAGGCGAAATACGAGGAAGTACAACGTTATTATCAACGGGCACTCGAAATCTATGAAATGAAACTTGGCCCGGATGATCCTAACGTTGCGAAAACGAAAAACAACTTGGCGTCCTGTTTCTTGAAACAGGGGAAATACAAGGAAGCAGAAGTTCTGTACAAGCAAGTGTTGACCAGAGCGCACGAGAAAGAATTTGGTGCTATTGCTAGCGATAATAAACCAATTTGGCAGGTAAAGTAAGTTCCATAAGTCTTGCTTACGTAGGGTAAAACTCACGAAAGCATTTGTTACGGTATATTCTGAAACTCAGGTCGCCGAAGAACGAGAAGAAAATAAGCTTAAAAATAAAGGAAATGCTCCCTACGGAGAATATGGTGGTTGGCACAAAGCAGCTAAAGTAGATTCTCCTACCGTAACGACTACTTTAAAAAATCTTGGCGCGTTATATAGAAGACAAGGGAAATATGAAGCAGCGGATACTCTCGAGGATTGTGCTCTGAGGTCACGAAAGGAGGTTAGTCGAATTTACTATGTTGTTTGCACTGGTTCGAATATTTTTACTGTATCAAAGTTTCGCTATAGTAGTACAGTAAAAGCAGTTGCTACCTAGACACTATTTTACGCTGCTCAGTCACGCTGCGAACGATTCGTTTGATAAGCATACTTGTTGCTCAAGTTGTGCGTCTCTTTTGAAGCAGACATTGGAGTTCGTGAAGCAAGGAAAGGTCGCGCAAATTCTAGGGGAAGGAAAGGGATCGACAAGACGCGGTTCGCGATCCAGTTTAGCCAATAGCGAGCACGAGCAACATGACGAGGTACGTTGTGTTAGACAATAAGTGATATGTATACATATTAGTTGCACTGCATGTCGTAGCACACGAGTTAGTCGTCTACTATCTTTTTCTTCTTTCTTTTTGTTCTTTTTTCGTTATCCGGCCCGTTCTGACGAATTGGCGATACAACACACAATCACAGAGCTCGCTGGCGCTGGCACAAAGGGCGCTACACGAAGGACAGTCTGGCCACCACGACGCTAATTCTAACAAACCCGGTTTTAAAACCAAGATTTTTCAAGCTTTCGGGATTCACTCTTCCACGTAGGATTATCTTTCGTCTGTAGTATTGCTACTGTCGTTCAATTATGCCCGATCACTCAAAGATTTATCGGTGTATCACTCGAGGTCTGTACTCCCAGGGAGAGAGAGAGAGGTGATACTCAATCGTTGACGAACATTAATGAGGATTTATCGGAACGGTGCCTGTCTATGATTCGTCTTATCGTAAAAACTGTCCCTGGATCGAAAGCTGCTACGGACACGACCCTAGCGACGACGCGTATTACTAGAAGGCATTAAGTGTGTAGTAGATTTGTAGGAACTGGCCTTTTTTATGGCTATTCTCTGGGCATTTGATTCTATTTCCCGCTGCCAGGATCCCGGTAACAGCACATCGTAACTGAACATTCTTTTTTTTTTTACATTTACGAGCGTTTCTAGTAACGTTTGTTGCTACTCCGTTTTGACCATCTCGAGAATATATTTCGTAAATATTGAAGCCTTTACAAAACACTTCCACACGTAAACTGTGATAATAATGCCTTTCGATTAGTTTCTTTTGGTGTTTTTTTCTCAATTAAATGGAGTATTGCGGATATTTGTATATCATATTGTTAGAAAATTAATCCGAGTTCGGAGGAGGTGCTCTTAAATGAAGAATGCTATTCTTCGCATCACATTATTTATTTGTATCGACAATAGGACCGTGGAAACGTCTTACGCTTGTATACATAGCCATATAAAAAGCGATTAAACTAAACGATGTTTCCAGAATTTATTATTCTCATTACGGAATGTACAATTGACTGTTTCACGCGGTACTCTTGGCTGACAGAAAGAGGGATAGGGTGGTAATGGTAGAAACAAGAGAATCAAGCCATTACTTTTTTCCTGAAGCCAAAAATACTGTAAAGCTACGCACACAAAGTACTGAGCAGTCGTTCCTTAGCAGCAGCTTTGCTTAACTATATAGTTCAGTATAGATTTGCAAAGGTGACCATTTATAACTATTGTGCAGAGAATATTAATAGTACTATGACGATCGACAGGTGAACGAGTGAAGAAAACGCATTTATTGTCTATGACATTCATAGAATGTTTTCTTACAGTTTATTCTGATTTTACTACGACACATACATACACAACACACACACACAACACAGATACACGTACACAATCATATACAACCTTTCCCGAGTTTTCCAGTAATTCGTATGATCACTTTGCATTCATTGTCCCTTTTATGTAATAATGCGTTTACTTTAAATTAAATGCAAGACATTTTATCCGGCTTATGGTTACGTTGAGTCTTACCTTTTTAATATAATTACGATGTGAGGTGTCTCGAAAATAATGTAATATAACTATTTCGTCTTCAGAGTATTATATATTTGTAAAGAATGGATACAACTCGTGCAATTCATGTTACTTAAATTTTGTGGAACGGTCTGTGTTCCATCTCTTGCACCTAAATTAACTTTATTGTTCTAGAAGCATGCTAGACGGTACTAAATAGAATTATTCAACTCGAAGGGATGTACGTATAATCGAATAGCTTCTTGTTCGAATAATTCTATCGAAGACAATTTCATGTCTTTTTTTTTTATAAGCTGTGAAGTCAGTTTGAGTGCGAAAGATACAGGGACTATGCTGCGCATATTTTATTATTACTAATATTATTTGAAATGAGTCTCATTTGCATAACAAGTAATTGTTATATTTTAGAATGATACAATGGATAGATTTTACCTATGAGGCACCTTGTATCCCAGTTTTACTCGTTATAGACGACACTTTTAAACGAAAGAACAAACAACTACATTGTTAGGCTAACGAATACGCAATGTAATGTTTGAACTTGCAATCAGTAACGAATTGAAATAATTTAATATAAGTAGTGCCTTGATACTTTAACGAGCAAATGAATAAATTATTTTCTAACTGAAACAACGTATCCTATTTGTTATTTGATTCACATTCTTGGGAAGGACCCGTATACAGGATTTATCACATTCTCCATGTGTCTATGTTTTATTACGATCATCGTTATTTTGTTATTGGTAATTATGTGTAGATACGTACCTTCTGTCGAACGAATCAGAGAATGTGTATAACCGGTTTGCATTATTAATTCTACTCGCACGCATTTGTGTTCTTAACCATCATTATCACCAGTCGTTTTTCTTTTTCGATATCCTGTGTTGTCGTTTTGTTTCGCTTTGATTTGAGTACTCTGCGGGACTTAGATAAAAGGATGTCACCTTAAGGAGTACGATTTCGTCTGGACCGGAAACGGAACAAAAGTAATTTATCTAACAGGTGCGTATCTGTAGACATACGTAGATCATATTCTATAACATTGTATATTTGTTTCAATGTTTTTCGTGTCGATGCACAGAACATGTCTTTTTTTCCGTTGTCATTACCAACAACCGCATACATTGTCCGACTTACACTCTTTTTCCCACATTTTTGTTTGGTTTTTTATTTTTTTAAATATTACCTATACGCAAAACTTTCTTTCGAACTGTAACAAACACATTGTAAAAGTCGTATCACCTTGACGAGACATTAATTACTGCTCCCAAGCATGGTACACTAAACAATTACCATTTGTACATATACGAACACACTTTTATACGAGCAGTAATTGATTGTACTGTAAATGTTGATAGACCACATATTTGCTTGTTATACATATGAAATTTATGCAATGTTTTTTCAGCTTCTATAATATTGATCAGCGTTAACAAAGAATCTCGTGTCTTCAGTGAAGATTCATGAGAAAGATTCACCATAAAAGGAAGAGGGTTCTTGATTAAGATTGTGACAATATGTTAAAGATATTGATCACGAGTAATTTGTAGAATTACAATTAGTAATTGAAAGAATATTTTGCAGTGTTGCAGTGAACTATTTCTAATGACAGAAATAATTATAAAGCTTAATGAAACGAAACCGAAGACACGAGATCCGCAGTGTGACTCGAGGAGATCTCTCTAGAAACGTTTCTCCTTCTGTTGCAGGACAAGAAGTACTTCGTACGCACGCAATAAAGGATACTATGGATCATTAAACGTATACAGCACATTCCAGCTGCTTTTAATCAGGCGCACCGTAATGAAGTACTTCATGTTGCTCAATTTAACCCGGTAACGATTGCTTTGTGCTACGCGACTGATACAATTTGGTATAGCGAAATGGTTGCCAGGTAAATTGGTCTATCCTGCTTCGAACGTACCGTCTGAATCGAACAGATTCTAAACAGCTGAAAGAAGATGGAGAGATCATCGGAACAAATTGCGCATCACCGAAAAGAAAACAGAAGAACGAAAACTATGAGTTGCTGACCTAAAACGACCGCGATGTATTCAGTTCCCTTCCGTATCGTACAAATCACCGAACGATGAAAACATTTAGGATGTCTGCGTATACATATCTTTTCGTTGCTCATGCATGCTACGATCACGATTACGCGACAGGAATCATTCCATGAGCAAACTTGTTTAGACCAAAACGCCAACCGAAATGAAACTGTGTTTAGAGAAGTGCTTCGAAAGTTGCTGACATCTTTACCAATATACCTGAACGCTTCGGTCATGAACACGGTGGAAGAATCTTTTTACTTTCCTGTCCTTTTCGCTATGAACAAAGTTTTATATATATACATATATCTGTATTGTTTCTGAATTCGATTGGGACCGAAGTTAACACGTCTGAAAGGAGAAGGCAATTTTCGAAGCATTCGCGTGAAGAGTTAGGGGAAGGTTTATATGTCGCTTAGCATTAAATGTACTCTCTACACAACCATGCACATTAGAATTACGCGAGTGTATCATCATCATTCATCGTATTGAGACTAACGAGTTGTAACATGCTAGAGGGAAGGAATCGAGTTTTCTTTTTTCGTTCGTTCTATATTAAGTCGAGGCTAATCGCGTGGTGAATAATGGAGGACCGCATAGTCCGTCAGCAATGCTAATATCTTTGTCCAGTTAGGAACCGTATAATTTTAATATTTATACATATTAATTATATGTCACATATATATATATATTTATGTAATTGAAACATGTAATTTATTTCTGTCTTCGATTCGTCGGATTGAGGATGTTTGCGCAAACACGAAGAATATATATTATATATAATTATTTATCAGAAATAATTATATATCATATCATATTGTATATGTATCATGTTAAGTCGAGGAGAGATTTAGAGACGCATTTAATTCGGTTATTTTGCGAAATCAAATTAAAAGTTCAACGCGCGGAACTGGGATTCTTTTTAAAACATCGCTTGCTGTTAGAAACAATAATCACTGCAACTGGCTGTGAATGCAAAATATTCGTCGAGTCCGATATTTGTCCGACGCGTTGCGTGGCTACGATAGGATGACAAAGACGATCATTTGAATTAGCCGATTCCTTGTCTATGTTTCAACGAGGTACCATCTCCCAGTTCACAATTTTATAAATCTGACTCTTTCACTGTAACAGACGAACGCCCCGTAATGTCTCTTTGTTCTATCTTCCAGTTTTATAGACCAGAGTCATTACAGCAGGAAATATTAAAATAATTAACCATAGACCATCTTTTCATCGTCACAGCTCTAGTTACTTTACTTCGTTATTAAGTAAAGAGTAACTATATAATTCCGTAATGGAAAGTTGTATGGTTGAGGACGATCTATGCTAGAGGTACTAACAACAAGAAGAATTTTGTATCGTTCTTCTTTCGAAATGCTTAGTACCTTTCGATCGCAATCGATCCCAGTGAAAGAGTTCAAAGGACAACGCTTTACCATCAATTCTAATTTCAATTCTGGTGCACATGTTACTGCAATGAATCTTACCTCTACTAACACGACTAAGAATCATTGCACTATCGTTCACAGTCATAATTCGCAGTCGTAGCGACGATGATTCGATTTCTATCTCGTGCAATTGTGCAATCCTTCGAAATGAGGCGAAGAAGGACTCTCCTCTGTAACTCGACTGTTCGGTCTTGCGTTCATTTGATCATACTCTTTGTTTTCCTCTGGTCGTCGTTTTCATCATCCTTTTCGTTTTGCGATACACTTCGTTTTTTTATTTTACGTTCATGTGTGCTCTCATTACCCTCAAACATGCATTTACCGATACATGCATATTCTGCGCCTGAGAGCTTGATGGCCTAGAATTGGAATTTTGATTTCGCTTCGAGTAGAGTCGTTACTTATTTATAAGTAGAACGCAGCGATGCGTCCGGTTAAATAATTTGTAATGATCCAACAACCGAACAGCTTGAGTATTGTTTAAGGTGAATATTGCGTGCAATTGAATTAGCATTATTTTACACGGAAAATCGCACCGCACATTTCTTCTATATATATTTGTTTTTAAGTAATATGTATATGAAATAGCATGCGCGGCACGTGCAAGGTGTATATGTATTATATAAATGTCTTAATTTTAGGCCATTCCACGTACTGTTTCGGATTTCCTTCAGATTTCAATGTGTTGTAGTCTTTAACGATATGTATCTCAAGAGATTTTTCAGACGCGTCAAATAAAGTGTCAACTATTTTCGTTCAATTCTAACGGCTGAACTAATATCGTTTAAGACTATATTTAAGACTATATTAAAATTTGAAGAAAATCAGAAACAGTACTCCGACCATTGTTTCGTTGAAAACACAGGTTCTCGTCCGATCACCGAAGTTTTAAACAGCGTGGAACGTGAGCGGCGCTCGGATGGGTGACCGCCCCCGTAAAAGCCGGGAAGTGGCCCCCGGTTGCTTTTCACGTGTTGGTAAATAGGTGGTTCGGAACCCACTTTTATAAACAGTAGGTCCCGTTGCTTAATAACCTAGCAGTTGAAGAAGCGACGTAAAAGGACAAAGAAAAAGTACTCCGAAAGGTGTCCGATTTTTCGTGGAATGGCCTTTTTCTAAATTATAAATTTTTACCGAAACGGAATATGTCTGCGCTATTTTTAATGTGTTTTTGGTTAGATATTTATTCTATTTATTAAACGTTCTCTGCATCTTTTTAATGGTAGGGTTTTCATTTTAATTAGAAAATTCATTTCTTTTTTAATAATTATTTTTAAATAACCTCTAGATCAACGCGAACGGCTGATGATTCTATTTTAACAGTTGAAGGATAGATATTGTGATACAGTATTAGGATAAGATTTAATGTCTCACTTACCGTCGAAAGGTAGAGCTATTGCTTTCCTATAGAACAAGAAAACTTTGAGGTATTGTAGCTCTCAGGTGCGAGTACTATTACTTAAATAATATGTAAGTTTTGGTTTATAATAAATATTTCCAGTTGTAAACCTTATTCGTCCGCCTTTATCGCGCAGGGAAGGCTGTTTACATAACCGAAGGCTATATGAAAAAGACAAATCATTTTTAAATTGACATTGTCTTGTACTCGTTCTCGGATATTATTAAACTATGCATTGCTGTAATATTTATATTAATTTTTACCCTTTCGATTTGATTGCTCTGATTTTACTTATTCTTTGTATAACTTCCTTCCGATATATTTTGTTCTTCACCTTTGTTTCGGGTGTCATTTCGTTACACAATTACCCGAAAGAAATTGCAAACTACTTTGTGTATCAAATAAACTTTGTACAACATTAGAACTTTCGAAAGAGAATGCTTTCACAATATACATCGAAATCCATTTTCCTAAATTTTATGTGTTCGTTTGTAGGAAGAATTCATTCACCTTTTAAAGACGAATAACTTTTTCGAGTTCAATTTTGAAAAAGTTATTCGTTTTTAAAAGGTGTACGAATACTTTTCTACACCCACTGTAAGCAATTAGTAGACAGCGGATTTTATGCATTTATGACAAAAATGAGTAGGTATAATTTAAAACAGTAAAAACATTAGAAGAATTAAAAAGAGAATTAAGGGAGAAAATTAATTTCTATGTCACTCCGGTTTGTTGCAATTCAGGTGGAAAATTGATCTTAATTTTCCACGAAAATCCGCTGTCTAATTGTAAATATTTAACCGTGAATGCGTTAAGCTACAAATAAGTTAACGAAGTCTTCCAACACCGACGGAGGGTGTTACGTTTCTGAACATCTGTATTTCATGGAAATCAAAATTTAGCTGTTGCGGTCAATAAATTGAAACAGCACCATAATCTAAGATTAACCGGCTATTTCGAGTGTTAAAAAGTCGTTATAAATATCGACAGCCTGTTCATTAGCGACGCATTGGTCGCCATCTTGGTCGCCAGACGGCACAAACGATAAATAAGGAAAAGATAAATGTGGCGACGCGAAACGTAAGATGCGTTATAGCACATCGTCAATCTATTTTAAAACTATAACTCTTCTCTTTTCGTTTCCAAGTAGTGCAGTTAACAGAATGATATATAATTATGCGCGTGGTGCAATAAAGGTGCTTGTATATGAGTTCTCCATGAGCGCGGACGCCATTTTGTCCATCCACTTCGAATTATAGAAAAATTTTTATTGAGCATAGTGTTACACGTTACAATAGTAATAATAATAATAATAATAATAATAATAATGGTGAAAGAGAGTAATGATAATTAATGATATACCTTTTTTTCAACAAATAAAAACTATCACGATCCGTTACACTTAATAAACTTTTACAAACTCCTTTTACGAACTCCTGGTTTGTATCGGCTTGACTAGCATATTAGAAGCATTTAACGTTACAGTTAAATTGTAATCAATTAGAGGAAGATCGAAAGCACGTTTAATGCAGATAGATGGTGAGGGGGTTGGTGAATGGTAAATTACGATATACAGGTATTAAAAATCGCTTTCGTAATAAATTAGGTACGATAGAAGAAATGTACATTCATAAATTGCTAATATCATTATTACACGTAATGTATCGTGGGTTACAACATCGTTTCGTGACAATGACATGCGAGGCTGATTTGTACGAGTTTCTTTTTCAATAGTAAAATATTTCGTTCCTCTCTCTTTCTACCTCTTCGATTGCTTCTTCTTCTTCCCATCTTATTCGAAAGTATTCTCGTTGTTCGCTCTTCTTTTTTTTTTAAATCAGTTTCGCGCTTGTCTGACAATATTCCACAGCCTTTAAAATGTCGGGGACCAAATCAGCCTGGCAAACTCCCCGAAACGGGAAGAGAGGGGAGGGGTATAAAGGATGAAGCGATACGCGCGTTAAGGAAATGTTCGACAAATATTAAAATATGTGTACAACTTCCAATAAATATGCGACGTCCGCCTTAAAGTACAGATTGCTTATCCAGTAATCCGCCACGTCTCGTACAAAGTACTTAAAATAGAGTCTAAACTAGTCTTTCGTGCTCCGAGTCTAATTAATTTGTATCAAGGAGTCTCCTATCAATTACTCGGTTATGATCCTTTAGGCTTGAGCTGCGTGGGAGGGATCACCTGAAAGTTTCTCATGTCTTTCAAAATGAATTCGTAGCTATACTCGTTAGAAGACATTTTGTTTATTATTACCCACAACGTGAACTGTCCAAAAGATTAGATGAAATACATTATACATTTAAGACCAATTAGAAATTTCACTTGCAAGAAGAGAAAGAGTGGAAAGAATTATTTTCTTAGAGATTATCAAGACTTTCAGGTACTCCATTCCAGCTGCTTATCCTGTAGAAAATGTACTATGATTTCTCGCATAGTTGGCCTCGAGGACGTACTTAAACAACGTCCTCGATCCTAACTGCTTCACCAGACTGGATCGACAGTATATCTTCAGAGTTTCACGAAATATTGAATACTGAGTAACATACGATTCTCCTTATACCGATCGCGGAGAACAGGTTTCGAAAATGATCTCAGTTGCCAATAAACGGAACCGATTGTACGGAGCGAGCTCAATTTGGCTGAGCCAACGTTCCAGCACCTGCTCGGAAGTAAAGTAAATTCGACTGAATGTTAATTGGCCGACTGTTCTGCTATTTTGGCTCGATAATTGATTCTTTAACCAGATTAAACTTTTTTTTCACGAGAAATATCTAGCTTCAAAGATGTGTTCTCAAAGAAGCCTTTCAGAACATGGAAAACATGACGGAATGAAAAGCGACCAAACGACGATGAATACATAATGACGCGGCGATACCGAATACAATAGTGCACATTTAATTCGCAGAAATTATCTCTTCGCTTAAGTGTCCGCGTTCGGTCCCGACTACGGACATTTAAGCGTGCACTACTGTATGTAGCACTTGTAACAATGCCGAATGCTGTGTTTGGTCACTTTTAAGTACTGAAATTGTCTGAGAAATTGATGTTTCCCGTTCGATAGTTGTCTACGACTGGCAGTGTTCGATGTATAAGATTGAATTACGTGGATTTGTGCTCGAGATTGTATCAGAATGACTACTAAAAATCGTTTCCCTCGAACCTGTGTATACATATAACAAAGTCGTTCGAAATCGTTTGGAATCGTGGGTTCCATTAGAACAATTTCAGAGATGGGTGCAGGAACAAAACTGACATGGTTTACCCTAAATGGTTTCTTGTTATGAGACACATTAAGAACTGGTTCTTGGCCAGGCAATCTTGGCGTCGATTCGCTTGTACGCGAAAAGGCAGTGAGAGAGCTCTTGGGGACACTCGTGGTCGCCAAGTAGAGTTTCTGCAACAGAAACATTTATGTTATTTATATTGATCATGACTCGATTACTGTTTAGAACACACATTTTCAAACGTCTTTTCATCATGTGAATATTTACCTTCTCCTTGGACCAACTTGAACAGCCCGTAGTCCTGGGGGTTGGTACACCGTATCTTATGCGCGAGAATACGACAAATCTCTCTGGTGTTCATGTTGGGCCGCACAGGAAGGGTTCTGGTGTTCAAGGATCCGTGTAGTTCATCTGGCACTAAGATTCGTAGTACGGATGAACAGTCCGGTGTTCCACAGCCCTGAAAAAGATAACGTGAAAACATTTCGTTGAATTCGGTTGTAAATCGTTCCTTACGTTTGCGTCTACTTTACAAAGTACAGCGTTCACTTTCTTCGACGTTACAGCCGAAAAAACAATGGAAAGTATATACAACGACCGAACAGATCACACATTAGCTAGTGAACGAATCTTTTTAACGTCTCAAAAAAGTTGTCAAAACTATTGGGTCCAATTTTGAAAAAGTTATTCGCTTTGAAAAGGTGTACGAATACTTTCTACCTCTGTAAGTAATTAGAAAAAGTTCTGCACGTTCTTTCCCACGACAAATAAAAAGGCTTAACGTTAAAAAATATTGTTAAATAAAACAGTGAACAATCCTAAACATCATCTATTATACAATTGTAAGAATGATCCGCCATCCGAGGGTTGAATATAGAGATCATGTACTAACATTTAACGTAGACATAGTTCCCTGGCTAGACTTGAACGTCTTTAACACGTGCACTGCGCTGGACAGCGTCGTCAGATAGTATCCTCCTTCGCCAGTGAGAAGAGAAGGATGAAGCAGACCCCACATGTACTCTGCTTCGACTTCGGCATCCACAACTTTGCCACGGACTAGGACCCAAACAAGAAGAGGTAGAAGATCATCTGCTCCCAGCGTCACGTGTCTCCCAGAGTTTGCATGTTTCACCTGGTAAGAAAGCATAGTTAAATAAAGACATTACCCAATCTCCAATAGAAGCTAGGTACAGTACAGTAAATAAATAGACAGCGGATCTATATGCAAAATTAAAAATTTTTTTACCTAAATTGCAACTGAAATAGAAATTGATTTTCTATCTTAATATGTCTAATAGGTTGAAAATAATATAATAGTATTTTTAAATTCTTCTAATATTTTTACTGTCTTAAATTGCATCTATTCATTTTTGTCATAAATGCATAAAATCCGTTGTCTAGAAATAGATGTTGTCCAAGAACACTTACAGAATTGAAGATCGCAGAAATGGCTGCCAGCAAGTTCTCCAGCTTGTCCAGGGGCGAATCCGATTTCTGAAGTCTGTCTATATACTTGAGGATCCGCTCCAGGCTCAAGTCTGACGGTGGTATGATCTTTGGCTGGAATTGAGAACAGTATTTCGTGGAGATTAGATTTGGACTCTCTTAGGATAATTGTTTTAAGGACTACCAATCAATGACATCTCAGCAAACTTCCTGATAACTCAAACTATCTGCTACTACAAACTTCTCAATGCAAATAAGCTTGAAGAGACGATAACACGATCAATCTTTATTTCCAGACTTCGATATCTAAACAATTCTCAGTGAAAACAGAGCACGGGAATTTAAAAATGTTTCAAAAATAAATTTATATGCCAAATCTATCACTAGAAATAATTAAAATATTCATTTTTATCTATCTATTGTTCCCCAGCCCTGCAGTCAACGAAGTATTTTGCCAAATTTACTCACTCGAACACCGAGATCCTGCACGTGTTTCCCCTGGGCGTGCTGTATGTTCTCGGCTAGGGTCTGCAGGGACCCAGTGGCTGCATAATGCTCGACAAACAGTCTGTAGACGTGTTCCCTGAGCGGTCTGACCACGAGGCCCATCATCACTCCCTCCAGAATTGCGTCCAGGTTCAAGAACTCATTTGCCTTCAATTTCACCCTCTCTTTCTCGACTTCTTTCTCGAACTCTCTCTCGCCGTGCTTCACCAAGTAGTTCTTCATCCCGGACATGAACTGCCGCATGTTTCTCATGACTACGTGGGGACTGGCCTCTTTGCCTTCCTTCGTGCACTGGATGAAGTTGTCGATGTTCTGAGAGAAGGTGGTAGTCTTATCCGCGGCGAGCTGAAGAGCGTAGGACCTGATCGTGGATCCGGAGCCACCATTGTCCCGGTTCTTCAGGGCTTGCAACCTTGGCGGTGCTGGAAAAGAGAGAAATGATAAATTAGAACATTTCCGAGACACGGGATCGCAGGCATTCAGGTGTTTCAGGGGATTTTTATGGAGTAGTCAATGAAGCTTCAAGATCTTGTTCAACCTGATATTAAAAGCGATACTCTATTGGTGTATGGGATTCGAAAATAGCCGAAGCACGCTCAAGACAATGTAAATATGTAGTCAATGAAGCTTCAAGAATACGATCAAGATTTTATTGAACCTGATATCTGTGTAAACTTCTCCGTACACGCAGTCTTATCTTGTCGATGACGAACTACTCTATTCTATGGGATTCGAAAATAACCGAAGCACGCTCAAGACAATGGAAATAGACGTTATCTGTCCACGTGACATCTTTCTTTTTTTTTCGCTATCGAGAGACGTCCGTTTGATAATTCTTCAAGGAACATCATGTTTGATGTTACAAGTCAGATACACATGTACTTTACAGTTCAGGCTTACATGTGAGAACGTTAACGCCGTACTGAATCTTCCTGCAGATACGCTGGAACCACCTTCCGATCTTTCCGAAGACGCCTTTCGTCTTCCAAGAGAGGTTCCTCCCCTCGTAGCGGACCACCATCGAGCAATTGATCATCTTCTCGGTCTCGTCAACTTTGCCCGTCATTATTACCTCTTAAATATGATCTAGCTTAGTTATCAACTGTAATACTGTTGAGTCTTTTGGAGATTCGAAGGCGATGTAACGTTAAAGTTTCAGTCTTGTTCTCTGGCCAGTCTCTTAACTGTCTTCTCTTCATCAACGAGGATAAAAGATTACTGCTCGGAAACGATCGCAGTCAACATTATTTGAATACTATTCAAAACAGAGTCTCCGATCGTCCTTTCCAAAAAATATCCATGTGGATGTCAAAGCGGCAGTATCGCGAGGAGATCGCACGGCTTATCTTTGAAGAGAGCCCGTAACAAGGCTGTTTCAGCCGAACGATCTTATCGAGCGGAATCTGCGTTCAATCACCGACAACGCTGACTCTGCCAGGACTCCCAGACGTCTCTGACCGGAGACAACTGTTTTATCTTGGCTACCATAGAGTTCTACAGCTGAATGAACTTTCTTCCATCGACCAAACACTCCGGAAACAATTTCTCTTCGAGAATATACGAGCTGGTTGCAACTGGAATCACTATCTCCCGTCCCCTAATCAATCATTCGAGATCGAGGCTCGATCGAGTTGTTCTCGATGTACTATTCGAAGATTATATTATCGGTCAAATAACGAGATTCCCGCTGGATCGTCTGGTAGTATTAAGTAGACGGGCCTTGGAATTTTGTTGTTCTCCCATGGATCTTCTTGCACTCGTGATCAACGCGATCGGAATGCTTGATGTCGGACACTGGATCGAATAATAGAGAACAAAGCTTCTTTTGTTGAGATTCAACTAGATTTCCGCGTTCCATGGATTATCGTGTAATTCACAATAGTCTCGCTGTTCGTTTCGAATGATAGACTTGTTTCGCGAAAACGCGTTACGAGAAATAGTTCTTTCTTTTTTTCTTCGTTCTAGAATTCACTGCTTTGGAGCGTCGCGAATGGACCATCACAGTTCGAACTGACCGAATGATCGAGCGAGATGAGCACAGCAGAAGCTTTAGCGAAGCTACACCGACGATGGACTGGCAGAGACTGAGGAATCGTCGTCCGCTATCAGCAAAGGTAGCCGGGAAAACTGACCGCATTCAGTTCTTCGTCACTCTTAAAGCTCGCTCCGGTCTGGGGGGTACACAGGTTGCACTAATCCATCGTAATCGTTTGCGAGTGGGGGGCGGCAGGCCTCTGGAAGCCTCTTCTTCGGGTCAGAGCCGATTTTATGCATTTATCATAAAAATGAGTAGGTGTAATTTAAAAATCTACTATTTTATACGAATTTAAAGATACCGTTATATTATTTTCAATCCATTGAACATATTAAGAGAGAAAATCAATTTTCTTTTTCTTTATTTTGCATAAAGATCCGTTTGGATCTATAGATTCTATTTAGGAAAAGATATATATATATATTTTTCCCGAATTTATAATAAATGAATATCTTCCCGATATTTAGACCTCTGAACTTTCAACCCTTTCCTCCCTCTGCCTCCCCTCCACGGTGTCGCATCGAGCCGCGAAGAAAATAGAAGTCTCGATAAGAGAAAGAATGGCTGAGATAAAGAGTTCATCGATAATTGTTGTTTATTCCATCTAGTGAGATAGAGGGGCAATTTGTAGTATGTGTTTCTTCTATATATCTCGATGGATATCTTCCGATGATAGATATACGGACACGTGAACAGCCTATGGATCGTGTGTCTCCCGTTAAGATTAAAAACGATACGTAGGAGACGCTAATCCGTCGCGGGGAGGACGACCTTGATTACTGATTAATTCTAATTCGTGCACGAGTCTTCGCGATGAAATTTCCACAGATTCTCTCTAATTGGACTATGCCGAAAGGGCTTCGATCGCTAGACTGAGAATTTAAAATTGGTAATTTTGATCCTGTTCGATTACTCGAACAATTAGTTCCTTCTTGAAAATTCAACAAATGCAAAATATCGCAGCAAATAATAGGTCATCTTCAAACTTAAATAACTTTAAACAGACAAACAATAAGGGAGTGAAAATTGCTGAAAACATCTATAACAATAGCATCTTTGTTACGTATAAACGATTCTAATCCTTATAGCCGAGCGATATTTCAGAAACGGGCGAAGAGAAAAATGAGTACTACAAAAGTCTTCGCTTTCAATGAACAACAACGCTACATGAGTGCACGAATAAAATAAATAAAACTGATACACTGTTCATATATTCCAATAGCTGAGACACCCAAAATTGTTAATCTAACGCAAGATTTGAAACATCGTATTTTGGCCAACTTTTCCAGGAAAATACTCCGCTGTGCCCCGGTTTAAGTGTGAACAAAGGAAGAATATGGCCGTATTCTATGATTCTTCCTTTTCAAGGCACCGACGTGGCTTCCGAGCCACCGACGAGATTCGTCGGTCAGGTCAGATCGGTTAAGGAACGGTAAAGGACTCAGGTATGTAACTGCTTACTGACCGACCGTCTTCTGTACCTTAGTTAGCACTTAAGTTGTAAGAAATGGGTTTCCCTAAAATAAACATTTTACTACTTTCCTGTATATCTGAAATCATTTCTGAAACATTTAAAATATATTGGGTCGTTCGGAAAGTCATTTCGTTTTCTCAGAGAAAATGAAAGCCAACTTTTGATCATTTAGCTAAGAGATAATAGTTGCTGTACTAGTTTATTCAACGGTATTTCAAATTGAAATATGCGAAATCTCGTTTCATTGCGTTTTTCTGTAAAGTTCACTGGCCGCGAACTATCTCGGGAAAACATCGTTTCACATGCGTAGGGCATAAGAAACTATTCAGCCAACTCGTTACAATTTCCATGAAGTTCTGGTACGCGGCGTATCGGCGGTTTCAGTCATGAATAGTATAACGGACGGTGCAAGCGATAAACCGAACGGTAATGGCCAGCTTTGTCAACAAATTGGAATAGTTTACGAGGCGTTCGCCATTTGAATATCAAGCTCGTCTGTTGCGCATTGTTGCCCCAGGTGTTCATCATCCCCAAAGTTTCGGTGTAGTTTTAGAGAGGCAGGGGTGAGATATTGGCTCGGATGAGTTTGATGCGCGGTCCGTGACGACGAGACCCATTTAAACTAGGATGGTAAAACTGGCCAAATTTTGATAAATTATTCTTTCTACAAACTGTCTAGAAAACAAAAAACATCCTCGAACAAATTTCTTTATTCCAATCTTTATTTTTTCCCATTAATGCTGTAAGCATTTGACGTTCCAACGATTATGTATTAAAATAAGGACTTTAACAAATATTCCAGAGACTTTCAAATTTTTTAAAAATCTAGAACGGTAAAAATATTATTCGTGTCAAAATCCAATCCAAATTCTGCACGTTCGTTGCAAGAAACAGGAGCCACTTGTAAATTTATTTCCAATTTAATAATTTTAGCAGTTTGAAAGCAATGTACTAATGCAACTTCTCATTTTTGTCACAAATGCATAAAATCCGTTTATCAATTATCTACGCAGAGATCTTCGAGATCAAACAATTTATTGTTTCGCAGAAAGTTCCGAAGTTCACGCGATCCGAAGACCATGTCGAACGTCAATCGAGAACGTCATAAAACATGCGTAAATTATCCCCGCGATTTAATAATACCGATGAGCCACATTCAGCAGATAATTTAGCGGAAAAATGTCAGTAACGAGGTTACGATATCGAAATCGATCAGACCGTAGTACGCGAGTGAGTCCTCGGTAGAAACCTTTACGATAAATCCCGTCGTACACGATTCAGTGTAATCGTTTCCGCAACGCGTGTCGCGTTCATACGTCATTTGCAACGAGACATAACATTCGTCCATCGCAAAGCGTACAAATCGGTTGCAAATCTTTTGTCTTTTTTCGTGAAGATGGGGGAGAGCGTGGCGAGCGTCTTCTTTTCATTTTCCTTTCCCATTTTTACGAACAAAATTTTACGAGAGACCCGGTAAGGACGACAAAGCGGTAGATGGGGATTTTCCAAGGGGCTGCACCTGTCACAATGCGATCACGTGATCTAATGGTGCAGGCTAACGTTACAATCTACCTGGGGTTCGTTTTCAATGCGACATAAAACCCTGCCAAACTGACCTTATCCCCAAGCTGCCCGCGGACAGTTTAACTGTTAGGAAATTTATTTACAGGGTGTCCAAAGTATTCGTACACCGTTTCAAGACGAATAACGTTTTCCAAATTGAACCCAACAGCTTGAGTTTATTAGCTAATGCGTAAATAATTTTTAAAAAAATTGTTATTGGTCGCAATTGCGAGAGAAAAAGTAAGGTGACGATTTTCGAATTTTTTATCTGTGCTTGTAATGAAAATTTCAAACATGTATTTTGTAAATCTAAGGAAATTATATATATGTACAAAGTTCCATTGAAATCGGTTGGCGCGTAAAAAGCTATGGGCATTGTAAGATGTAAAAACCCGTAAATTTAGATTCTCACAATTTTTGTATTCAGGGACGAAATGTGCATTCTCGATGTCGTCAATATGTGTCGTCACAATAATTTGATAACGTATCTAAGCGCTTTCCGGCTCGTCAGAGACAAACGGGAATACGCAGGGACTAGAGCAATAGCGTCGATGACGAGTAGTATGATCGTAAATCGGAGCACAGGAACTATGACCGTATTTTAGTGCGTCTCGATCTCCTCTTCTCACAGAACGGAGGCCCGATCATTTCGCGAGCGAGGCGCATTATTCTGCCAACCGACGCATCCCGCGCACAATTCTTTCTTCCCCAACACGATTACCAGGGAGTCGCGCGTGCATCATTCGGCGTGACCTTCTCCGACGCAGTCTCCGATACACTTGCTGCATGCGGCAATGCACTTATTGTTGCCCCGAGTGAATCATTCAACCGACACCACGAGCGCACTTATCCGCAAACAATGTTACGCTCCAACGAGGATTATGTACCCGGAAATCGGTCGAATTCATTGATGAACAATTCAAAGGATCGGACAAACATTCCTTGTCTCACTTTGCAAACCCATCGACTAACTTTAGAATCGACCAACCACACTCTATTCCCAGTTATAATGGGAAGGAATATCCCTAACATGTCTAAGTGCAATTTTAATGCCAAGTAGAATGTGAAAAAATATCGATGACCTTGAAAACTCCGAAAAAAAGACCTTGAGAAAAAAATAATATTTGCAAAGCATTCATGTTGACTTGTACGATTTAGATCGCATTAGAAACATTTGTTATATCATAAAAAATAGAAAAGATATGTATATACTGTATATACTGCTCAAAAAAGAATTTGATTAAACATTTTTCGAGTAACAATTAATATATTCTTGTGTAACATGTTTTTCTGAACTTTAATATCAAATTTGAAAGATGGACGTTCTTATTTTTAATTGATCAAAGTCGACGTAAACTTTATTGATGGTGGTATGCAATGGGAAAGGTGTCAACTTGTTTGTTCGCATGAACCCGACACGTGGACAAACAGAAACGACTTCTAGCTCGGCATTTGCATTTGTTATCGGCCGTGAACTTTATTGGATAAGCCAGCTGTTGTGCAATATATTAATTGAAGCGTCATCGGGGCTTCGTTAATTATTACGTACCGCGATCTTCGTCTACCTTTTCTCTTTTGTCTGCACGTGATAAGAATAGTAAGGAAAAATTCTCGTAAACCGAGGCTCCACTGCAGGAACAGTGATGAAGAACTAATGATCATTGATGATCAATATTACAACATTAACCAGTTTCATATCAACTAAGAATACTTACACAGGAGGGAGTCCAGCCGCTCCTTGATGCTCTTGCTCTTGTTCATCCTCTCCACGTCGCTTTCATCCGTTTCCAGCGGCGTTTCCCACTCGGAGGAGTCATAGGTTTGCTCCTTTCTGGAGTCTGCGAGGTCCTCTCTCTCATTCCTTTTCTCGACGTTGTCATAGGAGGAGTTTCTGTCACTGTACAGCGACTCCGACGTGTCTGGTGGCTTCAACAACTCTGGGTACCTGTTGGGCCAAACAGAGAAATTAAATATAATTATTACTTTCGTCGTTCAATAATTACTTTCGTCGAACACTCACCGTTGGAGAATGATACTCTGAACGGTCAAAGTGTTCCCAACAACGTCCCTGTCGCACTCCTCGTCCGGAAACGTTCTGGCACCGTTATCGCCCTCGTAATCCGCATCACAGTCATAGTCTGGTTCGCAGTCCTCCCCTTCGTTCCCTAAACAAGATTATCAACCGATTATCAGTGATATCGTATTATTTCCATAATCGATTAATCTGGCGCGCGTTCAACGAAATTAAAACATTTGCCTCCATCTCTTTGCGAATCGATAAGCAAGATAACAGTACCTGATAACTAGACAGCGGATCTTTATGCAAAATAAAAATGTTCTGCCTGAATTACAACAGACTGGAACACAATAGAAAGTGATTTTCTTTTTAAACTCTGTTTTTAAACTCTTCTAATGTTTTTACTTTTCAGGTTAGACCGAAAAAATGATCTGATGCAATTCATTCAAAAGAATCGTACAATAATTCAAGACTACCTACTGCGGCGTGAATTAATAAACAACTTTGGAGATAATCTAATCTACGTATTTCAGCTACTTCGGGTTATACCGCTGACGAACTGAGGTCAATTCATCAAAATAATGATTTCAAAATAATATTTAAAACGCCATTGTCGTGTTTATCAACCAATTCATTTTCTCTTGTACATTTCACAATCGTTATTGCTTCGGAGTTATCTGTATAATCTTGGAACATTACAACGTGTTTACCATTTGACTGGCTCCGAGGGGGATCACCCAGTGATGAGGATAAAATTTTGATAGTGATCTATTAGGAGGGTGCCTACCAATAAACTCCCAGCTGGAGTCTACAGCCCAGGAGGTATCGTTGAACACCTTGGTCCTGATCTTTGGTGGTTGCACAGGTTTGGCTCTGGGGATCTTCTTCACGTCCTTGGTGCCGAGTCTTTTGGCTAGGTTGTCAACAGAGGATGATATCAGAGGCGTTTTATCTTCTGTCTCCTCAGTCTCCTCCCAGTCGATCGGATGAAGCTGATTCGAGTTACCACCAATAGGTGTTTGCAACCAGCCTGGCTCGCTATGTCGATACTTGTTCGTAGCTGGATTATTTCTGGCTCGTCTTCTCGGTATAATCGCTGCACTCTGCGCTATAGCATCCGCTGGCTCCGCATAAAATGGACTACCTTGCTTCGACTCCGGCGTCAGAGGACTATTGCTCTCCGACTTTGCTAGCATGAGCCCGAGCTTGTTCCTGGGAGGCGTTATGGTGCTCGGACTGTTCAACGAATTCGCACTGCCTAAACAGACCAATGTTCTCTATTTAATTTGCTGATCTGCTACAGAGACTCTAGACTTAGAATGCTAGCTGTACAGACTCAAACGTTTTTGATATTTAACGATCATAATTAGACAGCGGATTTTACGCATCTATGAAAAAAATGGGCAGGTACAATTTAAAGCAGTGGACATGTTAAAAATATTTCAGGACATCAAGAATACAACTTTTATTTGGCTCCTGTGTCCTGCAATTAATGCGAACATTTTTTTATTTTGTATACAGATCCGCAGTCTAGTGATCATTTTAGAAGAGCTCTTTAGTAATATCTAGACTCCGGATGTTTGCGCAAAGTAAAAATTTCGTGCATCAATTGCAAGACGCAGGAGCTAAATCTAAATTTCTATTCTTCATTAACCATTTCAATGTGGTGAAAATAATATAAATTGCACTTGCTCATTATTTTCTATCCAACCATTCACCTGGAAATTAGATACTCACAAACTCTAGACAACAGATCGGGTCTCCTGCCCATTCCAGTCTCCTCAGGCGAGCCATTCCCGTGTTCACTAGTTTTCATATCCTGTACAGGCTTGAAGCTACTGAACTCCGGGCTGGTCATCTCCTTGTAGCTGAGTTTCTCGTTGCCGATCGACTTGTCGTTCCTCAAAATCATCCTGTCGTTCCTGACGATCAGCTCGTTGGTCGTTAATCGGTCGTTGAAAGCCCTATCGATTGGATTCGATGATCTATCTTGGACCATCAGCCGATCGTTCGAGTTCCTCAGGATTCGTTCTTGAGGAATCGTCGAGCCGTCATTCCTGACGAATTTGTCGTTCGGCGACCAGGTCGATTGGTTCGATTGGTCGGTCGTGTTCCAAATATCCTCGTAGTCGGAGATCTTGTCGCCTGGTGAACTGCGATAGTAGGATTCCAAGATGTCCGATTCCTGATAGTGCTGCGAGTTCTTACGCGCCTCTCGGTCTCGTCTTCGCTTCGATTTGCTGGTGCTCGACGGTGTCGTCGGCGAAAGGATATTCGGTGTTTTGACACCAGTGTTCGGGACTAGTTTGGACATCGGCGAGAGCACCGGAGTGGTCGGCGATAACGGCGACTTCACGGAGAAGTTCGACGTCAGCGATTTGTTCGACGTCGCGCTCTGCGGACTCAGCAGCGACGTGTTCGGGTCCGACGGAGTGTTCTGCTGCGAAAAAGTCAAAACGATCTCTTAGCCTCTGAATCTGGTACATCGTGCCGCAGAAAATTGAATAATCGCGCACAAACAGATTGTATTGTAATCTTCCATCAAATTCCATAAGATCTAGTAAATGAAAGTAAAGTAAGATCTGTAAATTTTTGTCTATCCTAAAATGTTCACAACTAGACTGCTAACTAGACTAAATGATAACTAGACTGAAAGTACCAGAAGTCCTCCCGTGAATTTTTTTACATTAATTGCTGGCACATTAAACTTTAATTTCGCGTTGATTTAAATTGCAGATATTTGCACAATATGGAGAAATAATAAAAATCCATATTCTACCCTTCTGCGTAATCTTTAGAATGGAATAATTGTAGGTCCGAAGAAATGTTTAATTTTCGAGTTAAAATGGCTCCGAGTGCAAGGGCTTAATTAATCCACGAAATGAAATCACCTGCGAACTGCAGACGTCGGTGGTTTGGTTCACATTGAACGTGACCGTGGCGGTGACCGTGAAATTGTTTTGCGTATGCGCCATTCCGGGCTTGGCCCATCTTGGTGGTGGAGGTGGTGGTGTCTTCACATTCTGCGCGATCGCATGATTCTCGCCGACGATATTCCTGATCTCTGGTAGCACCGGCGAGTTTGTGCAGGACAGATTGTTGAACGTGGAGACGTTCTGATGGAAATTCGTGGTCGCAGTGTTCATCGACGCGAATCTGGTCCTGGATAGTTCGACTATCGTGGATTTCGAGGTTTCTGCGATGCTCTTCGACTCGAAGTTGATCTTCGCATCCTGTACAGGACTCAACACGTTGTTCTCCACATTGTGGACCACGGGTGACGGACAACGCACGCTTTGCACCAGATTCGGCGAGATCAGTTTCTGAGACAGCTTCTCGCTGGGCGATATCTTCTTAATGTCCATTGGCTCGTTGAATGTTGTTAGGTTCAACGTGTTTGGTGGTGTTGGACGCGGCTGTCGGGGCAACGACGATGCGAACGTCGACGTCGTGACGGCTGTCGTCGGCGATGAGCTTCCTGCGAAGAAAAATACAGAGTTATTTTCGTCTCGAGCGCCTTTCTTGCCTCTGATGGATGACGAATTTTAATGCCTCGACTAAAGAACTTGAAGATGCAACCAAGAAGATCGGAAATCAATTTCTAACGAACTGTGTTAATTTTCAATCTATATAGTGGTACCAAAAAGGCATTTGGTTTCCCCATTTCTTAGTTTGTTTCACTATCTACTGTCTTATGTTAATACTACGTTGCATCCAGGAAGTATGTGCACACTAAACAAATGATTCCAGAAAAATTGCCTATATTTAAAGATGAATTTGGACTCATTTGAGAGGTGAGAGTCTCTAGTCTCATATCATCGTTCATTTTACTGTAAGGTTTTTAGCACGACGGAACGGGCGAGAAATTTAAAAGCTTACGTCGGACAAGTATAGAAAGTTAAATATTCCTTCAATAACAATTGTAAACTGGCCGCAATTTAACGGTTAAGTTAACAACTGCTTATTGCATTATTGCATAGTAACGACTTACGTGTATCGTGAGACGATATCGGTGCGAGATTCAGCACAATGCTCTCAGTCGTCGGTGTATGAATGTTGTTGTTGTTATTGCTATGGTTATTATTTCCTGAAAATCATAATTATTATAGTTATATAGATATTTGTTAAAAGAATTGATATTCACGAATCACGTAGTCACGAATCATGTAGTAATTTTTTAATTGAACCTACCACCACGAAAACTGCTCAAGCTCGAAGTATTGCTGCTGCTGCTTTCCGGTGGTTTCGGATTCGCCATTGGGTATCTCCAGAACTCCTGACCCAAAAGAGCTAGGGAGGAGAGTTGCTGCCTATTCTTGGCTTCGCGCATCGCCCTTGGCAGTGTCAATTGGACCGGCAATTCGTCACTGCTTGCCGATGGAAAACAAATAAATCAGAATGGATTAACCTGTCTACACTCGGAAACTATATTTAGATATTCGACTTTATAGTTAGAAAATGGCGGGGGATCATCGAGAGGAGTTTTGTTTAGTTCGACGGTAATAGTGTACTAAGTTGTAAGCATCAGTCATTTTCAACACCGTTCCACACTTTAACTTTCAATTATTCGCATATGCTACTTACAATTAGCAAACTTTGAAATCAGTGTTTCAGGCATAAATAAAGGTGTCGACTGCATTAGCAAATATTTATTTTGCATTGAAGTAAGTCTTCTGAAGTTCCGTGTAACCAGTTACGCAGAAAGTGGTGTGCGAGTAACTGAAAGTTAATCAAATGACTTTGATTTTTACGAGAGAAAGAAAACGACTTAACTTTTCCTCGCACCTAATACAACTTGGTTTATATTAGTATTTTGCCTGCCGCACGTAAGTATTAAAAATTGCACGACGATTCAGCGCATCCTTGTTCGGCCGATAATAACGATAAAAACGGAAATAACAGCTTGAAACAGAACGAACCGTATTATCAGATCGGCGCGGTATAATGATAACGCGTCGCGTCGCGGTAAAACAGGCGGAACGATCATGAATCATTAACCGGGCCGGATAAAAGGAAAAACGGCGTGTCGATTATCACGAAAACCGGGCTTAATGGCGCGAACGTGGCTTTCCAGTGCTTCCATTAGCCGCCGAAATTATCTCGGGATACGATCGTGCGCGGCTACTTTCACCGGGGCAGGTTTCGTTCGCAACTCGCAGCTCGCTTCCACGCTCGAGGATTCGATAAATTATGCAACGCGGGAGATCGCCGCTGGCCTAATCCTCCAGCGACATGTTTTGATCGGTGTGCAATTTCAGCCGCCACGAGAAAACCGAATCTCCCGGCAATGACTAAATCAACTCAAGCGCCTCTGATTCGCGAGCTACAGGTCAATCGATGGCGTATCAATTCTATTAGATTGGTTCATATGAAATGTCCGATTTGTACCAGTAACGTTCTACAAACTTTTTCCCGAATCAAACCTATCGACCAAAGCAGCCACTATTATCATCAAAGTATTCTGACGACGAACTTGATAGAGATTTAATAATTTTTTGTTCCTCATAATTATGAAAGTGGTATAATTGTAAAAAATATTTTTGATAAACTTGTCGAAACCTCACTTCCTCACGGATTTTGATGAAATTGAAATATGTTAAATCTTCAGATTCTGAACAACCTTTTCCTATACAAATAATAGGCGGTCTCTTTTAATTTTTTACATATCTACAAAAAACTGTTACTTACTGTGACTTAAAGCAATAAAAAAACTACGAGTTTTATTAGAAACAAAAATTTTCATTTTAAAGCGAGTTATTCAGGTGACCTGTTTTAGATGCCTCATCCTGTGTTTCGTACAGCACGAATTTGCATAACACTTGTATTTTAAAACAGTCAGCCATTGCTGCCCACCCTAGTACCATCAAGGTTGCTTATAGTGGGGTAGCCGACGCTCATGGTGGGGTATCGTACACCAGTGGCCTTGAGCTGCCAACTTATTTCATTTCTACTGTAGTAGATGATGAACGCATGAAGAGGCCACTCACCAGCACTGAGAATAGTGGGCGATCAGCGAGGGGATGTTGTCGAACCTGTTCTCGCTGGTTTCCAAGCTCAGCTTCCCCTTGTTGGCTTGGATCAGGTAGTGCTCGATGTACGGTCCCTTTCCTGGCGGCAGTCTCACGGAAAGAGCCATTGTGTCGCTCTGACTCGACTGCCGGACCACGAAGTTCTAAAAACAGCAGAAAGAAAAGGCATTTTAGAAACTTCAGTCCATACAGGGTCGTCGAGGCAATTTTTACTTTGATCTTCCTGTAGTGAGCGGTTCCAGATTCTTTATTTTACAATTATTGAAATAATAAAAATGATTTCGTAAGAAATGATTGTATAGATATCTTGAGTAGAGCACGTATTACAATAGGAACCGCGCAAAGTCTAAATAAAATCAATCTTGTCATTTTTATAAGGGAACGTTTGTTAAGTAGTTATTTTAATTAGTAGTCTAATCATAACTTAGAGAACCCACATGTATTATCTAACTACATACACTTCAGTTGAATGAAGTATCATTTTCTATATTCTTATAATCTTACATCATTACCCAACAGTGAATGTAGCAATGCCGAAGGTAGCTCAGATTTCGACCGCAAATAGTTAATGTACAGAGTAGTCTCCCATTGGTTTCCGAACGTTGTCAATGCGTGTCAAGGATCGAAATAATCGTACAATATAGTGAAATGTTCACAAATAATTTCGAAGCTCGAGATATTCATAATATGAAGAATAAATGTCAAGAAATACGAAGAAGCTTATACGCAAAGACATCGGTGATTTAAATCATTTTAAGACAATAAAATTTATAGTAAAAAGCAGTGCGAGAGGGTGTTTGAAACTTGGTTTACGCAGCGAAGGAGAGTTGATTAATTGTTCCCGTTTATTTATTTGTGTATTTTTCAAAGTATTGAAGGCTGTATTTCATCGACGTTCGATCGGCGTTCAGCTCCGTCAACGGTGGACGGGTTTCTAGCTTTCGCAATCACCAGTCGCGTTTTCGACGCGCAGAGGTGGGGGTGTCTCGCCAACGTAGGAGTAATTGCGGGAGGCATTGTTTTTCGGCCGTGCAATTCGACCGTGGTCGCCGATGCGACGGGTCCGGGACGATTAACAAAGCTGGAAAACAATGAGCCGCCGGGAAAACAATGCTGCCACAATGCCACGGCTCGTTCGCAGTTCCCCTGCTGATTACGAGACATCCCCTTCCGCAACCGCCACCCAATTTTCCTCATTCAGACAGGGAAGAAATTACTTGGCACGAAAGTGGCTCTCGGCCGAAACACTTTTCAGTTAATGTCGCTCGGCTTGGGACACTTATTAGTCGGCAGTGGTCAGTCGAAGATTCCTTTTCCTTCCTACAGGTTTTCCACTCCAAATTCACCCTTTTGCAAATCAACTTCAACCTTTTACAATTCAAGTATTCTTAAGTAAGTTTTTGTAAAACAAAATCAACTCGAATGTTAATTAATTGTTAAGAAATTCAAAACTATATCTATTGCAAAAATGTACATCAAATACTTCACTTAACTTACCTACCCAACATTAACATCAGAAATGAACAAGAAAAGCCAGTTTGATTGTTTCCAATATTTTACAGGGTGAAAACACTGGTTCCAATATAACGACTCGATTGTTTATTGTTTCGTAAAATTTCTCTACCAGTCTTTCCCAGAGTTACTGCGATTTCACTGGGAAGACTTATCTTTTTTTCTCATAACCTTAATCTAATCTCATCACAGCCACGCCGAGCACGTTAACAAATGCACCGTGTCTCGAACAAGATCGTAATCAATCGGCTCTCCGTCGAACAGACTCTTGACCCGATCTCGATCCACCGTTTTCCTCGTTGCGACTTTATCATCCGGCATTCTTCACCGCGACTTTATATTTTCATAATTCCGTATCCGGGCTCGATCTCGTTCTCAAGTGCTCTTCCGTCGGTCTCGATAGAGTCACGAGAACGTCTTGACCCTGCTTAGGCGTCGAAGATCCCTTCATTTCATCTAGATACAACTTCTAGTGGATCTTGACCCGGCTCTCGTAAAAGTCCGGCACTCGATCTCGTTCCGAAATGATCTTCGCGTCACGTCTCGACGTTGTTCTCGAATAATTAAATCAATATTAATTTTAGAACAGCTACCTACCCTCTGATTTTGGAGGAATCGAAAATTATCGAGATCGGAGGGTAGGTATGTAGGGTAACTATACCGATTACTGCGGTATCATGCTTTGATCGTACTTTATTTTAATATTATCCTAATTGACCATTTTATGGAAGAACTATGTGTTCTGAATACAAAAAAATTGATGGCTCTCAAAATACATGGCTCTCTAATACGACATCAGAAAATATTAAAAAATGAAATCGGTAACATTTTGTACGAATTACTTTGAACGAAAAAGAGCCATGTACTAATTACTGGGTACCCATTACTGCGGATTGGAATTCGAAATATAACTCGAACCGCACCGAACAAGATAGTAATTTATCTCGGTAGTTTCGCAAGAAGAGTAGAGCGGAAATCTACGGTAATATTTCACCGAGTTCGTTACGAAGACAGATGGATCCGATATCGCGCGTCGGACCCCAGCTAAACGACGACGGTCGCCGGAAACAAAGAAACTTTTCACCGAGGACCGATCAAAACTTTTCCATCTACGCCGCGTTTCCAGTTCCCGGCGCACGAGCATTGTTTCCCTGGTAGCTGAATCTTCCGCTTATCTTGCCGTGCATCGGGCACACGACGAACAATCGAAGCGAGCCGTGCATCGTCTTATCTAATACGAGGATAATATGCAATCGGGAGGATTGTTCCCAGATGGAAAATCGTGTCAATGTCTGCCATGGCCCTAATCGTTTTAAAAAGTGCTTTTTTTCCTCTTCAAAATCTCTTTCGCACACCATTTAGTAAATCAATGCTTCTATAATAATTACTAAGAAAAAACGTCAAGTTGTTTGGTCCAATTTTCAGTTGTGTGGACCAGACTGCGGATGTTTATGCATTTTCCAATGTTTGTAGACAAATTTTAAGAAAGTGGAATGAAACAAATTTTAATTGGGACAGCCTTTGTATCAGATGATTGCATAAGTCCGTGTCCGATTTGAAAATAAAATTCGATGGTTAAATTTTAAAGAGTACAGCTTTGTTAATCAATTATATAGTCACTATTCTTTTTAGAAGAAAATGGTGACTACATAATTGTTTAATAAAGCTGTATTGTGTCAAATATAACCATTGAATTTTATTTTCAAATCGGGCACGAACTTATGCGTCCGTCTGATAGATCCAAAATAAATAAAAATTCTATAAGTACAAATTCTATCGAATTGTACATTCTCGGCTTTCTTGAACATTTTTATTCTATTCTATTCTATTCTCCGAATAGGGAAAAGGTCGACGAGTACTTTCTCCATGCGTTTCCGCGATCGTAGCCCGATGTTATGGTTATTTTGGGGAGCGGACAGGGCGCACGGGGGCAATTAGTGTTCTAGTTACGCCATTAGATGGTATCGTGCCGGTCGGCGGGATCAACCGTGGCCAAGGTATCTCTCGATGCATCGGCCATTTGGCAAGCGGCGCGGCGTGTACTGGCTTAATATGCAGTAAATGCAAACGGCAGACGTTGCCCCGGCGAAATACGTCGGCCTCGACTTCTGGCTGCATTCCAGACCGCGAGATCCCGCTGAAAATACGCATAACAAGTGGCATTGTTAGCTCGCTGCCTCGTAAAAGTCCGCCCCCAAGCCTGGTTGGTTTCGCGCGATTTAAATGCACCTTCGACGGCGCGCGTTATTTGTCACCATCCGTGTGACAAAGTGCTGTCTCCTTCGCCGTCGACGTGTTAGCGACCTTTGACTGTCGGATTCTTCCGCGGGAACTGGAGATTCGCGAAATCCACGTGCTTGACCGAGACTAATCGCGTAATTCGCTGTTTGTCAATGAAAAACTAGTAGGGTAATGGTTTCTGTGGTTAGCTATGTAAGGGCAGTAGTCCGAATTGCTTACTGTCTACCCTACTTATCAGTTATTCTCTTCTCTCGTAACGTAAAAGATTTTATTGATTTACGAGGGGAAAGATTAAACGTATCTTCCGAATCTCCAACAAATGATTTATTCAATTTTAAAGAACGTAAACACGTTATTCATATTGTAGAATTCAATTTTCCATAGTCAAGAATAATATGAATGTATAAAACTGGTCTATATCTTCCCCGATGTCGAATCACGGATTATTGGTGATGAACACAGGATCAAGATATACAGCTGGATATATATGTATATGCCGGATCGAATGAAAAATTATTCAAACGAGCTGAATAAATGATCTTCACAGGGCACTCTGGTTGGTATAATAAAAACTGTTCAGCCCTTTTTCATTACGCTTGCGACGTGATATAGCTTCCTCGATATGATTGAGACTTTAATCAACGCCACTTTGGTTGAAATATTCGATGGAGCATTAAAGCTTTTCAATAGTGCGAATACTCACTGAAAAGTCCGCCATTTATATCCGGCCAATCCAATGTAACGAATTCTTTTGATACTATTTACGCCACCGATCTTTAGACAACACAAAAGTCAGTTGTATTTATGTTATTGAGAAAGAAATTTTTGTCTTATTCTCATTTTTATAATACATATATAACCTGTGACATGTGTATAAATATTTTTCGTGGCATAAACCCTTTATGTAACTGCATCATGATACTTTAAACATAAAAGTAATTAGGAAAATTCTTTCTAGAGAAATTCTCACGATTTGAAATTGTTCCTGAATATTTCAGAATAATTCTGATCTGTAAGTGCAGTATAACACTCTGAATAAAAAAATATACAGGAATATATTTTACACATAAATTTCGTTATTCGAAAATGTTTTTCCACATTTCGTAAATTTGTCTCACCGTATGCAGCGATACAGCGATAAGCCTTATAACAGAAATCAGCGTGGTTCGACGTAAAAATTTCCCGAGGAGACGGTTCAATTAAAATCGGCTTTTCCCTTCCTCATTTGTTCTCGCGGGGAACAAAGCGACAGAAAGTATTCAAGAAGTCTGCGGTGATCAAAGCGCCAGGAAAATCCCGACGCGGGGTTGGTGTCTCCGAGTGAAAACCACCGGTCGAACAATTGTCCGTGCAATATTTCATATTCTTTGTTTCGTCGCCGCCGATTCAGCGACCAGGATTTCCTCCTCGCGGCTACTTCAACAGCTTCTTCAGACGTTATTTATTATCCGGCTTGCGATTGTATTCTACCCTTACCCGGTTCGCGAGTTGCAATCTCTGTAATAATAGATCGCGGCTGTAAATTTCCCTGCTGGGGAATTCACCAGATAAACTTGTTCTGAATATTCACAGAAAAATTATACGCGAGAACAAAGTGTCTTAATGACATTCTCAATAATTAATTTTAATTTTTAATCCATTTTAGAACAGGAAGGATGGAAATACCTGTTATCTCCTTGACAATTATAATATCTCATAGTATAATATATAATAGTTTCGTTGTCACCTGATTTGCACGATGTGCATTTAGAAAGATTTTTTTTAGTGTGGTTAAATAAATTGGAGCTTAGAAAATAATAAAATGTTAGCAAGAAAATAATCACGCTGTTTATAATACACTCTGCTTATTAATAGACAGCCGATTTTATGTTATATGTGAAACATATTAAGAAAGAAAATCAATTTCACTCCAGTTTGTTACAAATCAGGTAGAAAATTTTGATTTTGCATAAAAATCCGCTGTCTACTTATTAACACAAAAAGAAAGAATGATTAAATATTAAACATGGTGAAAGTAGTTACAAGTCGTACAAGATTTTCTCGTAACGAATAATAATTAAAATCAAAGTCTCTGCAGCGTGTAGCCTCGAACGTAAAGATACTTTCTAACGGGGGGAAGGGATTTTCCACGAGCCCCTCTCGGGAAAACCCGCCGTGAAATTTTCCGCAACGATAGCCCCTTTAGCCGGCAAGTGCTTCGTCCACTTCCGCGGAAAACTTGCTGCTCGACCGTGGAAACTCGGGCTCTCCGAGGCTTGCAATTTTCTTACGCCTAATCGATTCGGTTAAGTGCACTCACCCCTTCCTCTTTGCCTTGCAACAAGTGGAAAGCGCCGGCCCTTTGGATGCCAGGAAGGAACCAGATCGGATGGGAGCGTATAAGCCTCTCGATCAGAGTGATGTCACAGGCGACCTCGCTGCCAGAATCTTCCGTGGAGCTCGAAGATCCACCCGAGGTCGCCGAGCCCTCCGAGGAGAGCGACTCCTCGCTCTGAAAATCACCAATCCATCGTTAATCTACTTGCTAGGTATATGCATACAATAAATAAAAGATAAATATTGGGTTGGCAAAAAAGTGATTTCGGTATTTTAACCCTCGTCCCTCGTGTCAATTTGATACAGTTTTCACGAAATATGTTATATTGTTCTATTATTTGTTGGTAAATTTGCCCGGAATAAACACGGATTATAAACGTTGAAGAGAAAAGAAGGTCTCCCTTCGCCTAGCACTTCCTCGTCGCCTAACTTAATTCTGCATAGTTTTGTTTATAATTTGAAAAAGTTAGCGCTGTACACGCTATACGAACATAAAAGAGATCAGTAAAATCTGCTTTTTGTTCTGCCGCGATTCATTCTGCTTATCCACTGGTTTGAAAGCGTGTACTATTTTCATCCGCGATTCCCAAGAACCATTCAACGACTTCAATAAAAGGAACAGTGGACGAGGAGGAGGGGAAGGGAAACGGTCGTCTGGAAAAGGGGATTAAAAAATATCTAGACGCGACGGGGAAGAGGATGCGGAAGTGAAAGAGAAAAATGAAAAAAGAAAAAGGAGGTGGCGGAGGAGATCGGACAGTAAAGTCGAGAGAGCGATTAAACGACGACGACTAAATAAACGATGGCCAGGCATTGGCTGCAAATTGAGATAACCGAGAAAAGACCATTCGCCGCGCGACGGTATAATGCGGCATTAGAGTGCATTGTATGACGGCCTGGGAGGATTTACACCCTCAGAATTGCGGCTTAAAGGGGTCTAGATTTCCATATTCGTGGAAAGAGACGGAGGATCGACTTTGTCCACTTGTTTCGCTGATAGCACGCCGGAATTGGCCTTTTATTGCGGCCGAAAGAGCACGAACCGAAGTTAACAGTAAAATATTGAAGACAGTTACATGGATAATAAAAAACAGTAATATGGAACATCGTAAAATCTCGATAAAGAAGAACGAGCTCTAAAAAGAATCTTGTTTTCTAGTAGCAACAGATGTGATCATTATGCATTTCTGAGTGGACGGAATTGAAAACAGTAAAAGCATTTAAAGGCTTTCAGAATATCGGTGCATTATCAAAGGAAGAGACAATTTTCTTTGGCCCTTGTTTCTTAAAATTTTTATTTTTCATTATGATGCAAATGAGCATCAGTTGACTACTATTTAAAGAGAATTATTGTTTTCACGATGTGCAAGGGTTTCTGAAAAGTGGAACAAATCACAAAAAAATGATTACTCGCTAAATTCATAAACCAGTTGTACGAGAATCCCCTCTTACGGTATTAAAAACTCGTTCATAGAAACCGTCCCTAGGGTATTTTTCACGCATCCATCCTCTCAACAATGCCCGGACTATTTTATCCGGGATAATCGAACGGGATTATCCAGGAATCGAGAGATTTACGCGTACTTCCTATCGACAAGTCGTTTTGATCGATGCTGATGGATCGATTCCCGTTTTTTTCCCGAGTTTTCGCTGTTTTTTGTAATTCTCTGCTGCGATTCGTCAGCGTCCGTCTCCTGTCAGCGAATACCAGGACCAGGGACGAACCCTTCACGCTTTTTACCCTCGGCATTTAGAGGGATATGTGGATTATTCGAATCGGCGAGCCTCAATCGGCGCTTGGTTTGATTTATTTGGTCACGCACCGGCGCGGTGGTGGCTCGACGTTGAGTTTACGGTTCGAGAATCGTTTATCGATTATTCCGCGACGACTGCGGGGTGACTGTGGGGATTTAGAGGGGTCGCGCAGTGATTTTCCCAGTAAGAAGTCCGATAATTCAGTTTCTGTTACCTAGGCTCTTCCCGAATAAAATATAGTCGATCTCATCAATAGGTCCTTCGGAAAGTCATTTCATTTTCTCCAGGAAAAAAGAAAGCCAATTTTTTACCATTTGGAATAAGTTTTATGACACTTTGTTCTATGATCTCTTGCGATTTTTCAGGCAACTTGAAGAACTTGAATTACTTTCCGAACGACCTAATAATTGCAAAAGTCAGGCTGGAGTCTACTTCCGAGGGACGAAAACACTTGAAACGAGTGTTTCGCGCCGTGATTTTCCGGCGAGAGGCTTTTCCGGACACTCTGCTAGACGGATGGCCTCGTTTGCGAAACTGTTTGCCGGCTGAATTGTCCCGGATTGGCTTCGTTATGTATCCGATCGACTTGGAAACAGTAGGATCCTAACAATCTATACCGAAGTGACAAAAAATCAAGTGCACTCCCATGTAACAAGATTGAAACGCTGTTTAAAAAGAAAACTGTATATGTTTGTATTTTACACGGCAGTAGAGAAAATATACAAAGCAGTGTACAAACAAAAAATTACAAAGACCACTTACTGTCACAAAAAATTCATGTATAGTCGTAAAAATGTCGGGAAACCTTGGAAGGGTTCTTGAGGGTTTTACGAAATTTATTAAAAGAGGAAAATCATTCTTATTCAACTCCAGTTGCTGATGCAAGATTAAATAAATAAATAAATAGAATTCAATTCTTCCGAGGGGATGATTTCTCAACTCCGTAAATAATCCGATGATCGCGAAATAATTTCCGCGGTGTGCAGACGGTGGTGTGAAATGATATAGTGGTCAGGAGCGGCGCGATCGGGTGACATTTTCAATTTTTACTCCCCCATTTTTCTGCGGGGGTGGAAACGGATGCGACAGGGGGTTGAAGAGGATTCGCGAAGGGGTTCGCCGCGTGCCGGAGTTTCGAGTGTAATTTAATTTGAAATGCAGACTGACACACAACGGCGTTTCAGGTTAAACGGATTAAACGAGGACGTGCGACGCGTGCTAAACACCCTTGCAGCTAATTGCGAATCCCTTAATTGCTCGTCGCGAAAAGTGTTCCTCGGCGACCACGATTTTTTCCGGGATTCCTTCCTTCGTTACCAGTTCCGAGCAATTGCTTCAGGAAAAATAAGACGAATCGGTAAAACAAACCCGTCCGCAAAGAATCTCAGCGAGGAACTCGTCTACTGAATTCGAGAATCGAATGTATACAACGGTAATCGAGTTTGTTCGAACCCTCAGCGACACAGAATAATGAAACGTAATTTTGGAAATTTGCATAAACTTCCACGGAGGTTCCATTTAAAACTCTTAGCCGAAAATGTACAGTGTTGGCACAGAATAAGAAATTAAATTTTTGCCAACCATTACATTATTTCATCTTCGATGGAAATTCACGGGGTTTCTGTTTTTAATTGGATCATTATTTAACACATGTGTTCAACCCTGATGGCAATACCACTCAATCAACAGAAAAAGTTTAACATTTCAATTAAAAAAATATGTTACACCGCGTTAAAAATCTCTTTTATGCGTGAAAGAACAACAATACACCAGGTGAACAAAATTGGCAAGGTACACTGTGCATTCAAAGTAAGTTAAAGATTAATGGACGATTTAAAAAATACTCGTGGCGTTTGCCGATTCACGTTCGACGGCTAATATAATATATTATCACTGCCACGTGGGATAAGTTACACCGTCACTGCAACTTTTTCACGGGTGACAGTTGAAAAATGATCGAAAGGAATCGTCTGACTCACCTGTACATGATGTAGCTGCGTAAGCTGATGATGTTGCAGCGGATTTGGCGGAGGCGTGCTCGGCGAGCTGACAACCTGAACGGTTCCGTGCTGCTGCAGGTACGGTTCCAGGAAGACATCACTCCTACAACAATAAAATCAAACATTTTGATCAGAGAGACGTCCATCATCCGAATGGAATTGTAATTCGTTGCGTTTCGCAGCGAACCACAGTGCAGTGGTTCTGAATGCTGATAACAAATGGTGATAATATTTGCTATTCCTTAAAATTCAAATTAACCAACTTGAACGGCTTACAAAAATATGAAACAAGTCATAGGTAATTTAGGGATATTAGGACGCGAATTATAAGATCCAGTATTTATCATTAGTATATATTTAAATCTCTAGGCCCTCCAATTTCCAAATATTTAAATTACGCCTCGTAAACGTAAATAGGACTTCTGTGGGCACTTTTGACTACTGAAAAGCCCCATCTTTGCATTATTGTGAAATGAGAAGGCGCATCCCGGACCCTTGCAATCCTGGAAAAACGAGTCTGCTTCCTTAAGTGTGACGGTGACTTCCGCTGTAGAAAGAAGAGAATTGATATGAGTGAGATACCGATACGAGATACCGATACTGTAGTATGGATTCGAACTCGGGATCTCCAGCACAGTAGTCGGAGGTTTTGCTAACGCCACTGCGACATATTCTTACGCATCCATCCCTGGCCGATACGCAACGGCCGCTCGTTAATACGTAAAAATCTCTTTCACCCTTACGACCCATCCGCCGGACCACCACGTGTTGAGAACCTCCAGTCGCCATAGCAACCCCCATCCGATCTCTCGCAGACGACGAACACCGTCCTCGACGGCGAATCAGGAACGTAACTTCCGCCTCGCTGGCCCTTTGTTATTTTCGGCTGGCCGCTGGCAATTTGACGCCGCGAGTCGCGACCCTCCCACTCCGTTTTATGCGTTTCGGCTCGATAAGGGCGGCATTTACGCTCCCGTGACCGGTGAGTGCATTTCCGCTGTTCTTAACTCTTCTCCTTCGACCACTGTCCTTTTAGGACACTGTCACATTTTACGAGGGATGTACAGTTTCACGAATCTATCAGGAATTTGTTTATTCTATTTAGATTTCTTCGAACTTCACAACTCCCGCTCTCTGATCAGTGATGAGTAGACTGCGGATGTTCATGCAATTTTCAATTTTTGTAGACAAATTTCAAGAAAGTGGTATCAAATAAAATCCTATGTTTATTCGTCGTCATAGCATTTGTAGATCCAAAGTAAATAAAAATCGTATTAAATTCTGTACAATTTAATACTCCAGCATGTTTCGAAAATTTTAATTGAAAGAAGAATATGCAATTTTTATTCAGCTCCTGTGTCCTGCAATCAATGCAAACATTTTTTATTTTGCATAAAAATCCGCAGTCCAATAATCATCGTTAACAAACTCTTCGTCGCTGGAAATGTCCTCGAATCCGGAAATGTCACGGTACAGAGAGAAACGGTTGAAATTCCAGAAAAATGTAAAATATGCATTTTATATTCATGTTATATTCTGTTTCCCGGTATAGTTACCTTATGAGCAATTGCTTTGTTTTATATTTGTCGGACTGCGCGGAAAAAATGTCGGATTTATCTCGACGGTTCTGCACGGTGCCACTGCACCGGGCCGCAACTAATTGCGTAGACTCGACGGAATAATTGACGCGGTTGCGTGTTCCATTTACCAGCAAGCGGCCGTAGTTTCAACGGTATTATTTCGAGGAAAGTTTGTCGCAATCTGCTGGCGAATATCGTATGGGGTAGTAGCGAAGGGCGGTACCGTGTGTTGACGTACGCAAAGTCGGTGCCCGTACACGTCCTGCACACTATTGTCCTCTGCGTTTGACAGTTGGATGGTCTGTCCGGCAGCCGAGGCTACGTTTGTGTCGCGACGCCCTCGGCATCGCCAACGAAGGTTCTGCCTGCAGGGGTTGATGAGGTTTCCGTCGAGTTCTGGTCGCTTTAGAAACTCGGGAAAGTTTGAATTCGGCCATACCAGCCTCTTCATTCAAAGTTCTTTGTCATTGTTGCGCCCACAGGTTGCTCGAAGGGCTGTTCCGTGAAATGTTCATGTGTTTCGTTAATTGATAATGCGTGGAGCTTCAACAGTTCTGTTGGCCAAGGGGAGTAGGATAATTTTAGAAAAAGGACACGCGTAGCTCGCACGGTATCTGCTGAAAGGGTCGGGAGGCTTTTTAACCCTCCAAGTCCTGAATTATGCTACCGTTGCTTTTTAAGCGTAATTGTTATTCCAGATACTTGGAGACTGTTGGAATAACACTTATGATGTCTATGACTATAATGTCACATATTTTAATCAGTGCACGAATGTTATTTCATTTTGCTTTGTCATCGATCCTTTCATTTTACTTTTTAAATGTCGCGTCCCCTATCCGTTTGTCGTGTTCCACTTAATAGTGTTCCTTTTTAAAGAGAGAATTTTAAAAAAAGATGAATGTTAGTTGAATCAAATAAAATATGTCTCAGGGAATTGTTCAGGTCGAAAGCATAAAGAGTTGGTACGCGTATGTAGCAGTCTAGTCGACCTCGTCTCAGAACTCACCCCTGAAAAGCTCGACATTGCAGCCTCTCTCGCCTCGCAATTAAAAAGCTCTCGACTTGGTCGAATCGCAGCATAAATCATTCGCGGGTAACTACATTGACAGCTGGCACCGGCTGTTGTCATCCTTTTTCCTCCCGAACGCACTGCCACGCATCAACGGACGATTTGTTACGTCGCGACGTATCGATTTTCCCGGCCGCGATATCCGCTCGGCGGCCGGACGTCATTGACTAATTTCGCGCCGCGAATTAATTGACTACTCGAGGTTCTCGGTGGCACACAGCTCACCGTTTCCGCCACGCGGTCTCTGTCGATTTAATTAGGGGGCACAAAAAGCGCTCAGGGGTCGGGAAGTGCAAATATCGGGAAAAATACCGAACCAGTATCAAAAGCAAAATTTCCGTTTAGCTGTCTACTGCAAGTTATTTTGAATTTTGTTCAATCCATAGGCATTTATACAGGGTATTAAGGGGTTCAACCGGGAAGGGGATGATTCTACGTAAACAAGTACGACGAACATTTGGAATCAAATGTTTTCAGACAAAAGACATTGTTTCTGAGATAATAAACTTTAAACATCTTCTTTGTCAAAGCATATACCTATAGTAGACTGCCTCTCGATCGATTGCCATTTTATTTCATTTAGAACTTACATGTACAGGATGAGTCACTTCTTTTTTATCTTTATCTTTATGCAATTATGACTTTTGAAAATGTTGAAAAAATGCTAGGATATAAAATACCACAGAATTTAGTACGATTTTAGTTTGTATCAGATCTAAAACGGCTACTATGACGGAAAATGAGATTCGATTTGATTCGAGTTTCTTCGTCTACAAAAATTCATGTATTGATATTTTATCGAGATATAAAGGTGACTTTGATGCGAGAGACCTTAAGGACCAGAGGATACATTGAAAACCGTTTCGAACTCACTGACAAAAGAGACAACTTCCGGAATGTTAAAATTGTTGGCGTCTGTTCTGCAAGCGCTATCTTCCCTAAGGATGCGCGAAATCAATTACAAAAGTTGCTCTTCTCTCGAGGCAGCTTCTCTCGAGCATCTCGACGGAAATTACGCCCGCGCGTACGTCCGTTTACAAAGGGCGCATTGTCCCTTCGGAGCCGAAGATGGTCGAAGCTGCGCCGCGGAGGATTTATCTACAAGTTCCTAAGCGATTACCTGGGCGAGAGGCCGTTTCTGCAGGCGGGCGTGGGTAACAAGAGTCTCTCTGCGGCTTCTGTTCGGAAAGGTTCGCGATCCCCTCGCTCCTCCCTCGAACCGAATCCTCTGTGCGCTTGTATTCGTGGGAAATGAAACGGAAGAAAGGCCGGAATCGGCAATGGACGATACAAAATCGTGTTTTGCTCCTCGTTTAGCTCCTCGCGATCCTTAATTGTGCCCGTTTTAATCCGGAAATAAGTAAAAGGAACGGTATCCTGCGAGATAAATTTGCGACATAAATTCTGCACCCTCGGAATTTCATTTTTGAACCCATCGAGGACGATTTGTGACGGTACCCTATATTCTAATATTGTATGATATGGAACAATACGTAATTTAGCATATTTTAATCACATTAAAAATTATTTTAAGTCATCGGAAGCAGAAACTAATAATTAGTCCTCTCACGACCTTCATAGTCGTGCTTCAGAAATATGTATCCTATCTGAAGCCATATCATCATCGATAATTTGCCAGTGTGAAAAGGAAAATCCCGCCTCGTTTCAAGCATGCAATTATCTCGATCGTTGAATACCGATAACTGGAAAATAAAATACTTTATTGCTTAACTTAAAAGGAGCGAATAATATTCACATTTATTAAATTTAATTTCGTACACTCACGACGAACCTGATACGACGTGTAGAGCGAGGGGTTGAAACAGTAGAAGATTATTTATTGGTACAGATAATAATATACTCTTAAAGACCTCTTTCAAATCTATTTCATATAATTTCATACTCCGCGGAGTAATATCTCGTTTCGTAACCAGTAATTATGTCGTACGCATATAGATTAGATGGTAACTAATGCGTCTGAGGTGGTTATTTTAATGGATTCATATTTCTCACTTCTTCGACTAAATCCGGATGAAGCGCAATTTAATCGGATCTTTTAATGCGGCATCCTAATTCTCAAATTAGAATAGCAGAACTGTTGCAATTTGCAAGAGCTTCATTACTCGCTCCAGTGAAAACACTAATCCGGTCGTAGATAACGATAGGAAGAGCGCAATTTCCTGTACCGTTCACTGTCACATCATTCTTTTCCGCCGTGATTCCGCAACCCAGATGCTCCGTTGCCCCGTTATCTAATCGCGACACGAAATATTAATTTTAATCGTCTCTGCTCCCCGAAGTACAAATCGTGTTCTAGAAAGCTGCCTCCACGTTAAAAAGAGAAAATGGGTGGATGTGTTTCGCGTAAGAAGACACCATGCGAAAACGCGAACGACGCGACGGCTGTTTTTCCTCGAGAACGAGTTTTTCCTCAAAGAAGTCGTGTAACGTCTCGAGCAGCGTCGAGCCTCAAAGGAACACAGAGCCGTGAAGGGACCCCTCTTCTTTCTTTCAGCCTGCTTTCTTTATGAGTTTTCCAGTCTGAAGATGTTAATTCGCTACTGTCTCGTAGGGAGAGCATAATTGTTGCCGGCCTGGCATTATTGGCCCGGACCATTATCCGCAGGGCTCGCAGCTATTTCTGAACTTGAAATTCTTCCCCGGGAAACTTTCGCGGCCGCCTCTTTTTGTTTGTTTCGAAATAACTGGCAAATTTGTTCGCTGCTTTTTTTTTACGCTTCGCCCTTTGTGGAAGGGAGGACTGAGACTCGTTAATTGGATCCGACTGCTCCGCGTTGTTTTCAACTGGGATATTCGGGATTTCGCGTTGTCAGGTGCTGGAAGTTTCCAGGATTCCCTCGACACCTGTGTTACAGTTCATTAAAACCTTCATTCATCATCTCCTTATTACACAGTATATTTTTCAAGTTTTTCTTGTGTATCGGCGATATATATCAAGCGAGAAATTTCGCTTGAAAATTGTAATTGAATAAATTGTCGTGCAAAACGTAATTTCAAGCATTCAAACGACACTATTACGATTTCATTCATACATTTAATTCCTTGACGCCGCTATTGAATCGCAGCCAGTAGCGGCTTGTATTCTCGTGACACCTTGAATCGTAGCCAAAGGGAGCGGCGAAAAACAATAACGCGCTTAAAGAAATGCGTTTCCCAATTCCATTCGCATTTTACCTTTATTCAACGTTCGGGTAATTGTTACATTAATATCTCCCGGGCTCTATCGAAACGAATCTGCCGGCGAATTGAGAGGAAAGTCTCATTGTGGAGGTTACAGGATTTCGAACTTGAAATTCAATGTTGTGCGTTTTATTCAAGCTTTTGTTTTGTCACTATAAAATTTTATTAAATTCATTTTAAGTATTGAAAAATTCAAATTCATTTAGAGAAATTTGAAACACACTTAAGCAGCGGTGGAACGTTCAGTGTTAAAACCAAGAAGGGTTAAAGTCATTAGCGAACAATAAAATCCCTTTAAAAGTTCCGCAGTCTGAAACGTGTTATTAAGAAAGCGTTAAGTAATTTTTGCACGCGAGGGTTGAAGCGGCTTAATTAATCAGCGAGGGGTGAAACATGCACGAGGGATGCATCTCGGGCGAGCATCAAGCCAGCAGTTCCTTGAAGTTCCTGCGAGAAGACGTCTCCTGCAAAGTTCAAAGAAATTCTCCGGATGAAAAAGACTCCCCCTTTCCTTTGCGCCTCTTCGCGCGAGAACGGGGAAGGGTTGGCAATGGCGGAGACAACGTCGACGGTCACAGAAAATTAGCGTGGAGGTTCGCTGTTGTTTGACCGACTTTCAGTAAATATTTGCACGAAATAATTTAGCCGAAGTAACTCCGCCAATTTCTCTCTGGTAAACGTTTTCGAGTTCTATGTACACATATCTACATTCTTTCATTTGCTTAAATATTCCAAATGCAACAGCCAATTGTTATCAATTCGGTTCTCGTTTACCAAACTTTCCCCTCTTTCTCTCTTTTATCATCCCTCTATTCATGAAATCGGATGCTTTCAGCATTTTGATGGAAGACTGTCGTCTCTCCGTACATTTTCGATGCAAATGAAAAATCCAAGCGAGGCCCTCTTCCGGGCAAACGATCAAAGCGATCAGACGCAGACATTGAAACGTTCACGAGCAGCACAACTCGGCGCTCGTAAAAGGAAACACCGGGCTCCCGGTATCCTCGCTCAATGAGCGCGTTTTCCACGTAGTTCTTCGCAAACGTATTTCGGTCAATATGAGGCCATCTTCGCGAGCCGTTTTCCGCTTTACACCGACCTCTAACCCTTTAACTGCGGCCCATTCGCCCCTCCCCCCATCGGGAAGGACATTTTCAGGAGCCATCGTTTAGGAGACGTGAAATTCGAGCACGAACTAACTGTACCATCTACTCAACAAAATCCAAGTCGTATGGATCAATATTAAAAAAGTGTTCTGAAAGCTGTGAGTGACTGTATATGGCTGCAACTTTCATTTTGCATAAAGATCCGTGGTCTAATTATTACTAATAATTTTACTGAAAAATTTTGAATCTATTAAGACCATTAAAAATGTATATTTCGTTTATATTGATTTATTACACTCTTGTTATATCCATTTATCATATTAATATTCTCAAAACTGTGGATTTCCATAAAGATGCAACGATAAACGTTCATTATGACCAAACTGAACAAATACAAAGCAGTGTAATTGTTTGTGTAAACGCGGTTCCGAGCAAACTGTTGGGAACAATGGAAAAAGCCCTAGAGCCAATTCTATACATTTTCAGCGGAAGTGAGTTAGCCAATTCAATGATGTTTCTCGTGAACCATGAAATCGTTCCTTTTCCATCGCAAGAGAAAATCCACCGACGGCAAGCACATCCATGTACATATTTTTCCGGTCAGCGATCATCGTAATCGACGACTTTTCTATTCTCCTTTCCTCTCACGCTGAGCGCGAATCCACCTCTCGTGACTCGGCGCAGTTGCCTCGAAGGCTTCGTGCTTTTCCTGACGACCGTCTGTCGTTCGAAAGTCTGCGCACGTCGAGGTCAATAATTTCGTGCTGATTAAATGCCACTTGACCAAGCGAACATGGTTTCATTAAATTTGGAACAGTTCCAAACAAATGAGCTCCTAAACAAAGATACTTACCGTATATGTACGAATTATTTGTATGATTACAGAGCCACTATGTAGTGAGGCATCGTTCGCGAAAAGGGACGTGTAATATTAATATTCAGTAAATGTTGTTTGAAATCGTCTTTATCTTCGTATAAATAATGTCCCGGTTTCGTTCAGACTGTTCCGCGTGTCGTTCCACCAAATAAAGCTGAATTATGATAGCCATTAAGCAATCGCGTCTCGATGGAGACGAAAACATTTGAAAAGTCTCCTTTATCGTCTTAAGCAAATACCCCCATAACAATTCCCATCAGTTCAGCTTACGTTCATCTACCGGATTACGGTCAACATGGTATTTCCAGAGGGTCATGCTCGCGGAAGACCGTAACCTCCTCGACAAAAGAACGAAAATAACCATAATCCTCGCTATAGTTCGCGAACTTGATTCGCCTGTGTGCCGTGTGTGCGGACACAGAAACGCAGCCAGAGAAACAAGAAAGTTCCGATTAGTCCAACTTCCTAACCGAGTTATCAACGTTCTGGAAATCACGTGGCTCCTCGGTGGAGATTAAATCGACCGGAAGCCGCGTCCTCCTTCGGAGGAGCAGAACCGGATATTGGCGGAAGCCGTCCGACGACCTTCGCGAACGGAATTAATTCCCTTCGACGCGACGACCAGAATTTTCCTCGTTTAAATTTCTTTGTCCGAAAAAATGTCTGCATTCGTTAATTCATTAACGAAGTATTTGATTTTAGTTTGTTCTGTTCAGAATTCATCATTAATATTTTTTTCAAGTTGAAAATGCTAATTATTTCACTTCTCGCACTCGCACTCACTATCAGTGTGCCTTTACAAACTTTTTGAACACGTCAGTGAACGAATTCGAACACATCAAAAATTGTTATGCTGTTCAAAATAAGTGTTCTCACTAATTTTTTGTTGTATAAGTAGAAATAGGCAAATCTTTCCATTCTTCAGCATGGAATCAGATTCTTCAGCATGGAATCTGGGTTATATTATTTTTAAAAAACCGAACAAACGTTGCTTCCCGGTCCGACGTCCGAAAATAGCATCGCATTTATCATTTCTTCAGCCTCGCGACAGGGAGGGATACTGTACCTAATTTTTCTCTCGCAGCCAAACAAGTTTTAGTACGTGCAGTTTTTCCGGAGGATGCTCGGCGCCACAGAAAAAGCTTCATAAATCCGCGTTATCTTCTGAGAAGATCACTTTTCCCTGGGCGTGTTTTCTAGATGAGAAAGGCGATGACGCGCGAGCGAATCATGCCAAAAATTCCGAAAGAACTATTTCGAAAAATTGGCTGTTCGGTCGCGACGAGATTCGTCTGGCTAAGAGGAAAGAGATCCCTCTCCGAGGAGAGCACTTTCCTGCATTCAGAGTAATAGAATGCTTCCTCGTCGCTTTTCCTTAAATCCGACAAACAAAATGCAAGGCGAGAGACGAGAGATCGTTCTTTGAAGAAAATGATCCTGGCTAATGCCCGGCGAAATATTTCAATGATGCTTTCAATATGGAAGTGTTCGGATGTTTTTGAGACGGTATAAAAATAAAATGTGTTGTCTGCATTGTCCACAAGAAGGTCGTCCACATCTTGAAGTTCGCTATAATTTGTCACAAAAAAATTTCGAAAATCAAGAGACCCGAGACTTGGGTGATTGTTTGAGAACCGAGGGTTGAATAGGTATACGTAATATAATCATTACGAGAACTACGTATAAGAAAAGACGAAAGTGGAGCCGGCGGTGTTTAGACGCGAAAGTGGTCAGGCGGGTGTCTCTGGCAGGTAAACGGAAGAAGATCAGGAAGGAAGGTGAAAGAGGATGGAGGGAGGAAGGAAAAAGGTTCCTCTGAAGGCAGCCAAGGTACGACTCCCGTACACAAGTCCTCTCCGGTTTCTCAGCGAGCGAAACCGAAGCCGAAGAGCGACTCTTGGGTTACACGATGGGAGCAGCAAAGTGGGCTTAAGTTACCCGATGTAACACGCGACAGTTTGCTAAGAGCACCTACACGCTCTGTTTCGACTGTACGCTGACGTCACCCGTTAGGCTGTATTGTCCGCCTACGAATCTCAGTGTCGGGGTGGTCCACGGGGTGTGGCCAAACAATGGGAAGCCCGTCCATTCATAAATACATTCATAAATACTATTAAACATATTAGCAAAGGAAATAAATGTGTATAACATTTTAGTTTAGGCAGAAAATTTTTATTTTGCATATAGATTCGCTGTCTAGTTGTTCCTTAAGCTTATACTAAATCGCAAAATCATGATATATGAATAATCATGGTATATTCCAGCCTTGTAGAGCCTTCTAACCTTCCAAGTATTTTTTGTTCATTCTATACGTTTGTTTTTGAGCCACCGAGTAGAGTAGATCCCCCATTTCAGTGGTGAAAAATGAAATTAGAGCTTGTCCTTCATCCGGCGAATATCGTGGACGTTGATAGAGATTAAGGGGCTTGAAATTTAATCTTTTTCAAAATTCATAACTGCGATCCAACCCTTGTCCATCCCTTAAAGTGAAGATCCTCGTCGCTTCCACTTCCGAAGTATTCGAAAATCTAACCCTAATCCGAGATTAATCAATCCTCATTAAATGTACGTCTTAATTACTCTCGACCGAGAATTGATAGGAAGAGAGATTTCGATTTTATAACAAAAAAGAAGAAATGTCTGTTTAATAAAGTTGGAGTGCGCCGAGCGATATTTCACTCACGGAATTGGCTGGTTGAAACGCGACAGGCAAATATAGTAATTAAAGGGTACATAATTGCGGAACCCCCGAATGGTCGGTGATCAAAGGTGGATCGTTCGCCCTTTTCTGTCCCTCTGACGTCAGTGCGTATATTGGGCTTCCGTGTAAAACATTCCATGGTGAATCCGCGCGAGGGTTCGCGGAAATTGCCGTTGCGGCGTAGTTTCCTGTCATGCCGCGTCGCGTCGGCTCGAATTTAATCGCGGCGAATCAATGTTTTAAAAACCTTCAATCAAACCAATCCCATACCCAGAAAATAACAGGTATCCCGCTAATCGATCTGTCAAACGCTAACTCGTCGATTCATGATCTTTTGTTTTCCTACTGCGTTCCTACATTTTAATTGTTCTATCTTCTCAGAAAATATCGAAGTCTGATCTGACACGAAAAAAGTTATCGTCCTTCCAAAAGTGTCCTAACATTACTGTGGTTCACTGTATTTTATATTCGATTACTGAAGGAAGATTCCTCCCTCAGAGAATCCACAATTTCTGATCGAATCAAGAAACTCGATTTTCGCGGACGGAATGACGTCTTGTGTATCTGTCGCGGCGACATCGAGAATCCGATTTCTGTCCAGAAATAGTTAGGAGATGGACTAGAGGCCGACGGATGCATCCCCGTCATTATCCTCTTTCCCGTCGCCGAGATACAGCCTCGACGCGACCGGATAACAGCTCGTGATCGATTGGAAATGAGCTCTGTCCAGCTCGTTCTGTTTTCCCGACCGTGTCGTCTATTTGTCGCCGATCTGGTTCGTCGGCTTTATCCTCTCTCTCTCTCCTGAGGGACAACGAGAAATTCATTTTTCCTCTTTCGCCGACGTCGCGCCAGCCTGGATAGCATTTCACTTATCTCTCTTTCGTTCGCGAGACAGGCTGCCGGTGCTTTCTGTCGATCGATCTGTCGAATGGAATTTCGTCTATGACCGATTCGCATTAAAAGCTTGCAAGCTCAAGGGGCATTCGAAAAAATCGAAAAACATTTTTTACACAATTTCAACTTAATTTCTTATCTACAATATTTTTCTCTGATGATATAGGATTAATTTTCCTATCGAAAACAATCGGTGTATCTCCGTCAAAAATACATAACCTTTGTAATTCTCTATATTTTTTCTTAAACGTCCCATCAGTATCAGCGTAAATAATCAAATTTTAAGATAATACATTTTTTCAGAAATAGAATCGTCCAAACAAAAATTCATTTATTTCCCAAACGGGTCCAATAGGTTGAAAACAATATGACAATATTTTTAAATTTTCTAACAATTTCATTGTCTCGCGTTTTCCCTACACATTTAGGTAATAAATGCATAAAATCCGCAGTCTACTAACAAATATCGATTGATAAAATAAACTTATACGGTAGATTCTAAAAACTCCAATTTTCCACACACTTTTGAGCGGCGCTGTACACGTAGGGGACTCTTCAAGGGGAGTGGTAGCTTGCTGATTCTAGTTCGCAGCACAAAGTGACGAGAAAGACGTTTGGATCTACATAGGCAGCTCTAATAGCCTCGCTGATCAATAGGGGATTCATCTTACAAGTTGTCTGCAGCTTGGCACGATCCGCAAGGTTTGGACCCGCAGCTCTGGTAAACAATCCCTCCAAATTGACCCCCTGGTCAGCCTCTTTGTCGCAATGAAAGCACCGCCATCAGGCTCACGTCGAAATTAATCGACTCGTGGAGTTTCTACCACCGTACAAACGTCGCTTTGTATTTTACCCGTTATCAAAGCGATCCATAATATCCCGGCCGGTCGTCTTTGACGACGTCAGCCAGGGCTTTGCCTTGGGATCCGACGGATTCCATGATGTTTCAAAGGACTCCAGTCGATATTCACCGTGGAAAAAGGATATCTTGCGTTTCTCAGGGGATTTCGCAGAAACTCCATTTCCAGGGTGGAAATGGGCTCTCTCTCACCCTCCTGCTATAAGAATCCTTCGATTTTCGGGCTTGCATTGATATTATTATCCTCGCCGCATGAAAATGTCGCGACGTTTCCGAATCCGCACCAGAAAATAACTTTACTTACGGAAAGATCAAGCTGATACCATAGTGTGCTGAATTTTTACAAATGTTTCATATATTCTTAAATTAATTGTTTTTTTGTTTTTCACTTTTACCGCTGGATACAAGCTATCGAGAGATTTTCCTATGAAGCTAGATAATGTTATACAACTTCACCATTTTGTAATTTTATGTAATAAGAAAAATACGAAAGGGAAGCTAGAATGTTGCTTAATGTTCCGTGAGAAAATCTTTTTTTGCAATATTTGTACAGGGTGAGACTGCGGATCTTTATGCAAAATAAAATATGCTTGCATTGATTGCCAGAGACAGGCGCAAAATAAAAATTTCTTTCTTCCCTTAATTATCTGATCAAGCTGAAGCCGATACGCTGATATCTTCAAATCTTTTTACTATGTCCACTGCTTTAAATTGTGCTTGTCCATTTTTGTCATAAATGCATAAAATCCGCAGTCTACTGATAACACGACGATCTCAAATAACTCGTAAGGTATTTTTTGTTGTACGAAAAAAATGTTCAAACAAATGTCGCATGGTTTCTAGGGGACCTTGATCAAGATCAAGTCCTAGGGGACTTCATTCGTACCTTGATTATGAGACTCACCCTGTATACGAGAAAAAAAGTTGGATTTACTCTCTATTTTATGGTTAGAGAGTTGCATGTTCCCTCGAGCGAGAAAGGATAGATTGCCGAGTGAGAACCACTGAGTCAGACGGCAGCCGCTCGATTTTCGTACCGAGATGATTCTTCCCGAAGCATTTCCCAGCGGCCGGCAGTGTCACAGTTTCCCAGCGATTATCGGAGCGTGGAAAATGAAAGGGAAAGTAGGCGCGCGATCGCCGCCGCAGGATTAAACGGTCCTCCTGGCCTGGTGTCTCGTAACATTAGACCGAAAGTGGCGTATCGTGTTTCGCGCGGTTTCCTCGATTTACTCGCGAGACAGGGCCGAGAGGCTTTCTGCCTCGACACGCCTCGCTGCTACGGCAAACCGTGCTCTTCCTCAGTCCTCTCGCGGGATCCTTTCGTTGGACATCCACTCACTAACGAAACCTGCCTCCACACCTACCTGATGAGTTTAATTGACCTATTACCCGGAGAAACCGGGGAACGGAGTAAACTGTTATCTCTCATTTCAGAAAATATCTGCTACCCTTACACGGGGAACGCCCTCTACCCGTAAATGTACTATTGGGACCGATGCGGCTCCACTCAAATTTATCCTAATCATTATTTAACGTGTTAGTTATGGTAGAACTACTTGTGGATTTAGATGAAGTTTTTGCCATTTGGCATGGAGATGAATATAATTTAATTTAATAAAGTTTCTCACAGTCGTGTGTACATTATGTACATGTAGCGTTTTTAAAATTAAGATTATTCCAAGCAAAAAACAGAATTAAAATCTGTGGGGGTATTATATATTACAGAATCTCACGATAATAAAAACAGAAAGTACGTCGTATGGAAGCATTGATAATACTTTCACCAAGCAAAACAATTTCAACAATTCAACAATTCATTGAATTCAACAATTTCGTTTTCACTCCGAAAAATTCCAGCCGGAAGAGAGCAATAACTTTTTCTGTAGTCGATAAATAGTCTCCTGCGAATTATCACTAAATATCTTATTGTACCATACCATCAAACGATCATACATCCTGCAATTGCGTACAATTTTCAGTTTATAATACAATATAGATTGTAGAGCTCTCCCGTCAAGAATTCTTTTCGCACAATTACGTAAGAGTCCTTGGGGGTAGCCTAACAATCATCCTTCGCAATATTCTCTCACGAGTTCGTGCCTCGGAGCAATTAACCAGTCACTCGATGCCAGGCAGCGTTGATTCGACGAATCATTCCGATCTTTTTTTTTCAGTTTGCTCATCGGCGAAATTCGCCGGGAACGCGACAACAATCGACTACTCGCGGTATCGTTCGACGAAGGATGCTCACTTCCTTTTCATCTGTCGACTTTCCCAGAGCGAGAAAAGAGTGCACACGTGCGTCTGCGTGTTCACGCGCCGTGCACGGGGAACCACTCGAGAGTCGCATTAGGGTGAACACCGCTGGTCGATGTCAATTCAACGGGGTCGTAAGTGGCATTAACACGACCCTTTTCCAGACCCCTCACCCCCACCCTGATTTCATCGAGTACCGTTCATTGTTACGCGCACCGCACGCGATTCTTCTATTTCCCGAGAACATAATCAATTCTTGGTACCGACAGTGCATTAACTCATCGTTGAACACTGGGCTACTTGCGCCGAAAAGTTGGACAGAAGTCGATTTTACAAAATTTTACGTAAGTTGTCAAACTTTGGATAACTGTACCGATTACTGCGATACCATGCTTTATGCAGAATTGAAATTTTCTGCATTGATTATTGAAAGCCGGAGTAAAATAAAAATTAATTTCATCCCTTAACTGAGAGAGAGAGAGAGAGAGGCATTTGTATTATACTTCGGGAGTGGGAAGTATGATAACCGGCACGCTCCAGCCACTGATAAGATATGCAGACTGATTTGTACGCTAATTATCGTTTAAGTGAACTGTCACGCAATGATTAATTCCGAGACGAAAGCTTTTCCGTCGTGGACTCAAGCATGAGGAATTCGTTGCGACATGCCGGTATTTATCGTAAATAAATGGCGACACAAGCAGTCGGAACGCGACGCAATTCTCTACCACTCTACACCAAGGTTAAATTTCAACACTGAAATTTAACGTTTCCTTAGCTGACTCACTGTAGACATTTATGTTGATTCGAATGTTTGTACATCATTTAAAGCGAGAAATGGTAAATAAACATTGCTTTCCTCATACGGAGGCAGTACAGAGTGATTTTAAACGTAAATGAAAGGGAAAAGGAGAAAGAAAAAGAAATTGAAAACGTTCCAACCTTTTTGGTATCATTATTTGAAGTTTGATGGGGCAGGTTGATTATTCCTGGCTTCCCGTGAAGCTGGCGATTAAAACTGGCCGGGCTTCTGGGTAACGCGTTTAGTCGGAAGTGCAAACACAAGCGTCCAGAGTCCCATCGCGGCTCAATGAATCATACCGTGATGTATATCTGTATAGCTGGTTGCGTTGCACAGAAAATGCAGCGCGACGAGGCCGATGCTCATCTTTCGTCACGTCTACGTGCATCGATTGTGTTGTCAATATTGCTGACAGATGTATGAACGTATAGTGGATCCGAAAAGCATTTGAACATTAAATTCCCGGTTCTTCCCGGAAATTATCGATATTTTAAAGCTTACAACCTCTATTTTCTTCGACCATTATTCATTCTCTTCTATGATATTTGTACACGATATAGCAGATGAAAAATTGGGGACACGTTTTTGATGTACGTTCACGATGTAACCTCGCGTATGTATTATTGCAAGTATGGCAGTACACCTGTCGTTCAAATCTCGATAACTAGACCAGGAAAAATCGCAGCTCAAGTTTCAAGCATTCGTTATGAAGGGGAAGCTTCAATCTTCGAATCTACGATAGTTTCAGTGACGAGAAAAATTTGTCAAGTTTTGTTACAGACATTCCAATGTGTACCATTTTGGACCAAAAAGGTGTCTTCAGTTCCCAGTCGCTGTAGCATCCAAAATCTAATAGTTATATAAAAAGTGGATGATGGATGGAAAAAGTAGCGGTCTAAAATGAATCCAGCTATGTCGATGTGCCATTTCTTTAACGAAATGATCACAGTTGAAAACGTCCCAGAATCTAGAATTATTAGGTCTCTTTAAAAATTAGTGAAAAACGGACGAAAGGTACACTAATCCGCGCGAATCCGCGTTTCAGCGGCGCCCCGAAATTGCAAATTACCCCGGACAAAGTCCAGAAAATGCCAATAATCCCTTTCGGAAGCTTCCGTCCGCGCCGAAATCGTTCCCCTCGAGAAACCGCGCGCAAAGCGCGAATGCAAATATGAACGCGTCCCTGTCAAAGGGCTCCGGCGGCATAGCGAAGAAGCAGAGGGCCGTAAGTGGAATTTAAGCGAGCCCTTTCGTGTGCCATTCCAGGCCTCGTCTTTGATAGAGAGCGGCAGGAGTGCGCGCGCGCGCGGCCACGCGAGCTTCAGTCTCGTTACCGTTTTTCCGCGTTTTACGCGCCTTCCCGGCTGGAAAGAAATATCAGCCGCTTTTGCAGAACAGAAAGAGCAAACGGAACCATCCGATCGTGTTCGAGCAGCGGCGTTGAATTAATTAATTCCATCACCCTTCTTTCTGTCTGTCTGTCTGCCCGCCCCGCTCCCTCGAGAGCAGGGGGTTGCTTTTCAACCTTCGTCGGAATAGTTTCGGGAACATCTGTGAGGAAACTCGCATCGTCAGGCATGTGTTTAACAGATTCGGACGCTTTGTTCCTGCAGATTGGTGAACACGTGGAAGCATTACCCATCGGGGACCTGGCTGTCCTTCGACGATTGCGTCTCTCAGACGTTTAAAGAAGTCAACGGGGAACGCTTCTCGGTCGCTCGACACGGTAGAGATTTATTGCCCTTTTCTTTCCGCTTGTTTCAGATTTGCCCAGGTTCTCTTTCACGTTTCCACTTCAAGGTTTCCCCGAAATTTGTGAAAGGTCGGTATGCTGACTGGTAGTCTTCACTTTTACGTATTTCTTAGGTACCTAGACCTTTTCACAGGACTCTTTGTAGAAGAGCGATGCAGTAAATAAAACTCTATCTTTGAAAATTGACTTGCTCGTGAATGAGAAGTCTTAACTGACCTGTTCAACACACACAGCATTTACATCTATATTGAGAACTGTTATCAATTGCTCTGAGATCTATATATAAAAAATATCTTCATTTGAAAAACCATCTAGTGAGTTATTAATACCCCTATATAAAAATTGCCACCGTGCTTTATCGGTGCACGCGACGAATCGATCGGAACAGTAAACCAGTGAAGAAGCTCGACGAATGAACTGTCACCGTGGGGAAATCGATTTGAATCAGCGGTTAATATGAAATATGATAGCAAAGTGGCCGACCGCGCGAAGCCCTTCGGTTTATTCTTACATAAGCCTCTTAGCCGTAATCCGCTTGGGCCTCTGCGAATAGACCCGAGACGAGATTCATTATTTCCTTTTTTCTTTTTTTTTTTCGGACGGGGACTAGTGTTCCGTTCGAGGGTCATGGCCTCGATGTAATAGGGCTCCCCCGAAGTAGATCCCAATTAGGGGGTGCTTCCCTTCGCCAAAATAAAATTCGAGAAAAATTCCCTAGGTCTCGATCTACAAAATGTATCGATCGCAGTTTTTAAAAGTATTTGAACTTCTAAATGAGTAATAATCAGAAGAGCAAATATCAGAAATAAAATGTTTTGTGACACAAACACCCTCTAATTATTACTTACCTAGAATGGGAGGCAGTCAGTGAAAAAGAAATAAAAATCACACTGATAATTTCAATTTAAATTTATTCCTGCATATGCTGCTCCATGAACAAAGTTGATACAAAAATCAGCAAGAACTTTCTGTAGTCTAATTTCACCAAACAACTGTTTTTAAACTTTTGAACAAGGACTCGATAATATTCGCAGAGACAGATTGTCTTTCAACCAACAACGTTTCTAAATTGAAATTCTACAATTATATTTTCCAGCCGAACGTTAAATTACACGTCTACAAAGGGAGCAAGAACACAAAGCAAAACACGCATACACGTCTACGCTGGAGCATACGACACAAAGACATTTGCCGCTACGAAATTAAAGCAGACTCCACGTCCACGGAGTCCTGGCGCGTTCAGCGTTATAAAGAATTCTACGAATAACAAAAAGCGGTAGAACGTTGTTAAACGAAAAACCGCGCGTTGCGTGCGCCCGTTGGAACGGACTCGTCGTTGTCGTCGCGAGAATTTCCATTTCCGGCGTTCGCCACCGGTCCACGGTGGTTGCCGGATCAATAAATGCAGGTGCCGAGAATGGCAAGTGCAACGAGCGCGATCCGGAGTGCAGCTCGCACGGACGTATCGATTAATAATTAACAAGCCGTTTCGTGGCTCAGGATCGGTTCGTGATTTCCTTAACATACGCACACGCACATGCCAGAGCTGGGTCAGTACAGTGAGTTCAAGATTGTTTAACACTAAAGCTACCAAGCATTAAAAGTATCCGATAAATATTACCTTATGAAAATGCCAACGATAGATGCTTGGACAAGGAAATTTATTCTATTATTTTTGCCAAAAATGAATTTTTATAATCTCGATAATTGTAAAACATAAAAGTAACTATGGTTACATTCATCTGTACTTCATGTTTGATAAATGTTAATGACTGCTGATTTTATACATTTATAGAGAAAATGAGTAAACTTATTTCAACAGTAAAATTATTTCCAGCTTGTCATGATGATTAAGGAAAGAAACGAATTGATAGCTTGATATTAATGCTAGAAACAGTATCGTTAGAACTACCACATGCAGGGAATTTACGCTACGACTGCGCAGCGTTAATCAAAATGGTGCGCATATATTGGAAACAAATGAAAGAGGAAAATGTTTTACTGCTACCTATAACAAATATAGAGCCTCAAGTTTTTAATTGAAATTCTAAATATATTTTTTCATGTCATATGAAAGTGCATAAAAACGATTTCATCTCTGTGCTACGCAGAGCCAGTCAAAGTCATAAAAAACCAAAAGTGGAGAATACTATACGTTGAACATTATTTTCTAAATACAAAAATAATAAAAATATATGCATTAACGCCTCCGATAAGATTCGCAGAAATTATCAGAAATGTGATCCACAACCATTTAACCTTCTCTCCATATGCAGGGTGCAAAAATGCATTTTCTTCTTGTATAATTAAATTTCGTATATTGTATACTTATCTTTTAACCCTTTGCACTCGGAACTATTTTAACTAGAAAATTAAACATTTCTTCCGATCTAGAATATTTCCATTCCCTATGATTTTTGAAGTTTTATGGATATGAAATTGGTATAATAATTCATGCAATACCTAAATGTTTAATAATTGGTTAGATACCGATATATTTAATATGAAGGAAACAATATTTTGAATAATGGTACAGCAATTTTTAGTGGTGACAACCGAGGGGACAACCGAGTGCAAAGGGTTAAAAATCTATTAAATAATCTTTTGAATCTATCTAGCAGTCTATTCATATAATTATGAGCATATATTATAACAAGATAAAAAATGAATTGAACTGACAACGACCGCTGTGCATAGACAAAGAGAGTGAAAGAGGGATAAAGTGAGTTTTCAATGGGAAATGTTTACCTTTTGACGCCGATCTCCGCGTAACGACCCCTCGTTGCTCGAGTGGCCACGCTCCTCCCGCTTCCTGGATTTGTGTACAGCGTCAGTATGTCGCTGTTAATGTTGTTCAGAATCGGCGGCAACATTATTGCTACCGCCAATAATCCGCACTGTACAATTCACGGACCGATCACACACAAAGTTATTATATCCCTGTCTTTCTCTTTCGCTTCCTTTTCTTCACTGGTGGAAGGATCTTCGATTGCACACGATTATCAGATCTGTGGAGAATTTCTATGTTGCTGACTTCCGTTTCATCCCACAGCTACTTCCGGAGGAGGATTTCTCTCGCTCCGAGAATTGGTCGATCCGTCTCGGATCCGTCGCGGATGATCGAATGGCTCTTTCTTTTGTACAGTTCCGTTACTTCTACTCTTTGTTACTACTCTAGATCGAGTCTACTTTTACTTCTATCTACTGGATATTACTAAGGAGTTACTTCGAGTTACAGTGAACCACAGGTAATGTTCGGACACTTGTAAAAGGACGATAACCCTTTTAATATCGGATCATACGACTTGGATATTTTTTGAGAAGTTAGAGCAATTAGTTTACTATCATACAAGACTGACAAAACTTTGACAGAAAAATTTAAGAGAAATAAAAACTTGTCGAAACGGCACTTCCTCTAGGATTTTTAATGAAATTGACTGTTTCCTTTGGAAATCTTATAGTAAATTAATTGTTCTAACTTCTCAGATAGATTAAAACAGTTATCGCCTTTTAAAACTGTCCGAATATTACCGAGGTTCACCGTATCTAAATCTGTGCTACTGATGTTAATCAATCAACTGCGAACCCTTATGCAAATGTACAATTTTAGATACTGGTTTATAGGAAAGAAAACGCCTTTATCACCAATGCTCTAGGGATTTTACTGCGGATTAAATTTCACTGGGATTCAAATCTCTACTTTATTGTATCTTATACACGCCACGAGATCATATAAATGCACACACATACGCAGGTTATTGAAATCACTAAAACATTTTTACTTTCTTTTGTATTCCAATATTTAACGCACGACTCCTATAGAATGTAGAATGTCACGCACTGAAAACTTGAAAACCGCTTTTACATTGTTTTAATATTCGCGCGGTCGCAGCAATAAACGTTTCAAAAACTTAACCTCCACAAATACGATGGAAGAAGCAGTTTTCAAATATAGCGTCTACTGCGAAAATCTATAATAATCGTTTATTGGTTATCGGAAAACAAAATATGAATTTAAGAGCGTAATTGCAGAAACTGTTGTACAATCTGTTAACGAGAGACTGCGGATCTTTATGCATAATGAAAATTGCTCGCATCAATTGCAAATGACTGGAGCCATGTAAACAGTTAATTCTTACTTTAATAACTAGCTAACAAGCTGAGAAAAATAGATTAACAGTCTTAAATCGTTGTAACTTTTCTATTGTTTTAAATTGCACCCACTCATTTTTGGTATAAATGCATAAAATCCGCAGTATACTAATCACTTATTATATCGATTACCGATTTGATCGAATATTTTCTGCCAGGGGTAAGTATTGTGCCATCCAGCTACCCCATCTTTGTCCTCCGCGTTATATCCGAACTACCGGGCTAAGCAACTCATAATTCCGAGTGGATAACGCCCACCTGACATTCCAACGTTCATTTCGAAGAATTCCATTCGCTCGAGACCGGCCTCGTTTGAATTTTAGAGAGCCGAAAGTTCCATCAGCCTCCTTGGCGTCGCGAGCGGAGGAAAAAGGGTTCGGTCGTCACGAAATTTAACGGCGGGGAATATGCCGTAGTCGTACGATCAAAGTTCTGGGAATGTGCGGATATAAAGGAAGGGACCGATGGGGTCGTGGAACGTGCGTTATTATCGATACCCGGCGATTCGAGAGACGCGAAGGACAAAAAGAAATAAAGAGGAAACGGTGGCGCGAGCGATTCGAGAAACGCCTCCGATATTGGACCAACGAAAAATGGCTGGGATGCGATGGGGTAAGAGGCGAGAGAAACCGACCGACGACTATTCATCGATCCTAGACGACTACACGGCCATCTAGATAAATCTGGAATTTTTTTTGAGGCAGTCTCGCAAATAAACGTATACAGGGTGTCCCAAAAATGTAGCTAAAGTCATTTCAAGTAACTTTTTCCTTTGCGAAAATATCCTCCGCGGCTTTGCTGAGGAGTTATCGACGAAAAACACGGACCAATCAGAGCGTGGCGTTGGCATTGGCCGAGCCGGAATCCGTCCGCAGTAGCCGCGCTCTGATTGGTCCGTGTTTTTCGTTAATAACTCCTTAACGAAGACGCGGAGAACATTTTCGCAGAGGAAAAAGTTATGTGCTTCAAATGACCTTAGGGGAATGACCCCTTTCAAGAAAATTCAGCATTTTTGGGACACCCTATAGACACGTACCGAAGATTCCCTCACGCCGAAAATGGCGGAAATGGACGAGGAGCAAGGGCAGCGAAGGTCAAGAAGGTCGTGGCAGCTAGTGGTGGCTACGTCGAGTGATTCTATTCTATACCATGTTTGTAAAACTGGTGAAAAAATATATATTTTCCTGGAATTTGAACTGCTCTTTACACAATGACTTATCTGGATTTGTCTCGACGACCCTATACAGAGGAGGCGCAATCGAGAGACGCCTCCGATATTGGACAAACGAAAAATGGCTGGACTGTTCATCGATCCTAGAGGACTATTTGCTCCGACGGGACAATTCAGATTTCCGTATCATGCTTTTTTCCTGCCTTCCAACGCGCCCCGACTTTCCCAGCTATGAGGGGATGCTGGAGGGAACAGGACCACCGGCGCCGGAGTTATGTTTTGTAATAAATGGACGAACGACGAGGGAGACTCTCAAGTGTTTTTCCATAGATTATGAACGGGGAACTGATCGTTATTATTCGAGTTACGATGTTTGAAAATCAAACATGAAGGATAGTGATTGTAACGACGGGCTTGGGCTTAAAACTGAACCCCCCAATTCGAATCCAGCTCGATGGAGAGTCTTTGTTCGCTATAGTTTGCCCCTTTCATTGTGGATCTTTTGTGATAGAGCTCCTTTATTATTAATGATTTATGAAAAGACTCGATGTTGAATGTTTATGGTAACGTGATCTTGCATTTCGAATCTCATTGACTATTATACGGTAAGGAGTTGTTTTATTAACTTCGTTTCATTAATAATATACTCTAGTAATAAAACGCACTAGTCGAATTGAATAAGAAGAATACTTTCTTTCTGTCCTCTCTTTTGACGCAACACAAAATATTAAACAACAGCAAGAATTCTTAGAAATATACAGTTATCTCCTTTAATATCTGGACGCTCTTAAAAAGCTAACTATTTATTTTCGAGAAGTTAGAAAAATTTAGTTTACTGCACGAGACGTGAATGTTGAAAAAATTGTAATTCGTCGGGATTGCAGAGAAAATGCTGAAAGTTGTGTTTTACAATTTCGTTCTGTAGATCTGTATCAATTATTTTGAAAATTTCATCGAAATCGGTCAACGTTGCAAGATTAAGACTTGTATTCCCATTCTACCTTCCCCTTCTAGCACGCTACGTCACAATATCACGTGACTAATTCGATACTAGCAGAGAGGGGGTAACTTTTTCCCCTCGATTCGAGTGAATTCCCCTCATCCGGCGACTCTGCGCGAAATAGGGATCTCGAAAATGTATTCGCTTCAATTTCTCCGGTCTAGACAGCGAGCAACGTTTGACGTTCACATTGGGGAAGTTCCTAGCAACCGGGCTACCAGCTTGCCGCGATTTCACCATTGTCTACCGCGCGGGTAACGCTTCGGTAATGATAAGATCGCCGGTTATCCGTGCTCCCGGCGACGTTTTGTCCCTCGTCGAAACGACGGGACGGGACGGGACGGGAACAAGTTGCGCGCACCGCACCGCTACGATTGAAAATCTCGACGCGCGTGATCGCGTGATAAATAAAGGCCGCCGAGGGGTAGGCGTTTCAGCCTTTTAACTGCTGCGGTTTACGGTGATTCGACCGCGGAACAACGTGTCACGTACACGGCTTAATTGCGATCGATCAGCGCGGACCGCGTGCGAATTACGCGCGGCTCACTCTCCGGAACCGGCATTAATATTAAATACGACATTCGACGTGTCCTGTCGATCACCACCGAGAGGAAACGGCGGATTTGTCGTTTCGAGGGCTAAAACCGTGTAACCCGTCGCGGCTGCTGGCAAACACTCAACAATGCAAATGAGGTTTCGGGTACGAGCACCGTGTCAGATGATTCTGCGGAATTACGGACGCTTCCTCTGCGTTTCGATAGCCTATCGATTCAACCGGCGAAATACTGTGGACCAGCCTTAATCCTATAACGAACGTCTTCGCAACCAGAGTAGAATTATTCAGAGTAGAGTTACATGAATGTCTGATGTAGACTGCGGATCTTGATGCATTTATAATAAAATTGAGTAGATGAAATTCAAAATTGTTGGAATATTTTAAAAACTGAAGATTTCATTATATGATTTCTCCTCTATTAAAATCGTTAAGGGAAGAAATATCATTCCATCTTCAGCAGTCTTGTCTGATGATAGCGAAAATTGATATTTAAGTGGTAAAAGATGTTCGGAAACAATCGCCAAGATTGAAATACCCTGATAGCGTGCAGACATTTTCGAAAGTACGTCAAGTGCGGTGTTAATTGAATTTTAATATAGTTTCACCTTAGTTTTTCGTTCACCGAGTCCATTCATAATGAAAATGAAATGCTATTGCAATTTTCATAGTCTATACAAACGTGATTCACCTATTTGCCAGGTTTTGTATCGTGAAAACGCTACAATAGGTTAACTGTAGTGTTGATCGCCAATGGCTGACTCACGACTTGTCAATGGCGCCGCGGGGGTCATCGATTGTATATGGCAGCTACAACTTACAGCCTACAGTCAGTTACATCGCTTGACTTAATTCATCGACGTAGTTTGTAAACTGTTTCACATTATCATTGGAATGTAATCAAAGTAATTGCATTTGGCTACGTAAGATGAACATTTTGATAAATACGAAGGTTAGTGAAAAAGTTAGTTTCACTTGTTTCAAAATTACTTTCTCTACGAAGAGTTGTATTTCTGAATTTATCAAGAAATAAACTTCGCCTTCTTGTAAAGAAAACAGATTTCTTGGAATGACCTGAAAGTAATTCAACAAAATAAAATGAACACAGAAGGACAAACACTCTGCGTCTATAAATTCTAGCACTTTCTCACTTTGCGGAGGCACATGAGTCGCATTGGAAGCAATATAAAATAAAAGGACTAAAAACAGAACGAATACAATACACAACAAAAATAAACATATTACATCAGAAATGATACACTATGTAATTTCTGTTTCCTACGACTGACTTGGACAATTTTTATTTCGCATAAAAATCCAGTTGTATACATTACTATTTAAATTTTCTCGTCAAGTTTCTCTCGTATTTTTCGGAGGACGCGTATATCAAGATCTCAGCGTGAATTCTGGCGGAAGGACGTAGCTGGTTGGCCAACTATCTAACTTCCTCCTCGGATATCTCGAATGTTTCGTATCCGAGTGCACCTAAAACTGTTCGTTCATGAAGTAGCACGAGGTTCACGGTTTCCTTTCCAATTCCGAGACGAGTTCTCATCGTTCAAAATGATTTTCAAGAAGCCAGCGATTAAACGAAATTAGGGAGCCGGTTGCGAGACACGGTTGGCTAGGCCTCAATCACGAGAACGACCAACGTCTGGGATCCACGGCGATCATATCCATGGTCGAGGCAGCTACGATCTACGCGCATTAACTGGCACGAATGCTAGATCCTCATACAATAAACCGACCATAAAATCGTACGGTACGAGCGATCGTTCGGTTTCTCAGTCTCTTCCTCTTCCCCTTTCGGCCTTTTTCTCTCTCATGTTCATTCGTCTTATAAGAGGAAGAAAGAGAGATAGAGATTACGACGTTGATCTTTATGCACAGATTTGCAGCGAAGTTATGCAACGGGTGACACGTAACGAGCTTCAGAATGCAGCGTAGGAAAGTAGAGCGCCGAGAGCCGTTTCAAAATCAAAGTCTCGATGGTCCACGGTCGTTCAGAATACTCTTTGAGCCACGAAAATGATACTTTGAAAATTGCAACTTCCGCTCGAACAACGTTCGCGCATTCATCAAGCATTTTACGAGTTCTGCGCACGTGCGAATTAATGAAATTTGATAAATGGATCGCAGATGCTTGCGTTAAGGTTCAGAGTTATGCACAAGAGTTTGGAATTCGAGGAATCTTATGCGAATTTTGTGGACTGAGCTTCTTGAATATTCAGACAATTACTACTTTAAAATACTTTAATTAGCAATGTGTAAGAATTGAAAGTTTAGTGTCTGACCATCAAGTGTCGAGAAAGTTCTGGCCGGTATTGTATGCAGCCTGAAGCGTGAAGTTCACTGTTTCGACGAAGTACTCATAAAAAGAACAAGGCTAGCGTCCATACACATCGATTCATCTTTTTTCATTCTTCGCGCGTCGGAATGGTAATTTATCGTTCTTTCGATAAAATTCATTTCTCAAACGCCACGTTTCAGGGAAGACACGCTCGCTGCACTTCAAAGAAAAATGTTTCCCACGTCACGGCACGCGATGAAAGAATCGCTCTCTCGATCGTCCTAGAATCGTGGGCTGTACCGCTGGAATCATCGTGAATCTGGTTCTTATAATTTCTTGCACAAATCTGCATATTTTTAAGAAAATTCATAAACTTAGACAAATAATAAAATGCATTAAACATTTTTTTACACAGTTTGTGAGACACAATAATACCATCCAACTTTTTACTTGTGTGCCAAGTTTCATAATTTGTTGAATTGGCCGGTTCGATATAAATTCCCTTGCGAGAAAAGTAATCTAAATTCTAGCTAGCTCCCTCGAGTCACGAGATTTCCCGTCACGTTCGTAATCCATCTCGATCGCGGGCCGATTTTCACGGACAGAAAGTAATTTGCGAGTTATACTGGATCTTCCAGCAGAAGATGAATTGTCGTTCGTGATTCTAATAAAGCGTGACGAGAAGATATTCGATCCATTACACGAGCGCCGGGATCAATCGGCGAAAGGTATATCTCGGAGAAAGTTCAATTCGCTTCGGTTTCCTTGAATCCTCTAACTCACTATTTACCACCTGTTCTCTCTCTCTCACGAGATATAATAAGATCGGCTGAACACAAGTTAAATCGATTATCAAGACGCCGATATTGAGTCGATAAGGTAACACATCCTCCGATTGCAACATTATTTTATCTTTGAACAGATCCAATTTGCTATCACAATGTGTGCGTAACTACATAGAACCCTGTTATTTTTTCAGACAAAAACATTAATTGGATCGCGCGGGTCAGTAAACAGCCTACAGACCAAAGTGGTCAGATTAAGATTTGTGTCCCTACTTCCTCTTCTACCACGCGTGCATGTGTCACGTGACTTCCTCCCCTCGATTCGAGTCAATTCCCCTCATCAGGCGACTCTGCTACAGACGATCTTTTCAAAGTACGAAACTCGAAAAATTCAATTTTGGCCACGGGTTTCCAGTCCATTGGAACGGATGAACAAATAATGAAGAAACTGGCGTCGAGTGGAAACCGGCGAACTCGAGACGAGATCGAGCAATCGACTGCGAGCGACTGAGACGAGCATTGATCTCAGACCTTTGGGAAGCCGGGAAACCCGGTTGCACCACCCACGACGACATCGAAGAAGCGACTTATCGTTATTCGGTGATAAGTGATAAGTGACGCGCAACACATGCGACGTCACCGATAAAAATCGCCGAACCGGACGGAACCATGACAGCAATTCAGCCACACGACTCTGTGAACGAACCATTTCGAACGATTTTACTTTTTTTACCGATCGATAACTCCGATAACAGGATATTGCGAGCGGAAAGGACACTTCGAATGGACGAGAGGAGAGCTTTTCGATCTCTGTCGTTTAAACGAGGTCGATTGTTATGTCCTGAAAGTACGATCGTCCGGTCGGATGAAGGATCTTTCTGGAAAATATCGTTGGTCGTCAAATATATTATTCTAGATTTTATTTTGACGAGTTCGTGCAATAAAGACTCCAATTTTTTAAATTAAAGTAAGTATGTATTTGATTCTCATTTGAGGCTAAAAATTCTTGAACCCAAGGTAACATCGATGAAATAGTAATCAAGGATTATGAATGAGAAGTCAGTTTATTCCGAAATGCAGTGCAGTCCTCTTCTATCTCTAAAACACTCCGAAACGCTCGGTGTACAGGCCGGTTAACAAGCGACACGTTATCAGCGCGAGCTGCAGTCGGCTGATAGTGCTACATACTAACAGGGGAGATTATCGGCGCTGCGACAACAGAATCAGATAATTCGAGCCATTGCTTCCTGGTAGACACCTTTCTCAGCCTACGAAGGCAGGTTAGTATAGTCTGTTGACCAAAACCAGCGTCGAATGCTTCGGTAATTGAAATACCTGTAAAACACTGAACACTTCTACCGAATGCCTCGGAGTTTTGCATTTAACACTAGGTTTACGGAGCTCTAGAAATAACTATTTCACATTATTGTATAAACATAACAAGAATGTGTCTATCCAAATTTTTGGCCATTTCTCCAATAATGTATTCCAAAAGAAATAAATTTGGTAAATAATTCCTCAGGGAAACATCTTTACAATCTCAATAATCGCATATTAAAAATATTAGAAGCCGTCATTTTGACGGGTCCCGTAAACCTAGTGTTAATCATGGAGTGCGAAATACTTTTATAATTTGTATTCAACAGCTCGTCATTAGACAGCGGATCTTTATGCAAAATAAAAATTTTTCACCTGAATCGCAACAGCTCAGAATCACACCTACTCATTTTTGTTATCAATGCATAAAATCCGCTGCTTACTCATCGTACAGAGATCATTTTCCTCGAAAATATTTGCACATGATATACTAGGAACTTGAAGGCCCATCATTCCTAAAAGATGCTGCAAATTCGAACGTCTCCAAAAATTCTCAAAAATGTCTTTTCACACAATTCCTTAGAAATTGATGTGAGACTGTTCTCTTCGTTTTACAGTGCATCAAGTGCATCCGCAGTCTACTCGAAGCGTTTGCTTACTTAGAAGAGAGCTACTATGTTCTGCAATGTAGTTCAAGTGGTTCGGGTTTCAAAGAGCAGACTGTAATGAAAACTATCCGATCCGTTTTTTTTCTCTGTTCCATTCCAAGAGCATATACCCGGACACCATTCGTTGGAGCATGAACTCCTGTTCACGATCGGAGATTTTGATCGGCAGAAGTAAATCGACCACTTTCTAGGTATCGCTGATCTAATTGCTTCTTTTATGGAATGCCGATCTGTAACTGAAGTGCCGAGAGAGATCGGTTCCTATTCGTCAGGTGTAAACCCTCATCAACGATTTCTACCTTCGATGCTTCCAGCACGTTCGTGTCCGGAAGTATACATTTACGTCTAACTACGTTAGTTTTATCAGTGCCTCATCGAATCTCGAATATCCCGTAAGTACGAAATTGATTTGTTCGAGTTTTACCGAGAGTCCGAAGATTCACGGACAGTTTCACTTACTCCATTTACTTTCTAATCACTCTTGAACCCAGCTGTTAACAGACGAATCATTTCATATGCTTATCTCCGCTCGTGAATCTACAAACTCTCACTAGTTAATGCGCATCCCTGCCAAGTGTACAACACGATACTCTGGTCACGCCAGTTTAATTAGAGATGCTCTCGTACCCTACGAAACGGTCCTAAAAAGCCAGGAAACCTGCTCTCCTTTTTCTAAGATCTCTATCAACAAGTTTTGATGCATACTCATTTTCTATAATTTTGCCAGTCTCCTCAATCAGGGACCATCGGCTAGCTATTCATGCCAGTATAGTTAGAATCGTCCTTGAACCCTAGAAAAATGGTTCTGAAAAATCCAAGAAGCCTATCCTCGTTTATCCAAGATCCCTATCAAACAAATCTGAACTGATCCCCATAGTATCCCTATAATTACCAATGGTCTTTCAACATCTAATAAGGGATTGCGAAGGAACCGATAGAGGTATTAATATAGAAGGTAGTGACTGGAAAGCAGGACAAAAAGATTACAGATTGGCAGGAAAGGCTGCGACAGAAAATGAAAGAGAGGAAGGAGAGAAAACCACAGAATAATAAACTGTGCAATAGGTAGGGTAGATGGCTCGGATAAGGTAATTGGTAGACTGCGGAT